>CM035127.1:64812602-65434504 GCA_020205605.1 Panax ginseng
GTTGGTGGCTTGATTGAATTAATGTCAAAGATAATGGTAAGAGATTTTCCATGTGGACCTCACCTATAAGGAAGATATGAGTGGTTAGTGTTTTGTTAGGCCATTTGTTGTGAAAAAAAGCGTTGCGAGCAAAACTTGATTTCAAAGGGTGGCCCCCACCCATATGGAAAATATGTTAGGTTTGAAAATTAGGCAGAGATGTTATGCAGAAAAGTTAGGCAAATCTGCTTAACTTTTCTTTCCTTCCGTTGCTATAAATAGGGGGTAACCCCTCCTTTCTCAACGCACCAATTCATACTCAGAAATTCTTATTTTAAAGTATTGTGAGTATTTTTCTTGAGTATAAGAATATTTTGAGCGTAGTTTTTCTGCAAGATTTTTTCAGAATAATATCTGATATTCCAGTCAAATCCAATTTCTACCAAGGTAAATGATATTATTTTATTTCAATACTCGTGAGAAATATTATTTTCTTTCATACTCCATAGTATGGAAGGGATATTATTTAATTTCATATTCCTAAATTTGAACTTACTATGGTAAGTATTGCTTCTATAATTCCTGAAATGATTAGAAATTTCGTTTCATCTAATATCATTTCATAGATTATTGGTCTGAACTTTTTATCAAATTTGGAACTTTTCATGACTGGGTATTGTTCACTAGCATCGCTGTTCACATCGTTTCATTTGTTCACAGTAATCTTATTCACGATTTGCCATCGTTCACGGTTATTTTTTTTCTTGTTCCAAGTTATCTGTTGTGACCCTTATTCTTGAAATTAAATCCATGTTTTGATCTTCATTCTTGAATTTTACTCCACTATAGTTTATTATGGAGTATTATTGATCTTGGATAAACCGTTATATACTTAATCCTTAATATTTGTCCTTCTGGCCTCACTGGATTCATTTTTTAAAATATTTTCATCATCCTCACCCTAAATGATGATATTCTGAATATCTTTGGCCTGTAGTGCAAAGATGAATGATTAACTGATGAATATCTTTGGCCCGTAGTGCAAAGATGAACAAGTGTTGAGATGAACATGACCAACTGGTGATACAAATGAATATCTTTGGCCTGTAGTGCAAAAAGATGAATATTTGATTAAAGATGTATATTGATTGATGTTCTGAGGATAAAATATTGATGATGGACTTTTAAATCTTAGAAGATAGTAGAACTCATTCTCCACTTGACTCTTCTAATGGATTGCTGTTTCCGCTGCAGTTGTTGATCTAAAACTTGTTGTCTATTATATTTTATCAGATTTTCCCTGTTGAAGACTAATGATAATTTGTTGTATATTATCTTAGTCATAATATTCTTTACTGGGCTAGTTGAGCTCACCCTTTTCTTTTTTGTTCCATTGTTCTTCTCAGGAGGAGAGAATTTAGCAGGAACTAGCCGGGGTATGGAGTGATGATTCAAGATAGTTGTTTAGCAGTCCTCACTATTTTTGTAAAATAGTGTATCAATAATTGTAATGAGGACTCCTTTTGAGTTTGTATACTCTCTAGTATACAATATTTGTATTCAAACTCACAGTATATGTGTTGTCATATTTTGCACGGCAATTATATTACTGAAGTTGTATTTGTTTCTGTACCATGTATTTGGCGACTCAGAATGGGTGATGTATACCTATTTTGGGGGCGCCACGGTTGGTATCGAGCTTAGGATATGGTCTCCAAGTGAGATCGGGGGAATAGAACTAGGAGGGAGAGATGAGTAAATCTTTCGCTAGTATGTCCTACCTAAGCTTATTTGTTGGTCGGTCATAATATATGGATATACTGTGATATGTTAATTTGTTTAATTAACCCTTGTTTTATGGCAGTATTTAAGAATGGCTGCTGAGAACGTTAACAATGGAGTGTATGAGACTGTGGAACAACCTTTAGTCACAAACCAAGAGAGCGTACAACATGAAGACAATATTCCTCCTGTAAACAACACTACCGAGCAAATGATGAATGATGGAATGTTTATGAGCTTTTTGAAGTTCATGCAAAATCAGACGAGGGAGAATCGTGCACAAAATACGGGTGGAAATGCTAGCAATGCGCGGCTTGTCACAACTAAACAGTTCAAAGAGTTGGGACCACTAGAATTTAAGGGAAAGCCAGATCCGATCATGGCGGAAACGTGGGTCAAACAAATTACCAAGATATTCGATGTCTTAGGATGCACGGAGGAACAGAAGGTTCCATTCGCCACCTTTATGTTCCGCGGTGAGGCGTACTCATCGGTGGGAGTCGTGTGAAGCGTACCACCACCAAGACTTCAAAGATGTCTTGGGAAACGTTTGAGAACTATTCAATGACAAGTACTTTCCTGAAAGTATTCGTCATATGAAGGAGGTGGAGTTTATCAGACTAGAACAAAACAACATGACGGTGTCCCAGTACAAGGCCAAGTTTGCAGAGTTATCCAGGTTTGCACCTCATTTGGTCGAGAATGAGGAACGAATGACGAGGATGTTTCTGAGAGGTCTAAAGCCCGAGATTCGGCAATATCTTATCTCTCATAAATTTTCTTTATATTCAGATGTTGTAAATAGGACTCAATTATTAGAGCGAGATAATGAGTATGTGCAACCGAGGGACCACAACCAGAGTCATACCGATGGCGGTAGCCATCGGAGCAATGAAAACTAGCAGGGAGGAAAATATTCGGACAAAAGTGGTAACCACTCTGGTGGTAATCGTGGCCGTGATAATAGAAGGGGCGAGTCGGGAGGAGATTTCAAAAAGAGAAGGTACAACAATGATAACGTGAAGACGTCAGCACACACATCAACTATTTTTAGGAGAGGAGAATGAGCACCGGTCATTTGTTACAAATGCAGGAAGGAGGGACACATCAGCCCAAACTGCCCACAACAATCTAAGGTGTGTTATAACTGTGGAAAGGAAGGTCATATAGCTAGAGATTGTCTAGTTGCGAAACCAAGTTCAACAGGGATGGTGACTCCAAAGGCTGTCCCGGATAAGTCGAAATCAGCGGTTCCTGGAAGAGCGTTTGTCGTGACTGGCCAAAACGTGAGGAACCCGAATGAGGTGATCACGGGTAAGCTAATCTTAAACTCTTGCGAAGTTTATACCTTACTAGATACCGGTTCTACCCATTCTTTTATCTCTCTTGTTTGTGCTCAACGTTTAAACTTGACTCCGGAGAAATTAGACTTTGATTTATCAGTGGAGACTCCGTTGGGTGAAACCTTCGTTACATCTACATTTTATAAATCTTGCATGATCCAAGTTGGCACTATCACATTACCTGTTGATCTTATCTCTTTAAAGATACTTGCTTTTGATCTGATTTTAGGAATTGATCAGTTAACCACTCATCCTGCTAAAATTGATTGTTTTCATAAGGTTGTTAGTTTTCATATTCCTAACCAACCTGTCATATGAATTCAAACTACTAAACCACTAAAATCAGTCACTGTCATATCAAGCCATAAAGTTATTCGTTTATTGAAAAACGGATGTCAAGCTTTCTTAGCCCATGTCACAGACTTGAACAAAAACACGTCAGATTTGAATAAAATTTCTGTTGTTAGTGAATTTCCTGATGTATTTCCTGGAGAACTTCCCGGTCTACCCCCAGAACATGATGTTGAATTCTTTATTGACCTTGAACTGGGTACAAAACCCATTTCTAAAACCCCATATTGAATGGTTCCTATTGAACTTCAGGAGTTAAAAGTCCAACTGCAGGAATTGTTAGACATCGGTTTCATTCATCCTAGTACATCTCCTTGGAGTGCTCCTGTTTTATTCGTAAAGAAGAAAGGCGGAGTATGCGACTTTTTGTATTGACTCTGAGAATTG
Source organism: Panax ginseng (assembly GCA_020205605.1). Classification (NCBI taxonomy): domain Eukaryota; kingdom Viridiplantae; phylum Streptophyta; class Magnoliopsida; order Apiales; family Araliaceae; genus Panax; species Panax ginseng. The sequence continues at coordinate 64,816,445 of CM035127.1, forward strand.
AACCATGTCACCATCAAGAATAGGTATCCGTTACCTCACATTGATGACCTGTTTGACCAGTTGCAAGGAGCACAATTCTTTTCAAAGATCGACCTTCGTTCTGGATATCATCAGCTGAAGATTAAAATTGAGGATATTCCAAAGACTGCCTTCAGAACTCGGTACGGGCATTATGAATTCTTAGTCATGTCTTTTGGATTGACTAATTCTCCTGCTGCTTTCATGGATATGATGAACCATGTATTCAAAGAATATTTGGATAAGTTCGTTGTTGTCTTTATTGATGACATCCTCATCTATTCCAAAAGCCGTGAAGATCATGAGCACCATTTGAAGTTGATACTTGAAAGGCTTCGTGAAAACAAGCTATATGCCAAGTTGAAGAAATGCGAGTTCTGGCTTGAGGAAGTAGCATTCCTTGGGCACGTGGTGTCAAAACATGGAGTATCTGTTGACCCAACGAAGATTGAAGCAATACAAAGTTGGGAGCAACCGAAGTCGGTGACTGAAGTGCGTAGCTTTCTGGGCTTAGCTGGTTATTATCGGAGATTCGTGGAAGGATTTTCTCGAATCGCTACTCCGTTAACTCAGTTGACTCAGAAGGATACAAAATTTGTATGAAGCGAGGAATGCGAGAAGAGTTTCTAAGAGTTCAAGAGGAGACTCATTTCGGCACCTGTTCTGGCAATACCATCTGGATCGGATGGATTTGTTATATACATCGATGCTTCAGGCAAAGGGTTAGGATGTTTTCTCATGCAACATGGGAAAGTTATAGCCTATGCCTCACGATAACTCAAAGAATATGAGAGGAATTATCCTACTCATGATCTAGAGTTCGCAGCAGTCGTTTTCGTGTTGAAAATCTGGAGACATTACCTGTATGGGGAGAAAGTGGAGATCTATACAGATCATAAAAGCCTCAAATACTTCTTCACCCAAAAGGAACTCAACATGCGGCAACGACGTATGCTCGAGCTGTTGAAAGATTACAATCATACCATTCAATACCATCCTGGAAAAGCAAACGTAGTAGCTGAAGCATTGAGTAGAAGATTGTATGCGGGTACGAGTGCGATGTTGTTAACACAAAGACCCATTTTGTACGATTTATAAAGGATGGAGATTGAGTAAAGACTCCAGGGACCCACGTGATGATGGCGAATATACGAGTAGAACCAACTTTAATCGATAAAGTTAAAGCTGCTAAAGCTATAGACCTGGGGCTAATGCGTATGAAGAAGAAAGTGCAAGAAGGTATTATTCCAGAAGCAAGAATCGATGAAGAAGGAATACTTCGAGTCAACTCTAGACTTTGCGTTCCTAACAATTCTGACTTGAAGCATATAATCATGATGGAGGAACACAACACCCCGTTTGCAATCCATCCTGGGAGTACCAAAATGTATCATGATATTCGACACATATTTTGGTGGAACAATATGAAAAGAGAGATCGCGGAGTTTATCTCGAGGTGTTTAACCTGTCAACGTGTAAAGGCGGAACATCAAGTGCCAAAAGGTCCATTGCAACCACTTGAGATTCCGAAATGGAAGTGGGAACACATTACCATGGATTTCGTTACAGGTCTTCCCAAAGTTTCTGAAGGTATAGATGCGATTCGGGTTATTGTTGATAGATTAACCAAGTCTTCTCATTTATTACCGATACGTGAGACTTATTCCCTTGAACGCCTTGCTTGTATGTACGTGAATGAGATTATGAGATTGTATGGCATGCCAGTATCCATAGTTTCGGATCGTGACCCAAGATTCACTTCAAGATTTTGGGTTAGCTTGCAAAAAGCTATGGGCATGGATTTACCATTCTGGGATTGCTAAGATACCATCCTCGACAGACGGACAATCAGAGAGGACTATTCAAACTCTTGAAGATCTATTAAGACTCTATGTCCTAGATTTCAAAGGGAGTTGGGATAAGTACCTACCACTGGTGGAATTCTCCTACAACAACAGTTATCAAGCAAGTATAGGCATGGCTCCATTCGAGGCGTTGTATGGATTTAAAGTGTCGCGTTCTCCAAAGATCTTTGGGACGAGGTGGGAGAAGCAACATTGTTGGGACCAGAGTTGGTACGAATGACTACAGAGAAGATCCAAGCGATTCGACAATGTATACAAACCGCACAGGATCGACAAAAGAGTTATACTGATCTTCATCGAAAGGACGTGGAATTTAATATTGGAGATCATGTACTGTTACGTATTGCTCCATGGAAGGGAGTTACAAGATTTGGGAAGAGAGGAAAGCCCAATCCATGCTTTATTGGTCCATTTGAGATTCTTAACCGAATAGGAAATGTGGCCTATAGACTCGCGTTACCTCCAAGTATGTCTCGTGTTCATAATGTTTTTCACATATCTATGCTTCAGAATATGTTAAAGACCCGAACCACATTATTCGTTAGAACCGCAGATAGATATAGAAGATTTAACGACGAGGAGGTACTGTTAAGATATTGGATAGGAAAGAACATGTCCTACGCACGAAGGTTATACCACAAGTTAAGGTTTTGTGGAGAAACCATGCTATTGAAGAAATGACCTGGGAGTTGGAATCGAAAATGAAAGCGAGGTACCCTCACCTTTTCAAAACACCAGGTGTATACGTCAATTTCGAGGAAGAAATTTCATAAGGAGGGGAGGTTGTAAGACCCCAACTTATTATAAATAAAATTAAAATTTCTCTATTTATTATCTTGAAATAATAAAGTGATAATTTGATATAATACTTTGGTTATGGGTGAAATGTGCAAATTTTGCAAAATAAGCAAGTGGTTATAAAATAATCATTTTTGTCGGGGAATATTCGTTTGGTCGTGGAATATTCTTCTTGTCGGGAATATCCGTACGACGGTGCAGTCATTTGTGGGCCCCATAATAGAATAACTGTCGGATGAAGAAAACGACAAAGTTTGAGTTTTTATAAATAAACGGCGTAATTGTTACCGTTAACACTATTGGTTTACTTGGTGGTTAAAATACAGTAATATACGTGGTTGCACAGTAGCACACGGTATTGCACAATATTGTTAAATTATTGATTCTTACGTAAGAAGACACTACTCAATAATTGTTACAGTAATTACTGTTCAATATTTTATTTTTATTGATTCAATAATTGTTGCGTTGATATTTTATATTATTGTTATTTCAATAATTGTCACTGCACAATATTTCTCATTATCAGATCAATAATTCATATTATTTGAATAATATTATTAGATAACATTATTGACAATGTCTAGAAAGTTCTGTCAATGAAAGGTTTGGTCACTTAATTACGCGCCAGTAAGGAGAAATCCATATTGAAAAGCCCCCTCTTTCCTAGGAACGGCCTGGTTGTCATAATTGTGATTCTGTAATATTATTTGTGAATAATTAATTATTGATTTATATGATAAGGAAATATTTATTTGATGTGGATATAAATGAGGGATTTATTTATTTATGTGGTTATAAATGAAGGAATTTTAGTATGAATTATTTGTTAAAAGTTTGGCAATTATTTCTCCGATAGAATATTCATTCAAAATATTATTATAATATTTTATAATTAGTTAAATAATAATATTATTGTTTATATATATATATATATATATATATATATATATATATATTATGCATGTGATTAAAGAAGATGGAGTAAACAAATTGCATTGAATGCATAACAAAGATATCTTTGTGTTTTCCTAAGTGGGTTGGTGGATGCTTTGTATTCCTTGTTGGTGGCTTGATTGAATTAATGTCAAGATAATGGTATGAGATTTTCCATATGGACCTCACCTATAAGGAAGATATGAGTGGTTAGTGTTTTGTTAGGCCATTTGTTGGTGAAAAATGTTGCTTGAGCAAACTTGATTTCAAAGGGTGGCCCCCCACCCATATGGAAAATATGTTAGGTTTGAAAATTAGGCAAAGATGTTAGGCAGAAAAGTTAGAAAAATTTGCTTAACTTTTCTTTCCTTCCGTTGCTATAAATAGGGGGTAACCCCTCCTTCCTCAACACACCAATTCATACTCAAAAATTCTTATTTTAAAGTATTGTGAGTATTTTTCTTGAGTATAAGAATATTTTGAGCGTAGTTTTTCTGCAAGATTTTCTCAGAAAAATATCTGATATTTCGGTCAAATCCAGTTTCTACCAAGGTAAAGGATATTATTTTATTTCAATACTCGTGAGAAATATTATTTTCTTTCATACTCCATAGTATGGAAGGGATATTATTTAATTTCATATTCCTAAATTTGAACTTACTATGGTAAGTATTGCTTCTATAATTCCTGAAATGATTAGAAATTTCGTTTCATCTAATATCATTTCATAAGATTATTGGTCTGAACTTTTATCAAATTTGGAACTTTTCATGGTGGGTATTGTTCACGAAAGTCATCGTTTCACGGTTACTCTTCACGAGTGCTTTCGCTCATTAGTGCATTCATTCACTTGATTCACGATTCATCATTTCACTTGCATAGTTATTCACAAAAGAAAAAAAATTATTTTTTCTTCTTCCAAGTTATCTGTTGTGACCCTTATTCTTGAAATTAAATCCATGTTTTGATCTTCATTCTTGAATTTTACTCCACTATAGTTTATTATGGAGTATTATTGATCTTGGATAATCATTATACGAATCCTTAATATTTGTCCTTGGTCTCCTTTGGATTCGTTCTTTAAAATATTTTTCATCATCCTCCTCACCCTAAATGATGATATTACTGAATATCTTTGGCCTGTAGTGCAAAGATGAATGATTAATCGATGAATATCTTTGGCCCGTAGTGCAAAGAAGAACAGGTGTTGAGATGAACATGACCAACTGGTGATACAAATGAATATCTTTGGCCTGTAGAGATGAATATTTGATTAAAGATGTATATTGATTGTTGTTACAGGGATAAAATATTGATGATGGACTTTTAAATCTTAGAAGATAGTAGAACTCATTCTCTACTTGATTCTTCTAATGGATTGTTGTTTCCGCTGCAGTTGTTGGTCTAAAACTTGTTGTCTATTATATTTTATCAGATTTTCCCTGTTGAAGACTAATGATAATTTGTTGTATATTATCTTAGTCATAATATTCTTTACTGGGCTAGTTGAGCTCACCATTTTCCTTTTTGTTCCATTGTTCTTCTCAGGAGGAGAGAATTTAGCAGGAACTAGCCGGGGTATGGAGTGATGATTCAAGATAGTTGTTTAGCAGTCCTCACTATTTTTGTAAAATAGTGTATCAATAATTGTAATGAGGACTCCTTTTGAGTTTGTATACTCTCTAGTATAAAATATTTATATTCAAACTCACAGTAAATGTGTTGTCGTATTTTGCACGACAATTATATTACTGAAGTTGTATTTGTTTCTGTACTATGTATTTGGCGACTCAGAATGGGTGATGTATACCTATTTTGGGGGTGTCACAGAGTTAATGTGTGATGCAAGCGACTATGCGGTTGGGGCTGTTTTGGGTCAACGCCGAGAAAAGGTATTTCACGCCATATATTATGCAAGTAAGACACTCATGAAGACTCAAATGAACTACACGACTACGGAAAAGGAGTTGCTTGCAGTGGTGTATGCGTTCGATAAATTTCGGGCGTATTTGATCGGGACATAGTAGTTTATACAGATCACTCGGCCATTCGGTACTTAATTTCAAAAAAAGATGCTAAGCCACGCCTTATCCGATGGATTCTTGTTTTACAAGAGTTTGATTTTGAAATAAAGAATAGAAAGGGGACAGGGAACCAAGTCGTCGATCATTTGTCTAGGCTAGAAAATCAGGGTCAAAAGGAATAGGATAAGTGTATAATCAACGATTCATTCCTGGATGAGCAACTATTTGGGATAAACTCAGAATTTCCATGGTATGCGGACTTCGCTAATTATCTAGTGAGCAACATGCTTCCCCCTGATCTTACACGACAACAGAAAAAGAAGTTTCTCCATGACATCAAGTGGTATATGTGGGATGAGCCATACCTATTCAAACAGTGCGCCGACAAAATGATTAGAAGGTGTGTGCCTTACAGCGAGGTGAATAGTATACTGCATGAATGCCACTCATCTGCATATAGGGGACACTATGGTAGTGAGAGAACAGCGGCGAAAGTGATTCAAGCCGGGTTTTATTGGCCTACATTATTCAAAGAAGCCCACCAATTTGTTAAAACATGTGATAGATGTCAACGGGTGGGCAACATATCGAAAAGGAATGAGATGCCACTTTAAACAATTTCAGAAGTTGAGATTTTTGATGTATGGGGCATTGATTTCATGGGGCCATTCTCATCCTCTTTTACCAACCAGTACATTTTGCTTGCAGTGGACTATGTATCAAAGTGGGTTGAAGCAGTAGCTCTCCCGACTAACGATGCCAAAGTGGTTCTCAAATTCTTGCAGAAAAATATTTTTACGAGGTTTGGCACGCTGAGAGCCATTATAAGTGATGAAGGTAGTCACTTCTGCAACAAATCATTCACAACTCTATTGGTAAAGTATGGGGTCAACCACAAGGTAGCTACATCATATCACCCCCAAACCAGTGGGCAAACTGAGGTTTCGAACATGGAGGTGAAGAGAATTCTGAAAAAGTAGTGAATCTGAATCAAAAGGATTGGTCTCTTAGGTTGGATGATGCACTATGGGCTTACCAAAATGCGTATAAAACACCGATTGGTATGTCACCATACCAATTACTATACAGGAAAGCGTGTCACCTACCTGTGGAGCTACAACGCAAGGCCTACTGGGCCATTCAGAAACTGAACTTCGATCAAGCAGTTGTGGGGGAAAAGAGATTACTTCAGTTAAACGAGCTCGATGAATTTTGTCTTCAAGCTTACGAGAACTCGAAACTATACAAAGAAAAGGTCAAGAAATGGCACGATAAACAAATCATGCACCGAACGTTCGAGCCAGGGCAATCAGTACTGATGTTCAACTCACGATTAAGGTTGTTCCCAGGCAAGCATAAGTCAAGGTGGTCGGGACCATTTACTATCAAAACAATTTTCCCACATGGCGTCGTTGAACTCTACAGTCGAAATCCATTGGAAACATTCAAGGTCAACGGTCAACGGTTGAAGCACTATTGGGGTGGTGAGTCCAATTGGGACGTCATCGCAATCACTCTGACCCACACACCATAAACAAGGAGTAGTCAGGCTGAAAGACATAAAATTAAGTGCTAATTGGGAGGCAACCCAATCATACTTATATTTTTCATATTTTTAATCATAACTGTCAAATTATAGTAGCATAATTAGTAATACATAGTAGATTTATTAAGTAGTTAATATATTATATGAGTATTGATAAGCTCTCACCCATGCTCGAAATGATCAACAGTCTACTTACATTCATGTTCATGGTCTTGCAGGATTCTAAATTGGTCATAAGTTGGAGTTGAAGGGAAGAAATAAGAAGAAAAAGGACTCGGGTGATATAGTACACCCCCTCAAAGTGGGCCCTCAGCATAAAACCCCAAGGCAGGGGTCTCTTGGATAAAGTGATAGATGATGCTCCGTCTGGTAAGGTGCTTCCTAAGTTTATTACCTCACGGGGGTGGGGTCCTGGAATTTGAACGAGTTGGTTTTCATGGCAGTTACACACTCCCAAATCTTTTCCTTCCCCACTTCAAACACCACTCTCACACATCTTCCACCCACTCTCCACATACATTCGGCAACTGCAAATACATCATCCCACTTTGTTACAACACATACCCACAAATTCAACCCATTACTCCACAAACCTCTCCCTCACACCTTTCCTATACATTCTCCACCTCATAACCAAAGTTCATTACATACACTCAGTGCAAATTTAGAAAGCTGCGAAGTGGGAGTCTCATTGAGGTCAGTCTATAACAAGTGAGAGTGAGCACTGAATCACCTATTTCATCTTCTCTTACCATATTTGCCACACAATTCGTCAAGTTTGGGGGAAGAAACATCTGTGCAAACCAAGTGTTTGATAGTCTGTGTGATCCAAGTTTGGGGGGGGGGGAAGATAGTGTGTTTGATAGTGTGTTCAGGCATTCGAAATTCGATGGATTCTCAACCAACATCCAAACGACAACGGGGAGAAAGTTCAAGGCCAACTCCACCATCCCGAACCTTCAAACGACGCAAGTTCAAAAGTGTCGTCGCCGCCGACCGATACGATTACATGGCTACAAAAGCACTCACACCGGAGTGGGGGTTAGCACCGGGTCATGTGGATGGGGAGATGATGCAACAAATTTATCAGAAAGGTTGTAACAAATTCACTGAGGAACCCGAGCCCGCCATTGTCAACGTGGTCAAAGAGTTCTATGCGAACGCCGAAGACAAGGCCCCTTTCAACGCTTTTGTGCTGGGTAGATTGGTCGCGTTCAGTGCTGATGCCATCAACACGTATTATCAATTATGGGTGCTTAGACAATGTCAATATGCTCATTCGAGGGATTTCGACCCTGACTTTGAGGCGGTTCTCAAATAAATGACTAAGCTGAGAACAACGTGGATAAAGGGACGAAAAGGAGACACAGTTTTTCACAGCAAGGATCTTAGCCGGTATGGAAAAATTTGGTACGCCTTTTTATGTGCAAAACTGTTTCCTTCCACGCACACCTCTGATGTGACCAAGGAGAAGGCCCTACTTCTGTATGCTATTGTGCAAGACTTCATCATCGACGTCGGGGCCATAATCAGTTTTCCATTCGCCGATGCCTACGGGGTAATTTTTCGGGTGGCCTGCCACACCCATCACTCATTTATGGGTTGTGTCGCCAAGTAGGAGTGCGTTGGTCTAATGATGAACCCACCCAAATGTCGCTGCAGCTACTAGATTTCAGAATGATAGTGCGGTATTCGGTGTGGGCCGGTGGTGATTCACATCCTCAAGGATTAGGTTTTGTATTTCCATCATCTTCGAAGGACGAAGCTGACGTTGAAGACACCTCAGATGATGAGGATGCGATTATGGGAGAACAAGGAACTGATGTAAGACCCCAAATTTTCTGAATAAAGATTAATTTTCACAAAATATTTTTTTAAGTATTATGGTGTGGATTTGATATAATGTTATAGTTGTGGGTAATATTTATAAATTTTGCAAAATACGCAAGTTGTTATATTATATTCGATTGGTGGGGGAATATTCGTTTTAACAGGGAATATCATTAGTGGACCCCACAACGAAATTATTGTCGAAATGAGAAAACGACAAAAATATCTTTTTATAAAAATAAAGGCGAAAGTTTTACCGTTAACTGATGAAATACCCGGTGTTAAGAGTACAATAATATGCGTGGTTGCATAGTAGCACACGGTATTGATTATTGATGCTTACGTGAGAAGTCATTCAGTTTTGTTCAATTATTGCTACAGTAATTGTTGTATAGTATCTCACGTTATTTGATTCAATTATTGTCAATATTTTATATATTATTAAATCAATAATTGAGACGATACAATTATTCATATTATGATTTGCAATATTGACGATGTCTAGAAAGTTCTGTCGAGGAGAGGTTTGGTCACCTAATTGCTCGCCAATAGGGAGAAATCCTTATTGGAAATCCCTCTCTTTCCTGGAAATGATCTGGTTGTTAAATATCACGAATAATAATGATGAATAAATGTTGTTAAAAATATTGAAGGGATTTTTATGAAGTATTTGATGTAAATTTTGCTTATTTTATGGACCCCCACTTACTCATTTTTCAAACAATCGGAAGAAGATTATTCAGTATATATATTATATGGGATCCACCTGTGATGGTGATATGTTGGTGGAGGGAACATGTGGGGCCCATGTTGGAAGAAAAGAAAATGTGTGGAGGGAAATGAAATGGAAGCACGAGATGTAAGAAAGAAAAAGATATGAAATGGTAATGGTGGAAAAGAGTATATATATATATATATATATATATATATATATATATATATATATATATATAAATGTGATGTGTGAAAGTGACATTTTGGTGGAAAAGTGAATGTATATGGGGTGGGATAAGAAAAGGGGGTGGAGTGATAATGCCTTGTAAGAGAGGGAATTGGTGTGTATGTGTGTGATAGTGAAATGTGTAAGATGTATGTGTGTGTGTGTATGTGGGATGAAAATGAAAATGGGATGGGATGGGGTGGGGTGGGGTGGGGTGGGTGGGGGAGTTTACGTGTTTGGGAGGTGTATTAATATTATATATATATGTATTGTGTGTGTGTGTGTTTGTGTGAATTTGTGTGTGCAGGTGGGTAATTCATATATATATATATATATATATATATATATATATATATATATATATATATTTTTGTGTGTGTGTGTGTTATATAATATATGCCATGCAGTGAATGGCATGGTATGTTATATATATATATATATATAAAAAATTTTATTTTATTAGATTATAAATAGAATATATTATATTATATTTAAAGTTTTTGTTTTATTAGAATATTTTATTGCACAATAATGAATAGTAAAATCAAATTTTTAGAAAATTTTGCCAATTTGAATTCTACCATGAATTGCTCGAATCTTTTCTTGTGCAAATTGTGATTTCAAAATTCAAATAGTATCATTTCCATTCTCCTATAAATAGGATGCTTAGTTAGAATTAAAAATCACACCAGAATCAGAGAATTCTTCTTCTATAATATTGAGCGTATTTCTTTCGAGTTTTAGAAAGCTTTGAGTGTAGAAAATAGTGAAAGTTTTCTTCAAGAATATATCCGCTATACCAGTCGAAATTGCTCTATTTTTGAGGTAAGGTGTATTATTTCTTTCGTATTCATGAAGAGAGTTATTTTCTTTCAATACTCGTAAGGGGTATTATTTATTTCATATTCGCTTACGATATTATTTTTCGTATTCGTAAGAAATTTTATATCGTTCAATATTCGCAAGAAATATTATATTCATTTAATATTTGTAAGGAATATTATATTTTATTTTAATATTCGTAAGGAATATTATATTCGTTCAAAAGTCGTAAGGCATATTATTTTTGTTCAGTATTCGTATAAAATAGTATTTTCTTCCATACTCTGTAGTATGTAGGTAATATTATTTCGTTTCAGATTTCGAATTATATACTCATTTTGTTAAGTTTTGGCTTCTATACTCCATGAAATTAGTAGAATATCCTTGATATTTGTTCTTCATTGTAAGACCCCAAATTTTATGAAATAAAAGTATTCAATTTTCCTATTTAGTAAATGGTTAAATTGATAAAAGGTTAAAGTTAAGGGTGATATATGAATTTTTTTCAAAATAAACAAGTGGTTATAAAATACTCATTTTTGTTGGGAAATATTCGTGTGGTCGTGGAATATTCTTGTTATCGGGGAATATTATTACGACGGCACAGCCATTTGTGGGCCCCATAACGGAATAACTGTCGGATGAAGAAAACAAAAAATTTGAGTTTTTATAAATAACGGCGTAGTTGTTACCGTTAACACTGTTGGAATACCCAGTGGTTAAAATACACTAATACGCGTGGTTTACAAAGAGAATACTCAGATTAAGACAAAGATCTTGAATTATTGATCCTTACGTAAGAAGGCTAATTACTCAATAATTTTTACAAGTAATTATTGCTCAATATTTTATTTTATTGGTTCAATAATTGTCTTTGCGTTGATATTTTATATTATTGTTGTTTCAATAATTGTCACTGCACAGTATTTCCCATTATAAGATCAATAATTCATATTATTTGAATAATATTATTAGATAACATTATTGGCAATGTCTAGAAAGTTCTGTCAAGGAGAGGTTTGGTCACCTAATTGTGCGCCAGTAAGGAGAAATTCTTATTGGAAAGCCCCCTCTTTCCTAGGAACTTCCTGGTTCTCATTATTGTGATTCTGTAATATTATTTGTGAATAATTAATTATTGATTTATATGATAATGAAATATTTATTTGATGTGGATATAAATGATAGATTTATTTATATGGTTATAAATGAAGGAATTAATGTTGAGGTATTTTATCAAGATTTTGTCGAATTGGAGGTATTAAAAGATCAAATCGTTGTTCTTACAAACTTTATTGTGTGAGTTATAATTTTTAATCGAATAGTTGGATCGTTGTGATTTTTGGATATTTTATACATATATAAGTTGAGTATATGTTCACAAATTTTTAACCATTAAAAATGAACTAATGATTTGTTATGAATTTTAAGAGGTGACCTGATTCGAAAAATTAGGTTTATAAATGATTTTGGTGAAAATTCTAGAATGGGTGGGCCCCACTTTTGGTTGTTGGAGAAGATGACTGATTTTTGGTGGGTGAAATAGTAGTGTAAAGCCATCGTGTAGTAGTGTCAAGTCGCTTCAACATGCTAACATTTTCCTATAAATAGAGGGCTAAGTTAGAATTGAAAATCACACCGTAATTCATAAGTTTTCTCTTTTCTCTCTAGATTATCGAGTGTATTTTGTGAGTATTTAGATACTTGGTGAGTTGCTATTCATCAATGCAAGTTTCTTTCAAATAATATATCCAATATCCAAATGTAAGTCTTCGCTTCTTTTGAGGTAAGGAAAGTAGGGGATATAAGTGGATTTTAAGTGGTTGTTATATTTTTCGGCCAGAATTTTTATGACCTTCAAAAATTCTAGAAAAATTTGAAATGATAATTTGATTAGTTTTTTAGATTGTGTCCAAAATGGCGATTTTTGGATGTATAGATTATAAGTTATGAATTTTATGAGAAAAGACTATTTTAAAAAAAACCGCTTATAACTCCTTGTGGTTAACTCCAAAATTGGTGAAATGTTTATTGGGAGTACATGTATATGATAGAAGTATATACTGTAAATTTGGATTTTTGGATAAAAGTACAATTTTTGATAAATATCTAAATATTCTATTTGCTTTTGGCTATATATGAAAAATAGTAAATGATTTTTAAAATTCGAGAAAAATATATGTTCAATATGGGACTATATTCTACTAAATCTCTTAAAAGAAAATTTGTTTGTACTTGATTTGGTATTTTTCATGAAAATGGACTAGTTATGAGTAAATGAATTAAATATGTTATGTGAAGTAAGAAAATTGGAAAATAGGATTTTATGGCTCGAGAATCCTATATGAGGTATATGCATTTTTGATGAGGGTTTTGTTATTGGTGATGAAATCTTATGAGTTTGGAATTTTAGGATGATTAAATGCATTATTTAGTAAAGTGTAAATAATTAAAATAAATTGTTTATAAGTTTAAGAAATGTTATTTCAATATCATTATACCGAAATATTGGTATGGATTTTATTGTGGAATTTCTACCTTTTTTTTTAAGTTTTTATTCATGATGAGTTACTATTCACGAGTTACTATTCATGAGTTACTATTCACGAGTTACTATTATTCATGGCAAAATTGGTTCTTTTTCTAACCAAATTATAGTTGATTTATGAATATTACTCTTGAGATTAAATCTAGATGTTTTGATTATATTGATTTTACTATTATATATAACATTTTTATAACCCTAATGATGATATTTCTTTGACTTGAGTGTAAAGATGGGTAGATTATTGGTATGATCATGACTATGGGTTCCTTTGCCAAGAGAGTGCAAAGTTGAATTGTTGATCGGTATGATCATGACCATTGAATTTATAATTGAATATCTTTAACTTAAGTGCAAAGGTGAAATGATCAACATGGTTATAATTATTGTTTATATAAATTCAAATGATTATATATTTTTTTTTGAGATATTAATATATTTGGCCTCAGCTGATGAAATATGAAACTATTGATGAATATATTTGGCCTCAGTAGTGCAAAATATGAACTATTGAGGAATATCTTTGGCACGTAGTGCAAAGATGAATTGTTGATGAATATCTTGGCCCGAAGGCCCGAAGTGCAAAGATGAACCGATTACTGTTATTGAATATCTTTGGCCCATGTAGTGTAAAGATGGTCTGTTGATGAATATGGTTTGTTGATGAATATTTTGGCCCAGTAGGCAAAAGATGAAATTGTTAGTATGATTATAAACAGAACTCGTGATTTGGTATAACCATGATCTTTGATGTTTAAGGTAAAGACATGTGATGAAAATTATCTTCGCCCCGGATGCTAAGAGGAATTTAGAATTACAATTATGATTATGAGTTATTCATATAATTGTGGAAAGGAAGTGTTGATTAATGTTACAGGATAAAACATTGTTGGTGGATTTTAATGTGGAGAAGATAATAGACTTTTATGGTCTATTCGACTCTTCTAATGGATTGCTTCATTCACCGCAACTATGGTTGAAAAATTTTATCATCTACCATATGTTCTAAATATCGATTTATTATCGATGAAGGCTATTGATAATTTATTTATCTTTAGTCATGATATTCTTTATCGAGCTAGTTGTGCTCACCCTTTTGCTTCACAATTCTTTTCGTGTAATAAGAGTGTACCGGGTCGTCGAGGGGGTAACAGGGAATAGAAACGGTGGTCATCATTTAGTAGTTATATTTTTGAATCAAATAGGTGAGGCTAACCCAACGTTGGAAGGGTGTTTTGCCACTATCATACAAGATGTCTAAAGACATACAACCTCGTGTCATCATAAGATGTGGTTGTGCACATCCACTTACATCGAGTATATCTACGCCAAGCACTACTATATATGATCTTGGTGTTTGTTTGAAGTATAATTTCAATTAGAGACAAAGTGGAGATAATGATATGTCAAGAGAAGACTCACCATTGGAAAGAATATGATAGTAATCTTCTCATTTTTTCTTTGAGGTCTATTGGGTCAACCAAGGATAATTTTGTGGCCATATGATATCTATCATAACCCAGACGCATGGCCTCCCATGTACGAAGGTTTTCTTGAGCACTTCCCAAAGATTCTAATTTCTAAAACAATTTTTGACTATACCTTTATGTAAGGTGCCATTGTGATGGGACATTTATCCAAGGTTGGGATGATGAGTCATAGTTGGTATATATTTGTATCAAAACTCACAAGATATATGTGTTGTTGTATTTTGCACGACAATTATTGTAATAAAGTTGTAGTTGTTTTATGTACCATGTATTTGGCGACTCAGAATAGGTTGGGTGGACTGGACCTGTTTTGGGGTTGTCACAATTGGTATCAGAGCTTAGGATGTGGTCTCTGGCGGAGATCGGGGAATAGAACTAGGAGGGGAGAGATGAGTAAATCCTTCGCTAGTGTGTCCTACCTAAGCTTATTTGTTGGTCAGTCATAATATGGTGATATTATGTGATATATTAATTTGTTCAATTAACCCTTGTTTTGAAGCTATATTCTAGAATGATATCTGAAATACAGGAGATGAGCAATGGAGAAATCATGAGGACAGGGAAGATGGAATCAAATGAAAGCAAGGTATTCTCAACTCTTTGAAATACTGTGTACGTAAATTTCGGGGATAAATTTCATAAGGAGGGAGATTGTAAGACCCCTAATTTTATGAAATAAAAGTATTCAATTTTTCTTATAATTACTATTCAAGAAATGGTTAAATTGATAAAAGTTAAAGTTAAGGTGATATATGAATTTTTTTTTCAAAATACGCAAGTGGTTATAAAATATTCATCATTGTTGGAGAATATTCGCTTGGTCGTGGAATATTCTTTTCGTTTGGGAATATTCGCACGACGACAAGCTAAACCATTTGTGGGCCCCATAATGTAATAATTGTTGATGAAGAAAATAACAAATTTGAGTTTTTATAAATAACTGCGTAGAAGTTGTTACCGTTAACATCGTTGAATACCCGTGGTTAAAATACAAAGAATACGCGCGTAGTTGCACAAAAGAATATTACCAGATTGCACAAGATTTTTTCAATTATTGATTCTTACGTGAGAAGGCACTACTCAATAATTGTTGTTAAGAAATTATCGCTCAATATTTTATTTTATTGATTCAATAATTGTGCGTTGATATTTTATATTATTGTTGTTTCAATAATTGTCATCGCACAAAGATTTCCATTATAAGATCAATAATTCATATTATTTGAATAATATTATTAGATAGCATTATTGGCAATGTCTAGAAAGTTTCACAAGGAGAGGTTTGGTCACCTAATTGCGCGCCAGAAGAAGGAGAAATCCTTATTGGAAAGCCCCCTCTTTCCCGAACCGCCTCTGTCATCATTATTGTGATTTCGTAATATTATTTGTGAATAATTAATTATTGATTTATATGATAATGAAATATTTATTTGATGTGGATATAAATGATGGATTTATTTATGTGGTTATAAATGAAGGAATTAATGTTGAGGTATTTTATCAAGATTTTGTCGAATCGAGGTATTAAAAGATCAAATCGTTGTTCTTACGCCTTTATTGTGTGAGTTATAATTTTTAATCCGACCGTTGATCGTTGTGATTTTTGGATATGTTATACATATATAAGTTGAGTATATGTTCACAAATTTTGAACCGTTAAAATGAACTAATGATTTGTTATGAATTTTAAGAGGTGACCGATTCAAAAATTAGGTTTATAAATGATTTTGGTGGAAAATTCTAGAAATGGGTGGGCCCCACTTTTGGTTGTTGGGGAAGATGGCTGATTTTGGTGTGGTGGAATAGTAAAGTGTAAAGCCATCGTGTAGCAAGTCAAGTCTGCTTCTACGTGCTAACATTTTCCTATAAATAGAGGGCTAAGTTAGAATTGAAAATCACACCGTAATTCATAAGTTTTCTTTTTTCTCTAGATTATCGAGTGTATTTTGTGAGTATTTAGATACTTGGTGAGTTGCTATTCATCGCTGCAAGTTTCCTTCAATGTCATATCCGATATCCAAATGTAAGGCCGCTTTTTGAGGTAAGTGGATAGTAAGGATTTTAAAGGTTGTTATGTTTTTTAGTTTCAGTAATTTTTCCGACCTTCAAAAAATTCGAAAAATTTGAAATGATAATTTGATGAGTTTTCTAGATTGTGTCCAAAATGGCGATTTTTGGATGTATAGATTAAGAGTTATGAATTTTATGAGAAAAGACTATTTTAAAAGTAACCGCTTATAACTCCTTGTGGTTAACTCCAAAATTGGTAAAATTTTTATTGGGAGTACATGTATATGATAGAAGTATACTCAGAATTTCGGAATTTTTGGATAAAAGTACAATTTTGATAAATATCTAAATATTCAATTGCTTTTGGCTATATGAAAAATAGTAAATGAATTTTTAAAAAATTCGAGAAAAATATATGTTCAATATGGGACTATATTCTACTAAATCTCTAAAAGAAAATTTGTTTGTACTGATTTGGTATTTTTCATGAAAATGGACTAGTTATGAGTAAATGAATTAAATATGTTATGTGAAGTAAGAAAATTGGAAAATAGGATTTTATGGCTTGAGAATCCTATATGAGGTATATGCAGATTTTTGATGAGGGTTTTGGTTATTGGTGATGAAATCTTATGAGTTTGGAATTTTAGGATGATTAAATGCATTATTTAGTAAAGTGTAAACAATTAAAATAAATTGTTTATAAGTTTAAGAAATGTTATTTCAATATCATTATACCTAAATATTGGTATGGATTTTATTGTGAATTTCTACCTTTTTTGTGTCAAGTTTACTATTCATGAGTTACTATTCATGAATTACTATTCATGAGTTACTATTCACGAAGTTACTATTCATGGGTTACTATTCATGAGTTACTATTCATGACAAAATTGGTTTCTTTTTCTAACCAAATTATAGTTGATTTATGAATATTACTCTTGAGATTAAATCTAGATGTTTTGATTATATTGATTTTATTATTATATATAACATTTTATAACCCTAATGATGATATTTCTTTGACTTGAGTGTAAAGATGGGTAGATTTTTGGTATGATCATGACTATGGGTTCCCTTTGGCCAGTAGTGCAAAGTTGAATTGTTGACTGGTATGATCATGACCATTGAATTTATAATTGAATATCTTTAGCTTAAGTGCAAAGGTGAAATGATCAACATGGTTATAATTATTGTTTATATAAATTTCAAATGATTATATATTTTTTGAGATATTAATATATCCGCTCAGAAAATATGTAGTGTGCAAATATCAGGAAAATATGAATTATGATGAATATATTTGGCCAAAGGCAAATATGAATCTGTTGAGGAATATCTTGAACTAGTGAAAAGATGAGATGAATATCTTTGATGAAATGAATATTTAGCCCGTAAAAAGATGAATGTTGATGAATATCTTCGTCAGAAAAAAGATAAAAGATGAAATCGCCCAGTAGCAAAAGATGAAAGATGAAATTATATGATTATAAATGTGAACTGTGATTTGGTATAACCATGATCTTTGATGTTTCGTAAAGACATGTGATAAAAATTATCTTCGCCCCGGATGCGAAGAGGAATTTAGAATTACAATTATGATTATGAGTTATTCATATAATTGTGGAAAAAGGAACTGATTGATTAATGTTACTGTGGATAAAACATTGTTGGTGGATTTTTAATGTGGAGAAGATAATAGACTTTATGGTCTATTTGACTCTTCTAATGGATCGCTTCGTTCACCGCAACTATGGTTGAAAATTTTTATCATCTACCATATGTTCTAAATCTCGATTTATTATTGATGAAGGCTATTGATAATTTAATTATCTTTAGTCATGATATTCTTTATCGAAGTTAGTTGTGTTTCACCCTTTGCTTCACAATTCTTTCGTGTAATAAGAGTGTAGTCGGGTCGAGCGGGGATAAACAGGGAATAGAACGGTGGTCATCATCATTTAGTAGTTATATTTGGTGAATCAAATAGGGTGAGGTGAACCCAACGTTGGAAGGGTGTTTTGCCACTATCATACAAGATGTCTAAAGACATACAACCTCGTGTCATCATAAGATAGTGTTGTGGACATCCACTTACTGAGTATATCTACGCACACTACCTATATGATCTTGGTGTTTGTTTGAAGTATAATTCTCAATTAGAGACAGTGGAGATAATGATATGTCAAGAGAAGACTCACCATTGGAAAAAATATGATAGTAATCTTCTCCTTTTTCTTTGGGGTCTATTGGATCAACCAAGGATAATTTTGTGGCCATATGATATCTATTATAACCTAGACGCATGGCCTCCCATGTACGTAAGGTTTCTCCCAAAGCACTTTCCAAAGATTTTAATTTCTAAAACTTATCCAAGGTTGGGATGTGAGTCATAGTTGGTATATATTTGTATCAAAACTCACATCATATGTGTTGTTTTACGACAATTGTTGTAATAAAGTTGTCATTCGTACCATGTATTTGGAATTCGAATAGGTTTATCTGTTTTGGGGAGGTATCTTTTATGAAAATATTATTCGAGATTCTTGATAAGTTTTAACTTTTCATATCGGGATATTTGTATCAAAACTATTCATAAACTATATGATTGTTATTGGGTTATTCACGACAAAAATTGATTTCTTTTCGGTCAAATTATTTTTGATTGTATTATAATTTTAGTTGTAGTTTGACAATTTGGACATTATTGAACCGGATAATTTAAATTATAAATCTTTAAAATTTGTCATTTGCTTTCTTTTAGTTGAACTTATATCATTGTCACCATCCTCATCCTTATATTATGTTGAATATCCTTGGCCCGTAGTGCATGGATAATTCGTGGTCGTGATACTAAAGAATATCCTTGGCCCGTAGTGCAGAGATGATTCGATGATGTGGTTTATTTATTAAGCTGAGTCTCAACGATAAAATTATTGATAAACTTTTTAAATCATAGAAGATGGTAGATATTATGCTCTACTTTACTCTTTTAATGGATTGTTTATCCCGCTGCAGTTGTTGATCTAAAACTTGTTGTCTATTATATTCTATCAGTTGTTATACTGTTGAAGGCTAATGATAATTTATTCTGCATTATCTTAGTCATAATATTTCTTACTGGGCTAGTTGAGCTCACCCTTTCTTTCACTGTTCTCTTCAGGAATTGAAAATATAGTTGGGACTAGTCGGAGAATGGATTGACGGTCCAGATGGTTGCATTAGTAGTCCTCACTATTCTGTGAAATAGTATGATAATAATTGTAATAAGATTGAATTTGAGTGTGGATATTATCTAGAAGACAATATTCGAGCTAAAACTCTCAGCTATGTTTTGTCGTATTTTACATGATAATTGTATTAATTAAGTTGTATTTAAGTTTTATACCATGTATTTGGCGACTCAAGATGAGTGATGTATACCTATTTTGGGGGCGTCACAACTGAGGTGGAACCATCTTATGAAGCCATCTCTAGCCCTCAGTTTCATGCATTTCAGCAACAAATGGAGGAGCACAACAAGGCAACACGAAGGGATATGAAGTGCCTCGCAGCGCGACAAGACCATATATTTGATGCAATGAACCTGTCATTCGCATCCTTGAACACGACGATTCAAAGCCTCAATCCTAATGCACAATTTCCATATTAGCAGCCAGGTCCACTGCCACGCTTTCCACCAAGTGATTCGGAAGAAGAAGAACATCACAATACACCAGGCTTAAAGTGTTTACATGGAAGTCCTCATATTTTTACTGTATTTTCTATACAATGAGGGCATTGTAATTTTTAAGTTTGGGGGAGTTAGATTATTTTTGCATTTCATGTTGCATGCATAATGTCATTAATTATATCATGTTTAGTTTAGAATTTTTGCATATTGTCACATAATTGCATAGTAGCTTAGATGCATAGTAGTTTAGGATAGTCTTGTTATTTCGTGTATTTTGTTATGTAATATTTACCTTATAAAAAAATAGTTAACTATTGTGTTCATTGTGCATATGTCCAACAATGTTGTAGCTCATGATTATTATGGCCAATGATGAAATTGAGATTAAGTAAACAAATACAGTATTCAGTATTAGAATTGTGATGTAGTTTTGAGTCATGACTCAGATCTTGTGCTTGTTTGAAACTGGTATAAAAAGGGTAGCACATAGTAACGTATGTGTTGACTGATTGGCTTAAATCGATACATAAATAGTTTCTAAAGGATAATGCTAGTATAGATAAGAGAATGACAAGAATAGGAAGTGAAGACAACAAATTAGGCAAGAACCTAAGTTTGGGGGAAAACATATTTAGAAAAAGAAAAAAATGGAAACTAATTGAGTCTTGTGGTGGGTTGAGGAGAAATACTCCCCATAAACACAAGCGTGAGATGGAGCATAAAACGCACTCACTCACCATCTATCTATCTAAAAAAATAAAAATAAAAAAATAAAGAGAATACGGGAAATTAAAGGAAAAGAGCCCCGTAATTGAAAAAAAAACATGAATACCCTATTTGGACCCCTACTCTTGGTAAATGTTTGATTTGAGTTGGAACTTGTTTGTTTTTGAAATTTTTGAGTTGATTCTGTATGAATCCTAATAAGAGATTGGTTATGTGTTGAATTTGAATTTAAATCATTTAGCATGGATGTTGAACACACACACACACACACACACACACACTATATCAGTGATGACAGTCTAAGATTCGAGGATTGATAAGAAGTTATTGATGGGTTTTATTATGAAGTATTGTAGTGTATGCTTAATTGTTCTGAGGCCGGAACAATAAATTTGATTATGTGATACTGTTGGATGCGTAGACATATAGATAGATACATTTCATCTAAATTGCATTGCATTGCATAGCATTTAGTTTGTTTGTTTGCATGTGCTCGAGGACTAGCACATTTCAAGTTTGGGGGATTTTGATAAGTGGATTTTATATACACGAATTGGTTCCTAATCCAAGCTTAATTGGTGTTAAATTCGCGTGTTATGTTCTATTTCACTTGTTTATTAATATTTTATGTGTAGGGTGGTGTTGGTGTGGCAAGTAGCAAAGAAAGGGAGTCATTTGAAGCAATATGGGAGCAAATATTAAGGTTTAGCAAAGTCAGTTTGAAACAGGTACCCCGAATTTTATGAAATAAAAGTATTCAATTGTTCTTATAATTACTATTCAGTAAATGGTTAAATTGATAAAAGGTTAAAGTGAAGGGTGATATATGTAATTATTTTAAATAAGCAAGTGGTTATAAAATATTCTTTCTGTCGGGGAATATTCGTTTGGTCGTGGAATATTCTTTCCGCTTGGGAATATTCGTGACGACGGTATGACCATTTGTGGGCCCCATAATGAATAATCGCCGGATGAAGAAAACGCATAAAAGGAGTTTTTAAAATAACGGTAGAGTTGTTATTCATTAACACTTGTTGAATACCCGGTGGTTAAAAATACGATGTACGCGTTGTTGTACAAGAAGCACGCAGATTGCACCAATTATTGATTCTTACATAAAAGGCACTACTCAATAATTGTTACAAAGTAATTACGCATTCGAAGATTTTATTGATTCAATAATTACTTCGTTGATATTTTATATTACTGTTGTTTTAATAATTGTCACTACACAGTATTTTCTATTATCGAAGCAATAATTCATACTATCTGAATAATATTATTAGATAACATTATTGGCAATATCTAGAAAGTTCTGTCTAAGCAGAGGTTTGGTCACCTAATTGCACGCCAGTAAGGAGAGATCCTTATTGGAAAGCCTCCTCTTTCCTGGGAACTGCATGATTGTCATTATTGTGATTCTGTAATATTATTTGTGAATAATTAATTATTGATTTATATGATGAGGAAAATATTCATTTTATGTGGGTATAGATGGAGAAAATTTTTAAAGTGACAATTGTTGAAAATCGATATTTTATCTTTTCTGATAAAATAATATTTTATTATATTATTATAATAGAATAATGATGATATTTTTACAATGAATGTGGAATATATGAGTAAATGAGGAGGAGACGTATTTTTGTTGCAATAAATGTTTAAAACATGTTAAACATGTTGGTGGACACAATTTTTTGACTGAAATTTGATTATAGCCTGTAAAATCGCCCGTTTATGGATTTCGGTCAATTTCTGTTTGGAATTTGGAAACACTTTCTTCTGCAAAGTTGTAGAGAATTGAATTTTCTATAAAAAGTCGCGAGATTCGAATTTTCTGATAAAAGGGCTATTTATTATGAATTATTGATGTTTGAAAGTTTTAATTATTTTTAATAACAAAAATGTTTTTTTTGTTTTTGTCATTATTGGATGCTGAATTCAGATGTCTTTGATGTGCGTAGGAAATTTAATAAATAATATTAATATTTTATTAAATTTTCTGCTTTGGTGTTCTAAGCAATTTCCTATAAATAGGTGCTTAGGTTAGAATTGAAAATCACACCAGAAACTAAAGATTTCTCTCTCTTTCTCTCTCTATAATATCGAGCGTATTTTTGTGAGTATTTTAGTACTTTGAGTATTGCTATACGGTGCAAGTTCGTTCAGCGTTATATCCGATATTCCAGTACTGCTCTTTCGAGGTAAGGGATTGTAAGGGATAGTAAGGGGTGTTATATTCTTCTTAAAATGATATTTTCTTCAATATCATTATGCCAAAATATTGGTTGGAAATTTTTATCAAATTTGGAACTTTTTCATGTCGGGGTTACTATTTATGAGTTACTATTCACGATTTAATATTCATGACTTATTATTTATGAGTTACTATTCACGAGTTACTATTCACGAGTTACTATTCACGAAGCATGATGATGTTTTTTGTGAAATTTCTATCTTTTGGTGTCGAAGTTACTATTCACGTATACGGCACTATTCACGATATCTTGACTATTCACAATATCGACATTATTCACGTAAAAATTAAGTTTTCTTCTCTGTGTCCAAGATTGTCTGTTATGATTCCTATCTTTGATTGGATCTATGTTTTGATCTTCATTCTTGAATTTTACTCCACTCTGATTATTTATGAAGTATTTTTGAACTTGGGTTGTTTAAAGTACGAATCCTTAACATTTGTTCTTTTGTTTCACTGGATTCGTTTTCTTTAAAATATTTTGCAGCATCCTCAGTGATATAACTGAATATCTTTGGCTTGTAGTGCAAAGATGAATGATTTCTGATGAATATCTTTGGCTCGTAATGCAAAGATGACCTGTTGTTGAATATCTTTGGTATGTAGTGCAAAGATGACTTGTTGATGAATATCTTTGGCCTGTAGTGCAAAGATGACTTGTTGATGAATATCTTTGGCGTAGTGGTAAAAAGATGAATTTATTAGTAGGATTATGAACAAGAAGCGTGATTTGGTATAACCATGATCTTTGATGTTTCTGGTGATGAAAATTAACTTTGTCCTGGATGAGGAAAGGAATTTAGAACTACAATTACGATTATGAGATATACACGTGATTGTGGACAGGAATTGTTGATTAATGTTATAGGGATAAAACATTGTTGATGGACTTTTAAAATGGAGAAGATAATAGATTTTATGGTCTATTTAACTCTTCTAATGGATTGCTCATTCTGCTGCAACTATGGTTGAAAAGTTTTATCATCTACCATATGTTCTAAATCTCTGATTTATTACTATTGAAGGCTATTGATAATTTATTTATCTTTACTCATGATATTCTTTACTGAGCTAGTTGTGCTCACCCTTTTGCTTCACAATTCCTTTTAGTGTAATCTGAGTGTGTAGTCGGGTTTGTTGGGGATAACGAGGGAATAGAGCGGTGGTCATCATTTAGTAGTTATATTTAGTGAATCAACTAGGGTGAGGCAAACCCAACGTTGGAAGGGTGTTTTGCCACTATCATACAAGATGTCTAATGACAGACCACCTCATGTCATCACACAAGGCGTGGGGTTGTGCTCATCCACTTCTTTGAGTATATATAATGAGCACTACCTATATAATCTTGGAGTTTGGTTGAAGTATAATTCTCAATTAGAGGCGATGGAGATAATGATATGTCAAGAAAAGACACACTATTGGGAAGAATATGATAGTAATCTTCTCGCTTTTTTTCTTGGGGGTCTATTAGGTCAACCAAGGATAATTACGTGGCCATATGATATCTATCATAACCTAGATGCATGGCCTCCCATGTATGCGAAGGTTTCCTTGAGCACTTCCCAAAGATTCTAATTTCTAAAAACAGTTTTTCGATTATACCTTTATGTAAGGTGTCATTATGAGGTCTTTGTCCCACGGTTGGGACATGAGTCACAATTGGTATATATTTGTATTTAAACTCACAAGATAAGTGTTGTCTTATCTTGCGACAATTGTATTAATAAAGTTGTAGTTATTTTCTGTACCATGTATTTGGCGACTCAGAATGGGTTGGATGGAATGGACCTATTTTGGGGACGTCACATCTTCAGTTCTGGGTGAATTAGTCTAGCCCGCCGGGGCGGGCATCTCCTATGTAAATACCCCCGCCGGGGTGGGGGTGCCGAATCTGGACACTCCTGGTGCTCTTCGAACACTGCTGGAAAGAGGATTTGATGACTTTGCATGACATATGGACTCTACTATACATGGGATTTCATCCAAGACTTCAGGTGGGATATATATTGCTGAACAAACAACAAATTGATCATCATGCAAAGCAATTAACAACAATTAATCACAGATTTTCATATTGAGCAACGGAGTGAAGATTTTGAGGAACGTTCATATCGTTTGCAGATTAAGGCTAAAGTGAAGGGTGTTCTGCATTATTCTTCTCCTTTAGTTTTATTTCTGTAATTGAGAAAATGTTATCTTTAATTTATTCAGTTATTATTTCAGTTATTATGAACTAATTACTTTTTAGGCTTAAGTCGGATCTTTAAGTGGAATGATGATTATGTAATCTTTGATTTCAGTTTAATAAGCTATTTTCCGGTTTATCTATATTAATTTGATCTTGAATTTATGAATTGCCTGATCAACGATTCTTTGTGGACTTGTATGAACTCGAGAGATGAAATATGAGTCTAGATTTAGTTAATATAGCATGTGTTCTTGGTTTATGTGAATGAACAGAATCTTGATGAATGTTAGGGTAGAGATACGCTTGACATCGCATGTAATCAAATAAAGAACTTGAATTTCAACCTTCTTTAATTGTAATTCACATAGAGATATAGTGAGTTAGTTAATTAAGGTGTTTAACGTAATTCTATCTTAATTGTGGATTTGGGTTAATACGGTATTAGTGCATCGAGAGGTAGTTGGTGCTACATACGTGTTCTTGATTAATAAACTAGGATAGTGAATTAAACTGGAATAAAGGTATAATAATCTGAGTGAAGTCGAAAGCTTAATTCTCCGTTATTTGTTTAAAAATTCAATTTTTAGCGTTTATTGATTGTGTGGTGATTTTAATAGTTTTAATACTGTTAGTTACAAACTAGAAATTGATTAGTTTAATAAAATTAGGATTAATAGGAAATTGGTAATTGTGACTTTTAAATTCTATTTACAGTCTCTGAGGGAATGATACTCTACTTACTATTATATTACTTGTTGACCACGTATACTTGCGTGTGCTGTACGTAATTAGATTTTACCCAACAAAAGGTTACAAACAAAGGAATGAAAAAATATTACAAAAATTACAAGTAAGAAACCTAAAAGAAACTATTCATTAGGACCCTCATCCTCAGTTTTGGATTCTTCATCAGAAGAATCAAAGATGGCATAATCGAGCCCAGCAACTTTCATATTCGCCCGAGCCTTTTCCCGATAAGCTTTATAGCCTTCAGCAAGCTAAGATATGATCTTCTCGGTCAGGGCAGGAAATTCTTCGTATTCTTCGATTGCATGCTGTTTAGCTTCGGCACATTCTTTCCTTAAGGTGTTGTTTTCCCGAATTAAGTGCATAATCTTGTTGTGCATTTCGGTGAACTTCTCCTCAAGGGCATGAAGGGCCTTCTCCCGATCCTTGTTTTCTTCTGACAAAATATCTTTCTCCTAGATGAGTTTCTTGGCATGATTATCAAGATCGACGAACTCCTGCTGTAGAAAGGAATACTGCTCCTTGAGCTCATCGGTCTGACATTCAGCCTTGGTCACTTTATTTTGGGTATCGGAATGAAGATCCCTTTCCTTCTTCAAGTCCGACTTCAGACCCCGAGCCTCAACTTCGAGCAATTACACATCGATCTTCAATTGAACCTCTTTTTTAGTGGCGTAGGCCAGAGGCGGAATGGCTTGAGAGAGGATAGCATTGGCCTGTAGTTAAGTAAAAGAATGCATCAGCCATGATGAACAAAGGATCAATAAAGGAAATGTTTTAGTTTATCGGGTTTACCTGACATTGGGCCTTGATGTGGGCCACTAGATATTCTTCGGATGAATACCCCTTAAGTCGCTCGTCATCTCCGGGTAGTTTGAAGTGTTCGAGCTGGGCAAAGGGGAAGACCTCCAAAGGAATCCTCGGCCAAAAGGTCTTCGGTGTACCTGGTGAAGAACTTGATTCAGTGGTTGGCTTGGAAGTGGGTGTCGAAGTTGGCAGAGGATCGGCCTCCACGATTGGCAGTTTGTGCTCTTCGGTTCGACGCGCCCTTTTGGATTGAGGTCCGAGAGTGTCCTCTTCGGTCTCCTCTAAATCCTCAAAGACTGTCACCAGTACAGGAGCAGGAGGGGTCGGCTTCGGAGTGACCGAAGAAGAAGGCCGGGAGGGGCCATTGGTGGGAGGAGGCCTCTTCGTATTCTTCTCCAACAAAGCCATCTTCTCCGTCTGATCCATCTTCAATAAATTTTTATTGGCGGGTGTGGCGGTGGAGGTGTTCGGAGGGGCTGGACTTGATGCAGAACTAGTTAAGAGTTCTACAATCGGGATGGTCTCTTCATCAGGAGAATCTTCTATGGTCGGGGGCGAATGGGCTCGGTCGGGACGGGAAGAGGCACCAAGGATGCATCAGCCCCCTCGGGCTTGAAAATAGTTACTGCAAGACAGATAAGACAGTCAATAAAGAACAACAGAAGATAAAGTTAAGGCATGAAAGGGTTCAGGGGTTATAACTTACGGTCATGTTTGTAGAGCCAGACCTCTTTGGATACGACCCCCAAACCCCAGTCAGTCTTCTGCAGGAGTTTGTAAAATTTCTTAAAGGCATCGGCCCGATCTTTTGGGAATTTGGACACCTTTGCAATGGGGTCTTCAGGGCTGGACCAGTTCGACAAGAGTTTGAGGTCGGTCCCCTTCATGAAGAACCACTGTGGATGCCGCCCTTTGTTACTGGAAGGGGTCTTCATAAAGGTGGCTTGGTTGGCCACACGATTAAGTTACCGAAGGCCGGTTTCCTTGGACTTATCAACGGTGAACAAAACGAAGAAAAAGTCCATTCCAGGGGTGATGCCGACCTCTTGACATAGGGCTATAAAACTAATCAGGTGGATATACGAGTTTGGCACTAGTTGTGAGAACCCGATCCCCACGAAACTAAGAAATGATGAGATAAACTCATATAGGGGAAACCGAACCCCATACTTCAAGATGTAGAGAGGGATGGAAACCCAATCGCCTTCGGGTCGCCAGAACATTCGCTCGTGGGACTCTGGTACCCGAAGCTTGTACTCCTTGGGGATATTAAAGAGGGTTCGTATGTCAGAAAGTTAGGGTGAAGTGATGGTAGACTTGGTATTCACGTGGGAGAAGTCAGTTTCGAAAGCATAAACGCTTCAAATTTTGGATTCGGCACTATCTGTGGTGGTATCAATAGGAGCTGCCGGTAAATCGAACGGAATCAGATCCCCGGCGGCAATGGTGATGGTGGTAACAGTTTGTGGAACTTGCTCGGTGGTGGGAGGAATGTTGGAATCTGCCATTTGAGATGAATGAGGTAGGGATATGAAGTTTCAGGAGCAAAAACAAACAAGAAGAAGCTTGAATCAGAGAAAACTTGAGAGATGGATTGCTTGCCGGAAATCGCCCTCGCCGGAAAAGTTGAAAGAAAGATTTGAAATGAAGAAGATTTGGAAAAAGTGATTTTGATGGCTGGGTTGGGAGCTTTATAGTGGGGCTGCATGTGACACCCCCAAAATAGGTATACATCACCTATTCTGAGTCGCAAAATACACGGTACAGAACATAAATACAATCTTAATTATACAACAAGAGAGCTGTGAGTTTAAATACAAATGTTGTCTTCAAGACAATATCCACTCTCAGAATGAGTCCTCATTACATTTATTGTCACACTATTTAACAGAATTGTGAGGACTACTAGCTAATACTATCATCCAGGACAATCACTTTCTGGTTCCCAGGCTCGTCAAACTACATTCTCATTTCCTGAAGAGAACAGTGAAAGAAATGGTGAGCTCAACTAGCCCAGTAAGAAATATTATGACTAAGATAATGCATAATAAATTATCATTAGCCTTCAACAGTGTTAAACTGATAAAATAAAACAAACATCAAGTTTAACTGCAGCGGAACAAGCAATCCAGTAGAAGAGTCAAGTAGATTATAAAATCTACTATCTTCTATGATTTAAAAGGTTTTTCATGACTTTTATCGCTAGGACTTAGCTTAATAAATAATCCACATCATCGAATCACCCCTGTACTACGACCAAAGATATTCTTTAGTATCACGACCACAATTATCCATGCACTACGGACCAAGAATATTTGTGTATTCGTTAATGGTCATGATCATGCCAACAACTATCCATCAATGCACTACGGGCCAATGAGGACTTTTACCACATCATTTGTAACATTACTACCATGATTACTTTGAATAATCCACGGTCATAATCATACCAAGTCCATCTATGCAATACAGGCCACAGATGACTTTCAAAAAATATAAACATGAGGATGATGACAATGATATAAGAATTCAATAAAACAAGTTCAAGAATTAATTTATTCAGGAACTAATAACGTCCAAATTGTCAACATGATACTTCTTTGTAGAGTAAAATTCAAGAATGCTCAGAAGAATATTTCCATGAAAAGATATTGGATGAAGCGCAAATATTAAGGATATTCCACTAATTTCATGGAGTATAGAAGTTAAAACTTTAACTAACTGAGTATAATAAAGAATGGAATAACAAAAGAAATCACCACGCATGCAAGATTCAGATGACAAAGTTATTCCAATGAATAATAAGTAAAACGGAACCAAAGTCAAACAAAATTTAGACCGGACGGGATGTTCTAACGAGAATAATAAAGGCTTTTAACCGGTCCGACGTAAACACACGCACGAGGATGTTCCAGCGAATAATAATAAAGATGGAACCGTGTCCGGCGAAGCGCACGCATGAGGATATTCCAACAGAATAATAATAAAGACAGAATCAGGTCCAGCATAAACGCACAAACAAGATGTTCCAACAGAATAATAAATACGGAATATTAGAAGAATGTCACCAAGTATAGGGTAATCGCAGATATCTTTGGTTATTCAAAGCAGAATAATAAAGAATGGAATAAATGAAGTTCTCTTCATGAATACAAAAGAAATAATACTCCTTACGAGTACAATAAATAATATCCTCTACAGTAAAAGAAACCGAATATAAGAGTAGGAAGGAGCAGAATACTTTTCTATAACCTTCTATAATTTCTCTCTCTAGAGTTTCAAATTGAATTCGTAAGAAATAATGAAGGAATGAGCTTCTATATATAGAAAAATGGAATGCATATAGTAACTAACTCATGAAGCAATCGAGATTGATTTACTTTAATCGACTTATCCATATTTAAAGCAAAATCTTTTAAATAAAATATAATATATTCTATTTATAATCTAATAAAACGAATAACTTTATAAAAGATTTTACTATGCAAACACTATCGCAGCACTATGCATAATAAAATATAATATATTCTAATTATTGTCTAGTAAAATAGATAACTTTATAAAAGTATTACATTTTATATAAAAAAAATTTACTATTAGCCTAATAAAACGAATAACTTTATAAAAGTATTCTATTTTATAAAAAGCTTTTACGCTTTTATGATATTAATAATACCAATAAAACAAAACCGAAAGTGACTTATCACATAAGCATCAATAATCAATATCGTGCTATCTTCGTAACTACACATTATCGCATACTTTTAACAGGGTGTTTCAACGGAGTTAACGGTAAAACTTCCGCCGTTATTTTTATAAAGTATTTTTGTCGTTCTCTCAATTCGAAAATAATTCTTTTGTGGGGTCCACCAATGATTGTGTCGTTGTACGAATATTCCCTGTTAAAACGAATATTCCCCGACCAATCAAATATTATATAACAACTTGCGTACTTTGCAAAATTTATAAATATTACCCACAACTATAACATTATATCAAATTCATTCCATAATATTCAAAAATGATATTTATAGAAAATTCATCTTTATTTATAAAAGTTGGGGTCTTACAACCTCCCCTTCTTATGAAATTTCGCCCTCAAAATTAGGGTACGTACCTGGTATGTCGAAGAGGTAAGGATAACTTGATTTCATTTCAGATTCTAACTCCCAAGTCATTTTCTCAACATCGTGGTTTCTCTATAAAACTTTGACTTGAGGTATAACCTTGGAGCGTAGAATATGTTCCTTCTTATCCAAGATTTGAACAGGAACCTCTTCATACGTCAAATCTTCCACTATTTCGTCTCAGGTCCCTAACTCAATAATGTGGTTCGGGTCTTCCACATATTTACGTAACATGGATATGTGAAAATGTTATGAACACGAGACATACTTGGGCGGTAAAGCGAGTCTATAGGCCATAGTTCCTACTCGATCGAGGATTAAAAATGGGTCGATGAATCGAGGATTGAGCTTTCCTCTCTTTCCAAATCTCGTAAGTCCTTTCCATGGAGCAACACGTAACAACACATGATCTCCTATGTGAAACCCCAGATTTTATGAATAAAGAATTAATTTTCTCGAAATAATTTTTTTTATATTATGGTGTGAATTTGAGATAATGTTATAGTTGTGGGTAATATTTAAAAATTTTGCAAAGTATGCAAGTTGTCATATTATATTCGATTGGTGGGAATATTCGCTTTTAAGCAGAAATATTAAATGACGACGACACAATCATCAAGGGTTACCCCCACAACGAAATTATCATCGATTGAGAAAACGACAAAAATATTTTATTGAAAATAACATGAAGTTTTACCGTTGATACTTGTTGAACTACTCGACAAGAAAAGTACAAGAATACGCGTTGTTGCATAGTAGCATTACCTGTATTGATTATTGATATTTATGTGAGAAGTCACTCGGTTTTGTTCAATTATTGCTACAATAGTTCTTTGCATAGTATCTCACATTATTTGATTCAATTATTGTTGATTTAGAAGTTTTGTTTTATTCACGTAATAAAATAGAAACATCTTTTATATAAAAATGTAATACTTTATTAAAGTTATTCTATAAATAGAATATATTATATTCTATTATGCATAGTGTTTTGCATAGTAAAATCTTATTATATAAAAATGTAATACTTTATTAAAGTTATTCTATAAATAGAATATATTATATTTTATTATGCATAGTAAAATCTTTTTATATAAATAGAATATATTATGTTTTATTTAAAAGATTTTTCTTTAAATATGGACCGTTAGATTAAAGTAAATCAATCTGGACCGTTTCATGGATTAGTTACTATGCATTCCATTTTCCTATAAATAAGCTCATTCCTTCATTATTTTCTTTTCAATTCATCGAACTCCAGAGAGAGAAACTATAGAGAGAGACTATAGAGAGATAGAAAAAAGTTTTCTCGCTACTTCACTACTCTTATATCAAGTATTATTTTACGGTAAGGGATATTATTCTTTTGTATTCAAGAAGAGAACTTCTGTTATTTCATTTCTTTATTGTTCTGTTGGAATAACCTATAGACGCGGGCTACCCTATACTTTGTAACATTCTTCTATTATTCTGTTTTTATTATTCTGTCGGAATATCCTGTCTGTGCTATACACCGGACCTGGTTCCATTTTTATTATTCCGTCTTTATTATTCTGTCGGAATATCTGCCTGCGTGCTATCTGTAGGACCTGGTTCCATCATTTATTATTCGCATTTATTATTCTGTTGGAACATCCACGCTTCGGTGTGAATTTCACCGACACGTTCCGTTATTATTATTACATTGAAATAACTGTCTATGCCAATACCGCATGCATGGTGATATCTTTTGTTATTCCATTCATTATTATACCAGTAGTGCATTGATGGACGCTTTTTGGTATGATTATGGCTATGGATTCTCTCTACCAAGGGTAAAAAGATGAATTATTTTATGGCATGATCAGATCGTTGATGAAAAACACGATTATCTTTAGCCCGTAGAGCATGGATAATTCGTGGTCGTGATACTAAAGAATATCCTTGGCCTGTAGTGCAGGGATGATTTCATGATGTGGATTATTTATTAAGCTGAGTCTCAGCGATAACAGTGATGAAAAACCTTTTGAATCATAAAAGATAGTAGATTTTATTTTCTACTCGACTCTTTTAATGGATTGCTTGTTCTGTAGTTAAACTTGATGTCTATTATATTTTATCAGTTTAACATTGTTGGGGACTAATGATAATTTATTCTGCATTATCTTAGTCATAATATTTCTTACTGGGCTAGTTGAGCTCACCCTTTCTTTCATTGTTCTCTTCAGGAAATGAGAATATAGCTGGGACGAGTCGGGGAACGGAGTGATGGTCCAGAGGATAGCATTAGTAGTCCTCACTATTTTGTGAAATAGTGTGATAATAGTTGTAATGAGGACTCCTTTTGAGTTTGTATAATCTCTAGTAGACAATAATTGTATTCAAACTCACAGTTTATGTTTTGTCGTATTGTACATGACAGTTGTATTAGTAAGTTGTATTTGAATTCTGTACCATGTATCTGGCGACCCAAGATGGGTGATGTAAACCTAATTTTGGGGGCGTCACATCCTATATCGAATTCCATATCCTTTCGATGAAGATCAGCATAACTCTTTTGTCAATCTTGTGAGGTTTTTATACATTGCCGGATCGTTTGAATATTTTCCGTAGTCATACGCATTACAACTCCGGTCCAACAACGTTGCTTCACCCACCTCATCCCAAAGATCTTTGGAGAAGCGACACTTTCTTCTATACAACGCTTTGAATGGAACCATGCCAATACTTGCTTGATAACTGTTGTTGTAGGAAAACTCCACCAATGGTAAGAACTTGTCCCAACTTGCCTTGAAATCAAGGACACAGAGTCTTAATAGATGTTCAAGAGTTTGAATAGTCCTCTCTGACTGTCCATCCGTCTGAGGATGATATGCCGAGCTAAATCATAAATCTGTGCCCATAGCTTTTTGCAAACTAACCCAAAATCGTGAAGTGAATCTTGGGTCTCAATCAGAAACTATGGATATTGGCATACCATGCAGTATTACAATCTCGTTTTTGTACATACGAGCAAGACGTTCAAGTGTATAAGTTTCTCTTATCAGTAAGAAATGAGCAGACTTGGTCAATCTATCAACAATGACCCAAATCGCATCTATACCTTGAGAAACCTTAGGAAGACCGGTAACGAAATCCATGGTAATGTGCTCCCACTTCCATTCTGAAATTTCAAGTGGTTGCAATGGAGCGTTTGGTACTTGATGCTCTGCCTTGACTCGTTGACACGTTAGACACCTTGAGATAAACAGTGCTATCTCTCTCTTCATATTGCCCCACCAAAATGTATGTCGAAGATCATGATACATTTTGGTACTCCCAAGATGGATTGCAAACGGTGTGTTGTGCGCCTCCATCATGATTTTATACTTTAAATCAGGGTCGTTAGGAACACAAATTCTGGAGTTGACTCGAAGTATTCCTTCTTCATCGATTCTTGCTTCCGGCATAGCACCTTCTTGCACTTTCTTCCTCATATGCATCAGCTCCAGGTCTGTAGCTTGAGCAACTTTAACCTTATCAATTAAAGTCGGTTCTACTCGTATGTTCGCCATCATCACATGGGTCCCTGGAGTCTTTAACTATATTTCCATCCTTTGCAAGTCACACAAAATGGGCCTTTGCGTTATCAATATTACACTCGTACCCGCATATGATCTTCTACTTAATGCGTCAGCTACCACGTTCACTTTTCCAGGATGGTATTGGATGGTATGATCATAATCTTTCAATAGTTCAAGCCAACGTCGTTGTCGCATGTTGAGTTCCTTTTGAATGAAGAATTATTTGAGGCTTTTATGATCCGTAAAGATCTCCACTTTCTCCCCATATAAGTAATGCCTCCAAATCTTTAGTACGAAGACAACAGCTACCAACTCTAGATCATAAGTAGGATAATTCCTCTCATATTCTTTGAGTTATCGTGAGGCATAGGCTATGACTTTCCCATGTTGCATGAGAACACATCCTAACCCTTTGCTAGAAGCATCATCGTGAGATGACAAATCCTCCGAACCAGATGGTATTGTCGAGCAGTCTTTGAAATGAGTCTCCTCTTGAGTTGTTGAAAACTCTTCTCATATTCCTCGCTCCAACCGAACTTTGTATCTTTCTGAGTCAGCTGAGTTAGTGGAGTAGCGATTCGAGAAAATCCTTCCACGAATCTCCGATAATAACTAGCTAAACCGAGAAAGCTACGTACTCCGGTCACTGATTTAGGTTGCTCCCAGCTTTGAATGGCTTCAATCTTTGCTGGGTCAACAGATATTCCATGACTTGATACCACGTGCCCAAGGAATTCTACCTCCTCAAGCCAGAACTCGCATTTCTTCAACTTGGCATAAAACTTATATTCACGAAGCTTTTGGAGTATCAGCCTCAAGTGTTGCTCATGATCTTCACGGCTTTTGGAATAAATAAGGATGTCATCAATAAAGACGACCACAAAGTGATCTAAATATTCCTTGAATACTCGGTTCATCATATCCATGAAGGCAGCAGGAGCATTAATCAATCCAAAGGACATGAATAGGAATTCATAATGTCCGTACCGAGTTCTGAAAGCCGTCTTTGGAATGTCATCGGTTCTAATCTTCAATTGGTGATATCTAGAACGAAGATCAATCTTTGAAAAGAATTTGGCTCCTTGCAACTGGTCAAACAGATCATCAATACGTGGCAATAGATACTTATTTTTGATGGTGACATGATTCAACTCCTGATAATCAATACAAAGTCACATACTCCCATCTTTCTTCTTCACGAATAGAACAGGAGAACCCCAAGGAGACGTACTAGGATGAATGAAACCAATATCTAACCATTCTTGCAATTGGGTCTTTAACTCCTGAAGTTCAATAGGAGACATTCGATATGGGGCTTTGAAAATGGGTTTTGTACCTGGGGTTCAAGGTCGATACAAAATTCAATTTCACGCCCGGGGTAGGCCGTAGAAGTTCTTGAAATATCGTCAGAAATTCATTAACAATAAAAATATTATTCAAAACTGAAGTATTTTTGTTTAGATCCGTGACATGAGCTAAGAAAGCTTGACATCCATTTTTCAATAAACGAATAGCTTTATGGCTTGAGATGACAGTGATTGATTTTAATGGTTTGGTTGCTTGAATTTGCATAATAGGTTGATTAGGAATATGAAAGCTAACAACCTTACGAAAACAATCAATTTTTGCATGATGAGTAGTTAACTAATCAATCCCTAGAATTACATTAAATGCAAGTATTTTCAATGAAATAAGATCGACAGGTAATGTGTGGGTACCAACTTGAACCAAACAAGACTTATAAACCATGGATGTAATGAAGGTTTCTCCCAACGGAGTTTCAACAAATAAGTCAAAGTCTAATTTCTCCGGAGTCAAATTTAAACGTTGAGCGCAAGTAGGAGAAATAAAAGAATGGGTAGAACCAATATCAAATAAGGTATAGACTTCGCTAGATTTTATGATAAGCTTACCCGTGATGACCTCATTCGGGTTCCTTGCTTTCTGGGAGGTCACTACAAACGCTCTCCCTTGCACTACCGACTTTAACTTTTTTGGGACGGCCTTTGGTGCCTCCATCCTAGCTGAACTTGTCTTCGGTGAGCGACAAAATCGGGCTAGGTGACTCTTCCACAATTATAACATGCTTTGGACGGCATCGCGCAGTTTGGACTGATGTGAGACCCCGAATTTTATGAAATAAAAGTATTCAAATTTTTTTCTATTTTAGTAAATAGCACGGTATTGATTATTGAGGTGATAAGTCACTCAGTTTTGTTTTATTGGTATTATTAATGTAATAAAACAGCGAAAAGCTTTTTATATAAAATGTAATACTTTTATAAAGTTATTCTATAAATAGAATATATTATATTCTATTGTGCATAGTGTTTTGTATAGTAAAATTTTTTATATAAAAATGTAATACTTTTATAAAAGTTATACATTTTATTAGACAATAATTAGAATATATTATATTTTATTATGCATAGTGTTTTCATAGTGCCTGTATAGTGTTTGTATAGTAAAATCTTTTATAAAGTTATTCGTTTTATTAGATTATAAATAGAATATATTATATTTTATTTAAAAGATTTTGCTTTAAATATGGACCGTCAGATTAAAGTAAATCAATCTGGACCGTTCATGAGTTAGTTACTATGCAGTCCATTTTTCTATAAATAGAAGCTCATTCCTTCATTATTTCTTACGAATTCGCTGAAACTCTAGATAGAGAAACTATAGAGAGAGTTCTTCTTCTATAATCTTGATCGTATTTCTTTAGAGTTTAAGAAAGCTTTGAGTGTAGTGCAAGTTTTCTACAAGTATATTCTCGCCCTACTAGTCGGAATACTTTTCTTTTTAAGGTAGGGAATATTATTTGTTGTACTCATAAGGGGTATTCTTTCTTTCTTATTCATAAAGAGAACTTCTGTTATTCCATTCTTTATTATTACATTGGAATAACTCAGATACTGCTGCTACCCTATACTTGGTGAAATTCTTCTATTATTCCATTCTTTATTATTCTGTTGGAATATCCTGTCTGTGCGTTTTACGCCGGACCTGGTTCCATTATTTATTATTATGTTGGAATATCATGTATGTGCATATTACGCCTGACCTGGTTCCATTATTATTATTCGGTTGGAATAACCTGTCTATGCAAAGTACCGCATGCATGGTGATTTCTGTTGTTATTCCATTCTTTATTATTCTCGTTTTAATATCCGTGCATGCGTTTTTGGGACCGGTTCCATTATTTATTATTTTTTTGGGAATAACCTGTCTATGCAGTCTATCGCACGCATGGTGAATCCTTCTGTTATTCCATTCTTTATTATTCTGTTGGAATAACCTGTCTATGTGGATTACCACATGCATGGTGAATGATCCTTTGTATTTCATTCCTTATTAAATTGTGAAAATGATTTGTTTACGTGGATTATGATGAAAGTCATAATAAAAGCATTGGACTGATGAAAATGATGGGTATATGTGGTATTAGTAAGTGTTATGATGAGTTATGTTGGTTATTATGTGAAAACATGAAAGTTTCTTAGAAATCACAAAGGGTTGAAAAGTCAGATTTTGGTGAAAATGGAACATGAAATTCAATTGACCATATCTCCTATTATATTTCGAATTTTTGAGTGTGGTCAAGTTCTAGAGTTAGGTCTATGAGTTTTGTAACCTATCCAAATGGAATCACTGGAAAAGGTGTTGTAGATTTTCGTGTGGACTGATTTTAGCAAAGTACGAAAAACTGCAAAATATAAAAAAGGATGCTGCCACGATTTTAAAAGGGCTGTTTCGGCCCTTTTAATTTATGAGAAAAATTCTGGCCTTTTGGGACATAAAAGTATATGGTATAAAGTACCTCCTGTCCAAAAATGAGCTCATTCCGACTTAAAATGAGCAAGTTATGACCATTTCAATATTTAGGTTTTTCCGATAAAAAATGCTATAATCGGAGTCCTATAACTTCGATGACTATGAAATTTAAACTGGAAGCTCACGTTAACATGTGTAAGATCCTGCCAAGATTTGGGAATTTCTGGAGTTAACCTTGAGGTAGCTAATTTCTTAAGGAATTAATTAGAAATTGATTTTTGAAAATTGTAAATAAATTTTAAAAATGTCAAGAAAAATATATGTTCAAGATGGGACTATAATCTGCTAAATCCCAGAAAAGAAATATTTTTGGGACTGATTTGGTATTTTTCATGAAAATGAACTAGTTATGAGT
Source organism: Panax ginseng (assembly GCA_020205605.1). Taxonomy (NCBI): domain Eukaryota; kingdom Viridiplantae; phylum Streptophyta; class Magnoliopsida; order Apiales; family Araliaceae; genus Panax; species Panax ginseng. The sequence continues at coordinate 64,855,528 of CM035127.1, forward strand.
AAATGAATTAAATATGTTATGTGAAGTAATAAAATTAGAAAATATGATTTTATGGCTTAAGAATCCTAGGGTATATGCAGATTTTTTATGAGGGATTTGATCATTGATGATGAAATCTTATGAGTATGACATTTTTTGAATGATTAAAATGTATTATTTGATAAAGTGTAAACAATTGAAATAAATTGTTTATAAGTTTAAGAAATGATTAAAATTTTGTTATAATATTAATGATATTAGATTATGAGATTATTAAGTGATTGATAACATTTGGTTATTATTGAGTATTTGGATAAATTGTATTATAAATGTTTAATATTTATCCTTTATCTCATTTGATTGATTCTTACATCATTGTCATCATCCTCATGCTTATATTGTGTTGAAAGTCATCTTTGGCCGTAGTGCATAGATGGACTTACTGTTATTATGACCAGGGATTATTCGGTATAATCATGACCGTAATGTTACAAATGATGTGGAAAAAAAAAGTCCTCATTGGCCCGTAGTGCATTGATGGACAGTTTTTGGTATGATTATGGCTATGGATTCTCTTCGGCTAAGGGTGCAAAGATGAATTGTTTTATGGCATGATCATGACCGTTGATGAAAACACGATTATCTTTAGCCCGTAGTGCATGGATAATTCGTGGTCGTGATATTAACGAATATCCTTAGCCGTAGTGCATGAATAATATAGTGATATGGATTTATTATCGAGCTGAGTCTCAGCGATGAAATATAAATTCATGGATGTGATATTAACAAATATCCTTGGCCATAGTGCAGGGGTGATTCGATGATGTGGATTATTCATTAAGCTGAGTCTCAGCGATAAAATATTTATTATACACTTTTAATTCGTAGAAGATAGTAGATATCATGCTCTACTTGACTCTTCTAAAATACAGTTGTATGTCTTTGGCATGTAGTGCAAAGATGAATTGTTAATGAATATCTTTGGCCGTAGTGCAAAGATGAATTTATTAGTATGATTATGGTATAACCATGATTTTTGATGTTTCAGGTAAAGATAGGTGATGAAAATTATCTTCGTCCTGGTTGCGAAGAGGAATTTAGAACCACAATTATGATTCTGAGTTATTCATATGATTGTGGACAGGAACTGTTGATTTATTTTACATGGATAAAATATTATTGGTGAACTTTTAACATAGAGAAGATAATAGACCTTATGGTCTATTTGACTCTTCTAATGGATTACTCGTTCCGCTGCAACTATGGTTGAAAAGTTTTATCAGCTACCGTATGTTCTAAATCTCTGATTTATTATTGATGAAAGCTATTGATAATTTAATTATCTTTAGTAATGATATTCATTATGGGCTAGTTGTGCTCACCCTTTTCGCTTTATAATTCCTTTCTGTGTAATAAGAGTAAGAATTGCCAAAGGGTCGAGCGGGGATAACAGGGAATAGAACAAATGGTCTCTAAATGTGGAGGTTCTCCCTAAACAGTATAGAAAAGTGTGTTGTATTCTATACAACATTTAGTAGTTATATTTGGTGAATCAAATAGGGTAAGGTGAACCCAACTTTGGAAGGGTGTTTTGCCACTATCATACAAGATGTCTACTGACATACAACCTCGTGTTCTCATAAGACATGGTTGTACACATCCACTTCTTTGAATATATCTCTACCAAGCACTACCTATATGATCTTGGGGTTTATGTGAAATATAATTTTCACTTGGAGACAACGGAGATATTTATATTTCAAGAGAAGACTCACCATTGGAAAGAAGATGATAGTAATCTTCTTGTTTTTCTTTGGGGAATTTTGGGTCAACCAAGGATAATTCTGTGGACATATGATATCTATCATAACCTAGACACATGGCCTCCCATGTACGAAGGTTTCCTTGAGCACTTCCCAAAGATTTTAATTTCTAAAACAGTTTTTGACTATACTTTTATGTAAAGTATCATTGTAAGGTTGTGGTCGAGGTACAATGAGAGTTGCATACATTTGTATTAAAACTCATAGTTAACTATGGTCGTATTCTATACGACAGCTCAACAGTTTTTTAAATGAAGTTGTATTTAAATTCTGTACCATGTATCTGGCGACTCAGAATGGGTGATGTATACCTAATTTTGGGGGCGTCACAATTGGTATCAAAGCTTAGGGATATGGTCGCTGGCGGAGATAAGAGTCTAGAACTAGGAGGGGAGAGACGAGTTATATACTTCGCTAGTGTGTGACTTACCTAAGCTGAAATTGTTTACTTGATAAGTTGACAAATTATAATATGTCAATTAACCTTTGTTTTGAAGATATATTCTAGAATGATAAATGAAAAAATACAAGGAGGAGATGAGCAATGGAAAAATCATGATACAGAGGATATAACCGGGAAGGTACAATCCGAAAAGAAAGCAAGGTATTCTCATCTCTTCGAATATCAAGTACGTACGTAAATTTTGAGAGCGAAATTTCATATGGAGGGGTTATTGTGAGACCCCGAATTTTATGAAATAAAAGTATTCAATTTTTTTTCTATTTTGGTAAATAGCACGGTATTGATTATTGATGCTTATGTGATAAGTCACTCGCTTTTGTTTTATTGGTATTATTAATGTAATAAAATGTAAAAACTTTTTATATAAAAAGCGTAATACTTTTATAAAGTTATTCTATAAATAGAATATATTATATTCTATTGTGTATAGTATTTTACATAGTAAAATCCCTTTATATAAAATAGAATACTTTTATAAAATTATCTGCTTTATTAGACAATAATTATAATATATTATATTTTATTATGCATAGTGTTTTGATTGCATGATAAGATTTTGCATAGTAAAATCTTTTATAAAGTTATTCGTTTTATTAGATTATAAATAGAATGTATTATATTTTATTTAAAAGATTTTACGTTAAATATGGACCGTCGTCAATTAAAGTAAATCAACTGGACCGTTCATGAGTTAGTTACTATGCACGGTCCATTTTTCTATAAATAAGCTCATTCCTTCATTATTTCTTACTTAATTCATTTGAAACTCTAGATAGAGAAACTATAGAGAGAGTTCTTCTTCTATAATCTTGATCGTATTTCTTTAGAGTTTAAGAAAGCTTTGAAGTGTAGTCAAGTTTTCTACAAGTATATTCTCGCCCCTACTAAGTCGGAATACTTTTTTTCTTTTTAAGGTAGGGAATATTATTTGTTGTACTCGTAAGGGGTATTCTTTCTTTCTTATTCATGAAGAGAACTTACATTATTCCATTCTTTATTATTCGTTGGAATAACTCAGTATACGCTGAACTACCCTATACTTGGTGAAATTCTTACGTATTCCATTCTTTATTATTACATTGAATATCCGTCATACATCCATTTTTACGGGAATTCGTTCCGTTATTTATTATTATGTTAGAATATTCTGGTCGTATTACGCCCCGAACTGGTTCCGTTATTATTATTCTGTTGGAATAACATGTCATCTCTGGAAACCGCATGCATGGTGATTTCTGTTGTTATTCCATTCTTTATTATTCACGGAATATCTCTATCTGCGTATGCGTTACTATTTGGACTGGTTCCATTATTTATTATTTTTTTGGGAATAACCTGTCTATGCAGTCTATCGCACACATGGTGAATACTTCTTTTATTTCATTCTTTATTATTCTGTTGGAATAACCTGTCTATGTGGATTACCACATGCATGGTGAATGATCTTTGTATTTCATTCCTTATTAAATTGCGAAAATGATTTGTTTACGTGTATTATGATGAAAGTCATAATAAAAGCATTGGACTTATGAAAATGATGGGTATACGTGGTATTAGTAAGTGTTATGATGAGTTATGTTGGTTATTGTGTGAAAACATGAAAGTTTCTTAGAAATCACAAAGGGTTGAAAAGTCAGATTTTGGTGAAAATGGAACATGAAATTCAATTGACCATATCTCCTATTATATTTCGAATTTTTGAGTGTGGTCAAGTTCTAGACTTAGGTCTATGAGTTTTGTAACTTATCCAAGTGGAATCTTTGGAAAAGGTGTTGTAGATTTTTGTGTGGACCGATTTTAGCAAAGTACTAAAAAGCGCAAAATATATAAAAAAGTCACGCGCCACGATTTCAAAAGGGCTGTTTCGGCCTTTTTATTTGTGAGAAAAATTCTGGCCTTTTGGGACATAAAAGTATATGGTATAAAGTACCTCCTGTCCAAAAATGAGCTCATTCCGACTTAAAATGAGCAAGTTATGACCATTTCAATATTTAGGTTTTTTCGATAAAAAATGCTATAATCGGAGTCCTATAACTTCGATGACTATGAAATTTAAACTGGAAGCTCACGTTAACATGTGTAAGATCCTGCCAAGATTTGGGAATTTCTGGAGTTAACCTTGAGGTAGCTAATTTCTTAAGGAATTAATTAGAAATTAATTTTTGAAAAATAGTAAATAAATTTTAAAAATGTCAAGAAAAATATATGTTCAAGATGGGACTATAATTATGCTAAATCTCTTAAAAGAAATATTTTGGGATCTGATTTGGTATTTTTCATGAAAATAGTTTAGTTATGAGTAAATGAATTAAATATGTTATGTGAAGTAATAAAATTAGAAAATATGATTTTATGGCTTAAGAATCCTAGGGTATATGCAGATTTTTTATGAGGGATTTGATCATTGATGATGAAATCTTATGAGTATGACATTTTTTGAATGATTAAAATGCATTATTTGATAAAGTGTAAACAATTGAAATAAATTGTTTATAAGTTTAAGAAATGATTAAAATTTTGTTATAATATTAATGATATTAGATTATGAGATTATTAAGTGATTGATAACATTTGGTTATTATTGAACGCTGGATAAATTGTATTATAAATGTTTAATATTTATCCTTTATCTCATTTGATTGATTCTTACATCATTGTCATCATCCTCATGCTTATATTGTGTTGAAAGTCATCTTTGGCCGTAGTGCATAGATGGACTTAGTTTTATTATGACCAGGGATTAGTCGGTATAATCATGACCGTAATGTTACAAATGATGTGGAAAAAAAAAGTCCTCATTGGCCCGTAGTGCATTGATGGACAGTTTTTGGTATGATTATGGCTATGGATTCTCTTCGGCCAAGGGTGCAAAGATGAATTGTTTTATGGCATGATCATGACCGTTGATGAAAACACGATTATCTTTAGCCCGTAGTGCATGGATAATTCGTGGTCGTGATATTAACGAATATCCTTAGCCGTAGTGCATGAATAATATAGTGATATGGATTTATTATCGAGCTGAGTCTCAGCGATGAAATATAAATTCATGGATGTGATATTAACAAATATCCTTGGCCGTAGTGCAGGGGTGATTCGATGATGTGGATTATTCATTAAGCTGAGTCTCAGCGATAAAATATTTATTATACACTTTTAATTCGTAGAAGATAGTAGATATCATGCTCTACTTGACTCTTCTAAAATACAGTTGTATGTCTTTGGCATGTAGTGCAAAGATGAATTGTTAATGAATATCTTTGGCCGTAGTGAAAAGATGAATTTATTAGTATGATTATGAGCAGAATTCTGATTTGGTATAACCATGATTTTTGATGTTTCAGGTAAAGATAGGTGATGAAAATTATCTTCGTCCTGGTTGCGAAGAGGAATTTAGAACCACAATTATGATTATGAGTTATTCATATGATTGTGGACAGGAACTGTTGATTTATTTTACATGGATAAAATATTATTGGTGAACTTTTAACATAGAGAAGATAATAGACCTTATGGTCTATTTGACTCTTCTAATGGATTGCTCGTTCCGCTGCAACTATGGTTGAAAAGTTTTATCAGCTACCGTATGTTCTAAATCTCTGATTTATTATTGATGAAAGCTATTGATAATTTAATTATCTTTAGTAATGATATTCATTACTGGGCTAGTTGTGCTCACCCTTTCTGCTTTATAATTCGTTTCAGGTAATAAGAGTGTTGCCGTAAGAATGAATTTGAAGGTCGGCCGGGGATAACAGGGAATAGAAGCAGTGGTCTCTAGGCTGTGGAGGTTCTCCTAAACAAGTATAGAAAAGTGTGTTGTATTCTATACAACATTTAGTAGTTATATTTGGTGAATCAAATAGGGTAAGGTGATCCCAACTTTGGAAGGGTGTTTTGCCACTATCATACAAGATGTCTAATGACATACAACCTCGTGTTCTCATAAGACATGGTTGTACACATCCACTTGCTGAATATATCTACGAGCACTACCTATATGATCTTGGGGTTTATGTGAAATATAATTTTCACTTGGAGACAACAGAGATATTTATATTTCAAGAGAAGACTCACCATTGGAAAGAAGATGATAGTAATCTTCTTGTTTTTCTTTGGGGAATTTTGGGTCAACCAAGGATAATTCTGTGGACATATGATATCTATCATAACCTAGACACATGGCCTCCCATGTACGAAGGTTTCCTTGAGCACTTCCCAAAGATTTTAATTTCTAAAACAGTTTTTGACTATACTTTTATGTAAAGTATCATTGTAAGGTTGTGGTCGAGGTACCATGAGAGTTGCATACATTTGTATTAAAACTCATAGTTAACTATGGTCGTATTCTATACGACAGCTCAACAGTTTTTTAAATGAAGTTGTATTTAAATTCTGTACCATGTATCTGGCGACTCAGAATGGGTGATGTATACCTAATTTTGGGGGCGTCACAATTGGTATCAAAGCTTAGGGATATGGTCGCTGGCGGAGATAAGAGTCTAGAACTAGGAGGGGAGAGACGAGTTATATACTTCGCTAGTGTGTGACTTACCTAAGCTGAAATTGTTTACTTGATAAGTTGACAAATTATAATATGTCAATTAACCTTTGTTTTGAAGATATATTCTAGAATGATATTTGAAGTACAGGAGATGAGCAATGGAAAAATCATGATACTGAGAGGATATATACCGGAAGGTACAATCCAGAAAAGAAAGCAAGGTATTCTCATCTCTTTGAATATCAAATACGTGACGTAAATTTTGAGAGCGAAATTTCATATGGAGGTTATATGTGAGATAAAAGTATTCAATTTTATGAAATAAAAGTATTCAATTTTTTTCTATTTTGGTAAATAGCAACGGTATTGATTATTGATGCTTATGTGATAAGTCATATCGGTTTGTTTTATTGGTATTATTAATGTAATAAAAGCGAGAAAAGCTTTTTTATAAAAAGCAGAATACTTTTATAAAGTTATTCTATAAATAGAATATATTATATTCTATTGTGTATAGTATTTTACATAGTAAAATCCCTTTATATAAAACAAAAATGTAATACTTTTATAAAATTATACATTTTATTAGCTTTACAATAATTAGAATATATTATATTTTATTATGCATAGTGTTTGCATAGTAAAATCTTTTATAAAGTTATTCGTTTTATTAGATTATAAATAGAATGTATTATATTTTATTTAAAAGATTTTGCTTTAAATATGGACCGTCGGATTAAAGTAAATCAATCTGGACCGTTCATGAGTTGGTTACTATGCAGTCCATTTTTCTATAAATAGAAGCTCATTCCTTCATTATTTCTTACGAATTCGCTGAAACTCTAGATAGAGAAACTATAGAGAGAGTTCTTCTTCTATAATCTTGATCGTATTTCTTTAGAGTTTAAGAAAGCTTTGAGTGTAGTGCAAGTTTTCTCAAGTATATTCTCGCCCTCTATAATTGAATACTTTTCTTTTAAGGTAGGAATATTATTTGTTTATACTAGTAAGGGTATTCTTTCTTTCTTATTCATGAAGAGAACTTTTGTTATTCCATTCTTTATTATTCTGTTGGAATAACTTCAGATATGGGCTACTACCTATACTTGGTGAAATTCTTACGTTATTCCATTCTTTATTATTCTATTGGAATATCCTGTTTTCATGCATTTTACTGTGGGACCGGGTTCCGTTATTTATTATTATGTTGGAATATCAATCAAATTACGTATTACATCGACCGGTTCCGTTTATTATTATTATTCGTTGGAATAACATGTATCTATGGGCAACCGCATGCATGGTGATTTCTGTTGTTATTCCATTCTTTATTATTCTGCCGGAATATCCTGTCTGTGCGTTTACGCCGGACCTGGTTCCATTATTTATTATTTTTTTGGGAATAACCTGTCTATGCAGTCTATCGCACACATGGTGAATACTTCTGTTATTTCATTCTTTATTATTCTGTTGGAATAACCTATCTATGTGGATTACCACATGCATGGTGAATGATCCTTTGTATTTCATTCCTTATTAAATTGCGGAAATGATTTGTTTACGTGTATTATGATGAAAGTCATAATAAAAGCATTGGACTTATGAAAATGATGGGTATACGTGGTATTAGTAAGTGTTATGATGAGTTATGTTGGTTATTGTGTGAAAACATGAAAGTTTCTTAGAAATCACAAAGGGTTGAAAAGTCAGATTTTGGTGAAAATGGAACATGAAATTCAATTGACCATATCTCCTATTATATTTTGAATTTTTGAGTGTGGTCAAGTTCTAGAGTTAGGTCTATGAGTTTTAAAACTTATCCAAGTGGAATCACTAGAAAAGGTGTTGTAGATTTTCGTGTGGACTGATTTTAGCAAAGTACGAAAAACTACAAAATATAAAAAAAGCTGCTGCCACGATTTTAAAAGGGTTGTTTTAGGCCTTTTAATTTGTGAAAAATTTCGGCCTTTTGGGACATAAAAGTATATGGTATAAAGTACCTCTGTCCAAAAATGAGCTCATTCCGACTTAAAATGAGCAAGTTATGACCATTTCAATATTTAGGTTTTTCGATAAAAAATGCTATAATCGAGTCCTATAACCGATGACTATGAAATTTAAAACGGAAGCTCACGTTAACATGTGTAAGATCCCCGCCAAGATTTGGGAATTTCGGAGTTAACCTTGAGGTAGCTAATTTCTTAAGGAATTAATTAGAAATTGATTTTTGAAAAATAGTAAATAAATTTTAAAAATGTCAAGAAAAATATATGTTCAAGATGGGACTATAATATGCTAAATCCGGAAAAGAAATATTTTGGGACTGATTTGGTATTTTTCATGAAAATGAACTAGTTATGAGTAAATGAATTAAATATGTTATGTGAAGTAATAAAATTAGAAAATATGATTTTATGGCTTAAGAATCCTAGGGTATATATGCAGATTTTTATGAGGATTTGATCATTGATGATGAAATCTTATGAGTATGACATTTTTGAATGATTAAATGCATTATTTGATAAAGTGTAAACAATTGAAATAAATTGTTTATAAGTTTAAGAAATAATTAAAATTTTGTTATAATATTAATGATATTAGATTATGAGATTATTAAGTGATTGATAAAATTTGGTTATTATTGAATTTGGATAAAATTGTATTACAAATGTTTAATATTTATCCTTTATCTCATTTGATTGATTCTTATATCATTGTCATCATCCTCATGCTTATATTGTGTTGAAAATCATCTTTGGTGCGTAGTGCATAGATGGACTTGGTATGATTATGACCGAGGATTATTTGGTATAATCATGACCGTAGTAATGTTACAAATGATGTGGAAAAAAAAGTCCTCATTGGCCCGTAGTGCATTGATGGACGATTTTTGGTATGATTATGGCTATAGATTCTCTTTGACCAAAGGTGCAAAGATGAATTGTTTTATGGCATGATCATGACTGATTGATGAAAACACGATTATCTTTAGCCCGTAGTGCATGGATAATTTGTGGTCGTGATATTAACGAATATCCTTAACCAGTAGTGCATGGATAATTCAAATGATATGAATTATTATTATCGAAATGAGTCTCAAATGATGAAATATAAATTCATAGATGTGATATTAACGAATATCCTTGGTCAGTAGTGTCGGGGGTGATTCGATGATGTGGATTATTCATTAAATCCGAGTCTCGTGATAAAATATTTATTATACACTTTTAATTAAGTAGAAGATAGTAGATATCATGCTCTACTTGACTCTTCTAAAATACAGTTGTATGTCTTTAGCATGTAGTGCTAAGATGAATTGTTAATGAATATCTTTGGCCGTAGTGCAAAGATGAATTTCTTAGTATGATTATGAGCAGAATTCTGATTTGGTATAACCATGATTTTTGATGTTTCAGGTAATGATAGGTGATAAAAATTATCTTCGTCCTGGTTGCGAAGAGGAATTTAGAACCACAATTATGATTATGAGTTATTCATATGATTGTGGACAAGAATTGTTAATTTATTTTACATGGATAAAATATTATTGGTGGACTTTTAACATAGAGAAGATAATAGACCTTATGGTCTATTTGACTCTTCTAATGGATTGCTCGTCCCGCTGCAACTATGGTTGAAAAGTTTTATCATCTACCGTATGTTCTAAATCTCTGATTTATTATTGATGAAAGCTATTGATAATTTAATTATCTTTAGTCATGATATTCATTACTGGGCTAGTTGTGCTCACCCTTTCTGCTTTATAATTCTTTTCAGGTAATAAGAGTGTTGCCATAAGAGTGTTGCTGAGTTGAGCGGGGATAACAGGGGAATAGAACAGTGGTCTATAGCTGTGGAGGTTTTCCCTAAACAGTATAGAAAAGTGCGTTGTATTCTATACAACATTTAGTAGTTATATTTGGTGAATCAAATAGGGTGAGGTGATCCCAACTTTGGAAGGGTGTTTTGCCACTATCATATAAGATGTCTAATGACATACAACCTCGTGTTCTCATAAGACATGGTTGTGCACATCCACTTGCTGAATATATCTACGAGCACTACCTATATGATCTTGGGGTTTATGTGAAATATAATTTTCACTTGGAGACAACGGAGATATTTATATGTCAAGAGAAGACTCACCATTGGAAAGAAGATGATAGTAATCTTCTTGTTTTTCTTTGGGGAATTTTGGGCCAACCAAGGATAATTCTGTGGACATATGATATCTATCATAACCTAGACGCATGGCCTCCCATGTACGAAGGTTTCCTTGAGCACTTCCCAAAGATTTTAATTTCTAAAACAGTTTTTGACTATACTTTTATTTAAAATATAATTGTAAGGTTGTGGTCGAGGTACCATGAGAGTTGCATACATTTGTATTAAAACTCATAGTTAACTGTGGTCATATTCTATACGACAGCTCAACAGTTTTTTAAATGAAGTTGTATTTGAATTTTGTACCATGTATCTGGCAACTCAGAATGGGTAATGTATACCTAATTTTGGGGGCGTCACAGTTGGTATCAGAGCTTAGGGATATGGTCGCTGGCGGAAATAAGAGTCTAGAACTAGGAGGAGAGGCGAGTTATATACTTCGCTTATGTGTGTGACTTACCTAAGTGAAATTGTTTACTTGATAAGTTGACAAATTATAATATGTCAATTAACCTTTGTTTTGAAGATATATTCTAGAATGATATCTAAAGTACATGAGATGAGCAATGGAAAAATCATGATAAAGAGGATATAACCGGAAGGTACAATCTAAAAAAAGCAAAGTATTCTATTCTCATCTCTTGAATATCAGTAAATTTTATATATATAAATTTTGAGGGCGTAAATTTCATATGGATTGATAATGTTTAAAGGTGATTGTGAGACCCGAATTTTATGATATAAAAGTATTCAAATTTTTTCTATTTTGGTAAATAATCACGGTGGATTGATTATTGATGCTTATGTGATAAATCACTCAAATTTTTTGTTTTATTGGTATTATTAATGTAATAAAATGTAAAAGCTTTTTATATAAAAGCAGAATACTTTTATAAAGTTATTCTCTAAATAGAATATATTATATTCTATTAATGCATAGTGTTTTTTATATAGTAAAATCCTTTTTTATATAAAGCATGGCTAATAATACTTTTATAAAGTTATCTATTTTATTAGATAATAATTAGAATATATTATATTTTATTATGCATATTGTTTGCATAGTAAAATCTTTTATAAAGTTATTCGTTTTATTAGATTATAAATAGAATGTATTATATTTTATTTAAAAGATTTTGCTTTAAATATGGACCGTCGAATTAAAGTAAATCAATCTGGACCGTTCATGAGTTGGTTACTATGCAGTCCATTTTTCTATAAATAGAAGCTCATTCCTTCATTATTTCTTACGAATTCGCTGAAACTCTAGATAGAGAAACTATAGAGAGAGTTCTTCTTCTATAATCTTGATCGTATTTCTTTAGAGTTTAAGAAAGCTTTGAGTGTAGTGCAATTTTTCTACAAGTATAGGGACTCTACTAGTCGGAATACTTTTCTTTTTAAGGTAGGGAATATTATTTGTTGTACTCGTAAGGGGTATTCTTTCTTTCTTATTCATGAAGAGAACTTACATTATTCCATTCTTTATTATTACATTGGAATAACTCAGATCTGTGGAGCTACCCTATACTTGGTGAAATTCTTACATTATTCCATTCTTTATTATTACGTTGGAATATCTTGTTCATGGCGTTTTTGTGGGACTGGTTCAATTTATTTATTATTATGTTGGAATATCCCGCTTCGAGCGTATTACGTCGACTGGTTCCGTTATTATTATTACGTTGGAATAACATGTCTATCTGCAATCTGCATGCATGGTGATTTCATTGTTATTCCATTCTTTATTATTCGCCGGAATATATCTGTCATATGCACGCATGGGACACAGTTCCATTATTTATTATTTTTTGGGAATAACTGTCTATGCAGTCTATCGCACACATGGTGAATACTTCTGTTATTTCATTCTTTATTATTCTGTTGGAATAACCTATCTATGTGGATTACCACATGCATGGTGAATGATCCTTTGTATTTCATTCCTTATTAAATTACGAAAATGATATGTTTACGTGTATTATGATGAAAGTCATAATAAAAGCATTGGACTTATGAAAATGATGGGTATACGTGGTATTAGTAAGTGTTATGATGAGTTATGTTGGTTATTGTGTGAAAACATGAAAGTTTCTTAGAAATCACAAAGGGTTGAAAAGTCAGATTTTGGTGAAAATGGAACATGAAATTCAATTGACCATATCTCCTATTATATTTTGAATTTTTGAGTGTGGTCAAGTTCTAGAGTTAGGTCTATGAGTTTTAAAACTTATCCAAGTGGAATCACTAGAAAAGGTGTTGTAGATTTTTCGTGTGGGTGATTTTAGCAAAGTCTGAAAAACTAAAATATAAAAAAAAAACTGTCATACGATTTTAAAAAAGGGTTCATTTCGGCCCTTTTAATTTTGAGAAAAAATTCGGCCTTTTGGGACATAAAAGTATATGGTATAAAGTACCTCTGTCCAAAAATGAGCTCATTCAGACTTAAAATGAGCAAGTTATGACCATTTCAATATTTAGGTTTTTTCGATAAAAATGCTATAATCGAGTCCTATAACTCCGATGACTATGAAATTTAAAGCTGGAAGCTCACGTTAACATGTGTAAGATCCACGCCAAGATTTGGGAATTTTCGGAGTTAACCTTGAGGTAGCTAATTTCTTAAGGAATTAATTAGAAATTGATTTTTGAAAAATAGTAAATAAATTTTAAAATGTCAAGAAAAATATATGTTCAAGATGGGACTATAATATGCTAAATTCCGGAAAAAGAAATATTTTGGGGGTGATTTGGTATTTTTCATGAAAATGAACTAGTTATGAGTAAATGAATTAAATATGTTATGTGAAGTAATAAAATTAGAAAATATGATTTTATGGCGAGAAAGAATCCTAGGGTATATGCAGATTTTTTATGAGGGATTTGATCATTGATGATGAAATCTTATGAGTATGACATTTTTTGAATGATTAAAATGCATTATTTGATAAAGTGTAAACAATTGAAATAAATTGTTTATAAGTTTAAGAAATGATTAAAATTTTGTTATAATATTAATGATATTAGATTATGAGATTATTAAGTGATTGATAACATTTGGTTATTATTGAACGCTGGATAAATTGTATTATAAATGTTTAATATTTATCCTTTATCTCATTTGATTGATTCTTATATCATTGTCATCATCCTCATGCTTATATTGTGTTGAAAATCATCTTTGGTCGTGGTGCATAGATGGACTTGGTATGATTATGACCAGGGATTATTCGGTATAATCATGACCGTAATGTTACAAATGATGTGGAAAAAAAAAAACCTCATTGGCGTAGTGCATTGATGGATGCTTTTTTTTGTATGATTATGGCTATGGATTCTCTTGGCCAAGGGTGCAAAGATGAATTGTTTTATGGCATGATCATGACCGTTGATGAAAACACGATTATCTTTAGCCCGTAGTGCATGGATAATTCGTGGTCGTGATATTAACGAATATCCTTAGCCGTAGTGCATGGATAATTCAGTGATATGAATTTATTATCGAAATTTGAGTCTCGTGATGAAATATAAATTCATAGATGTGATATTAATGAATATCCTTGGGTAGTAGTGTGGGGTGATTCGATGATGTGGATTATTTATTAAGCTGAGTCTCAGCGATAAAATATTTATTATACACTTTTAATTCGTAGAAGATAGTAGATATCATGCTCTACTTGACTCTTCTAAAATATGAGTTGTATGTCTTTGGCATGTAGTGCAAAGATGAATTGTTAATGAATATCTTTGGCCATAGTGCAAAAGATGAATTTATTAGTATGATTATGAGCGAGGAATTACGATTTGGTATAACCATGATTTTTGATGTTTCGGTAAAGATAGGTGATGAAAATTATCTTCGTCACGGTTTGAAGAGGAATTTAGAACCACAATTATGATTATAAGTTATTCATATGATTGTGGACAGGAATTGTTGATTTATTTTACATGGATAAAATATTATTGGTGGACTTTTAACATAGAGAATATAATAGACCTTATGGTTTATTTGACTCTTCTAATGGATTGCTCGTTCCGCTGCAACTATGGTTGAAAAGTTTTATCAGCTACCGTATGTTCTAAATCTCTGATTTATTATTGATGAAAGCTATTGATAATTTAATTATCTTTAGTAATGATATTCATTACTGGGCTAGTTGTGCTCACCCTTTCTGCTTTATAATTCCTTTCAGGTAATAAGAGTGTTGCCATAAGAATGTTCTTGATTGCGGCGGGGGATATGGGGAATAGAACAGTGGTCTCTAGCTATGGAGGTTCTCCCTAAACAGTATAGAAAAGTGTGTTGTATTCTATACAACATTTAGTAGTTATATTTGGTGAATCAAATAGGGTGAGGTGAACCCAACTTTGGAAGGGTGTTTTACCATTATCATACAAGATGTCTAATGACATACAACCTCGTGTTCTCATAAGACATGGTTGTGCACATCCACTTGCTGAATATATCTACGAGCACTACCTATATGATCTTGGGGTTTATGTGAAATATAATTTTCACTTGGAGACAACGGAGATATTTATATGTCAAGAGAAGACTCACCATTGGAAAGAAGATGATAGTAATCTTCTTGTTTTTCTTTGGGGAATTTTGGGCCAACCAAGTATAATTACTGTGGACATATGATATCTATCATAACCTAAGACGCATGGCCTCCCATGTATGCGAAGGTTTCTTGAGCACTTCCCAAAGATTTTAATTTCTAAAAGCAGTTTTTGACTATACTTTTTTATGTAAAGTATCATTGTAAGGTTGTGGTCGAGGTACCATGAGAGTTGCATACATTTGTATTAAAACTCATAGTTAATCGTTGTCGTATTCTATACGACGTTCTCAACTTAATTTTAAATGAAGTTGTATTTGAATTTTGTACCATGTATATCGGCAACTCGAATGGGTAATGTATACCTAATTTTTGGGGCATCACATTTGGTATCGAGCTTAGGGATATGGTATTTGGCGGAGATAAGAGTCTAGAACTAGGAGGAGAGCGAGTTATATACTTTGCTAGTGTGTGACTTACCTAAGCTGAAATTGTTTACGTGATAAGTTGACAAATTGTAATATGTCAATTAACCTTTGTTTTGAAGATATATTCTAGAATGATATCTGAAGTACAGGAGATGAGCAATAGAAAAATCATGATACAGAGGATATAACCGGGAAGGTACAATCTGAAAAGAAAGCAAGGTATTCTCATCTCTTCGAATATCAGGTACGTAAGTAAATTTTGAGGGCGAAATTTCATATGGAGGGGTGATTGTGAGACCCCGAATTTTATGATATAAAAGTATTCAAATTTTTTTCTATTTTGGTAAATAGCACGGTATTGATTATTGATGCTTATGTGATAAGTCACTCAGTTTTGTTTTATTGGTATTATTAATGTAATAAAACAGAAAAGCCTTTTATATAAAACAAAATACTTTTATAAAGTTATTCTATAAATAGAATATATTATATTCTATTGTGCATAGTGTTTTGCATAGTAAAATCCTTTTATATAAAACAGAATACTTTTATAAAGTTATCTATTTTATTAGATAATAATTAGAATATATTATATTTTATTATGCATAGTGTTTGCATAGTAAAATCTTTTATAAAGTTATTCGTTTTATTAGATTATAAATAGAATGTATTATATTTTATTTAAAAGATTTTGCTTTAAATATGGACCGTCAAATTAAAGTAAATTAATCTGGACCGTTCATGAGTTAGTTACTATGCAGTCCATTTTTCTATAAATAGAAGCTCATTCCTTCATTATTTCTTACGAATTCGCTGAAACTCTAGATAGAGAAACTATAGAGAGAGTTCTTCTTCTATAATCTTGAGCGTATTTCTTTAGAGTTTAAGAAAGCTTTGAGCGTAGTGCAAGTTTTCTTCAAGTATATTCCCGCCCTACTAGTCGGAATACTTTTCTTTTTAAGGTAGGGAATATTATTTGTTGTACTCGTAAGGGGTATTCTTTCTTTCTTATTCATGAAGAGAACTTCTGTTATTCCATTCTTTATTATACATTGGAATAACTTTTGTATCTGTGAGCTACCCTATACTTGGTGAAATTCTTACATTATTCCATTCTTTATTATTACATTGGAATATCATGCATGCGTTTTTCTGTGGGACGATTTCGTTATTTATTATTATGTTGGAATATCCTATCGGTGCGTATTACGCTTTGACACGTTTTTTTATTATTATTACATTGAATAACATGTCTATCTTGAAGCGCCGCATGCATGGTGATTTTGTTGTTATTCCATTCTTTATTATTACGTCGAAATATATATCATATGCATGCGTTCTGGGACCTAGTTCCATTATTTATTATTTTTGGGGAATAACTTTTGTCATGCGATCTATCGCACGCATGGTGAATCATACATTATTCCATTCTTTATTATTACATTGGAATAACTTTGTCTATGTGGATTACCACATGCATGGTGAATGATCCTTTGTATTTCATTCCTTATTAAATTGTGAAAATGATTTGTTTACGTGGATTATGATGAAAGTCATAATAAAAGCATTGGATGATGAAAATGATGGGTATATGTGGTATTAGTAAGTGTTATGATGAGTTATGTTGGTTATTATGTGAAAACATGAAAGTTTCTTAGAAATCACAAAGGGTTGAAAATCGATTTTGGTGAAAATGGAACATGAAATTCAATTGACCATATCTCCTATTATATTTGAATTTTTGAGTGTGGTCAAGTTCTAGAGTTAGGTCTATGAGTTTTGTAACCTATCCAAATGGAATCTTTGGAAAAGGTGTTGTAGATTTTCGTATGGGTGATTTTAGCAAAGTACTGAAAAGCGCAAAATATAAAAAAAGGATCTTGCCACGATTTTAAAAAGGGCACATTTTGCCCTTTTAATTTATGAAAAAATTCGGCCTTTTGGGACATAAAAGTATATGGTATAAAGTACCTCCTGTCCAAAAATGAGCTCATTCCGACTTAAAATGAGCAAGTTATGACCATTTCAATATTTAGGTTTTGTCGATAAATTATGCTATAATCGGAGTCCTATAACTTCGATGACTATGAAATTTAAACTGGAAGGTCACGTTAACATGTGTAAGATCCTGCCAAGATTTGGGAATTTCTAGAGTTAACCTTGAGGTAGCTAATTTCTTAAGGAATTAATTAGAAATTGATTTTTGAAAAATAGTAAATAAATTTTAAAAATGTCAAGAAAAATATATGTTCAAGATGGGACTATATTCTGCTAAATCCCAGAAAAGAAATATTTTTGGGACTGATTTGGTATTTTTCATGAAAATGAACTAGTTATGAGTAAATGAATTAAATATGTTATGTGAAGTAATAAAATTAGAAAATATGATTTTATGGCATAAGAATCCTAGGGTATATGCAGATTTTTTATGAGGGATTTGATCATTGATGATGAAATCTTATGAGTATGACATTTTTTGAATGATTAAAATGCATTATTTGATAAAGTGTAAACAATTGAAATAAATTGTTTATAAGTTTAAGAAATGATTAAAATTTTGTTATAATATTAATGATATTAGATTATGAGATTATTAAGTGATTGATAACATTTGGTTATTATTGAATGCTGGATAAATTGTATTATAAATGTTTAATATTTATCCTTTATCTCATTTGATTGATTCTTATATCATTGTCATCATCATCATGCTTATATTGTGTTGAAAGTCATCTTTGGCCGTAGTGCATAGATGGACTTGGTATGATTATGACCAGGGATTATTCGGTATAATCATGACCGTAATGTTACAAATGATATGGAAAAAAAAAGTCCTCATTGGCCCGTAGTGCATTGATGGGCCGATTTTTGGTATGATTATGGCTATGGATTCTCTTGACCGAGGGTGCAAAGATGAATTGTTTTATGGTATGATCATGAGCGTTGATGAAAACACGATTATCTTTAGCCCGTAGTGCATGGATAATTCGTGGTGCGTGATATTAACGAATATCCTTGTAGTAGTGCATGGATAATTCGATGATATGGATTTATTATCGGTGAGTCTCGGTGATGAAATATAAATTCATGGATGTGATATTAACGAATATCCTTGGTAGTAGTGCGGGGGTGATTCGATGATGTGAATTATTCATTAAAATTTGAGTCTCGTGATAAAATATTTATTATACACTTTTAATTAAGTAGAAGATAGTAGATATCATGCTCTACTTGACTCTTCTAAAATACTGAGTTGTATGTCTTTGGCATGTAGTGCAAAGATGAATTGTTAATGAATATCTTTGGTCGTAGTGCAAAGATGAATTTATTAGTATGATTATGAAAGCGAATTCGATTTGGTATAACCATGATTTTTGATGTTTAGGGTAAAGATAGGTGATGAAAATTATCTTCGTCACAGTTGCGAAGAGAATTTAGAACCACAATTATGATTATGAGTTATTCATATGATTGTGGATGAGGCTGTTGATTTATTTTACATGGATAAAATATTATTGGTGGACTTTTAACATAGAGAAGATAATAGACCTTATGGTCTATTTGACTCTTCTAATGGATTGCTCGTTCCGCTGCAACTATGGTTGAAAAGTTTTATCATCTAACTTATGTTCTAAATCTCTGATTTATTATTGATGAAAGCTATTGATAATTTAATTATCTTTAGTCATGATATTCATTACTGGGCTAGTTGTGCTCACCCTTTCTGCTTTATAATTCCTTTTAGGTAATAAGAGTGTTGCCGGGTCGAGCGGGGATAACAGGGGAATAGAAAAGTGGTCTCTAGCTGTGGAGGTTCTCCCTAAACAGTATAGAAAAGTGTGTTGTATTCTATACAACATTTAGTAGTTATATTTGGTGAATCAAATAGGGTGAGGTGAACCCAACTTTGGAAGGGTGTTTTGCCACTATCATACAAGATGTCCAATGACATACAACCTCGTGTTCTCATAAGACATGGTTGTGCACATCCACTTGCTGAATATATCTACGAGCACTACCTATATGATCTTGGGGTTTATGTGAAATATAATTTTCACTTGGAGACAACGGAGATATTTATATGTCAAGAGAAGACTCACCATTGGAAAGAAGATGATATTAATCTTCTTGTTTTTCTTTGGGGAATTTTGGGTCAACCAAGGATAATTCTGTGGACATATGATATCTATCATAACCTAGACGCATGGCCTACCATGTACGAAGGTTTCCTTGAGCACTTTCCAAAGATTTTAATTTCTAAAACAGTTTTTGGCTATACTTTTATGTAAAGTATCATTGTAAGGTTGTGGTCGAGGTACCATGAGAGTTGCATACATTTGTATTAAAACTCATAGTTAACTGTGGTCGTATTCTATCTGACGACTCAGCGATTTTTTAAATGAAGTTGTATTTGAATTTTTGTACCATGTATCTTGCGACTTCGAGAATGGGTGATGTATACCTAATTTTGGGGCGTCACATTTTGGTATCGAGCTTAGGGATATGGTCATTTGGCGGAGATAAGAGTCTAGAACTAGGAGGGGAGGCGAGTTATATACTTAGCTTTAGTGTGTGACTTACCTAAGTGAAATTGTTTACTTGATAAGTTGACAAATTGTAATATGTCAATTAACCTTTGTTTTGAAGATATATTCTAGAATGATATCTCAAATACGAGAGATGAGCAATGGAAAAATCATGATCTGGAGGATATAGCAAGGGAAGGTACAATCAAAAAGAAAGCAAGGTATTCTCATCTCTTGAATATCGAATGCGTCACGTAAATTTTGAGGCGAAATTTTATATGGAGGGGTGATTGTGAGTCCCCGAATTTTATGAAATAAAAGTATTCAAATTTTTTTCTATTTTGGTAAATAGCACGGTATTGATTATTGATGCTTATGTGATAAGTCACTCAGTTTATTTTTATTGGTATTATTAATGTAATAAAACAGAAAAGCTTTTTATATAAAACAGAATAGTTTTATAAAGTTATTCTATAAATAGAATATATTATATTCTATTGTGCATAGTATTTTGCATAGTAAAATCCTTTTATATAAAACAGAATACTTTTATAAAGTTATCTGTGTTATTAGATAATAATTAGAATATATTATATTTTATTATGCATAGTGTTTGCATAGTAAAATCTTTTATAAAGTTATTCGTTTTATTAGATTATAAATAGAATCTATTATATTTTATTTAAAAGATTTTGCTTTAAATATGGACCGTCAGATTAAAGTAAATCAATCTGGACCGTTCATGAGTTAGTTACTATACAGTCCATTTTTCTATAAATAGAAGCTCATTCCTTCATTATTTCTTACGAATTCGCTAAAACTCTAGATAGAGAAACTATAGAGAGAGTTCTTCTTCTATAATCTTGAGCGTATTTCTTTAGAGTTTAAGAAAGCTTTGAGCATAGTGCAAGTTTTCTTCAAGTATATTCCCGCCCTACTAGTTGGAATACTTTTCTTTTTAAGGTAGGGAATATTATTTGTTGTACTCGTAAGGGGTATTCTTTCTTTCTTATTCATGAAGAGAACTTACATTATTCCATTCTTTATTATTACATTGGAATAACTTTGTGTGTCTGTGAGCTACCCTATACTTGGTGAAATTCTTACATTATTCCATTCTTTATTATTACATTGGAATATCACATACTGTGCGTTTTCTGTGGGACGATTTCGTTATTTATTATTATGTTGGAATATCACATCGGTGCGTATTACGCTTTGACGGGTTTTGTTATTATTATTTTGTTGGAATAACATGTCTATCGCGTCACCGCATGCATGGTGATTTTTCATTGTTATTCCATTCTTTATTATTATGTCGAAATATCACATGCGTGCGTTTTCATGGGACCTGATTCCATTATTTATTATTTTTTGGGAATAACTTGTCTATACGGTCGATATCGCACGCATGGTGAATCCTACATTATTCCATTCTTTATTATTACATTGGAATAACCTATCTATGTGGATTACCACATGCATGGTGAATGATCCTTTGTATTTCATTCCTTATTAAATTGTGGAAATGATTTGTTTACGTGGATTGTGATGAAAGTCATAATAAAAGCATTAGACTGATGAAAATGATGGGTATATGTGGTATTAGTAAGTGTTATGATGAGTTATGTTGGTTATTATGTGAAAACATGAAAGTTTCTTAGAAATCACTGAAAGGGTTGAAAAGTCGATTTTGGTGAAAATGGAACATGAAATTCAATTGACCATATCTCTATTATATTTCAAATTTTTGAGTGTGGTCCAGTTCTAGAGTTAGGTCTATGAGTTTTGTAACCTATCCAAATGGAATCACTTTGGAAAAGGTGTTGTAGATTTTTCGTTATGGTGATTTTAGCAAAGTACGAAAAACAAAAAATATAAAAAAGGCTTGCTTTATACGATTTTAAAAGAAAATTTATTTGAGCCACTTTTAATTTATGAGAAAAAATACGGCCTTTTGGGACATAAAAGTATATGGTATAAAGTACCTCCTGTCCAAAAATGAGCTCATTCCGACTTAAAATGAGCAAGTTATGACCATTTCAATATTTAGGTTTTTTTGACGAAAAATGCTATAATCGGAGTCCTATAACTCCGATGACTATGAAATTTAAACTGGAAGCTCGCGTTAACATGTGTAAGATCCTGCCAAGATTTGGGAATTTCTGCAGTTAACCTTGAGGTAGCTAATTTCTTAAGGAATTAATTAGAAATTGATTTTTTTTAAAATAATAAATAAATTTTAAAAATGTCAAGAAAAATATATGTTCAAGATGGGACTATATTCTGCTAAACCCCAGAAAAGAAATATTTTTGGGACTGATTTGGTATTTTTCATGAAAATGAACTAGTTATGAGTAAATGAATTAAATATGTTATGTGAAGTAATAAAATTAGAAAATATGATTTTATGGCTTAAGAATCATAGGGTATATGCAGATTTTTTATGAGGGATTTGATCATTGATGATGAAATCTTATGAGTATGGCATTTTTTGAATGATTAAATTGCATTATTTGATAAAGTGTAAACAATTGAAATAAATTGTTTATAAGTTTAAGAAATGATTAAAATTTTGTTATAATATTAATGATATTAGATTATGAGATTATTAAGTGATTGATAACATTTGGTTATTATTGAGCAATATTTGGATAAATTGTATTATAAATGTTTAATATTTATCCTTTATCTCATTTGATTGATTCTTATATCATTGTCATCATCCTCATGCTTATATTGTGTTGAAAGTCATCTTTGGTAGTAGTGCATAGATGGACTTGGTATGATTATGACCGAGGATTATTCGGTATAATCATGGTAGTAATGTTACAAATGATGTGGAAAAAAAGTCCTCATCTACCCGTAGTGCATTAATGGGCGATTTTTGGTATGATTATGGCTATGGATTCTTCTTGACGAGGGTGCAAAGATGAATTGTTTTATGGCATGATCATGGTAGTTGATGAAAACATGATTATCTTTAGCCCGTAGTGCATGGATAATTCGTGGTCGTGATATTAACGAATATCCTTAGTCGTAGTGCATGGATAATTCAGTGATATGGAATTATTATCGAGCTGAGTCTCAGCGATGAAATATAAATTCATGGATGTGATATTAATGAATATCCTTGACCGTAGTGCAGGGGTAATTCGATGATGTGGATTATTCATTAAAATTTGAGTCTCGGCGATAAAATATTTATTATACTTTTAATTAAGTAAAGATAGTAGATATCATGCTCTACTTGACTCTTCTAAAATCTGAGTTGTATGTCTTTCGCATGTAGTGCATAGATGAATTGTTAATGAATATCTTTGGTAGTAGTGCAAAAGATGAATTTATTAGTATGATTATGAAAGCGAATTACGATTTGGTATAACCATGATTTTTGATGTTTGAGGTAAAGATAGGTGATGAAAATTATTTTAATCACCGGTTGCGAAGAGAATTTAGAACCACAATTATGATTATGAGTTATTCATATGATTGTGGGAATGAGGCTGTTGATTTATTTTACATGGATAAAATATTATTGGTGGACTTTTAACATAGAAGATAATAGACCTTATGGTCTATTTGACTCTTCTAATGGATTGCTCGTTCCGCTGCAACTATGGTTGAAAAGTTTTATCATCTAACTTATGTTCTAAATCTCTGATTTATTATTGATGAAAGCTATTGATAATTTAATTATCTTTAGTCATGATATTCATTACTGGGCTAGTTGTGCTCACCCTTTACGCTTTATAATTCCTTTCGGGTAATAAGAGTGTTCTTAGTAAGAGTGTTCAAGAATTCGGCCGGGGATAACGAGGGGAATAGAACAGTGGTCTCTAGCTATGGAGGTTCTCCCTAAATAGTATAGAAAAGTGTGTTGTATTCTATACAACATTTAGTAGTTATATTTGGTGAATCAAATAGGGTGAGGTGAACCCAACTTTGGAAGGGTGTTTTGCCACTATCATACAAGATGTCCAATGACATACAACCTCGTGTTCTCATAAGACATGGTTGTCCACATCCACTTGCTGAATATATCTACGAGCACTACCTATATGATCTTGGGGTTTATGTGAAATATAATTTTCACTTGGAGACAACGGAGATATTTATATGTCAAGAGAAAACTCACCATTAGAAAGAAGATGATAGTAATCTTCTTGTTTTTCTTTGGGGAATTTTGGGTCAACCAAGGATAATTCTGTGGACATATGATATCTATCATAACCTAGACGCATGGCCTCCCATGTCTGAAGGTTTCTTGAGTACTTTCAAAGATTTTAATTTCTAAAAGCAGTTTTGACTATACTTTTATGTAAAGTATCATTGTAAGGTTGTGGTCGAGGTACCATGAGAGTTGCATACATTTGTATTAAAACTCATAGTTAACTGTGGTCGTATTTTATACGACAGCTCAACAGTTTTTTAAATGAAGTTGTATTTGAATTTTGTACCATGTATCTGGCTACTCAGAATGGGTGATGTATACCTAATTTTGGGGGCGTCACAGTTGGTATCAGAGCTTAGGGATATGGTCGCTGGCAAAGATAAGAGTCTAGAACTAGGAGAGGAGAGACGAGTTATATACTTCGCTAGTGTGTGACTTACCTAAGCTGAAATTGTTTACTTGATAAGTTGACAAATTGTAATATGTCAATTAACCTTTGTTTTGAAGACATATTCTAGAATGATATCTGAAGTATAGGTGATGAGCAATGGAAAAATCATGATACAGAGGATATAACCAGGAAGGTACAATCCGAAAAGAAAGCAAGGTATTCTCATCTCTTCGAATATCAGGTACGTACGTAAATTTTGAGGGCGAAATTTCTTATGGAGGGGTGATTGTGAGACCCCGAATTTTATGAAATAAAAGTATTCAAATTTTTTTCTATTTTGGTAAATAGCACGGTATTTTTATTGATGCTTATGTGATAAGTCACTCAGTTTTGTTTTATTGGTATTATTAATGTAATAAAACAGAAAAGCTTTTTTTATAAAACAGAATACTTTTATAAAGTTATTCTATAAATAGAATATATTATATTCTCTAGAGTTTCAGTGAATTCGTAAGAAATAATGAAGGAATGAGCTTCTATTTATAGAAAAATAGAATGCATAGTAACTAACTCATGAACGGTCGAGATTGATTTACTTTAATCTGACGGTCCATATTTAAAGCAAAATCGTTTAAATAAAATATAATATATTCTATTTATAATCTAATAAAACGAATAACTTTATAAAAGATTTTACTATACAAACACTATGGAGCACTTATGCAAACACTATGCATAATAAAATATAATATATTCTAATTATTGACTAATAAAATGAGATAACTTTATAAAAGTATTCTGCATTTTATATAAAAAGATTTTACTATTAGCCTAATAAAACGAATAACTTTATAAAAGTATTCATTTTTTATATAAAAAGCTTTACATTTTATTACATTAATAATATCAATAAAACAAAAGCCGAGTGACTTATCACATAAGCATCAATAATCAATACTGTAGTGTCTTCTTTAAACCACAGACATCGTATTCTTTAATACTTTTAACTGCAAGGTGTTTCAGCGATTAACGGTAAAACTTCTACCGTTATTTTTATAAAGTATTTTTGTCGTTTTCTCAATCAAATAATAATTACATTGTAGGGTCCACCAATGATTATGTCGTTGTATGAATATTCCTGTTAAAAGCGAATATTCCCAGACCAATCGAATATTATATAACAACTTGCGTACTTTGCAAAATTTATAAATATTACCCACAACTATAACATTATATCAAATTCATTCCATAATATTCAAAAATGATATTTATAGAAAATTCATCTTTATTTATAAAAGTTGGGGTCTTACACTGCACGAATCCCCAAGGCGACTATTTATGGTAGATGGGGCCCAGACCTGGGAGGATGTGTAGCGTTTCAAAGAATGAGGAAAAACTATTTGGGTCCCCAAACAACTCATCATTTCCTGTCGTGACTCTTCAAAGTCTCTAATTATAAATATATTATAACAAGAGACTGGGGGGGCTATGTTCGGGAGCATTTTACCGACCCTTATGTGGGCTGAAGGCTTGGCACCAGAAGGGGATGTTAAGCCCATTGGGCCGAAGCTAACAGTGATGTTCTGGGTCGTTCGGGTTCGGGCTTCTGAGTCCATTGGGCCAGAGTCTGGTTTTTGTGTATGATGTTCGGGTTCGGACATCCGAGCCCCCTAGGCCGAAGTCCTGTTCCCATTGATGATGTTCGGGGTCAGGCATCCGAGACCATTGGGCCGGAGCCCAGACCAGCTTACGTGGTTCGGTTGGATTGGGCCTGTATAGTGGGTTGGCCCTTGTATGAAGTCCGGAGTGATAAGGGTTCTAAATGGTTAAGGATCCTAATCCTAACCATATTTGAATAAGGTAACTCCAAATGTAGTGATTTGATTCTATCCAACTTGCACCCTTTAAGGAGATTGTGTTGGACTCAAATAATTGTAACTGCCATATTTAGGAGTCTTAATTCGACTCGAAAGTGGACTTTAAGGTGACGAGAATGGCTATAAATACAAGGCTAGACTACAATTTGTTGGTTATGCTCCAAAATCTATAGTTTTTCTCAAAGTCCCATATCATTTATTTTGAAAACATTCTTTGTGTATATTAGTAAGTGGTGGCTTTGGTTTAGTAGCTTGGTTGAGGAAATAAGGATGGGCTCGCGCACATGAGGACGACTAAGGAATTAGGCTAGGCCAAGCTTGGTTCTTGGACTTTCGGCCAAAAAACCTTAGTGCGTGTGTAATGCGTGCGATACGGCCGCGCAGGGGGTTGCCGATCCGGTCGATTATGCCTTGCGGGTGCACCCAGGTAGCCCACTGTTTTGCTATTTTTATTTCCTTTTTATACTAAGCTAGTTTTTAATACCCTAGTCATTTTCTCATAATTAATTCCCAACGTAAACCTTATTTACGTTTTATATTTTCTGTAACTCCCACCTCCAACGTAAACAATATTTATGGTCCAACATTCATCAGTCCCAACGTTCTTTTTCTTCTTATAAAAACTGAGTATGTGCTTAGAGCAACAACACAACAACAGAGCATATACAGACTTCTTCTTCATTATTTATCAAAATTTCCGTTCTTATAATTGGTTCGCATATTCTGGGCAATCCACAAAGACAAGTCCACAGCCTTCTTCTACGAGTACACGCAATTGAGGCTTCGCCGTTGAATCTTGGAGGGTGAACGCCATTAGAGCTCATATGTACCGAAGGTTATAACCATTGAGGGCGAAATCACTTTTTAGGATAGTAGCTTTGCTACGCCTCAGCTTTCTTCGGTTTCCAGCTAAGTTGTTCCAATTTACTGTTCTGTTTCTCTTGTTAATACTACTAATTTTCCAACACAATTAACAGGTAATATCCTTTTGAGCACTAAACACTAAAGCATCCATTGTTAAACCTTGTAACGGTATGTATTCATTCTCACACCGGAGCTATCACCCGGTGGCACAAGCCGTCAAGCTTCGTGTGTAATCTGTTACTGTGTAGGATTCAACGCGTGGATTTGGTGATTGGACGCGCCGGCAAAACTTGGTGTTAACATACACCATAAGCGATGAGAGAGAATCAAACAAAGAATATCATCACCTTTCGTCTTGGGGGCTCAAAGGTGAACCAACTAAAGTTTTTTCCTACAATTGGAACCCTAATTGTATATTATCTTTTTCACTATTTCTCTTTCTTTTGGTAGATTCTTGATCATTGTTCAAAATTATAGAATAATTGGACAAACTTGACGAAGAATTGCAATGTGAATCAGATTCAAATGACTACTGCTTCATGTAATACGACAAAATTGAATTCGGCTCCAACGAGTTTTATTAAGTTGTTGCAAAGGGGGAGACTCTTATTTTGTTACAATTTTGTTCCTCTAATTCGGTAGGGATTGAGTGAGTGGGTGGTTGGGTTATTGTTTATAGGGTGCTTATTAACTGCCATGTCAAAAGAAATTGGAACAATTACATTTTCTAATACATTTTTAAAAATAATTACATCAATAGTGCACTCATATAATATTTATAAATTAGTGCATATGCAATATTTTATTTACAAAATTAGTGCATTCTTATCCCTTTAATTTAGTTGAGTATTTTAATAGGTTGCAATTCAGACTTTCTCTTCCTCCTTCTATTCCTCGTAGAACTTCTTTCCATCAGAGTTTCAAGATTGGGTCCAAAAGATATACTCTACTATTAAATAGACCAAATAAAAAGCTGGCGGACAACCCTGCATTTTTTCTTTTGAAGTCATGGATTTGGCCCAGCTGCACTGGCTCAGGTTCTATTGGTATACGAGATGACGAAAATAGGTCGGCAATAGACAAAAGAGACGAGACGTTTCTTGATCAACAGGCTTTAAAGTTATCAACTCCAATAGAACCTGAAGAATGTGATGATTACCAGGGAAATGGTCACATTGAGGCTAGAAAATCCAAAATAATTGGCAATATGGATCTATCTAGTTCAATTCCTCTTAGTGAAGTAGAGTATGGTGGAACAGCCCCTGTTATACCTCCAGACCTCACTAAAAAATTTTGTGGTGTCCTATCTGCTGCAGTTGATCACAAAGTTAGCAAATTTCAAAGTTTGGAAGCACAACTGCAAGCAAATAATCAGCATAGAAGTATAACAAAATCAAATATTCAGATCCCAACTGAAGTTTCCTTCAGTCAAAATGCGAGCAAGGTAACCAAACATTTATACCAAGGTAATCAATTCAGTGTTATTAGTTTACCAATTTATTTTGAATGTGATGCAGTTGATAGCCAACCTTCAAGCAGTTGGTTGCCAAACTTTTTATACAAAGGTAACCAAACTTTGTACCAAGCAGTTGATAAGCATCACGTAAATCTTCATGAAATTGGTTGCCAAACTTTTAGACCAAGGTAACAAATTCATAATGCAGGTGTGGAGGTAGATTTGGTTTCCTTGGTATAAAGGTTTGGTTACCTAGGTATAAATGTTTGGTTACCTTAATACGAAGATTTGGTTATCAATATTACATTACATGCACATCACTCTCTTATCTCTCTCTTTCCTATGCAGTGTTCTATTTTTTTTTACTTTCATGAATTTGGTTGCCAAACAAATTCATACTGCAGGTGTGGAGGTAGATTTGGTTACCTTGGTATAAAGGTTTGGTTACTTTGGTATAAATGTTTGGTTACCTTGGTACGAAAGTTTGGTTATCAATATTACATTACACATCATTCTCCTATCTCTATCTTTCCTATGTAGTGTTCTATTTTTTATTGGTTACCTTGGTATAAATGTGAACATGGTTGTAGTAGAGAAATGAGGTCGGAGCAGAGAAGGTACAAGAGAAGGAGGAAGAGAGAGAAAATGATAATGGCGAATCGGTAGAGGACGAAGAAAAAATTGAAGCGATGTGGTTGTTCTAAGAACTGGTGGTCGTGGTGACCTTGTAATCTTCCATCGTTGTCGACTGTTGTTACAAAATAGTTGTAGTTTCTGGTTAGAAGAAGAAGAAGAAGAAGAAGAAGAAGAAGAAGAAGAAGAATCCATGTATGTGTGTGTGTATGTATTTGTCTGGTGAACTTGAAGAAAAGAAATAGATGGATGCCTTCCTTTGGGAAATAGCGTAGTAGTAGGAGTAGTTGAATATCTAGATAGATAAATGTAGATGATTAATTTTAGAGAGAGAAAATTGCAGGGAGTGTCTGAAAAGAGTTGGATGGGGGAAATGGGATGATGAAGTGAATGTAAAAACTGCAAATGAAGGAAGGGACTAGCACAGATATAGAAGTCCAGAAATTAAGACTCAACATGTACTCTCTCTCTCTCTCTCCCCCCAGCCCCATATTGCCACGACCATCAAGGCCTCCCTCTCATCTCTCTTGCCTTTGTGAAAGGCACATAACAAGTATTCAAAGTTATAATAATTTACGTGTACAAATATTTTATTTATTTATTTGTTAATTATTATTTTAAAGTGTATGTGAGGGAGATGAAGATTTGAATTTAAATTTTAGTTTGAATTTGAATTTGTTTTTGTTGTTAGATCCAAATATTTGAATTTGAATTATTAATTATGGCAGTTATTTATCCTTGATTTTAGGTTTCTTTATTAATGTGAATTGTATTATTTTTGTAATATAGGTCCTAATTACACTTTTTTGTAATTATTTGGTTGATGCATTTTTTTTGTAATTATTTTCTATTTGTTGTATACTTATGTAAAGGACCCAAAGAAATTTATAGTTGTAATTTAATAAACATGCCACTATGGGCCATGTTAACATCATAGTTAATAAATTGACTTTAAAAAAAGGTTAATCATTTGTAATTAATCTAAAGTACAATGATATAAAAAATATTTAACCTCAAATACTACATTTAGACACATTTAATGAAAGAGACAATTTAAAAAATTGTAAAAATTTGTAGTGACTACCACCAACACGTTTATAGCGTTTCAAGTTATGTATTTGTTGGGGGTACTGATTAATAATATTTTTTAATTTGTTTACTTTCACCTAAAACGTTAATTAAAAAGGAATAGAGGGAGTATTAAGCTTTAAATTTGTATATTTATAATTTAGACAAAAGGTTTTTGTAATAGTCTTTTTTGTTAAAATAAATTTTAATATAAAAATCATTTTTGATATTATATTTGAAATTGTCTGATACAAATTTTAATATTTAAAATACAATCATAATTTTTTTAAAGAACTATAAGACTCTTATTTTCAGGTGGAGGAAGTATTATCTGGCTAAGGTGTGATAGGCTTGCTACCCTACCGATTATTGAGAAAAGATGAGCCCCACTTAACCAAATAATTGAACTAAATGTGCACCGGCCAATTAAGTATAATACTAATTTGTTACTCTCTTCCCTTGCTTTAATTCCCAACCGAATAAAATAAATTAAGTCAATGTTCCGTCCAAATATTATATTCTCTCTCTCTTTTTTTCTCTTATATATATATACTAGTAATTGTCCGTGCCTGAAGGCACGACGTAACGAAAAATTAGATTAAAATTTAAAAAATATTTTATTACCTAAAGACTCTTTATAACTTAAAATAACTTATAATTAGACATAATAATTATCATAATTTACAACACTACTACAATAATTAATTTTCCTTTAAAAATAGATATTCAGAAAAATTTAAACTTGTCTACAAAACTTACAATTATCAATAACAATTATTATAATTCATCACACCACCACAATAATTTTTATTATTGTTATTATCGTTGTTGTTGTTATTATTATTGTTATTATCGTTGTTGTTGTTATTGTTATTATAATTAATATTACTATTATAATTATAATAATTATTATTACTATTATTATAATAATAAATATTATTATTATAATTTTAATAATAATAATTATTATTATTATTATTACTATTACTATTACTATTATTATAATTATTATTATAATTACTATTACTATTATTATTATTATTTAATTATTATTATTATTATTATTAGTATTATTATTATAAATTATTATTATTATTACTATTATTATAATAATAATTATTAATTATTATTATTATTAATTTCTATTATTATTATTATTATAATTATTATTAATTATTTTATTTATTTCTATTATTATTAATTATTATTATTACTATTACTATTATTATAATTATTACTATTATTATAATTACTATTATTATTATTATAATAATTATTATTATAATTATTATTATTGTTATTATTGTTGTTGTTATTGTTGTTATTAGTATTACTGTTATTATTACTATTGTCATAATTATTATTATAATTATTACTATTGTAAGACCCCGAATTATTAATAAATGAAATTTATTTTGCTCTATTTATTATTTTGAAATAGTAAGGGTTGATTTGATTAATGTGGTTAGTTATGGGTAAAATGCGCAAATATTTTAAATAAGCAGGTGGTTATAAAATATTCATTGTTGTCGGGGAATATTCGTTTGGTCGTTGAATATTCTTGCTGTCGGGGAATATTCGTACGACGGTGCAGTCTTTTGTGGGCCCCATAACGGAAAGTGATTGGATGAAGAAAACGACAAGTATAAGTTGTTTATAAATAACTTGGTAGCTTGTTATTACCGAATTATCTTGTTGGAATACCGGTGGTTAAAACACGATGTCTGGTTGTTGTTACAAGAAGATGCTTTGCAGTATTGCACCAATTATTGATTCTTACGTAAGAAGGCACTACTCAATAATTATTACGATAATTCTTGTTAGGTTGTAAGACCCCAAATTATTAATAAATGAAGATTTAATTTTCTCTATTTATTATTTTGAAATAGTAAGGGTTGAATTGATTAATGTGGTTAGTTATGGGTAAAATGCGCAAATATTTTAAAATAAGCAGGTGGTTATAAAATACTCATTGTTGTCGAAGAATATTCGTTTGGTCGTGAAATATTCTTGCTGTCGGGGAATATTCGTAAATGCTGACGATGCGGTCTTTTTGTGGGCCCCATGCGGAAAGTGATTGGATGAAGAAAGCGACAAGTATAAGTTATTTATAAATAACTTGGCGTAGTTATTACAGATTAATCTTTGTTGGAATACCCGTTGGTTAAAAAAACACGATGTCGCGTTGTTACGCGAAGTATTGCGGTATTGCACCAATTATTGATTCTTAAGTAAGAAGGCACTACTCGATAAACATTACGATGAATTCTCGCTCAAAGATATTTTATTTTATTGATTCAATAATTGTTGCGTTGATATTTTATATTACTGTTGTTTCAATAATTGTCACTACACAATATTTTCCATTATCGAAGCAATAATTCATATTATCTGAATAATATTATTAGAAAACATTATTGGCAATGTCTAGAAAGTTACATCAAGGAGAGGTTTGGTCACCTAATCAATTGGCGTCGATGAGAGAAATTCTTATTGGAAAGCCCCTCTTTCACGGAAGCAATTTGGTTATCGATATTGTGATCTGTAATATTATTTGTGAATAGTTAATTATTGATTTATATGATGAGGAAAATATTAATTTTATATGGATATAGATGGAGAAAATTTTTTAAAGTGACAATTATTTAAAATTGATATTTTATCTTTTCTGATAAAATAATATTTTATTATATTATTATAATATAATAATGGTGATATTTTTATAATGAATGTGGGATATATGAGTATATGAGGAGGAAGAGTATTTTTGTTGCAAAAGTTGTTTTAAAACATGTAAAACATGTTGGTGGACCCATTTCTTGACTGAAATTTGATTATAGCCTGTAAAATCGTCCGTATGTGGATTTCGGTCAATTTCTATTTTGAATTTGGAAAAACTTTCTTCTGCAAAGTTGTAGAGAATTGAATTTCCTATTTAAAGTCGTGAGATTCGAATTTTTTGATAAAAGGGCTATTTATTATGAATTATTGAAGTTCCGGATTAATTGATTATTATTTTTTTGGAGTTTTAAATAACTTTTATATGAAAAACGTTTTTGGCAAGTTTGGCACATATGTGGCTGATATGTTTGGATCAATGAGGGTGTGCGTAAGAATTTATAATATATATTATTATTATATTAAATTTTCTGCTTTGGTGTTCTAAGCATTTTCCTATAAATAGGGTGCTTAGGTTAGAATTAAAAATCACACCAGAAACTAAAGATTTCTCTCTCTTTCTCTCTCTATAATATCGAACGTATTTTGTGAGTATTTTAGTACTTTGAGTATTGCTATACGATGCAAGTTCTTTCAGAACTATATCCAGTATTCCAGTCAGAAGTACTGTTTTTGCAAGGTAAGGGATATTATTTTTTTTAAAATGATATTATTTCTTCAATATCATTATGCCGAAATATTGGTTGAAACTTTTTATCAAATTTAAAACTTTTTCATGTCGGGGTTACTATTCATGAGTTACTATTCATGAGTTACTATTCACGAGTTACTATTCACGTGTTACTATTCACGAGTACTATTCACGAAGCATGATGATTTTTTTCTGAAATTTCTATCTTTTAGTGTCGGAGTTACTATTCACGTATACGGCACTATTCACCTATACAACACTATTCACGAATACGACACTATTCACAGAAAAATTAAATTTTCTTTTCTGTGTCCAAGATTGTCTGTTATAGTTCCTATCTTTGATTGGATCTATGTTTTGGTCTTCATTCTTGAATTTTACTCCACTCTGATTATTTATGAAGTATTTTTGAACTTGAGTTATTTAAAGTATTAATCCTTAATACTTTTTCTTTTGTTTCACTGGATTCGTTTTCTTTAAAATATTTTTCATCATCCTCGGTCCTAAATGATGATATTCTTGAATATCTTTGGCCAGTGCAAAGATGAATGATTTTCGATGAATATCTTTGGTCCGTAGTGCAAAGATAAATAGGTGTTTAGATGAACATGACCAACTGATGAATATCTTTGGCTCGTAGTGCAAAGATGAACAGGTGTTGAGATGAACATGACCAACAGATGAATATCTTTGGCCTATAGTGCAAAGATGACTATTTGATTTATGATGTATATTGATTGATGTTACAGGGATAAAATATCGATGATGGACTTTTAAATTCATAGATGATAGTAGATTTCATTCTCTACTTAACTCTTCTAATGAATTGTTGTTTCCGCTGTAGTTGTTGATCTAAAACTTGTTGTATATTGTATTCTATCAAATTTTTCCCTGTTGAAGATGAAGGATAATTTGTTGTACATTATCTTAGTCATAATATTCTTTATTGGGCTAGTTGAGCTCACCCTTTTCCTTTTTATTCCATTTTTCTTCTCAGGAGACGAGAATATAGCAGGAACTAGTCGGGGTGTGGAGTAATGGTTCAAGACAGTTGTTTTAGTAGTCCTCACTATGTTGTAAAATTGTGTATCAATAATTGTAATGAGGACTTACTTGAGTGTG
The DNA here is from genome assembly GCA_020205605.1 of Panax ginseng. Lineage (NCBI taxonomy): Eukaryota > Viridiplantae > Streptophyta > Magnoliopsida > Apiales > Araliaceae > Panax > Panax ginseng. Next base: position 64,890,932 of record CM035127.1, read on the forward strand.
GATATTGTCTAGAAGATAATATTTGTATTTAAACTCACAGTTTATGTGTTGTCGTATTTTGCACGACAATTGTATTAATGAAGTTGTAGTTGTTTCTGTACCATGTATTTTGACGACTCAGAATGAGTGTTGTATACCTATTTTGGGGGCGTAACTTCAGTATTTTATTTTACTGACTCAATAATTGCTGCGTTGATATTTTATATTACTGTTGTTTCAATAATTGTCACTACACAGTATTTTTTATTATCGAAGCAATAATTCATATTATCTGAATAATATTATTAGAAAATATTATTGGCAATGTCTAGAAATTACATCTAAGGAGAGGTTTGGTCACCTAATCACTGGCATGATGAGGAGAAATTCTTATTGGAAAGCCCCTCTTTCACAGGAGCGGCACGGTTTGCGATCTTTGTGATTACGTAATATAATTTGTGAATAATTAATTATTGATTTATATAATGAGAAAAATATAGATTTTATGTGGATATAGATAGAGAAAATTTTTAAAGTGACAATTGTTAAAAAGTCGATATTTTATCTTTTCTGATAAAATAATTTATTATTATATTTTAATAATATAATAACGATGATATTTTTTACAATGAATGTGGGATATATAAGTATATGAGGAGGAAGAGTATTCTTGTTGCATTAAATGATTAACACATGTTTTGTGTGTCGGTGGACCCCATTTCTTGACTAAAATTTGATTATAGCTTGTAAAATCGCCCGTTTATGGATTTCGGTCAATTTCTGTTTGGAATTTGGAAAAACTTTCTTTTGCAAAGTTGTAGAGAATTGAATTTCCTATAAAAAGTCATGAGGTTCGAATTTTCTCATAAAAGTTGGTTGCACATGTTAATTGCTGAAATCTGATGTCTTGAGTGTGCGTAAGAAATTTATTAAATAATAATAATATTTTATTAAATTTTCTGCTTTGGTGTTCTAAGCATTTTCCTATAAATAGGGTGCTTAGGTTAGAATTAAAAAACACACCAGAAATTACAGATTTCTCTCTCTTTTTCTCTCGATATATTGAGCGTATTCTTATGAGTATTTTAGTACTTTGAGTATTGCTATACGATGCAAGTCCTTTCAGCACTATATCCAGTATACCAGTCAGAAGTACTATCCTTTTTAGGTAAGGGATGTTATTTTCTTCTCAAATGATATTATTTCTTCAATATCATTATGCTGAAATATTGGTTGGAACTTTTTATCAAATTTGAAACTTTTTCATGTCAGGGTTACTATTCATGAGTTACTATTCACGAGTTACTATTCATGAGTTACTATTCATGAATTACTATTCACGAGTACTATTCACGAAGCATGATGATGATTTTTTTTGTGAAATTTCTATCTTTTAGTGTCGGAGTTACTATTCACGTATACAGCACTATTCACGAATACGACACTATTCACCGAAAAATAAATTTTTCTTCTTTTTGTCCAAAATATCTATTCTGGATACTAGCTTTGATTGTATCCATGTTTTAATCATTCTTGAATTTTATTCCACTCTGGTTATTTGTGAAGTATTTTTGAACTTGGATTGTTTAAAGTATGAATCCTTAATATTTGTTCTTTTGTTTCCTTTGGATTCGCTTTTTTTAAAATATTTTCATCATCCTCGGTCCTAAATGATTATATTCTTTGAATATCTTTGGCCTGTAGCAAAGAGATGAATGATTTCGATGAATATCTTTGGCCCGTAGTGCAAAAGATGAACATGTGTTTATATGAACATGATTAATGATGAATATCTTTGGCTGTAGTGCAAAGATGAATATTTGATTCGGATATATATTGATTGATGTTACGAGGATAAAAGATAGAGCGATGAACTTTTAAATTCATATATAGAAGATAGTAGTTTGCATTCTCTACTTAACTCTTCTAATGAATTATTATTTCACCATGAATATTGATTTAAAACTTGTTGCCTATTGTATTCTATTAGATTTTTTCCTGTTGAAGACTAACGATAATTTGTTTTATATTATCTTAGTCATAATGTTCTTTACTGGGCTAGTTGAGCTCACCCTTTTCTTTATTGTTCTATTTTTCTTCTCAGGAGGCGAGAATGTAGCGAGTACTAGTCGGGGTGTGGAATGATGGTTCTAGAAGTGGTTCTAGTACTTCTCACTATTCTATAAAATAGTGTATCAATAATTGTAATGAGGACTTATTTGAGTGTGGATATTGTCTAGATGACAATATTTGTAATTAAACTCACAGTTTTTATGTTGTATTAATAAAGTTGTAGTTGTTTCTGTACCATGTATTTTGACGACTCAGAATGGGTGTTGTATACCTATTTTGGGGGCGTCACAGTTGGTATCAGAGCTTAGAGATATGATCTCTGGCGGAGATCGGGGAATAGTACTAGGAGGGGAGAGACGAGTAATCCTTCGCTAGTGTGTCATACCTAAGCTTATTTGTTGGTCAGTTGAAGTATATGGTTAATATGTGATATGTTAATTTGTTTAATTAACCCTTATTTTATAGCAGTATTTAAGAATGGTAGCTGAGAATATTAACGGTGGAGTTAATGAGACTGTGGAAACACCTTTAATCACCACCCAGGGGAATGTGCAACAGGAAGGCAATATTCCTCCTGTAAATAACACCATTGAGCAGACGATGAATGACGGGATGTTTGGGAGCTTTTTGCAGTTCATGCAAAACCAGATGAGGGAGACTCGTGTACAAAATACGGGTGGAAATGATGGCAACGCGCGGCTTATCACAGCCAAGCAGTTCAAAGAGTTGGGACCACCATAATTTAAGGGAAAGCCGGATCCGATCATGGCGGAAACGTGGGTCAAGCAAATTACCAATATATTCGATGTCTTGGGATGCACAGAGGAACAGAAGGTTCCATTTGCCACCTTTATGTTCCGCGGTGAGGCATATTACTGGTGGGAGTCTGTGAAACGTACCCAGCCAGCCGTACTCAGCATGTCTCGGGAAACGTTTAAGAAACTTTTCAACAAAAAATACTTTCCTGAAAGTATTCACCATATAAAGGAGGTAGAGTTTATTAGACTAGAACAAAACAACATGACGGTGTCCCAATACGAGGCGAAGTTCGCAGAGTTATCCAGGTTTACACCTCATTTGGTAGAGAATGAGGAACGAATGACGATGATGTTTCTTAGAGGTTTAAAACCCGAGATTCGACAATATCTAATCTCTCATAAATTTGCTTTATATTCAGATGTTGTCAATAGGGCTCAATTATTAGAGCGAGATAGAGAGTATGTTCAACCAAGGGACCGCAACTGTGGTCATCTTGGTGGCGTAGATCATCGAGCAATGAAAACCGGTGAGGAGGAAAACATTCAAACAAAAGCGGTAACCACTCCGTGGTACTACGTGGCCATGAAAATAGAAGAAGCGAAGTCGGGGAGATTTTAAAAGAGGAGATTCAACAATGACAATGTGAAGAAGTCAAAGACCAAACGAAGAATCGGTTCCAAGGAGGAGAACGACAACCGGTCGTATGCTATAAGTGCGGAAAAGAAGGACATATCACCTCAAACCGCGCCTACAGCAGTTTAAGGTATGTTATAAGCTGTGGAAAGGAAGGACATATCGCTTCGAGATTGCACAGAAGCGAAACCAAGTCCAACGGGATGGTGACTCAAAAGGCTATCGAGAAAAGTCAAAGTCAGCGGTTCTCGGAAGAGCATTTGTCGTGGATCGGTCAACATGCGAGGAACCCAAACGAGGTGATCGCAGGTAAGCTAATCATAAACTCTTGCAGAAGTTTATACCTTATTAGAATACCGGTTCTACCCATTCATTTATCTCTCCTGCTTGTGCTCAACGTTTAAACTTGACTCCGGAGAAATTAGACTTTGACCTATCTGTGGAAACTCCGTTAGGAGAAAGTTTCATCACATCCACTGTTTATAAATCTTGTTTGATCCAAGTCGGCACCATCACATTACCTGTTGACCTTATCTCTTTAAAGATACTTGTTTTTGATGTGATTTTAGGGATTGATTGGTTAACTACTCATCATGCCAAAATTGATTGTTTTCGTAAGGTTGTTAGTTTTCATATTCCTAATCAACCTGTTGTGAGAATTCAAGCAACTAAACCATTAAAATCAATCACTGTCATATCAAGTCATAAAGCTATTCGTTTATTGAAAAACGGATGTCAAGCTTTCTTAACCCATGTTATGGATTTGAATAAAGACACGTCAGATTTGAATAATATTCCAGCTGTTATTAACTTTCCTGACGTATTTCTCAAGAACTTCGATTACTACCCCGAACGTGAAGTTGAATTTTTTATTGACCTTGAACCTGGTACAAAGCCCATTTCTAAAACCCCATATCGAATGGCTCCTATTGAACTTTAGGAGTTAAAGGTCCAACCACGAGGAGTTGTTGGGCATCGGTTTCATTAAATCTAGTACATCTCCTTGGGGTGCTCTGTTTTATTTGTAAAGAAAAAGATGTGAGTATGCGACTTTGTATTGACTATCGAGAATTGAACCATGTCACTATCAAGAATAGGTATCCGCTACCTCGTATTGATGACCTATTTGACCAGTTGCAAGGAGCACAATTCTTTTCAAAAATCGATCTTCGTTCTGGATATCATCAGCTGAAGGTTAAAAGCGAGGATATTCTAAAGATCGCCTTGTAACTTCAGACGGGCATTATAAATTCCTAGTCATGTCTTTTGGATTGACTAATGCTCCTACTGCTTTCATGGATATGATGAACCGAGTATTCAAGGAATATTTGGATCAGTTTGTTGTTGTCTTTATTGATGACATCCTCATCTATTCCAAAAGCCGTGAAGATCATGAGCGCCATTTGAAGCTAGTACTGCAAAGGCTTCGTGATAACAAGCTATATGCCAAGCTGAAGAAATGTGAGTTCTGGCTTGAGGAAGTAGCATTCCTTGGGCACATGGTGTCAAAACATGGAGTGTCTGTTGACCCGACGAAGATTGAAGCAATACAAAGTTGGGAGCAACCAAAGACGGTGACCGAAGTATGTAGCTTTCTGGGCTTAGCTGGTTATTATCGAAGATTCGTGGAAGGATTCTCTCGAATCACTACTCCGTTAACTCAGCTGACTCGTAAAGATACAAAATTCGTATGGAGTGAGGAATGCGAGAAGAGTTTCCAAGATCTCAAGAGGAGACTCATTTCGGCACCTGTTTTGACATTACCATCTGGTTCAGATGGATTTGTTATCTACAGCGATGCTTCAGGCAAAGGGTTAGGGTGTGTTCTCATGCAACGTGGGAAAGTCATAGCCTATGCCTCGTGACAACTTAAAGAATATGAGATGAATTATCCTACTCATGATCTAGAGTTGGCAGCAGTCAATTTCACGCTAAAGATCTAGAGGCACTATCTATATGGGGAGAAAGTGGAGATATATTCAGACCATAAAAGCCTCAAATATTTCTTCACTCAAAAAGAACTCAACATGCGGCAACGACGTTGGCTCGAGCTGTTGAAAGATTACGACCACACTATTCAATACCATCCTGGAAAAGCAAACGTGGTAGTTGACGCGTTGAGTAGAAGATCATATCGTGAACGAAAGTGCGATGATGTCAAGTATCTGCGATAGAACCAAATTTAATAGATAAAGTTAAAGTTGCTCAAGCCACAGACCCGGAGCTGATGCGTATAAAGAAGAAAGTACAAGAAGGTGCTATTCCAGAAGCAAGAATCGATGAAGAAGGAATAGTTCGAGTCCACTCCAGACTTTGTGTTCCTAAGGATTCTGATTTGAAGTACAAGATCATGATGGAGGCACATAATACACCATTTGCAATCCATCCTGGAAGTACCAAAATGTATCGTGATCTTCGACATACATTTTAGTGGAACAATATAAAGAGAGAGATTGCAAAGTTTATCTCGAGGTGTTTAACTTGTCAACGTGTAAAGGCGGAGCATCAAGTGCCAAAGGGTCCATTACAACAACTTGAGATTCGGAAATGGAAGTGGGAACACATTACCATGGATTTCGTTACGGGTCTTCCCACGGTTTCTCAAGGCATAAATGCTATTTGGGTTATTGTTGATAGATTAACCAAATCTGCTCATTTCTTGTCGATACGGGAGACTTATTCCCTTGAACATCTTGCTCGTATGTACGTAGACGAGATTGTAAGATTGCATGGCAAGCCAGTATCCATAGTTACGGATCGTGACACAAGATTTACTTCAAGATTTTGGATTAGCTTGCAAAAAGCTATGGGCACAGATTTACGATTCAGTTTGGCATACCATCCTCAAACGGATGGACAATCAGAGAGGACTATTTAAACTCTTGAAGATCTATTAAGACTCTGTGTCCTAGACTTCAAAGGCAGTTGGGATAAGTATTTACCATTGGTGGAATTCTCCTACAACAATGATTATCGAGCAAGTATAGGTGTGGCTCCATTTGAAGCATTGTATGGGCCGAAAGTGTCGCTCTCTCTAATATCTTTGGGATGAGGTAGGAGAAGCAACATTGTTGGGACCCGAAGTTCAGTACGTATAGTACGGAAAGATCCAAATAATTCGACAACGTATACAAACGACACAGGATCGACAAAAGAGTTATGCGGATCTTCATCGAAAGGACGTGGAATTTAGTATTGGGGATCATGTATTGTTGCGTGTGGTTCCATGGAAGGGAGTTACAAGATTCGGAAAGAGAGAAAAGCTCAATCCACGATTTATTGGTCCATTTCAGATTCTTAAACGAGTAGGAAATGTGGCCTATAGACTCGCGTTACCTCCAAGCATGTCTCGTGTTCATAACATTTTTCACATATCTGTGCTTCGTAAATATGTGAAGGACCTGAACCACATTATTGAGTTAGAACCAGACGAGATAGCCGAAGATTTAACATACGAGGAGGTACCTATCAATATCTTGGATAGGAAAGAGCATGTCTTACGCACTAAGGTTATACCACAAGTTAAAGTTTTGTGGAGGAACCACGCTATAGAAGAAATGACCTGGGAGTTGGAAACGGAAATGAAAGCGAGGTATCCTCATCTTTTCGAAACACCAGGTACGTACATTAATTTCGAGGATGAAATTTCATAAGGAGGGGAGGTTGTAAGACCACGAATTATTAATAAATGAAATTTATTTTCCTCTATTTATTATTTTGAAATAATAAGGGTTGATTTGATTAATGTGGTTAGTTATGGGTAAAATGCGCAAATATTTTAAATAAGCAGGTGGTTATAAAATATTCATTGTTGTTGAGGAATATTCGTTTAAATCGTTGAATATTCTTCTTTGGCATTCAGGGGAATATTCGCATTTACGGCGTAATCTTTTGTTGGCCCCATAACCAAAGCGATTGGATGAAGAAAACGACAAGTATAAGTTGTTTATAAATAATTGCCTAGCTTGTTACCACAGATTATCATTGTTGGAATACCGGTGGTTAAAACACGCGAATACGTGTTGTTGCACAAGTAGCACTACGGTATTGCACCAATTATTGATTATTACGTAAGAAGGCACTACTAAATAATTGTTATAGTAATTATTATTCAAAGATTTTATTTTATCGACTCAATAATTGCTGCGTTGATATTTTATATTCGTTGTTTCAATAATTGTCACTACAGTATTTTCCATTATCAAAGCAATAATTCATATTATCCGAATAATATTATTAGAAAACATTATTGGCAATGTCTAGAAAGTTTACATCTAAGGAGAGGTTTGGTCACCTAATTGTGCGCCAAAGAAGAGAAATTCTTATTGAAAGCCCCTCTTTCTGGGAACTACTGGTTGCCAAGATCTTGTGATTCGTAATATAATTTGTGAATAATTAATTATTGATTTATATAATGAGAAAATATTGATTTTATGTGGATATAGATAGAAAATTTTTAAAGTGACAATTGTTAAAAAAGTCGATATTTTATTTTACGATAAAATAATTTATTATTATATTTTAATAATATAATAATGATGATATTTTTACAATGAATGTGGGATATATGAGTATATGAGGAGGAAGAGTATTTTTTGTTGCATTAAATGATTAACACATGTTTTGTGTGTTTGGTGGACCCCATTTCTTGATCGAAATTTGATTATAGCACAGTAAAATCGCCTCGGTTTATGGATTTTGGTCAATTTCATTTGGAATTTAGAAAGACTTTCTTCCGTAAAGTTGTAGAGAATTGAATTTCCTATAAAAATTGCGAGATTGAATTTTCTCATAAAAGGCTATTTATTATGAATTATTGAGTTTCAAGTTCAAATAATTGATTTTGGAAGTTTTAATTAATTATTTTAAGAAAAACGTTTTTAACAAGTTGGTTGCACATGTTAATTGCTGAAATCTGATGTCTTGAGTGTGAGGAAATTTATTAAATAATAATAATATTTTATTAAATTTTACGCTTTGGTGTTTCAAGCATTTTCCTATAAATAGGTGCTTAGGTTAGAATTGAAAAACACACGAAACTCTGATTTCTCTCTCTTCTCTCTCGATATATTGAGCATATTCTTGTGAGTATTTTAGTACTTTGAGTATTGCTATACACGGTGCAAGTCCTTTCAGCACTATATTAAGATACCGGTCAGAAGTACTATCCTTTTTAGGTAAGGGATGTTATTTTCTTCTCAAATGATATTATTTCTTCAATATCATTATGCTGAAATATTGGTTGGAATTTTTTATCAAATTTGGAACTTTTTCATGTCGGGGTTACTATTCACGAGTTACTATTCACGAAACATGATGATGATTTTTTTTGTGAAATTTCTATCTTTTAGTGTCGGAGTTACTATTCACGTATACGGCACTATTCATGAATACGACACTATTCATCGAAAAATATATTTTTCTTCTTTTTTTCCAAAATATCTATTCTGGATACTAGCTTTGATTGTATCCATGTTTTGATCATTCTTGAAATTTACTCCTCTGGTTATTTATGAAGTATTTTTGAACTTGGATTGTTTAAAGTACGAATCCTTAATATTTGTTCTTTTGTTTCACTGGATTCGTTTTCTTTAAAATATTTTTCATCATCCTCAGTCCTAAATGATGATATTCTTGAATATCTTTGGCTTTTGTAGTGCAAAGATGAATGATTTCGATGAATATCTTTGGCAGTAGTCAAAGATGAGCAGTGTTTAGATGAACATGATTAATCGATGAATATCTTTGGCCCTGTAGTGTAAAAAGATGAATATTTGATTCGGATATATATTGATTGATGTTACGTAGATAAAAGATAGAGCGATGAACTTTTAAATTCATATATAGAAGATAGTAGTTTGCATTCTCTACTTAACTCTTCTAATGAATTATTATTTCCGCTGCGAATATTGATTTAAAACTTGTTGTCTATTGTATTCTATTAGTTTTTTTTCTGTTGAAGACTAACGATAATTTGTTTTATATTATCTTAGTCATAATGTTCTTTACTGGCTAGTTGAGCTCACCCTTTTCCTTGTTGTTCCATTTTTCTTCTCAGGAGGCGAGAATGTAGCGAATACTAGTCGGGGTGTGGAATGATGGTTCTAGTAGTCCTCACTATTCTATAAAATAGTGTATCAATAATTGTAATGAGGACTTATTTGAGTGTGGATATTGTCTAGATGACAATATTTGTATTTCAACTCACAATTTTTATGTTGTATTAATAAAGTTGTAGTTGTTTTTGTACCATGTATTTTGACGACTCAGAATGAGTGTTGTATACCTATTTTTGGGGCATCACAACTATTATTATTATTATGATTATATTTATAATAATTATTATTACTATTATTATAATAATTATTATTATTTTTATAATTATAAATATAATAATAACTATTATTATTATAATTATTACTATTACTATTATTATTATTATTATTACTATTACTATTATAATTAATTATTATTATTATTATAATTACTATTATTAGTACTATTATTATTATTACTATTATTATTATTATTAATTATTATTATTATTACTATTATTATAATTATTATTGCTATTATAATAATTAAAATATTACTAATAATAACAATAATTATTATTATTAGTTGTAGTAGTACTATTATAATTATTGTTGTTATTATTATTATTATTATAGTAGTAATTATTATAATTATTATAATAATTATTAATAATACTATAATAATTATAATTATAATTATTGTTATTATTACTTTTATTATAATTATTATTATCATTACTGTATCTATTATTGTTATTTGATTTGAGCGGGAAATTTTAGTGTGAGATGAAATGTTAGACTTTAGATTAAGTTGGAAGAATTGAGATGAAATCTACACCGTCTTTGTTTTTTGTCAAATGAAATATTTAAAATCGGTCTCTTCTATAAAAGTAGTGATAAATGATGAAATTTCAAATTTGTTTTTGGAAAAAGTGATTAACTTAATTTTTATTTAACGTTAATATATAATTATGTACCCCTATAACAATGGTTTGTCATAATAAAACAATTAAATATATATTTTTGGATCCAATAATACATAAAATTTGTTTTTTTGTAAAAAAAAGAATTTATTTTTTTTGCTTGCACTCATTATTAGTTTCTTAATTTAGATAAAATTAAGTTTACATAGAATGTACTGTACTCGTTAAAATTGGTTGGTAGTTGTTTTTCTAATAATTCATATTTAATAAGGAATTTGTTTGTTGCTTGACCTGTTCTATAGGAGTATCTAACAAGTCTAGAAGTTGTTAAGCGTGGGAGTTGTTAAACGTGGGATGTCCTTTACTTATTTTTCTGCTTGTTTTGTTTTCTGTATTCCTATTTAAGTGAGACTTTGAGTCAATAATAATATCGGAAGTACTTTAACGCAAATTACTTGGGTTTAGCAATCTTTTGTATTTCAGTTTATCTAACATCTGGTATCAAAGCCTCACTTGGGGCCTGATAAAAAAAAGAAGGAAAGCAGCAGCTTTCCAGCTTGCAGCAACAAGATCTCATGGTGTTTGACAACAACAACAACAGTTACGTGCAACCAGCAATTCCTCGTTTTGATTGTCATTACGATCATTGGGTCATGTTGGTGGAAAACTTCTTGAGATCCAAGGAATATTGGGGTCTTATGGAGAGTGGAATTGCTGAGCCAGAAGAAGGAGTAACCTTGACAGAACCACAAAGAAAGACGCTAGAAGAACAAAAGTTAAAAGATTTGAAGACAAAGAACTACCTTTTCCAGGCAATTGATCGTGTTATCCTGGAAACCATCTTGAAAAAAGACAGCCAAACAGATTTGGGACTCCTTGAAAAGAAATATCAGGAGGATCAACAAGGGTCAAAAGACGCGACTTCAAGCTCTTCACAAAGAGTTTAAGATTCTCCACATGAAGGAAGGAGAATCAGTCGATGTCTTTTTTGGGAGAACGTTGGCAATCGCAAATAGGATGCGGATTCATGGTGAAAACTTGCAGGATGTCACCATTATTGAAAAAAAATTGCGCTCCATGACCACCAAATTCGACTACGTGGTTTGTTCAATTGAAGAATCGAATGACATTGATCGCCTTTTAGTTGATGAGTTGCAAAGCTCGTTGCTGGTACACGAGCAGAGGATGACAAGTCACATCCAAGATGAACATGCCCTGAAGATGACAACTCAAGGTGAATCATCTGCATGGAGAGGATCTGGAAGAGGTAGTGGTGGAGGTTGTTTCAGAGGACGCGATATAGGACATGGTTGTGATCAAAGGCATTTTGATAAATCAACTGTGGAATGCTATGGTTGTCACAAGATTGGTCATTATCAATATGAATGCACTGAAAAGGATGAAAAAAACAACTTTGCAGAAGTTGAAGAAGAATTTCTCCTGATGGCAGCTGTTGAAAAATAGCAGACTAAACCAGACATATAGTACTTGGATTCTGGGTGCAGTAATCACATGTGCGGTAACAAATTCTTTTTCTCTGTCTTAGATGAAACGTTTAGAGAGAATGTGAAGCTTGGTAATAACTCTAAGATTTTGGTTATGGGAAAGGGAAATATTAGAACCCGAATAAATAATGCTATGCAAACTATTACGGGTGTATTCTATGTTCCATACTTGAAAAGTAACTTGATCAGCTTGGGGCAATTACAAGAAAAAGGGTGTCGATGTCGGGATTTTTAGATGTCCCTTTCCGTTACTTGTTCTTTGGTGTTCTCATTTTAGGTGAGATTTGTTTGAAAAAACAAGTGAAAAAGGTCCGACATGTATAATGTCGACGATAGGACTGTTAAGAGTCGCCAGTTGGTTTTTTAAATGGTTGTACCAACACAACCAAGAAAAGGTTTGCACATTGACCCAGTGATGTGACACTGCTAAACGGGGCGGTGAAACCAAGATTCATTAGGGTCCAGGAACTTGGTTATGCGGAGTTAAGGTGTTAGGCTCCCCCCGACATCAGTGTTACCACGGTGACTGCCTCTTTTCAAGAAATTATTATCTGAATATGTGTGTGTGTGGGTCAATGTGCTGTTATTTGGAAGTAGTGCGAGGCCTCGTTAGCTTTTATATATATTGTGGTTTGAATTTATGTAAAAATTCAATTTTAAGCAAGATATGGCAAATGATGTTTTATAAAAGAGGTTTTTAAACCACGATGTTCAATAGTAATTGAGACCTTTTACACTCCCATTTTAAGTGTTCGACTTGATTGATTTTATTTTACAAATGCGAGGCATCAAATGCGAAAATAATATACAAAATAATGCCGAGCTTCCTCATGGGTATGGAAACCATCGAGAAAATTCGATAATCGCAGAATAATTTATAAATTCGCCATACAATTTGAAAATGTCTATCACGAGAACCGAATCTAGATCCAATGAAATTTGAATCTGTGATCACATGATTCCTAAAGCACAAGAATCCGCAATTTGTATGAAAGTAATAAGCAGGTATATATATAAAAGATTTTTAAAATATTTTTAAAATATTTTAACTTAAAATATTTTTAGTTCATTAATATCCTTATTAAATGATTTTTTTTAAATAAATAAAACCATTTTAAAACTATTTATTTAATATAATTATTAAATATACTTAATACCATTTATTATTAAATTAATATCATTAATATTAAATTATTAATGAAATTATCTTTTAAATATTAAAAGTTTTATTTTATAACTTAAAATATCTTTAAACACTTTATTTTTATTTTAAATAATTTTATAATATTAAAATCATTTTTAAACTAATTTATTTAATATAATTATTAAATAATTCTAATATCATTAATAGTAAATAATTAATAAAATTTACCTTTAAATATGGAATGTTATATTTTATAACTTAAAATATTTTTAACTATTTATTTTCATTTAAAATGATTTTTCTAATATTAAAATCATTTTTAAACTAATTTATTTAATATAATTATGAAATAAATTTAATATTAAAATATTAATATTTTCATGACAAAATATCAAAAGTTATATTTATAAGTTAAAATACTTTTATAACCTTTAAATCATTTTTCTATAATTTTAAATCATTAATTCTATTTTTCATAATTTATTTAATATATTAAATAAATAACTTAATTAACATTAATATTAATTAATTAATGAAATTCATCACAAAATATTAAAATTTATTAAAAACTAACTCAAATTATTTTCTTATACCATAATATAATTTTAAATGATTTTTCATGTATTAAAATCATTTTTAAATAATTTATTTAATATTATATTTAAATAAATTAAATACTTTTAATATTTTAAAAATATTAAATATTTATGAAATATATTCAAATTAATTAAAATATAATTTTTGGACCTTAAAACCATTTTAATAATTTATTTTGTATTTTTCATAATTAAAAACTAATTAATACTAATTATTTAATAAAAATATAATTTTATATAGAAAATGTCAGCTAAAGACCACCTATAGTGATGGACTAAATCATTATAGGTGTTCTTCGTGTTCTTGAGCCCAAACCAGAAAAACATGTCGATTGTTTAGGGTGCCAGTTTGACCAAGTGTAACAATCATATCATGATGTATCTAGTCTATCTATTGATCACAGTGTGTAGAACTAATGTAATACTATACGATTCAACAACAAACACGAATAAACAACATAAAACGAAAGAGATCTGAGTCTCCAAAATTATATCGAAGTCGTTCTTCATTTCAGGTTGCCCAGAAATGAAGAACGATCGATCTTAATCTTACTTTGAGCTTCTACAACGTGAAATTCTGGTGATTGTTTAGTAATATAAAACTTGCAGTGTGTAGCCCACATGCAACTTAAGAGATATATTACAAAACATATACAAAACAATCACAGAATCAAAAGATTCAGAACGGTCAAAGCATGTCAGAAGGTATGTTCTTCGTGTTTCTGGAAATTCCAGAAAATGCATTCGTGACCGTGTGTCCTGCTTTGACTACTTATTACATTCGATACATTAATGATTTAAGAGATATAAATACCAGAATCTAAAGTCCAGGTTACAGGCTATAATCCAGTTAAAAAACAACATCAAACATTCAATCATCTGACAGATCTTGACCTTCAAAGATCTTGTCAGACGCTAAAACCCATTTACGGTTTTTAGAAAATTTAAAGTCATGGTCGATCAACGCAGTTTGACCTTCCATAACTTGCAATTTACATATGATCTAAACCTCATTTCAAGCCCAAATCAAAGAACACATATCCGACTACAACTACAAACTTTCAAAACACAAAAATAAAACATAGACAGAGATTTACATGGCCTGACATTTGGTTGTCAGAACACATAGAAAAATTTTCCAGATTTTTTAAAATGCCAAATCCGAGCATCTAGATGTTATGGATCTAACATCTAGCAACCCAGATCATCAATATACACTATATATGACATGTTTAACATAAAAAAACAACATCTAACATCAGATTTTTGGTCAGATTATAGCTAGGGTTTTTATACCTTGATGATCAATCTTTTGATTCTGACTACTGTTTTGGTTAGAGTTAATCGTGCGTCTTGGTTCTGGACTGATATTAGGAAAGAATTTCGGAGGTGTGGAGCTTGAGAGAGAATGTTTGAGTGTTTGGGCAAAAATAAGTTAACAAATGATTTTCTCTCTCTTCCAATCTATTTATACAAGTCTTGATGTATGTATTGGCTGGTGAAAATGGCTGATGGCTGTCAATTATAATCACATGGGGTTGTTGGGTTTGGTCACCAACTTCCCCTAATTGTCAAAACCTATACTAGCTTTAATAATACAAGAGGGGTAAACTTGTCATTTGGCTTTTCAATTTAATGGAAATATGGTAACTTGTCAAACCCTTAGGGTTTAGGGTTTGGGTTAGGGTTTGAACCATTTAGGTTTTAAAAGCAAAATTCTAGGAT
Organism: Panax ginseng; assembly: GCA_020205605.1. Lineage (NCBI taxonomy): Eukaryota > Viridiplantae > Streptophyta > Magnoliopsida > Apiales > Araliaceae > Panax > Panax ginseng. The sequence continues at coordinate 64,906,304 of CM035127.1, forward strand.
TTTAAAAATTAGGATTTAATAAAATGCCATCAGCTTCAATCTCGGTACTCACAACGAGATAAACTGTACCAACCCGGCAATAACATCGGGAAGACAGACACACCTCAAAGATGACAATGAGGACCTTCAATAATTGCAGCAGTCCAATCTCAGCGAAGTCTGAGCAACGTCTACTTTATCGGCCCAATCCGGCGATAACACCGGTGAGGGGCAACATCGTCATCTCATCCAACACGATGCCACGTCACGTCTCTACGCAACGATGTCCCACAAGGCTAACCGATCCCTAGTGACTATTGTGCGGGGTAACGGATGAAAGTTGAAGCTTGAAGACCGGAGGGCATCGTCCCATCTTCAATGACTTTCAGACAAACTCTAATCCCATGCCATCGCATACAACTCTCGACAATGGCGGTCCTGGAAATAGGTCTCAGATACCTCAAAGCGGATGCGGATTGCACTTCTCAAAATCACGAGTGGACATTAAATTGCTCGAGTGCACGACGACTTGACCCGACCCGACCCGACCCGACAAACCCGGGCCAACCCGACCCGCCTCTGGTACACCTGCGGCTCATATTGCCTATAAATAGAGGGCTTGGGGTGCTGATTTTTAAGAGAAAAAAGACAGGGAAACCCTGCTCAATTTGCTCTGCACTCGCTATACAATGTATTTTCCCACTTTTAAACACATGTGAGCTCATATATAGCCCCTTTTGTACCCACAAAAGCCTAGTGTTTACCAACTCTAAAAATATAGAAGCCTTTTTTAGCAGTCAGCTATAAGCCTTCTCACACACTTTAGAGTCTTTCTCTTCATCTTAGCACACACCCTTTTGCACGTTGAGAGTCATGTTGCCTGCTTTTGCCCGGACTTCGGTCCGTGGTTTCATTCCAGTCTGTATATATATATATTATATATATATATATATACTTATATATATATTGACTAACATTATCAAGTTATGCCTCGATTGAGCCTAGAATTTGGTCTGGAGCGTTTACTTGATTTTCTATATATATATATATATATATAAACTGTGTGTCGAACTTTGTTCGATGAGCCTAGACTTGATGCCCGAGCGTTTATTGATTTAATATATATATGTACATTTATATATATTAAGCGTGTGTGTCGGGCTCGATTCAATGAGCTCGGATTTTATACTTAGAAGTGCGTTTACTCGCTTTTATATATATATATATATATATATATATATATATATATATAGATATGATATGAACTGTGGTCTAACTCGCTCGATGAACACAGATTTTACATAGAGGTGCATTTATTGCTTTTATATATATATATATATTGATGTCTCTAAAGCGAACCTTAAAGAAGCGAACTGACAAAAGACAAACTGTCGTCTTTTGGTGTCTATGACGACGGTTCGATCCATTGCCATAGCCATGTAGTCTTTGGCGGCGATTTGGTCGAGCCGCCGCCATAGACACCAAAAGACGCATTTTAAATCTTTAGTTCGCTCTTTAAAGTTCGCTTTAGAGCCTCTCCGTATATATATATATATATATATATATATATATATATATATATATATATATATTTTTACATCTGCTCGGAGTTTTCTTCGTGGCGATTGATCGCTTCTGACTTTATTTATGTTTTGTCCCTTTGAGTTTCCTCCGTGGCGGTTGATAACTTTTAACAACTTTATTTACATTTCGATCCCCCATGGAGGTGCTTCGTGGTTGGTGATCCCGTCTCGTATATATATATTTGACTTTTTATATATATACCGCCATCGCTTTCATATAAACCGCAGATTTTGTGAGCCTAGGAATCATGTGATCACAGATTCGTCCCATTGGATCTAGATTCGGTTCCCGTGATGGACGTTTTTCAGCTGTAAGCAGCTTGTAAATTATTCTGCGATGTCCGAATTTCCTCAGATGGTTTCCATACCCACGAGGAAGTCGGCATTATTTTTGTATATTATTTTCATACGGATGCCTCGCATCCGTCAAAAAAAATAAATCCAGCCGATCACTTAATAAAAATGGGAGTGTAAAAGGTCTCAATTCCTATTGAACATCAGGGTTTGAAAAACCTCTTTTATAAAACATCACTGTCATATCTTGCTAAAAACTGAATTTTTACATAAATTCAAATCCTGTGTATATAGGTTCGAACGAGGCCTTGTACAACTTCCATATAATAGCACATTGACCCACACACACACATAATCAGATAATAGTTTCTTGAAAAGAGGCTACCACCGTGGTGGTAACACGGATGTCCTGGGTGCCTAATACCTTCCCCGCATAATCAAGTCCCCGGACCCTAAATGAATCTCTGTTTTCACGACCGTATATCGATGTCACAATCATTTGGGTCAATGTGCAAAACTTTTTATCGGTTGTGTTGGTACAACCATTTAAAAACCAATGGCGACTCTTATCACGGTTCCATCATCGACATCATACATGTCGGACCTTTTTCACATGTTTTTTCAAACAAATCTCACCTAAAATGAGAACACCAAAGAACAAGTAACAGAAAGGGACATCAAAAAATCCCAACGTCGACAGGTGGCGACTCTGCTGGGGACACCAGTAAGAGGACTTAAGCCGCTATTGCAATCTTTTCAAAATTGTTATATGCTTGTGTGTGGATATTACATTTACATTGGATGAATGTGTACGAATGCATGTCTTGATTGAACTTAGTGCTTCGCATCATATCTACGTGTGATGTTAGTGCTTCGCACTATAAACTGCTTATGATATTAGTGCTTCGCACATGTCATCATTTTATACGGTGAGACGCAATGTATGTGAATGTATGTTGTGTGGTCCCTCCACCGGAGGCTATCAAATCGGTGTTTGATTCTTTGGACTCGTGAGAAGACTAATTCTCTGAGGCTCGGGAAAGGCACACCCAAATTCGCTCCAGTTGAAAGACCGGATTAACTTCCCGTCTAGTAGATTGTGATGATTTGGGAACCTTCATGCCAAAAAGCCGCGAGAGTAACCTAAGATAGGTCAGCCTCTAATAAACCCAAAACGGAGGAAAGTCTCTTCATGCTCTCATTTCAATTACTTGTAAACACAATTACTTGTAATTTCATTCCATATCTATCTCCATGTAATGAGAAATATGAAGAAATGTATACACATACATATTTAGCACGCTACAAACAACTGACATCCATTGTGCAAGATAAAAATCCTAAAATGGTCACATCACATAGCATGTTATTATATACATTCCCTAAAGACTAAACTATGCAAGTCTTTCGCATGGAATCAATCGGACCTACTACCCGGTCAAAGTCCAAAAAGGCAACAGGCCTACAGTCAATCATGTCGTCATCCGACCAGACTGAACTTAGTCCAGTTTCTCGCAAAGAATTCGACGGATTAAGTAAACAAATCACAGATTTGGCTGTTCTATTAAAAGAATTACACCAATCTACACAGGGTCAGAAAATACCCTTACATACTGAATCCTCCACACAAGGGGGAGACCCGGTCATTACCATACCGAAACCACAGTTGGATACGACCAACAAAACTCATGATGCTGCCCATCCCACTGGAGATCCAGACAATGGTGACATCAAGAAGAAAGTCTTCCAAATGTAAGAGACCCTTCACGCTATCAAAGGAATTGGAACACACGGGAGTGTTTCATATGCTGATCTATGTATTTTTCCTGGTGTTCACTATCCAGAAAAATTTAAAACTCCTGACTTTGAAAAATATGACGGGTTAGGGGATCCTTACACACATCTAAAAGTATTTATTGGAGAACTTGGATCCTATGCAGAGGATGAAAAGATCATAATGCAATTATTCCAAAAGAGTCTAACTGGAGAAGCCCGTTCGTGGCACATAAGATTAAACAACTCCAAAATCCACAGCTGGGAAGAGCTAGCACATGCGTTCCTCACTCAATACAGTTTTCAAACTCAGATGGCTCCTGATCGGTATCAAATTACCAAGATCAAAAAACAGTCTAATGAGTCATTCAGAGAGTATGCTCAGAGGTGGAGACGCTTGGCTGCCCAAGTTAGTCCTGCCATGACAGAATAAGAAATGGTCATGACATTCATAGACATACAAGAAGCTCCCTTCTATGAGAGAGTTTTAGCCGACATCGGCAAATCATTTTCTGAAATGGTTAAACATGGGGAGATGGCTGAAATGGGGTTGAAGTCAGGAAAGATTCAAGACCTAGCCACACTCAAAGCTGTTGCTGATCACATCCAATCTGGAAATTATGGGAACAACCCCCGGAGGGTCCATAAAAAGAAAGAGGAAGATGTTTCCCTGATACTACAGGGGAAAAAAGGCAATTAAAACATGCCTATTCAAAGGAGAAACTACACTCCCTTTCCAGCACAGTCTGCAAACCCTCCAGTACTAAAAGGTGGAGAAGTCAAATGACATCGAGTGTTTACACCCTTAGGGGATACTCTCGAGAACATTATTAATCTTCTGACAACACAGAAAAAAATTACGCATCTTCTTCTACCACCAAATTTCTAATGGACGGGGTTTCAATCGCCGCTAGGAAATGTGCTTATCATGTTTGGGGCACTGGACATGATACTCGTGGATTGTTGGGCCTCAGAACACAAGATCCAAGACCTAATAGACAACGGGGAGATCGTAGTCACCAAACCCGATCAGCCTCGTGTACAAGACAACCCTCTTCCTTAACACAAAGAAGAAGAGGTCAACATGATTAATTGGAGCAGTGGACAGAGTTCCAATTTCAGCTATGATTCCTCCCAGACCATCAAAGACGGTGATGACAAATGGGATTATGCCAAGTTCCAATTCACAGTGGAATGAAAGATCAAAGCCCTCGACAAACAAATTGAGCAATTGGAGGAACTGGTGACTTATCAGCATCAAGTGACTCGATAATTAATCAGCCAGGAGCATGCTAGTCTCCTACCTATTGTCATGAATATTCCCTCGTCACTTTCAGAAAATAAAATGCTAGAAGACAAAGTGACGAAGAGAGAAAATGCCAAAGCCCGTTGAGATTTCGCCAACAAAAGGGAATTCACCTATTTGGGGCAACCCATGGAGGAAATCCTTCACATGTTAATCAATGAAGGAAGGGTCAGCTCCCTTCTACCTCCAATCAACCCCCGTTCGGGATGGTACAACTCTGAGGGAGTGTGCCAATACCACTCCCAGTCTCGCGGTCACATCATAAAAGAATGTTGGGCACTTCGCCACCTTATTCAAAATCTAATCGACAGTGGTGTACTGTGCTTGGCCGATAACGACACTGTGTTACGTGCAAGTGAGAATGCAGGCCCTACTAAGTGGAAAAGTGTGGTAGCAGTTATATCCACTGAAGTTGAAGGGATTAATACTTTACTCATAACACTGATAATTCAGCTCAAAGGAGGAAACAATCCTTTGAAAGTGGCCTCTCCCGAGCCAATCAACTTGTCATGCAGAGCACAATATCCTATTGTTAGCTTGCGCAAGGTTCCGTGGAATTATGGAGAAGGTGAAGGATCCACCTCACATACAACTGCTGCAGTGTCGAAAGAAAATCCACTGTATCTCCCCCATCGGGTGATGAACCCCACTGCCAAATCAAAGGGGAAAATACCCATGGAGAAGGTTGAAAAATTCCTCCACGTTGTGGGTCATAATGAAGCTATGATGGTTTTAAGCTTGAAAGAAGCTCCACAACAAATATCAATTTTGGACTTGGTCCTAACCTCTGAGAATCACCTGAAGGTCTTGCTAAAGGTTCTAGAAGAAGCCTATCTCCCGACATCAGTGGATACGAAAAAGTTTCAACATATGGTTGATCACATTTTCAACAACAATGTGATATCCTTCATTGATGATGACATACCATCCGAAGGGATCGGTCATTGCAAACCGTTACACATTGCGGTCTTATCCTCCGGATACATAGTAGTAGGAGTCTTAATAGATGGAGGTTCCTCTCTGAATATCTGCCCATATGCTACCTTGGTGAAGATGAATATCAATCTCAACAGAATTCGGAGTAGCCATACTATCATCAAAGCTTTTGATGGAGCCTGCCGTAACTCGGTCGGAGTACTTGAGCTGCCAATCGAAATTGGTCCTCACACCTTCTGCGTATCTTTCCATGTGCTCAAGATAGATTCGGGATATAACCTGCTCTTGGGATGACAATGGATTCATATGGCTGGGGCAGTTCTCTCCACTCTTCACCAACAATTGAAATACATTATCAAAAATAGCCTGGTCACAGTCAAAGCTGAACCAGAGATTCCTCAGTACGGGGATATGTCGTTCATCAATGCCAATACAGACATAGAACCAGTCAGTTTTCAAGCTTTAGAAATAAGCAACACCTAATACCACGTTATTGGAGTACCATTGTCCGAACCTAAGATCTCTGCCGAGGTGATGTCAGCCACTCAAGAAATGATGTCGTTAGGTCATAAACTGGGACAAGGGTTGGGTAAAGATTGCCAGGGTATCAAATACCCTATTCACTTAACCAAGCAAAGTGGAACAGCTGGACTAGGCTATTCTCCCAGCTCTAGTCACAGGAATCCTCATAAGCAAAAGCAGATTCCTTTCAGCTTCAACCCTGTGGCGTTTGGCTTCGCTTTCAAACTCTGAGTCTGTACAACCTCTAGTAAAGGTGCCAGCTAATGTAATGGCTATGTTATTTCCCAAGCCGGTACCGGTGAAAGGAAAAGAAATCTTTGTTCCAAATCCCGCAATGGAAGAGGAGGAACGAAGAAACAAACAAGACGTCATACGGATGATGTCCGGTATACGCATCATCGTTTATGATGAACATACTAACAGATACACCCCAGATGATGATTGCCCTGACGTAATGGCCATCATTCGGGATAGGGAGGACGATGACAATCCCTCCATCACTGCGGTCCACCCGGACTTTACCCTTGCCAATTGGGACAACATTCCTTTCTTTGGTCGACGAGGGTAAAGCGGGCAAAAACTCTTTCTGCCCTGTAGATATAATAATTGCTTACTTTTTTGTATAGTATTAGCAGTTTATTTTGCCAGTATATGCTAACATTGTGTATGATCAACGCATTTCATATATACTAAGTGAAAGCATATTTTTGTTTCAGGACTCTAAATTTAGATGTGCCAGTACTTGTTAATATGATGCCTCTCCTACACAAGGATTGTACCTTTGATGTAGAGATGAATTCAGCCTTAATGGATATCCAGGATGATATTGAGGTGCCTCCAGAAATTCAAGAATGGGACAAAGAAAAACCCAAACCCATCCTTGATCAAACCACTTCTTTCAATCTTAGAACCTTAGAATGCGCTAAATTAATCCAAATTGGTTCAGACCTTACCCCAAACCAACAGTATGATATGGTTATGCTATTAACCTAATTCCAGGATGTGTTTTCATGGTCTCATGAAGACATGGTGGGTTTGTCCACTGACATTGTCCTTCATCACCTTCCCATTAAAGAGGGATTTAAGCCAGTCAAGTAGAAACTCAAGCGATTTAAACCTGAGTGGAGTTTAAAAGTGAAAGAAGAAATTGTGAAACAATTTCAGGCTGGAATCATCATGGTGTCTACATATCCTGAGTGGATATCCAACATTGTACCCATGCCTAAACCCGGAGGGAAGGTGCGAGTTTGCGTGGATTACCGAGACTTGAACAAAGCTTTCTTAAAAGATAGCTTTCTCGTGCCATTTATCCACATTCTCATCGACAATAATGCGCAATACGACATGTACTCCTTTGCTGATTGCTTTGCGGGGTACCATCAGATCATGGTTACCGAGGAAGATCGTGAGAAAACTGCTTTCATCACTCCTTGGGGAACTTTCTGCTATAGACGGTTGTCATTCGGCCTCATCAATGCCGGAGCCACCTATCAATGAGCTATGATGGCTCTTTTCCATGACTTAATGCACAAAGAGATTGTGATCTACGTGGATGACATCATTGTCAAATCCCGGAAGGAGGATGACCATATAGACCATCTTAAAAAGTTGTTTAACAGGTTGCATAAGTACAACTTGAAGTTGAATCCAGCTAAATGCGCCTTTGGCGTTAAATCAGGCAAGTTGCTAGGATTTCTAGTCAGCCACAAAGGATTGAGTGGATCGCCAAAATCCAAGCCATCACCGAAATGCCCATTCCTCTACGAGAGAAGGAAATACGGGGATTTTTGGGAAGAATCAACTTCATCAGCAGGTTTATCTCCCAACTCACAGCAACCTATGAGCTAATCTTCAAGTTATTAAGGAAGAACTTCTACATGAAATGGAATGATGAGTGCCAGAATGCCTTCCTTACAATCAAGAAACAGCTAGTCAAAGCTCCCGTCTTGGTACCACCCAGGGATGATGTTCCCCTATTAATGTACCTGTCCGTAAGTGACAATGTCATGGGCTGTATGCTGGGACAAAAAGACGATAGAGGCCAAGAATGAGCTATCTATTACCTCAACAAAAGGTTCAACAGCAGTGAACACAAGTACACTCTGATCGAAAAGACGTGTTGTGCTTTAGCATGGGCTTCAATGAGGTTACATCATTACCTCCATGGTCACACAACCCATCTCATATCCCGCATGGATCCTCTCAAGTACGGGTTCAACAAACCCATGTTAAATTGCCGGTTGTCCAGATGGCAGTTGATCCTACAATAATTTGACATCGTATATGTGACTCAAAAGTCCATCAAAGGTCAAGGAATCACGGATCAACTTGCCGCTGCACCTTCAGGGGATTTCAAACCCTTGGAAACATATTTCCCCGATGAAGGAGTAATGACAGTACATCAACACCATCAGTACGATACGCGCCAATCATGGAGGATGTATTTTGATGGAGCTATTAATATAGAAGGTTACGAGCGGGAGCGATTCTAGTATCACTGCACGGGAGCAGTATCCGTTGTTGGTCAAATTATAGTTTGTCGGCACCAACAATACTACCGAGTATGAAGGTCATCTCATGGGGCTAAAACTTGCCCGTTCAATGGGCATCGACGGTTCTTGTCTTGGAGATTTGGAGTTGATAATCGCACAATCCACGAGGAATCTATCAAACCAAGGAACTACATTTCTTCGCCTTACCACTCAAGGAGTTTTGAAGATGGCTTTGGAGTTTGAAGAAATCCTTTATACATGTTCCTTGTAATAGAATGATTTCGTGGATCGTTAGTAACTTTGGCCTCCTTGATTCGCATATTAGACAAGGAACACTTGCCAAGCGTCATAATTTCCCTAAACAAGGCCCCAGCCTATGGAAATTACGTTGGAGAAGTATCGGATGAGCTACCTCCCATCCAACCTCCTTGGTATCAAGATATCAAGGAATATCTCGAGATGGATCTACACCACCGAGGCGAGCCCGACCGAGAAAAGGCGGATCCATCGACTTCTTATGAAGTTCTACACCGAGTGGAGATGCGCCTACAAAGAGAGATGCAGGACTAGGTCTCCTCAGGTGTTTAGACAAAGATCAAGCCCAAAGGCCTATGGATGAAATCCATGGCGGAGTCTGTGGCCCCTACATGAGTGGCTCCCTCCTTGTCAAGAAATTTCTCAGGACGGGACATTATTGGATATCCCTCAAAGCTGATTGAAACGACCACGTCAAAAGATGCATTCAGTGCCAAATTCATGGGAATGCTATACACGTCCCTCCATGGGAACTCCACAATATGAGTTCGCCTTGGCCCTTCTCAATGTGGGGAATGGACGTTATTGGGCCCATTGAGCCTAAAGCCAGTAATGGTCATCGGTTTATCTTTACCATGATCGACTACTTTACCAAGTGGGTAGAAGCAGCCTCCTTCCCCAGGGTCACTAAAGAAGTAATCATTGCTTTCATCAGAAACAATGTCGTTTGTCGATATGGACAACCGGAGGTGATTGTGTCAGACAATGCCAAAAACCTCAACAACAAAATAATGGAGGAATTATGCAGTAAGTTCCACATCAAACATCTTAACTCTGTCATCTATCGTCCGAAGATGAACGGTGTTGTTGAAGCGGCTAACAAAAATATCAAGAAGATTATGCAAAAGATGTCCGCCAACCACAAAGATTGGCCTGACCTATTGCCTCTTACTCTGTTAGCCTACAGAACCACTATGCGCACTTCAACTGGGGCAACCCCCTACGCTTTAACCTATGGGATGAAGGCAGTGCTCCCCACAGAAGTTGAGATGGAATCTCTCAGAGTATTGATCGACGCTCAGCTAGATGAAGACCAATGGGTACAGGACAGATATCACCAGTTGTCTCTAATAGACGAAAGGCGAACCGTGGCTATCTTCCATGGTCAGTTATATCAGCAAATGATCGCCAGATCTTACAACAAAAAAGTCCGGCTACGGCAGTGTAAACAACATGACATGGTTTTGAAGAAGATTCTTGACAACCAAGATCAGGCTAGAGGAAAATTCGCTCCTAACTGGGAAGGCCCGTTTATTGTCAAGGAAGTATTGACAGGAGGCGCTCTCAGATTGTAAGAAATGGACGGCGATGAATTTCCACAACTTATCAACTCGGACGCCGTGAAACGGTATTATGTCTGAAGTAACCAGCAAACACCCTGGTGCATCATCATCAGGTCACCAGTCATTCCGGTTCTTTAACCCTTTACCACATATAACTTATCTACACTTTGCCCCTCAGGGAAACGTACTCTTCAAGCCAGCAGCCTGACTTTCTCCATTGCGCTCATACAAATTAGGTCATCCCACCGCGGATTGAACCTCTTGTGTTTATAGTTTGGCTACCCATTCCTGGGATCAAACTTTTCACCTGCAGTTTATCCTCAACCTAGGACTAAACTTTCTTTTCCCCGCACTTTGACCTGCACATGGGATTACGCTTTTCCTCTCGCACTGAGGGGCGAACTACGTCGACCTGATCTCCTCTTTAATAGGAGTACATAGGCAACCATTTCATATGGCCCAGTCGCAATACAACAAAAACATTTCTCCGTTATATAAAACAAAAACAACCAAAAACATTCCTACACCATTTCTGCCATATACAGCGTTGAACCTCTTACACCAGGTTCGAACTACGCAGACCTGATCTCCTCTTCAATAGGAGTATGTAGGCAGCCATTCATGGTGCAGTCTCACCCCCTAACAAAACACAAACCATTGTCAACGGGTATTGGGATCCTCTTTCAATCCACTACATTTAATTCGGCTTCAGACCAAAGGGATGGAATTACCTAAACTCCTCCCAAATAGGAGATTCAGCAACCATCTAAGCCGCGGTCATGCCTTGAAGAGCAATACCAATCCATAAGAGATGGAATTAACTAGGCTTCTCCTGAATAGAAGTACTGGCGACCATCTGTGGTGCGGTCAATCTCAAAGAGGAAAGCCACACTCCTCTCCACATTTCCATCCAGAAACAAGTCCCAAGACACCAAAGATGGTAGGGATACATAGATCGATGATCCATTACGAACTATCCGAGACAACTCAATGTCCATCCACCCGGGAGGAATTCGAATACATCAAGACCACAAGCCCTCAGCAAAGAAGGCAAAATATCAAACAAATAGCAAGGCATATCTAAAAGGGAAGTGATCCAAAAATATATTTCCCTGTCATATATAATGTTGTTTGATATATATACAATGTAAACTGTACATGACAAAATGGCTAAGCTAGTTAGTGCAGGTAAATACAAGCTCATCTACAAATCAGGGTATATGCGTGCTAGCAAGACCAACATGGCATCCCTCTCAGATGAAGGAGGTAAAGCTGTGGTCTCCTGTACGAGAATATCCACACGACCCAACAGATTCAGAATATCCCATGCATGATGACCATATGCTCATCAATATAAGCGCTCATCTCTATGATCATACCAAATTGGTAAGGACCTCACAAGAAGATTATCCGTGATGTACCACATCCCGGCAAGAGGATATGGCGATATCCCGCTCAACTACTACTGCGTCTATGGCTGACCTGGCCTCATCACGCTCAGCGACGGTGGCATCCCTACGAGCTAATGCATCGTCTCTCTCTAATAGGGCGGCGTCCCTCACATCAAGAGCAGTCGACATCATAGATCGAATCTGATCTCTCTCGAAGGTCATCAGATGAAGACTCGCTCTAAATCTTGTCCGAAGTCTTTGAATCACAAAAGAAATCTTGGTACTAGGAGAATCCGGAAGAAATGCTTGTAACCCAACAGCGGTATCCTCCTCGATGTAGGTATAAATGTCCTCCATAGGCTCTACATCGTATAACTCACTCTCCGGTACTACAAATACTGCTGCAGCCGATAAAACCTCCGTCACCATCCATGCGGAGTACTCTACGGAATAACCGGGATGACTGCCAGGAAAAGCAGCTAGCTCACGCTGATCCCAGCAAGCGCATACACGAGATCGGTCCTCGGCTAAGAGGTATCGAGAAGTTGAACGTTGACCTGCCGCCCCCTAGAAATGATGAAAATCCTAGAACTGGTCGAACTGCGACATCACGGCCAATGGGTGATAGGTAGTCACGCCCTTCAAGCCAGCCAAAGGTAAGAAATCCATGCCCGGAGCATGAGTAATGAAGCTGTATGGTGAGCAAAGCCCCGAGCACAGCAATATGCTAAATGGATCTCTGATATCTACCAAAAATGCAGACCAGGACTGAGCATTTGTACACTCCGATGGCTGAAAGGAGTATGACATAGCCACATCATGGGAAAAGCAATACTCATGCCGTCTAAGGGTACCAACCGGTCGCAAGTGTGACATAAACTACACATACAGCATGACCAAACTCTGAGTAAACACGCCTGATGGGTGAAATCTTTGCGATGGGATACCGATCGCGGGGTCTCTCGCCATGCGATCATAGGTACAATGGTACGACCCACCACGAGAGCTCTCACGGCCATGATAACGCCTATATCTATCTCATCTATATACCTGGCATATATACATACACGATACAAGACACATAAGATCAAGACATCCACTCTGGCCAAACGCCAATGATCCTCCGACACGGTGAAATCCCCGGAATATCGTGAGTAACTATCCTCCGCGCCAAATCTGTCATACAGAAAACACTGAGAGATCACGTGGTCAGATGTCAGCTCATCCTGCACTACTCTGCGCCTCAATCCTATGAGAGTTATGAATCGTCTACTCATGTCTACCAAAGCCATATGCACGCAGGGTCTGTCTAAGGGCAGCATCGTCAAACGTGCATACTCTTCCAGAGTAGGAGTCAACTCATGGGTGCTAAAACGGAATACCTGCCTATCTGGTAGCCAATGCTCTATCATCCCATCCACGAGTCCTGCAGGAACCTAAAATACCAAAAGGGTCATGGTATCTCGCAAAGAATCGATCTACAAATACCCCTGCTCGGTGGTGACATGCTATCGCACTCACGATCGCGATACCCAATGCCACCATCGATAGTGGGGTATGATCTATCTGACTAACTATCGAAGAAGACATCCGTATGGTAGTGTCATAAGACCATCCAGGTCAATGCCAAATATCTACGGACATACATACATATGGGTAACATGATACATGCATAATGGATAATGGATGGCAATATGATATAGGGAATGAAAAAGCGGTGCATATATTTCTAAATATATCATCATCTAATACATCACTCTATACAACTACAAATACACATGGCGGGGCACAGTACGACTCTTCTACTACTAATGAGAGGCCTATCAAAAGATATAGCGAGAATGGGGAACAACCACCCAATATCTAACAGAGGCCTATCAAAAGATATAACGAGAATACACATCAAAAGAAGACCAGGGTCTCGATGTCCACATCCTCAATCCTGTCCACCTGATGTAACTCCTCCTGAGTCACTAGATCTCTATCAACAGGGATGTCAGGCCTATAAAGAGGAGGATCTGCGCCAACAAAACCAAATGGGTCGTCTGAGGGCCCAGCACCCGAGCTGGAAGGAATAAATGACTCCGCCTCTGCTAGATCTCTGCCCAAATGCTGAATGAATACATGTGCCTGGTCTAACTGCAGGGTCAAACTATCAATCTGGGTCAGATGAGTCAGAGCTCGGACACAAGCCACCCAATCCGTCATCATCAAAGATCCTAGAACCATGTCTCCCATAAACTGTGTGGCACGGGACTGGGCCCCAATAGTGCGAGGGAGCCACCAACGCTGGAATATCTCTTGAGTACATGGACCCTCGGATAAATCAAAACCGTCAACTCCCAACAATGGAATATTAGTGATTGGTGGATCGTGGATCTGAGCCAATGATGCCTAACAGGAGGCAAGATCAGTATACGAATCTCCCCTGTGGTGCTCCTAATAGCACGCTCTCCTAAATAGAGCTCTCAGCCTCCATCTGTGAAGAGAGGAAACCTCCGGGTGGAAATCAAATACTCTACTCCAGTAGGGTGTCCATCCTCAAAACCGATGGTCAAATTATCCCCTGAGTATGGAAGCCATGTGATGGCGTCAGTCGTCAGCAACTCCAGCTGCATACGGTAGTGAGCGAAGCCCTCAGATATAGGGACCTCTGGAAAAATAGAATGGTGCCATCGTCGTCCTCGTGGATAGGTATCTAAGCCTAACACACTCATGGGACGCAAACATTGAAGCCTCTCACAGGCCCAAAACTTACAACACAATGGCAAAACATCTGCTATCATTAAACACTCTTAACCTGTGAATGAAAAAAGACAAGAGAAATACTCACTAGCAGAAATGGGTAAAATCCTAGTCAAGCCTCGGTCAAACCCTGTGAGCGCAGATGCATGCCCCGGAGGAAATAGGCAAAGGTGTAAGAGCCCCAGTCATACTCTCCTATACGGTCCACATCGTGTGTGGCACTGACCAAAGCGAAAGATACCGTGGAAGAGTTATCTGCTATGAAGCAGCCTCGAATGATCATCAGGAACAATCGGCGCAAAACGCGATCCCTGATCCTGACATCATCAGGCATGGGCTCACTCAATAGCCCACTCATAACATCTACGCTCAAAGGACCTGAACGGATAGTCCTGCCTTTGAGCGCCTCCGCCGGAACTCCTAATAAGGATCTGATGGCAGTAGGGGTAATATTCACCATGAAAGGCACTGGCTCCCTTACAAACTCCATTCCTGTGCTAAATCGCCAATCCATAGGCGTCATCGTCACCTCGCAATCTAGCAGATGAAGTGACTGAGTTTGATGAAACCATCACTCAGACAATGCCCTGAGGTAACCCCAGGGACAATGATGGGAAAGGATGGAGAAAAATGCCCCAAATCCCCACTCATGCACTACTGCTCTATAGTCAGGATGAAGCGCCTGGTACATGGAGTGGATGCTAAACCAGTTCCCCCGAGGCTGTGTAAAACCTGGAACCTGCATGAAACACAGATCAACATCAGAACCCTTTAAAGTCTAACGTCATACCTCGTTAGCATGCAAGTACATCGATGGGTGTCTACCCAAATCACCCAGCAACTCTGAGTTCACCACCTGGATGCTCGAAAGCTCCCTGCGAGGGATATGTACAGCAGGAGCGGGATTCTCAATATCCACCTCATCGTCCTCGATGTCTGGAACATGATAGGACGTATCACAACCTCCACCAATGCATAAGGCCTGTCCCGATGTAATCTGGGAGGCGAGGCACTTGAAGCCCTCCAATCAGACGCCGAAGCGGTCTATAGAACCGCTTTCGGTGATCCGGATCCATAATATCGGACAACAAGTCTCCAAATCACCTCGAGAAAGGTGTGGTATTTTCACTGAGCTTTCTAAAATGCATTATATGACTATATGCATGCATGAATTTACTTTAACATATAATATAGTTAGAATGCATGACTACCCAATGCCTACATTTAAATTTTTTTTGCCATAGTCCCCTTTGAAAATAGGACTATCTACATGCACACAGGCATTTCTAGGTGGCCATTCAGTAGCACACCTGCCCCAAAGTCATATACATAATATATGCATTAAAAAACAAAATCATCATGCATAAGGCCAACCTCAATGCTAGGAGTACTTTTCCTTTCTACCTTTTACTTATTGGACCTCAAATAGGACAAAAAATAGCAGAAAAAGGTGCCAATTTGACTGTCTCAGAAGTCAAATTTTTTCACATCATTATGTTCAACATGGTTTAATACTAATATTTACTATGTTGAATATTTTTTATCAAGTCATTTGTGCATACATAATCACTACTATGTGTTTAGATGCATTTCATGCAATATCTCACAATCTAACGGACAGAAACTGGAAAAAAATACATGCATACGTTACCAGGATAGTGTAGAACACTTGTACGGTGACAAAATTTGCAGAAAGCAGCCCGAACTCAACAGATCTGAAGATGGCTCGCGGTTTTTCTAAGTGAAACAAGTTGAAAGTGACTTGTAAAGTAAAGCCTCTTTGGAATTTATGATCACGCCGTCAGCAGCTCCACCTACTATGGTATAATAGTGCACTGCGGCACCCCTATGTGGGTCCCACCCCTCTGACTCAGTCCAATTCGAGTTGAAACAGAGTTCTTACGGACTAGAAAGATCAAATCGAGAAGAAAAACGCCACGCGATTGAGCAAAACTGCATACAATCTTGGTCCTCTCAGATGAGACTTTGAATCTGTACATCGCTCATTGGTAGTTGCCTGAACACAAGGTATACCCTACCGATGACTCCAGTTATCACAAATCACATCCGACAATACCTTGTACAGGTCTGATGCCGCCAAACTCCGGGTCGTTACCCTAAGTATGTCCCCGACGGGGGTTACAACGTAGGTCCCCGATGGGGGTTACAATGTAGGTCCCCGACGGGGGTTACAACGTATATCCCCGACGGGGGTTATAACGTGAGTCCCCGACGGGGGTTATAACATAGATCCCCGGTGGGGGTTACAACACGTTCATCCGTTGACAATTCTATCAACAAAGGTCAAGCAGCCTTGACATTATTTCAACCGATGGCAGGTAAATCCATCAAAGCGTTGAGAACCGTTAGGTAGTTGTGTACATACTCATGCGTCCCTAGTAGATCCCCGACGGGGGTTACAACGTATATCTCCGGCGGGGATAGCAACGCATGCTCAGCCGTTGACTCAAATATCAACGAAGGTCAAGCAACCTTGACGTCATTTCAGCTGATAGCGTTTAAACCTATCAGAGCTATAGAGTTGTTTGAGGTTCTCATACCCAGCTGCTCATATTCCCCAGCGGATCCCCGGCGGGGGTCACAACGCAATGCTCCGTTGATCTACACGTCAGTGAAGGTCAAGCAACCTTGACGATCTCCTCACAGAGTTTCAGCCGTTGATTCACACGTCAGCGAAGGTCAAGCAACCTTGACATTATATCCCACAAGATGTTTCAGCCGTTGATTCACACGTCAACGAAGGTCAGGCATCCTTGACATAATTTGTTGTTGGCAGTCAATCCAACAGAATCGTGACATATTCTAGCGATACTAACCAGGAGAGGTCAACATTATCAAAGAGGATAGATGATGGAATATGTTATACACATCCTCAAACAGATCAAGCTTTATCCCCACAGATCTCTTACACATAAGAGATACCCCTTCAGGATCAAGTCGTTATCAAGAACACAGGAATTTGGTGATAACTCCAACATCAACATCCTAATAGATTCGGCTTGCACATCAGACCTGGTCAGTATTGCCAATCCCCAGTTGAAGCAACAGGGAGCCAGCAATAATCCCCAGCATGTTGGGCTACAACCCCATACACATGAATCATACATTTGCATCATGTTGCTATCCATAGTACCATGTTTATCTTGTTGCGTTTCAAGTGTCTAGGATTCTTTATCCTACCCATGCATCGCCAGGCCTTAGTATGATAAAGAGGGGCATCTGTAGACACTCGAAATTTTTTGTACTACTGTTACTAACATTGCAGGAGGACATATTCGTCTTTTAAGAGAGAACCCTGAAAGACAATCCAAATCCATACCGGATACTACCGGAAGTTCAGCATCAACCCCGGATCGTAATCTGGGAGTAATAGTTCCAACCTCGGACATAACCCCGAGACCTGCAGATACAATACTAGAACACACACCGGAGAAGACCGATTAATCTCGGAAATAACCCCGAGATATCCTGTCTCAGTCCCAACCATGGGAATAGCCACCAACCTTGGTGATAACCCCAAGGAATGCAGTTTCGGAGATAATCCCGAAAATGCTTGTTTCAAATGCCATCATCTTCAATCTCGGCACTCACAACAAGATACACTGTACCAACCCGGCAATAACATCAAGAAGACAGGCACACCTCAAAGATGACAATGAGGACCTTCAATAAGTAGGTAGTGATCCAATCTCAAATAAGTCGAGCAAAGTCCTTTATCACCTAATCCGGCGATAACACCGGTGATGGGCAACATCGTCATCTCGTCCAACATGATGCCACGTCACGTCTCTATGCAACGATATCCCACAAGGCTAACCAATCCCGAGTGACTATCAGACTTTGGGTAACGGATGAAAGTTGAAGCTTGAAGACCGGAGAGGCATCGTCCCATCTTCAATGACTTCAGACAAACTCTAATCCCATGCCATCGCATAACTCTCGACAACGATTTATTCGAAATAGGTCCCAGATACCTCAAAGCGGATGCGGATTGCACTTCTCAAAATCCGAAAGTGGACATTACAAAGGCTCGAGTGCACGACTTCAAGACAAACCGACTGGGCAGGCAGATAAACCCTAAGGCCGACCCGACCCGCCTACTGGTACACTGCTACTCATATTGCCTATAAATAGAAGGCTTGGGGTGCTGCTTTTTAAGAGAAAAAAGACGGGGAAACCCTGCACAATTTTCTCTGCACTCGCTATACAGTGTACTTTCCCACTTTTAAACACCTATAAGCCTTCTCACACACTTTAGAGTCTTTCTCTTCATCTTTGCACACACCCTTCTACACGTTGAGAGTCGTGTTGCCTGCTTTTGCCCGGACTTCGGTCCGTGGTGTCAATCTAGTCTGTATATATATATATATATATATATATATATATATTAACTAACATTATCGAGTTATGCCTCGATTTAGCCTAGACTTCGGTCTGGAGCGTTTACTTGCTTTTCTATATATATATATATATTTATATATATGAACTGTGTGTCGAACTTTGTTCGATGAGCCAAGACTTCAGTCTGGAGCGTTTATTGCTTTAATATATATATATATAGGTACATTTATATATATTAACTGTGTATCGGACTCTGTTCGATGAGCCTTGATTTTATATCCGTTGCGTTTACTCGCTTTTATATATATATATATATTTTCCGTCCTGCCTGGAGTTTTCTTCGTGGAAGTTGATCGCTTTACAACTTTATTTATGTTATGTCCCGCTTGGAGTTTCCTCCGTGGCGGTTGATAGCTTTTAACAGCTTTATTTACATTTTTGATCCCCCATGGAGGTGCTTCGTGGTTGGTGATCCTGTCTGTATATATTTATTTACAGCTTTTATATATATACCTGATTATTGCTTTCATATAAAATGCAGTATTTTGTGAGCCTAGGAATCATGTGATCACAGATTCGTCCCATTGGATCTAGATTCGGTTCCCGTGATGGACGTTTCTCAGCTGTAAGCAGCTTGTAAATTATTCTACGATGTCTGAATTTCCTCAGATGGTTTCCATACCCACGAGGAAGTCAGCATTATTTTTGTATATTATTTTCATACGGATGCCTCGCATCTGTCAAATAAAATCATTCCAGCCGATCACTTAATAAAAATGGGAGTGTAAAAGGTCTCAATTCCTATTGAGCATCAGAGTTTGAAAAACCTCTTTTATAAAACATCACTGCCATATCTTGCTAAAAACTGAATTTTTACATAAATTCAAATCCTGTGTATATAGGTTCGAACGAGGCCTCGCACAACTTCCATATAACAACACATTGACCCACACACACACACACACACACACACACACACACACTCAGATAATAGTTTCTTGAAAAGAGGCGGTCACCGTGGTAACATGGATTTCGGGAGGTGCCTAACACCTTCCCCCCGCATAACCAAGTCCCCGGTCCCTAAATGAATCTCGGTTTCGCCGACCCGTATATCAATGTCACACCACTGGGTCAATGTGCAAACCTTTTATCGGTTGTGTTGGTACAACCATTTAAAAAACCAACTGGCGACTCTTAACAGTCCCATCGTCGACATCATACATGTCGGACCTTTTTCACTTATTTTTTCAAACAAATCTCACCTCAAATGAGAACACCAAAAAACAAGTAACGGAAAGGGACATCCAAAAATCCCGACGTCGATATGAACATTAGGATTTTAATGTCCACTAATTAGAATTTAGCTTGAAATTAACAATTAGGGTTACCAATTTAGCAAATTAGGGTTACTAATTTACAAATTAGGGTTTTTAGCAAATTAGGGTTTCCTAATTTAGAAATTTAGGTTTTTCCTAACTAATATAAAAATATATAATACTTGTCATTAGACACTTTATCACAGCATCACGACTACATAATGACTCAGCCAAAACTTAAAGTCGTAATTGACTTTCGAATTAGGGTTTATCAATAATTCTAGGATTTTAGCGTGAAATGCCATAATTGACCAATTATTTTCAATATACACAAACAGTACATATTTATATCACTGAGAAATATAATTAATATTATATTATTATTCTTATTCCTTAATCAAAATCCAAAATTAGGGTTTGGATTCCATATCTGATTTATCTTCCATATTTAACCTTAATAATTAAGGTAAAATAATCAACTTATTAATCTATACTAAAATTCATATAATAAAATAATTATTATAATTATTCTAAACATCATTTCATATATTATTTAAATAATATATAATTATATTTTCATGGAAAATAATTAATAAAAACATTTCTACTATAAAATTAATTATTATAAGAATATACTTTACAATAATCAATAATTCTAAAATAAAATTATTTGTAAATATTCATGTAATAAATATATTTTATTTAACACATAAATACATATACACATTATCTTGTACAAATCCTCATCCTTAAAATAAAAAAAAATTATATGAAAAATTTCTGATTTATTTATACAGAAAATATCGGGTTGTTACAATTGCCCCATGGATCAACCTTGCTTTGGACTTTAGGTCCAATTAACTTACTTATGATTTGGACTTTAAATTCAATTAATCTCATCTTATACTTTGGGCTTGTATTAACAAATATGTGGGCTTTATATTACAAACAATTGGGCTTGCACATTTAATTCTATTGGACTTTTCATATTAAATCATATTAGACTTGTACATCCCACATAATTCACAAGTCCATTCACAAATGGCTTAAAGCCTTAGGACGTATTCTATTCGTATTATTATCGTATTCTAACTCGTATACGACATACCATCATTTATACATACTCGTATAATACCTCGCACAATACCTACGTATAATACGATCATTGCTTAATTTATTAACGCATTTAAATTCCTTCTCGGAAATCACTTTCCCTAAACGTTAGGTTTTAAGTCTGCATGCGAAAAACTGCATTTGTCATAACTTAAATATTATTGGATATTCCATCTCACCTTGATATTCTATCGTTACGTATTTCTCAGAAGTTCAAAAATAATTCCCGAACAGAAATGCGTGAATAGTATTTTTCAGAAAATTTCTTGAAAAGCTTTTATTTTCGTCTTGGAAATTCAAACACTTTAATTCTATCACGTAGCCAAAATACTACGATGTTCCGACATATCTAGGTTATAGAATGACCTTCAATTAGCTTACTCCCAAAAATAATCAATTAAATTCATTTAATCCACATAATCAAATAAAAATTTAAATCTCATAAAATCCGATTTTTTTCTAGGGCGTTACACTCTTCCCCCCTTATAAGGATTTTGTCCCCAGAATCTCGCTAATAATACATACACCATTGAGGAAAATTTTTCCTTTATTTTAATCTCGAGTTCCCACAATGCTTCTTCGGCATTGTGGTTCCTCACATTCATCTTCACCGAAGGTATTATCTTAAAATACATGACTTGTCACTTCCTATCAATAATTTGAGTTGGAAGTTAAACACTTATTAACATATTACGCTATCTTTCTTTTAACTCGGAATTTATTTGGAACTCAAATTCCTCCTTCAAAACAAGATTATACTTAGTCTTCTTTTCATCTTGCAGCCTCTTCTTAATTCGCTTGTACTCCTCGTTACTTAGTTTTACTTTCTTAACTCATTCCATTTTCGTGGATTGAGTCTATATTGTGAATAACATTTCTACCACTTCATTCCGTAATTTAACTTCTAACTCTGTTCTTGTCATCTCCGTTATTAACTCATTATGAGTCGTTAACATTGATAGCTTTTCCGTACCCTTCTTACTTAACGCGTCGGCTTCTACGTTTAACTTCCCTGTATGATATAATATATCACAATCGTGATCCTTTATCCATTCTTATTATTTTCTCTACCTCATATTCAGCTCCTTCTGTGTGAAGATATATTTCAGACTCCTAGAGTCCGTGTATATCTCATACTTCTCCCCGTATAAATACTATCTTCATATTATTAATTCAAAAACTATAGTTGCCAATTATAGATCATAAGTAGGATAAACCTCCTTATAATCTTTTAACTAGCATGATGCATACACAATGACTTTGCCATGCTACATGAGCACACAATCTCGTCATCTATGCAAAACATCGAGATACACTACAAAATTCCTAGTATCATCTGATAAAGACAATACAGGTGCCTCAATTAACCTTCCTTTTTAGTTCCTGAAAATTATTTTCTCACTTCTCATTCCCAACATACTTATCAATAACATATCTGTATATCTTTTAAGCTAAAATTCACACTTAGTGAATTTCGTATCCAACTTCTCCCTCCGTAGTGTTTCTCATACTATCTTCAAATGTTTAGCGTGATCTTCTGACGTCTTGAATTAGACTAGAATATAACCAATGATCATTACGACACCCTCATCCAAATATTATTTGAACACTCTGTGACGCTAATGGTATTTCAACCATAACACCACACAAAGAGGACCTATCTGTTGACCACCAACTTGTTCGGTGCCTCTTACGGAAAATCTAGCTTTCATACATTAGTCAACCCAAATGACATAACCAGAAACTTGTCATAACTATAACGAGTTCTGAATGTCATCTTAGGTACCTCCTCCTTCTTCCTTACTTTCAACCGACTATACCCCGTACACAAATCTATCTTAGAAAAATTCTTTGCCCTCTTCAATTGATCAAATAGATCATCGATCCTGGGCCATGGGTATTTATTCTTAACCGCTAACTTACTCCTATTACGATAGTTGATACGCAAGCGTAACGACTCATCCTCTTCCTTAACATCCTCCTAACTTGCGTCAAGGTTAGAAAACAAGAAAGTTTCGGTGATGTATTACCGTAAATTACTACCTTGTTTTTCTTAAGAAAACTGAAGATTCATACATTTATTCTAAAAATTTATTAAATTTCTATGATTAATCAACCCATTCATACTGAGAATTACTTCAAATTCTCTCAACATTATTGGTGTTTATCTACCGACACTTGCTTACCATTATTATCCATGAAACCATTTCCACGAATATAATCAACGAAAGTTTTTTTTCCTCATCCTCTACCTTAATGTTTAGAGGAACTTATAATCCCTTTTAGACAGACTCCTAGATGAGTCTTTCCACATGTCTTACACACTTCAATCTTATGCTTAGGATCCCTTTGTCCCACTCCAGTCTTCCCGGAGTTAAAATTCTTTCTTTTTGGCATACTGCCACTGACATTCTCAGCCTTGGTTCCTCCCTCTCCCTTGCTCTTATTATTCCTCTCTTTGTGGTATTGAGTCAACTCCTCAGTACCACCCTTTGCTATAATCATCTTCTCCAGAATGGTCCCATAAGAAAGCATCTGAAAAACCGAAATCTTACTATAGAGCCAGGGTTTCAGGCCCTACTCAAACCTACGAGCCTTCCTCTCCTTAGTGTCCACTTGATGTGAAGTAAACCTTGCCAATTCATTGGATTTAGCTGCGTATTGGGGAACCATCATGTCCCCTAGTTTAAGTTCTAAGAACTTAATCTCCATCCTCCCTCGCATGTTTGTAGGGAAATAATTCTCGAAGAAAACCTTCTTGGATTGTTCCCACATTACCGCATCTGTTCTAGCCCCACCTTGGTGAGCCTCTCACCAAAAGTTGGCTTCCCCTTTCATCATGTAAGTCGCAAAAGAAATCTTTTATGCCTCACCTACGCTTGTAATAACAAACTCCTTCTTTATTTGTTTTACTCAGATCTGGTCCCCTATTGGGTCCGTCGTTCCTTTGAACTCCGGCGGACCTACGCTTTTAAACTTTTTAATGGTAGTCATTCTAGTTATCCTAGGTTCCGCGGTACTCTACCCCCGATTTGGTTAAATACAGCCGTTAATAAATTAACAAACTCTTGCATAGGGTTGTTTTAACCCCCTTGGTTATCATTATGTGATTACGTTGTCTTATTCTTGGCCGCATTTTCTGATTTAAATAAAATTTCATTATTATCTATTTACTTACTTCATTAGTATTCATCACATAACAACTCATATCATAACAAAGCATATTAAATGAAAACTTAATTATATTCATATGCTTCTTCATAGTTTGAAACTATTTACAATTTTTTTCCATAGCCAAAAGCTATTACATTTATATCCCATAATTGAACTCCACAAAAGTTGGGATTTACAAAAAGACTACCCTCTTTACAAAAGAGGGTTTTACGTCACTACACACATATTTATAACTCTAGACTTCTAATAATGCATAACAGCGTCCTCGTGTTTCTCATTCGCAATCCTTGCTATAGTATCCTGACTAATCATATGACGGGTTTATCCCGACTCAATGGAATAACAAGCAACTTTCAGCTTGAAAAACTTATGAGCACTCTCATAGATGTAAGACATCCGTGCTATCTTTCGGTCCTTCTCCCCCAGTTCCCTACGAAGCTCATCGGCCTCTTCCTTATAGTCTCTAGCTTGCTCTATTATAAGTATCTACTTATCGTGCTCTGACTCAAAATTTACTTCTGCAGACAGCTTAGCTTCATGGAGATAATTAATCTCTTCACTCTGATTCTGCACAACTGTACTCAGTTGCACATTAATGCCAAGCACTGCCAGATACAATGCTCTCATTGCATCTGGAGGTGATGACTCTAGAGTAGGTACCACCATAATAACCGATGTTACCTCTCTTTCTTCCTCCTCATCACTCATCATACAAAGGTATGATGATATATCCACATCTCCCTTGGAGTAGTCTTCCTCAGAAAAGTACTCCTCTGTCTCTGACTCTTCTAGAATTACTAATGGTACCTCCGCCACTGGCATGGGTACAGGCTCTACTCTGTTCACTAACTCGTCGTTCACCACGTGTATATCTCTATACATCAAGCTATCGATCGACATCCTACAATAACACATAACATGTTGATTAGTACATAATACACAATAGTATAAACATAAATCACATTTAATTTATTTAGGGTTACTTTCCATCTTTTAAATCTTTCTGTACTGAGTTTCCTCAATACCTTATTAACTCATTCGACTTAAGTAAAGCTCGAGTTTACTTCCTTCGGACTTCTCCTTCCCTAACGAGGTTATTAGTCTAAGGTTCTTCCCCCCTTAAGTTTTATAACCTAATGCTCTGATACCAACTTGTGACGCCCCTAAATCCGGGTCTCTTCCAACCCGACATATGGTGCTACACGGTGCTACAGTTCACACAAACATTCAATTGAAATGCCTCAAAAGAACGAATATGTCTTATAAATATTCCAAAACAATACTACCATTCCCCAGGTTCTTTATAACCGTTACATTTGTTCTTGTCATAATATCGAATATTATCATTTCAAACCTATACTATTACATAGGTAATCTACAGGTTCGCCTTAGCCTTCCCTTTATCCTTACCGAATCCTTTAGTCCGTTCGATCTAAGCTGCATTCATATGGTTCAAGCAAGAGTGAGTATAACAAGCTTAGCAAGTACAACAATTTCATTTAAACAACATGCTTGAAATATAGGAATCGTATATCTTCAATAACTTGATAATAGTTACGAAGTAATATCGATAATTCAAAATAACACTTCTTTTCCTTAAAAACGTTTTACAATGGAAATATTCAGTAAAACATCAATTCTGGTCCAAGACCATGAGCATTTCATAATTTCTTTGAAAAGGACAACCCGGCACTAAGTCCGTAAGTCTGGCATAGCTTACGAGTACTTCTAGGTGATCAGCTTATAGTACTCTATGTTGATCAACACTACATTCATTAAATGTGTGTACGTTTAAGTTGTGGCAACCTCACGTCCCCATCGAATACTCGATGAAAATAAATTTGTTTATTCACACACAAGCTTACCTTGAATCCGTACAAAATAATTGGCGTAGGATAGTGTTATCAATTCTATATGGAAAACTTGTAAAAAAATCAATAAACTCTTTAAGATTTAGTCTAGCCAAGGAAAACTGGCATCGACTCTTTCGTAAAACCATTCATGCATCTCATAACATGAATCATTGAAAACCTAGCTAATACAAAGGTTAGACAAGCATTTAAAAAAAACTTGCCTTCAGCGTCTGCTACAAAAAAATTACTTCTCCTTTAAGTCTTTACAGTCTCTACA
Organism: Panax ginseng; assembly: GCA_020205605.1. Taxonomy (NCBI): domain Eukaryota; kingdom Viridiplantae; phylum Streptophyta; class Magnoliopsida; order Apiales; family Araliaceae; genus Panax; species Panax ginseng. Next base: position 64,933,018 of record CM035127.1, read on the forward strand.
ACACATAATCACGTAACATACCACATTAGGTCATGAATAAACATACATAGTTCCTAATGAATCTTACCCTTCTTCTCAATCTAATCATGTATTAGATTTGTTATTATTGGTTCCGGCTTGCCGTCGTTCTTTTACATCATTCTTACCAACTTCGTATTATAACTTAAAATATTTTTACAGTATTAATATTACCCATAAAATGATTTTTAAAACAATTAAAATCATTTTTAAATAATTATCATTAATATTTAAGTATTAATGTATTATTGAAGTTTTCAAAAATCTGGAAGATTTTTATGTGTGGCCTGACAACCATAAGTCAGTGGCCTTAAATATTTTCTCGTTTATGCTTTTTGTTGTTTTAAGTTTAAAATATGTAGTATGTCATGTGGTCTATGATCTGGAAGTGGAATCATGGCTATTCCGTGTCCAGATTTCATTTTATTGTTAGTCAAACCTAGTTGATCGAGCTTGACCGAACGATTTTTGGGTAACCCATAAATCCTTAGGCAGCGTCTGACAAGCTTTTCTAAGCCTTTGATCTGTCAGGTTTTATGTGTTTTGATGATGTGTTTGTATTTAGGTTGTAACCTACTATATCCACTATAGAATCAAAGCCATATATTCCTTAAACAACAAACGGATCGATTGTGGTGTATGGTCAAACTAGGACATCCGGTCATAGTTTCTATTTTCTGGAAATTCCAGAAAATGTAAGAACAATATTTCTGACAGCCTTTAACCGAATCATAACTTGTGATTTTGATATTGTTAAACTGATCTGTTGGTTCCTATGTGTTCCTTGTCATGATTACTATATACTTCGACCATGAGAACACCACACTTATTACGAGAAGATAATTATAATTAAGATAGAAAGTAGGCACATGAAACTGCATGGATTTCTAGGTTACCCAGAAAACCCAGAAACAGTCTGACAACGACTTTGAAGGCTCAGATCTTTCATCTGAGTTGTTGTATTAACAAGCTAAGGGTCGATAATTGTAGTGTTACACTCCTTCTACAATATTAATGTTCTAGTTAGCCCAAATCATGCTCAAGCTGAGAATCGTAGATGGTCAAAGTTAGGGCCTTGAACACTGACTCAGTGTTCTTGAGCCTCAAGAACACCTGCAACGACAGAAACCGTCGCTAAAGCCTTTATTGAAGGATATTATTATTTATGTTTTTTAATTTCTGGAAAATCATTAAAAATAGAAATAAATTCAAAAAATCATTTAAAAATGCTAAATAAATTCTGAAAATTACAAAAATAATTTTAAAAATAATTTTAAGTTATAACAATTAACTTTTAATAATTTAACATATTTTTTTTTATAAATATTAGTATTTATTTGAAAATTATTGATATTTAATTTAATTATTAAATGCATTAAATAAATAAATTAAAAATGATTTTATTATATTAAAAATCTTTTTAAATGATAGTAAGGTATTTAATAATATTTTAAGTTATAAAACATAACTTTTAATATTTTAAGGCAAATTTTATAAACTAATTAATATTAAAGATATTAGATTTATTTAATACTTATATTAAATAAATTGGTTAAAAATGATTTTAATATTATAAAAATCATTTTAAATGAAAATAAATAGTTTAAAAATATTTTAAGTTATAAATGTGACTTTTAATATTTAAGGTAAATTTTATTAATAAATTAATAATAATGATATTAAATTTATTTAATAATCATATTAACTAAATAGTTTAAAAGGGGTTTTATTGATTTCAATATCATTTAAAAAGGATATAAATGGTTTTAAAATATTTTAAGTAATAATAAATGACTTTTAATATTTTGAGAAATAGTACTTAATATTTAAATATTAATGGTAATTAGTTAAAAATAATTTTAAATATTTTAAAAATCATTTAAAGGTAATAAAATGTTTTTAAAAATATTTTGAGTTATTATAAATAACTTTAATATTTTGGCAATGGTTTCATTAATAGTTTAATATTAATTAAATATTCATGATAATAGAATTATTAATATTTAAATCATTTAATAATGGTTCCAATGTTTGAAAAATTATGATAAATTATAATAATTATTTAAAAATTATTATAAGGCTATGAAAAATAATATGACTGATATTTAAATTAACTAATCGAATATTGAACTACAGATTAGAGTTTTAGACTCAATAATTACCCGATAAAGTCGTCGGTATACCGAAATGTTTCAGAAATTAATCTAGACTTATATAAATTGCCTGTAAAAGTGTTTGTTTGTGATCCAATGATTATTAAACATGTGTGATAATGTGATTAGGTTATGTGCTGACTGCAAATAGCAATGTTATGTGTTATGATATGTATTTCTAATTTGATAGAATGATCTTATTAATGATAGGTCTCGACATAAAAGATAAAACAAAGTTGCGTAACTGTAAGCAGTAGACCATGCAATTATCTAACCTTTGCATTTACTTTATGCAATGGACATGTGTAAGCCAGTTTCGGAACACTATTATTATTGTTATTGTTCATGTATCTATACTTTTGTTGATATACCAGTTCTTGAATTCTATCCGATCATTGTTTATCAATACAATAATATTGTATAATTCAGATATTTATTTTGTTCGTTAATTTCTAAATATTGTTATACAAGTGTCCTCACTTGGATAATTGATGTACTTGTTGATACATACTTATTAAATTCTGGTATGTATACATTGATTAAAAGTTGTCTATGCTATTTGACTCGGTTAGATATAGATTTAAAGATAGCGTTGAGATACGTCTTAGCTAATTATTCTGGCTACACGAATATTTGTTAGAACTTGATAGGTTCGAGTATAGAACTCAATTATTGTTGATAGGTCGATGCCAATTATTTCGGCTAGATCGAAAAAGAGATTAGATATTAAAATCATAGTATTTCGTTGTTATAATTCAAATTTTGATTGTAAGACTGAGAAGAATAACCTTTAATATAAAGGGAAAACTATTGGTCGTATATTCGGCCATTGCGCGCGTTTAAGTATTACGTATTATATAGGGTATAATTAAGCTGATCACTTATTATACTTGCAGAGGGGCATGCCTTAATCTTTATGGTTATCTGATACACCTGGGTATATCAAAGCAAATCTTTGATAGTTACTCGAGAATTAAGTTCAAGATCCTTAGGGATCACTCAACATAAACTCTGGAAAATATTCCACTTTGTTATTACATATAATTAATTCTTGTTATTCAGTTGAATATCAAAAATTAAAAACAAAGTTCATAGTATGTTGACTGCTCTCCATTTATAGTCAATACGTAGGTTCAAAATTTGAGATAGATTTGATATGTTGTATATATTGGTTCAGCTTACTTCACAACTGTTGATTCGTTGTAGAAGTGCCTTTCATAGAAAACATTTACTTCTTTCAGCTAACGTTTATTATCTGTTATTACTTGTTGGGCACCCAAATGATCATTCTTGCTTTAAATATAAATGTTTTCAGCCAAACGTGATCAACCTGAAGGTTCAAACAAGAACAAAGGAAAGGGAAAGCTAGCAGAATAAACTTTATGGTATCTTATGTAATAGTTAGTCTATATTAAGATGATAATAATTATTACCTATCATGTAATGTAATGTAGTAAAGGTTGAGAAATTGGGATTAGACTATGATATATGTAAATTAAGTTTGGTATTTATATTATTGTTATTATTATTAGTATTATTCTGCTCATAGAAATGGTATCGTGAAGCACCGAGTTCGGATTTCAAGTACCTGAATTTGGGGGCGTCACAACATGATATCAAAGCTATAGGTTAGAAACCTATTATAACCTTAGGACAGAGGGAAACGTTGAAAATACAAATACCTCGTATAGTGTTTAAAAGGAGATGAATTAAAGAAATTCATCATAAAAAAAAATAAAAGATAACTTATATAAAATTATTATTTGTTGTGTGCATATATTATATGCTAATCAAGATAGTTGTGTGTAGATGTCACATAAAAAGGATTAGGATACCCTCAGACTGTAAAGAAGGAGTCAACCTCCATAACTGAGCCAACATCAATGTCAATAGCTGAAATAGGGGCTCACTTTAAAAGTAACCCTGATGAGTTAGTTATTGTGGAAATTGTAGTACTGGATCCAAAAACGGTGTATAACTAATAGGTAGAGTATAGTTAGAGAATATAAGGCCAAGTGCGAGTTCTTAAAACTCATACTTATGGTAAGTTCCTGAACTCATAATTTGTGGTAAGTTTGACGAACTCGGTATAGTTTTGTGTGAATGGATTATTGAGGATAATGGGAATATATAGATTACTAAGCAATTGATCCTTAGTGAAGGCGTATGAAATAAGTAGTATTAGTATTACATGAATATATATGTTCTATGATGTGTAATGTAATGTTCTCAACTTGTGTATAAGTTGTGGCAGCGATTCCCGACTTTTGTGTCATAAAAGGATAACAAGTGTTTAAAGCAGTATGTGATATGTTATATGTTGTAAAGTACTATAAATTAGTTGGATGAATATGATTTTATTTAGTCAGATACTGTCGCCAAGACAAAAACAAAATCAAAGGACAGAAGAACATGTCAACAAAGCTGGAGGACAACCAGACCCGATACAGAATTTTGTAAATATAGACGCTCAAGCTATGCATAATGGAATACCAGACGTGGGAAATCAACCAGATAATCGATCGGCAAACTTCAAAGACTTCAAGGCAATCAAACCGCCAGGATTTAGAAGATCAACTGACCCTATAGAAGTGGTTGTGATAGCTAGGGTAACGGAGGGGCAAAAGACATCTTTTGCAACCTATACAATGAAAGGGGAGGCAAATCAAGTTAAAGTCGGAGAAGGGAGTAGTGGTAGTAGAACTGGAAAAAGAAAAAGCGATAGTTTCATGAAAACCAGAAATAGGCCAGGATATGGAAAGAAACAGGTTATGTAGTACAGAAATTGTGGAAAGAATCACTCAGGTGAGTGTCTCAAAGGAATGTTTGTGTGCTACAAGTGTGGGCAGAAGGGACATATCTCTCCTAACTGTCCCGATTCAAGAATGTACAGTGGGTGTTTTATTTGTGACTCAATGGAGCATAAGGTGAAAGACTGTCCAAAAGGTAGAAGGGAGGCAAGGAGTGCGAATAAGGGGAAAGGCAGCGGGACAGTGGTGATGACAGGAGCAACTTCAACAAGCAAACCAACAAAACCAACCGCTAGAGTCTTTAACAAGCCAGTTCAGGATACGGTAGCAGGCAGGAATGGAATACCAGGTATTATTCGTATAAATTTTATTTTCTTATATATGATTTTCTTATATATAGTAAATTATTTTATAAATAAATTTTGAAGGAAGAATTTGAGTTCTATTAGAAATCAAACTTTCCTATAATCAGATAGACAATCTCTAGGCTGAATAGTTAAAGATCAGTTCGATCAAATTTGATCGAAATCTACTTGCAATGATTGTGTATGTTATTTACCCTAGTGTGTATAGGTTTTGAAACGGTGATTCCGGGGACGGAATCTTTATAAGGGAGCAATATTTTCTATATAAATAAATAAGAAATTTTGCATATAAATTTATTATTATTATTATTATTAAAGGTGGGAATATGTGCAAGGTATGTGTATATCTATATAGGTGATAAATAAAATTTATTTATTACATGAATAATTACAAATAATTTTTTTAGAATTATTGATCTTTATAAATTATATTTTCATAATAAATTAATTTTGTTGTAGAAATGTTTTTATTAATTTTTTTCCATGAAAATATGATTTAAATAATATATAAATGATTATTAGAATTATTATAATAACTATTTTACTATATGAATTTATTTTAGATTAATTAAGTTAATTATTTTAACTTAATAATGGTGTATATGAATGTTACGTCGGATATGGAATCTAAACCCTAATTCAGGATTTGGAATAAGGAATGAGAATAATAATATTACATTATTTATATTTCAGTGCTATAAATATGTAAGTATTGATAATGGTTGGCCAATTATGGTACAGTAGTAGAAAACCCTATCATTATTTTGTTTAACCCTATTTTGAATCTCAAATAGGAGTTCAAAACTGTATAGTGATTATGTTATATGATTTATGGCACGTATTATAAAATTTATCGTTAATTAAGGAAGCCATAAAAAGTATTTAGAAACCCTAATTAGTAATTAAAAACCTTAACTGCTGAAATAAAAACCCTAATTTGCTAATTGGAAGCCCTAATCGCTAATGTAGTCATCTTAATGTTAATTAGTAACTCTTTAAACCTAATTAGTAAGTATAGGCAATTAGGAAACCTAATTTAGTTAGGAAAACCTAATTTACTATTTTTAGAAACTAAACTTTATTTTTAAACCCTAAAATAAAAATCCTAGAAACTATTTTTTTAACCTTAGGGTTAAACCCTAATGGTCAAACCCTAAGGGTTTGCCAAGATTACTCTTGTGTCATTAAAATCAAAATCATATTAACCATTTTGCCCTTCTTATATTATTTATTAGGAAACTTGTAGATTTGGCCATAACTTTAGTGGTTTAACCACTCTTGACTTACCAATTGATCACATTCTCAGCACATTAGATACAATTCACCAGCCACTTTATTACAACATGTTACATATATAAGATCAAGAGAGAGACAGTGTAAGACCCCAACTTTTATGAATAAAGATGAATTTTTTTATAAATATCATTTTTGAATATTAAGGTGTGAATTTGTTATAATGTTATAGTTGTGGGTAATATTTATAAATTTTGCAAAGTAAGCAAGTTGTTATATAATATTCGATTGATTGAGGAATATTCATTTTAATAGGAAATATTCGTACGACGTCACAATCATTGGTGGACCCCACAACGTAATTATTGTCGAAATAAGGAAACGACAGAAATATCTTTTTATAAAAATAACGGCGGAAGTGTTACCGTTAAACTATTGAAATACTCGGTGTTAAAAGTAAAATAATACGCGTGGTTGCATAGTAGCATACGACATTGATTATTGATGTTTACGTGAGAAGTCACTCAATTTTATTATTGCTACAGTAATTGCTGCATAGTATCTCACGTTATTTGATTCAATTATTGTCACAATATTTTATATTATTAAATTAATAATTGAGATGACAAGTTATTGTCATTATTATTTGCATAATTAATAATGTCTTGAAAGTTATGTCGAAGAAAGGGATTTGGTCATCTAATTACGCGCCAATAGGGAGAAATCCTTATCGGAAAGCCAACTCTTTCCTAGGAACGATCTGGTTGTTAATATTGCAAGTTATAATAATGATGAATAAATGTTGTAAAAATATTGAGGGGATTTTATGAAGTATTTGTTGTAAAAATTTTCTTATTATTTGAACCCTATTTACCCATTTTTCAAAATAATCGTTAGAAAGTTATTCAATATATATATATATATATATATATATATATATATATATATATATATATATATAAAAGGTGTGTGATAAGGACATGTGTGTGATAGTGACGTGTGGAAGAAAAATGAAATTGGAGGCAGAAAAAGGAATGGGTTCACGGGTGGGAAATGGGGGGGGGGGGGGGGGGAAGGGATTGCTTGGGAAGAAAGGGAATATATATATATAATCTATATATATAGCATAAGTGCGTGTGCTGGTGTAATACATATATATATGTTATAGCTTATGTCATGCCATATAAGGCATGGTAGATATATATAATATTATGTTTTATTTAATGTTTTTGTTTTATTAGAATATTTTATTGCACAATAATGAATAGTAAAATCAAAATTTTAACAAAATTAACCGAACGAATTCGTCCGTGAATTCGTTATGTTGCACCCGTGATTTCTTTTTCAAATAGTATCCTTTTCATTCTCATATAAATAGGATGTTTAGTTAGAATTAAAATAACACTAGAATCAGAGAATTCTTCTTCTATAATATTGAGCGTATTTCTTTCGAGTTTTAGAAAGCTTTGAGCGTAGAAAACAATGAAAGTTTCTTCAAGAATATCCCTGCTATACCAGTTGGAATACTCTTCTTTTCAAGGTAATGGATATTATTTTTATTCAGTATTCGTAAGAAATAATATTTTCTTCCATACTATGTAGTATTTAAGTAATATTATTTCGCTTTGATTTCAATTCTATAAAGACCCCAACTTATTATAAATAAAATTGAATTTTCCTTTATTCATTATTCTAAATTAATAAGGGTTAATTTGATATAATTTTTGGTTATGGGTGAAATGTGCAAAGTTTACAAAATAAGCAAGTGGTTATAAAATATTCATTATTGTTTGGGAATATTCGCTTGGTCGTGGAATATCTTTTTTTTTTCGGAATCTCCGTGACGATTTGCCAGCGCAATCATTGGTGGGCCCCATAACGGAAAAACGGTTGGATGAAGGAAAACGACAAAGATTGAGTTTTATAAATAACGACGTAAATTGTTACCGCTAACATCGTTGGGTTACTCGGTGGTTAAAATACAAGAATACGCGTGGTTGCACAAAGAAGAAGACACCAGATTGCACAAGATTATTGAATTATTGATCCTTACGTAGAATAAGGCACTACTCAATAATTGTTACAAAGAGTTATCGCTCAATATTATATTTTATTGATTCAATAATTGTCATATTGATATTTTGTATTATCGTTGTTTCAATAATTGTCATTACACAAGATTTTCCATTATCAAATCAATAATTCATATTATTTGAATAATATTATCGATAACATTATTGGCAATGTCTAGAAAGTTCTCGCTCAAGGAGAGGTTTGGTCACCTAATCGCGCCCAAGAAGTGAGAAATCCTTATCGAAAGCCCCTCTTCCCGGAACTACCGTCACAAGATCGTGATTCTCAGTAATATTATTTTTGAATAATTAATTATTGATTATTATGATAAAGAAAATATTTATTTTATGTGGATATAGATGGAGAAAATTTTAATGTGACAATTGTTGAAAATTAATATTTTATCTTTTTCTCGATAAAATAATTCATTTAAATATATTATTTTAATAATATATTAACTGTGATATTTTTATAATGAATGTGGGATATATGAGTATATGAGGAGGTAGAGTATTTTGTGGCATTAAATGTTTAATATATGTTTTGTGTGTTTGGACACAATTTCGACCAAAATTTATTATAGATCGTAAAATTGCCCGCTTGTGGATTTTGGTCAATTTCGCTTGGAATTTGGAAAAATTTTCTTCTCGCAGTTGTAGAGAATGGAATTTCCCATGGAAAGTCGCGAGTTTTGAATTTTTCTCGATAACCGAGCTATTTTCATTTAATTGTTGAAGTTTCGGAAAAATAAAATGATTTTTATTAAATTAATGGGTGGGACCCACTTTTTGGTTGGTGAGTAAAACACATGGGTCATTGAAATTCTTCCAACATGGCTGCCCAAAATATTCAAAGCATGCGTGGATTTGAAAAATAAATAATAATAATTTATTAATTTTAGTCTCTCTTTCATGCTCTAACATTTTCCTATAAATAGAGGGCTGTTAGAATTGAAAATCACACCGTAAACAAAGTTTTCTTTCTCTCTAAATTATCGAGTTTATTCTTGTGAGTATACTTTGAGTGTTGCTATACTACAATGGTTTCACAAGACTATACCCAAATTCAATGTAAGTATTTGTTATTTTGAGGTAAGTGGGTATTATTTTCTTCTTAAATGATATTTTTTCTTCAATATCATTATGCCAAGTATTGGTGAACTTTTTTATCAAATTTGGAACTTGTTGTGTTTGGGGTTACTATTCACGATACTCAAGACTATTCACGATAATTACATTATTCACTTAATATCAAGACTATTCACCTAAAAAAAAATTTTTTTTTTTGTTCAAAATATCTATTCGGATACTAGCTTTGATTGTATCCATGTTTTGATCATTCTGAATTTTACACCAATATGATTATTTTCAAGTATTTTTGGACATGGGTAAAACAAAGTACTAATCCTTAATCCTTAATCCTGTCATTTTTGTTTCACCGGATTCGCTTTTAAAAAATGTTTTTCATCATCCTCACCCTAAATGGTGATATAAATGAATATCTTGGCCTCAGAAAGTGTAAAAAGATGAACGATTAATCGATGAATATCTTTGGCCCAGAAAGCAAAAAAGATGAACAGTGTGTTGAGATGAATATGACCAACCTGGTGATATAAAATGAATATCTTCGGCCTCAGAGTAAAAGATGATTAAAGATGTATATTGATTGTTATTACAGGATAAACTATTGATGATGGATTTTTAAACCTTAGAAGACAAGAGAATTCTTTTCACGTGACTCTTCTAATGGATTGTTGCTTTTCACGATTTGTTGATCTAAAACTTGTTGTCTATTGTATTCTATTAGATTTTTCCCCGTTGAAGACTAACGATAATTTGTTGTATATTATCTTAGTCATAATATTCTTTATCGGGCTAGTTGAGCTCACCCTTTTCCTTTTTGTTCCATTTTTTTCTTCTCGTGAGGTGAGAACATAAAGCAGGATCTAGCCTGGGTAATGGAGTGATGGTTCTAGGAAGATGTTTTAGTCATGCCCTCACTATTTCGTAAAATAGTGTATGAATAATTAATGAGGACTTATTTGGTGTGTATATTGTCTGTAAGACAATATTTGTATTCAAACTCACAGCTTGTATTGTCGTATTCTACACTACATCCAGATTGTCAAAGTTGTAGTTTGCTTTCTATACCATGTATTTTGGCGACTCGTAATGGGTGTTGTATACCTATTTTGGGGGCGCCACAGCTTGGTATCGAGCTTAGGATATGATCTCCTCATGAGATCGGGAATAGAACTAGAGGGAGAGACGAGTAAATCCTTCGCTAAAGGTGTCCTACCTAAGCTTATTTGTTGGCTCATGGTCATAATATAGATATTATGTGATATGTTAATTTGTTTAATTAACCCTTGTTTTATGGCAAGATTTAAGAATGGTCACGAGAACGTTAACAATGGAGTTTATGAGACCGTGGAGACGCCGCAGACTCACCAACGAGAGAGAACGCAACAGTCGGGCAATGTTCCTCCCGTGAACAACGCCATCGAGCAAATGATGAACGACGGATGTTTAGAAGCTTTTTGCAGCTCATGCAAAATCGCACGAGGGAGACTCGTGTACAAAATACGGAGGAAATGATAAGAACGCGCGGCTTGTCACTACCAAACAATTCAAAGAGTTGGGACCACCAGATTTCCATGGAAAGCCGGATCCGATCAAGGCGTAAACGTGGGTCAAGCAAATTACCAAGATATTCGATGTCTCTGGGGTGCACGGAGGAATGTAAGGTTCCATTCGCCACCTTTATGTTTTCGTGGGTGAAGCAGACATCGGGTGGGAATCAGGAAGCGCACTCCACCCATGATGCACTTAACATGTCTTGGGAAAGATTTCAGAATCGTTTCAATGACAAGTACTTTCCGTAAAGTATTCGCTATATGAAGGAGGTAGAGTTTATTAGACTCTAATGTAACAACATGATTTTGTCTCAAAGACGAGGCAAGGTTCGCAGAATTATCTGTGCTTTGCACCTCATTTGGTGGAGAATGAGGAACGAATGACGCAGATGTTTTTCGAGAGGGTTAAAACCGTAGATTCGCCAATACCTTATCTCTCATAAATTTTCTCTCATATTCAGATGTTGTCAACAGGCTCGCTTATTAGAGCGAGATAGTGAGTATACTCAACCGAGGGACCACAATCGTGGTAGTCATCGTAACGATGATAACCAAACGAGGAAGAAAGAATACGGACAAAGGCTGCAGAACCACTCTGTGTGGTAATCGTGGACATGATAATAGAGAGGTGACTCAAGTGGAAATTTCGTAAAGAGAAGATTCAACAATGACGGAAGATATCAACAAAGCAAAGACCAAAGACCAACAACAAATGCTGGGGGAGGAGAACGACCGCCATTAGATGTTACAAATGCGGAAGGAGGGACATATCACCCCAAACCGCCCACAACAATCCAAGGTATGTTACAAACGTGGAAAGGAAGGCCACATCGCCGAGATTGTACTATCGCGAAACCAAGTTCAAGCAGAGTGGTGATTCCAAGGGTCGTTCTTGATAAGTTTAAATCACGGTTCTCGGAAGAGCGCTTTGTCGGATCGACAAAACGTGAGGAACCCAAACGAGGTGATCACGTAAGTTAATCTTGAATTTTCATAAGTTTATACCTTACTAGAGATACCGGTTCTACCCATTCTTTTATCTCTCCCGCTTGTGCTCAACGCTTAAACTTGACCGAGAAATTAGATTTTGATTTATCCGTTGAAACTCCATTGGGTGAAACCTTCGTTACATCTACGCTTATAAATCTTGCATGATCCAAGTTGGCACTATCACATTACCCGCTGATCTTATCTCTTTAAAGATACTTGCTTTTGATGTGATTTTAGGAATTGATTGGTTAACCACTCATCATGCCAAAATTGATTGTTTTCGTAAGGTTGTTAGTTTTCATATTCCTAACCAACCTCGTCATATTTAATTCAAACCACTAAACCACTAAAAAATCACCATCGCCATATCAAGCCACAAAGCTATTCGCTTATTGAAAAACGGATGTCAAGCTTTCTTAGCCCATGTTATGGATTTGAATAAAGACAAGTCGATTTGAATAATATTTCGTGGTTAGAGAATTTCGATGTATTTTCAAGAGCTTCCTGGCCTACCCCGTAACGTGATGTTGAATTCTTTATCGACCTTGAACCGCACAAAGCCCATTTCTAAAACCCCATATCGAATGGCTCCTATTGAACTTCGTGAGTTAAAAGTCCAACTACGTGGAGTTATTAGACATCGGTTTCATTCTGCCCCAAGACGCCTCCTGGGGTGTGCCTGCTTTATTCAGAAAGAAGAAAGACGGAGTATGCGATTTTTGTATCGACTATCGAGAATTGAACCATGTCACCATCAAGAATAGGTATCCGCCACTCGCATTGATGACCCGCTCGACCCGCCATAAGGAGCGCAATTTTTTCAAAGATCGATTCGCTCGATATCATCACCAAGATTAAAACCGAGGATATTCCAAAGACTCGCATTCGTGACTCGACACGGCATTATGAATTCTTGGTCATGTCTTTTGATCGACTAATGCTCCCGCCGCTTTCATGGATATGATGAACCGTGGTATTCAAGGAATATTTGGATCATTCGTTGTTGTCTTTATTGATGACATCCTCATCTATTCCAAAAGCCGTGAAGATCATGAGCACCATTTGAAGTCGGTACTACAAAGACTTCGTGAACACAAGCTTTATGCCAAGTCAAGAAATGCGAAGTTCGCTTGAGGAAGTAGCATTCCTTGGGCACGTGGTGTCAAAACAAGGAGTATCCGCTGACCCGGCCAAGATGAAGCAATACAAAGTTGGGAGCAACCAAGTTTGCGGATCAAGTACGCAATTTTCTCGGGCTTACCGGTTATTATTATGAGATTTGTGGAAGGATTTTCTCGAATCGCTACATCCGCTAACTCAAACCGACTTAAGGATGCAAAATTTTTATGGAGCGAGGAATGCGAGAAGAGCTTCCAAGAGCTCAAGAGGAGACTCATTTCGCAGACTGTTTCGACAATACCATCCGTTCGGGATGGATTTGTTATCTCACAAACGATGCTTCCGCAAGGGGTTAGGATGTGTTCTCATGCAACATGGGAAAGTCATAGTTTATGCCTCACGATAACTCAAAGAATATGAGAGGAATTATCCTACCATGATCCGAGTTGGCAAAGAATGTGTGTTTGCGCTTGAAGATATGGAGACACTACTTGACGGGGAGAAAGTAGAGATTTATACGGATCATAAAAGCCTCAAATATTTCTTCACCCAAAAGAACTCAACATGCTAAGAACGACGCTATCGGAGTCGTTAAAAGATTACGATCACACTATTCAATATCATCCCCGAAAAGCGAACGAAGAGTCGACGATTAAGTAGAAGATCATATGCAAGCACGAAAAGCGATATTGTCAACGCAAAGGCCCATTTTGTATGACTTGCAAAGGATGGAGGTAGAATTAAAGACCTCAGGACCCACATAATGATGGCGTAATATACAAGTAGAACCGATTTTAATCGATAAAGTTAAAGTCGCCAAGCTACGAATTGGGGCCGATGCGCGATGAAGAAGAAAGTGCAAGAAGGAGCTATTCCTAAGCAAGAATTGATGAGGAAGGAATACTTGAAAGTCAATTCTAGACTTTATGCTCCTAACGATTCTCGACCAAGCATAAAATCATGATGGAGGCACACAACACCCCGCTTGTAATCCATCTCGGGAGTACCAAATGTATCATGATATTCGACATACATTTTGGTGGAACAATATGAAGAGAGAGATCATGAGTTTATCTCAAGATGTTTAACCTGGTCAACGCAGTAAAGGCGAGCATCAAGTGCCAAAAGGTCCATTGCAACCACTTGAGATTCCTGGAATGGAAATGGGAACACATTACTATGGATTTTGTTATGTGTCTTCCCAAAGTTTTCAAGGCGCGTAGATGCAATTTGGGTTATTGTTGATAGATTAACCAAGTCCGCCCATTTATTTTACCGATACGCGTAGACTTATCCCCTGAACGCCTTGCTCAGATGACGCGGAATGAGATTGTACGATTGCATTGCATGGCATGCCAAGATCCATAGTTTTCGGATCGTGACCCGAGATTCACTTCAAGATTTTGGGTTAGCTCATGTAAAAAGCTATGGGCACGGATTTATTTATTGGGCTTTCAAAGATACCATCCTCAAACGGACGGACAATCGAGAGGACTATTCAAACCCTTGAAGATCTATTAAGACTCGTGGTCCTAGATTTCAAAGGAAGTTGGGATAAGTACCTACCATCGTGGAATTCTCCTACAACAACAAAGCTTATCGCAAGTATAGGTATGGCTCCATTCGAGGCGTCAGATGGATTTAAAATGTCGCTCTCCAAAGATGTCGGGACGAGGTGGGAGAAGCAACATTGTTGGGACCGTAATTAGTACGCATGACTACGTAAAAGATCCAAATGATTCGACAACGATTCAAACTTCACAAGATCGACAAAAAGAGTTATGCCGATCTTCATAGAAAGGACGGAGTTTAATATCGAGATCATGTATTGTTACGTATTGCTCCATGGAAAGGAGTTACAAGATTTGGGAAAAGAGGAAAGCTCAATCCAAGGTTTGTTGGTCCATTTGAGATTCTTGACCTAATAGGAAACGAGCCTATAGACTCAAGCATCTCCAAGTATGTCTCGTGTTCACAATGTATTCCACATATCTATGCTTCAGAATATGTGAAAGACCCAACCACATTATTGCATTAGAACCGCATTTGAGATAGTCAAGATTTAACATACGAGGAGATACCGCTGAGATTTTGATGATAGAAAGAGCATGTCTTTACATTTGACGAAGGTTATACCACAAGTTAAGGTTTTGTGGAGAAACCATGCAATCGAGGAAATGACATGGAGTTGAATCGAAATGAAAGCGAGGTACCCTCACCTTTTCGATATACCCAGACGCACGCCAATTTCGAGGACTAAATTTCATAAGGAGGGAGGTTGTAAGACCTCAACTTATTATAAATAAAATTGAATTTTCCTTTATTCATTATTCTAAATTAATAAGGGTTAATTTGATATAATTTTGGTTATGGGTGAAATGTGCAAAGTTTACAAAATAAGCAAGTGGTTATAAAATATTCATTATTGCTTTGGGAATATTCGCTTGGTCGTGGAATATTCTTTTGTTTCGGAATCTCCGCATTTACTGCCAAGTAAATCATTGGTGGGCCCCATAACGAAAAAAACGGTTGGATGAAGGAAAACGATAAAGATCGAAGTTTTATAAATAACGACGTAAATTGTTACCGCGTTAATAATCATTGGGTTACTCGGTGGTTAAAATACAAGAATACGCGTGGTCGCATAAAGAAGATACCAGATTGCACAAAGATTATTGAATTATTGATCCTTACGTAAGAAGGCACTACTCAATAATTGTTACGTAGAGTTATCGCTCAATATTATATTTTATTGATTCAATAATTGTCGCGTTGATATTTTGTATTATCCGTTGTTTCAATAATTGTCATTACACAAGATTTTCCATTATCAAATCAATAATTCATATTATTTGAATAATATTATCGATAACATTATTGGCAATGTCTAGAAAGTTCGCTCTAAGGAGAGGTTTGGTCACCTAATGCTACGCCAAGAAGGAGAAATCCTTATCGAAAAGCCCCTCTTCCCGGAACTACCGTTGTCACAAGATCGTGATTCGTAATATTATTTTTGAATAATTAATTATTGATTATTATGATAAAGAAAATATTTATTTTATGTGGATATAGATGGAGAGAAATTTTTAATGTGACAATTGTTGAAAATTAATATTTTATCTTTTTCTCGATAAAATAATTCATTTAAATATATTATTTTAATAATATATTAACGTGATATTTTTATAATGAATGTGGGATATATGAGTATATGAGGAGGTAGAGTATTTTGTGGCATTAAATGTTTAATATATGTTTTGTGTGTGTTTGTGGACACAATTTTGACCGAAAAATTTATTATAGATCGTAAAATCGCCCGCTTGTGGATTTTGGCCAATTTCGCTTGGAATTTGGAAAAATTTTCTTCTCGCAAAGTTGTAGAGAATGGAATTTCCCATGGAAAGTCAAATGAGTTTTGAATTTTCTCGATAACCGAGCTATTTTCACTTAATTATTGAAGTTTCGAAAATAAAATGATTTTTATTAAATTAATGGGTGGGACCCACTTTTTGGTTGGTGAGTAAAACACATGGGTCAATTGAATTCTTCCAACATGGCTGCCCAAAATATTCAAAGCATGCGTGGATTTGAAAAATAAATAATAATAATTTATTAATTTAGTCTCCTTTCATGCTCTAACATTTTCCTATAAATAGAGGCTAAGTTAGAATTGAAAATCACACCGTAAACAAAGTTTTTTTTTTTCTCTCTAAATTATCGAAGCGATTCTTGTGAGTATACTTTGAGTGTTGCTATATATATGGGTTTCACAAGACTATACCAAATTCAAATGTAAGTACTATTTATTATTTTGAGGTAAGGGTATTATTTTCTTCTTAAATGATATTTTTTTCTTCAATATCATTATGTCAAGTATTGGTGAACTTTTTTATCAAATTTGGAACTTGTTGTGTTTGGGGTTACTATTCACGATACTAAGACTATTCACGATATACATAACTATTCACTTAATACTTAAGACTATTCACCTAAAAATAAAATTTTTTTTTTTTGTCCAAAATATCTATTTTCGATACTAGCTTTGATCAGATCCATGTTTTGATCATTCTTGAATTTTACACCAATATGATTATTTTCAAGTATTTTTGGACATGGGTAAAACAAAGTACTTAATCCTTAATCCTTAATCCTTGTCATTTTGTTTCAATCGGATTCGCTTTTTTAAAAATGTTTTTCATCATCCTCACCCTAAATGGTGATATAAATGAATATCTTTGGCCCCTCAGTAGCAAAAGATGAACGATTAATCGATGAATATCTTTGGCCCGTAAAGTAAAAGATGAACAGTGTTGAGATGAATATGACCAATCTGGTGATATAAATGAATATCTTCGGCTCAGTAAAAAAGATGATTAAAGATGTATATTGATTGTTATTATTGTGGATAAACTATTGATGATGGACTTTTAAACCTTAGAAGACAAGAGATTTTTTTCTACGTGACTCTTCTAATGGATTTGCAAGCTTCACGCATTTGTTGATCTAAAACTTGTTGTCTATTGTATTCTATTAGATTTTTTTTCCTCGTGAAGACTAACGATAATTTGTTGTATATTATCTTAGTCATAATATTCTTTATCGGGCTAGTTGAGCTCACCCTTTTCCTTTTTGTTCCATTTTTCTTCTCGTGAGGTGAGAACATACAAGCAGGATCTAGCCTGGGTATGGAGTGATGGTTCTAGGAAGATGTTTTATTGCCCTCACTATTTTCGTAAAATAGTGTATGAATAATTAATGAGGACTTATTTGGGTGTGTATATTGTCTAGAAGACAATATTTGTATTCAAACTCACAGCTTGTATTGTCGTATTACCCACATAATGATGGCGAATATACAAGTAGAACCGACTTTTAATCGATAATGTTAAAATTTGCTCAAGCTACGGACACAGGGGGCGTGATCGTATGAAGAAGAAAGTGCAAGAAGGAGCTATTCCTAAGCAAGAATTGATGAGGAAGGAATACTTGAGTCAATTCTAGAACTTTTGCGTTCCTAACGATTCGACACTGAAGCATAAAATCATGATGGAGGCACACAACACCCGCTTGCAATCCATCACAGGAGTACCAAAATGTATCATGATATTCGACATACATTTTGGTGGAACAATATGAAGAGAGAGAGATCATGAGTTTATCTCGAGGTGTTTAACTTGTCAACGAGTAAAGGCGGAGCATCAAGTGCCAAAAGGTCCATTGCAACCACTTGAGATTTTGAATGGAAATGGGAACACATTACTATAGATTTTTGTTCTGTGTCTTCCCAAAGTTTCTCAAGGCGTAGATGCAATTTGGGTTATTATTGATAGATTAACCAAGTCCGCCCATTTCTTACCGACACTGTGAGACTTATCCCTTGAACATCTTGCTTTCGTATATGCGTGAATGAGATATGACGATTGCATGGCATGCCGGTATCCATAGTTTGGACGCGTGACCCGAGATTCACTTCAAGATTTTGGGTTAGCTTGCGAGAAAGCTATGGGCACGGATTTCTGATTGATTCAAAGATACCATCCTCAAAATGGACGGACAATCGAGAGGACTATTCAAACCCTTGAAGATCTATTAAGACTCTGTGTCCTAGATTTCAAAGGAAGTCGGGATAAGTACCTACCTTTGGTGGAAATTCTCCTACAACAACAGGTTATCAAGCAAGTATAGGCATGGCTCCATTTGAGGCGTTGTATGGGCCGAAAATGTCGTTCTCCAAAGATATCTTTGGGGACGAGGTGGGAGAAGCAACATTGTTGGGACCGAGAATTAGTACGCATGACTACGTAAAAGATCCAAATGATTCGACAACGATTCAAACTTCACAAGATCGACAAAGAGTTATGCTGATCTTCATAGAAAGGACGTGTAGTTTAATATTGGAGATCATGTATTGTTACGTATTGCTCCATGGAAAGGAGTTACAAGATTTGGGAAAAGAGGAAAGCTCAATCCAAGGTTTGTTGGTCCATTTGAGATTCTTGACCGAATAGGAAACGTAGCCTATAGACTCGCGTTACCTCCAAGTATGTCTCGTGTTCACAATGTATTCCACATATCTATGCTTCGGTAAATATGTGAAAGACCGAACCACATTATTGCGTTAGAACCGCATTTGAGATAGTGAAGATTTAACATCGAGGAGATACTGTTGAGATTTTGGATAGGAAAGAGCATGTCTTACACACGAAGGTTATACCACAAGTTAAGGTTTTGTGGAGAAACCATGCAATTGAGGAAATGACATGGGAGTTGGAATCGGAAATGAAAGCGAGGTACCCTCACCTTTTTGATATACCAGGTACGTACGTCAATTTCGAGGACGAAATTTCATAAGGAGGGGAGGTTGTAAGACCCCAACTTATTATAAATAAAATTGAATTTTCCTTTGTTCATTATTCTAAATTAATAAGGGTTAATTTGATATAATTCTTTGGTTATGGGTAAAATGTGCAAAGTTTACAAAATAAGAAAGTGGTTATAAAATATTCATTATTGTCGGGGAATATTCGTTTGGTCGTGGAATATTCTTTTTGTCGGGAATCTCGCATTTACGGTGCAAGTAGATCATTGGTGGGCCCCATAGCGGAAAAGCGGTTGGATGAAGGAAAATGACAAAGATTAAGTTTTATAAATAACGACGTAAATTATTCTGTTATTAACACTTTGTTGGGTTTACGGTGGTTAAAATCTGATGTCTGGCGTGGTTGCACAAGAGTAGCTTACCGGTATTGCACAGTATTATTGAATTATTGATCCTTACGTAAGAAGGCACTACTCAATAATTTTTACACTAGTTACTGTTCAATATTATATTTTATTGATTCAATAATTCTTTGCGTTGATATTTTGTATTCTTTGTTGTTTCAATAATTGTCATTACACAATTATTTTCCATTATCAAATCAATAATTCATATTATTTGAATAATATTATCGAGATAAGATTATTGGCAATGTCTAGAAAGTTTCTGTCTCGAGGAGAGGTTTGGTCACCTAATTCTTGCCAAGTAGTGAGAAATCCTTATCGAAAGCCCCTCTTTCTGGGAGCGGCACGATTATTGCGATCTTGTGATTACGTAATATTATTTTTGAATAATTAATTATTGATTATTATGATAAAGAAAATATTTATTTTATGTGGATATAGATGGAGAAAATTTTTAATGTGACAATTGTTAAAAATTAATATGTTATCTTTTTTTACGATAAAATAATTCATTTAAATATATTATTTTAATAATATATTAAGCGGTGATATTTTATAATGAATGTGGGATATATGAGTATATGAGGAGGTAGAGTATTTTATGGCATTAAATGTTTAACATATGTTTTGTGTGTCGGTGGACACAATTCTTGACCAAAAATTTATTATAGACTATAAAATTGCCCATTTGTGGATTTCGGTCAATTTCTGTTTGGAATTTGGAAAAATTTTCTTCTGCAAAGTTGTAGAGAATGGAATTTCCCATGGAAAGTCACGAGTTTTGAATTTTTCTCGATAATGAGAGCTATTTTCACTTAATTGTTGAAGTTTGGGAAAATAAAATGATTTTTATTAAATTAATGGATGGGACCCACTTTTTTGGTTGGTGAGTAAAACACATGGGTTTTCTTGAATTCTTCCAACATGTTTGCCCAAAATATTCAAAGCATGCGTGGGATTTGAAAAATAAATAATAATAATTTATTAATTTAGTCTCCTCATGCTCTAACATTTTCCTATAAATAGAGGGCTAAGTTAGAATTGAAAATCACACCGTAAACAAAGTTTTCTCTTTTCTCTCTCTAAATTATCGAAAGCGTATTCTTGTGAGTATACTTTGAGTGTTGCTATACTGGTCTTGGGTTTCACAAGACTTTATACCAAAATTCAATTAAGTATACTTGTTATTTTGAGGTAAGTGGTATTATTTTCTTCTTAAATGATATTTTTTTCTTCAATATCATTATCTGCAAGTATTGGTGAACTTTTTTATCAAATTTGGAACTTGTTGTGTCTGGGGTTACTATTCACATATACTAAGACTATTCACGTATCTACGACATTATTCACGAATACGGCACTATTCATTTAAAAAATAAAATTTTTCTTTTTGTCCAAAATATCTATTCTCGGATACTAGCTTTGATTGTATCCATGTTTTGATCATTCTTGAATTTTACACCAATATGATTATTTTCAAAGTATTTTTGGACATGGGTAAAACAAAGTACCTAATCCTTAATCCTTAATCCTTAATCCTTGTCATTTTGTTTCACTTTGGATTCGCTTTTCTTTAAAATGTTTTTCATCATCCTCGGTCCTAAATGGTGATATAAATGAATATCTTTGGCTGTAGTGTAAAGATAAACGATTAATCGATGAATATCTTTGGCACGTGAAAGTGCAAAGATGAAGCAGTGTTGAGATGAACATGACCAATCGGTGATACAAATGAATATC
Source organism: Panax ginseng (assembly GCA_020205605.1). NCBI lineage: Eukaryota > Viridiplantae > Streptophyta > Magnoliopsida > Apiales > Araliaceae > Panax > Panax ginseng. Next base: position 64,954,817 of record CM035127.1, read on the forward strand.
TTTGGCACAGTAGTGCAAAGATGATTAAAGATGTATATTGATTGTTATTCTGAGGATAAACTATTGATGATGGACTTTTAAACCTTAGAAGACGGTAGAATTCTTTCTACGTGACTCTTCTAATGGATTGTCTTTCCATTGCATTTGTTGATCTAAAACTTGTTGTCTATTGTATTCTATTAGATTTTTTCCTGTTGAAGACTAACGATAATTTGTTGTATATTATCTTAGTCATAATATTCTTTCTTGGGCTAGTTGAGCTCACCCTTTTCCTTTTTGTTCCATTTTCTTCTCTCGGAGGTGAGAACATAAGCAGGATCGAGTCTGGGTATGGAGTGATGGTTCTAGGAAGATGTTTTATCATCCTCACTATTTACGTAAAATAGTGTATGAATAATTAATGAGGACTTATTTGGGTGTGTATATTGTCTAGAAGACAATATTTGTATTTAAACTCACAGTTGTATTGTCGTATTCTACACGACATCGTATTATCAAAGATTGATATTAGATTACGGATATCATCAAATTTGAAGATTAAAAGCGAGGATATTCCAAAGACGACATTCGAGGACTCGACACGGGCATTATGAATTCTTGGTCATGTCTTTTGGATTGACTAATGCTCCCGCCGCTTTCATGGATATGATGAACCGTGTATTCAAGGAATATTTGGATCGATTCGTTGTTGTCTTTATTGATGACATCCTCATCTATTCCAAAAGCCGTGAAGATCATGAGCACCATTTGAAAGTTGGTACTACAAAGACTTCGTGAACACAAGCTTTATGCCAAAAAGTGAAGAAATGCGAGTTCGGCTTGAGGAAGTAGCATTCCTTGGGCACGTGGTGTCAAAACAAGGAGTATCTGTTGACGGCCAAGATTGAAGCAATACAAAGTTAGGGAGCAACCAAGTCGGTGATCAAGAACGCAGACTTTACGGGCTTATTTGGTTATTATCGGAGATTTGTGGAAGGATTTTCTCGAATCGCCATCTGATTAACTCAACTGGTGACCGGAAGGATGCAAAATTCTTATGGAGCGAGGAATGCGAGAAGAGCTTCCAAGAGCTCAAGAGGAGACTCATTTTAAGACTGTTTCGACAATACCATCCGGTTCAGGATGGATTTGTTATCTACAGCGATGCTTCTGGCAAGGGGTTAGGATGTGTTCTCATGCAACATGGGAAAGTCATAGCCTATGCCTCATGACAACTCAAATAACATGAGAGGAATTATCCTACTCATGATCTGGAGTTAGCGGCGATCGTTTTGCGTTGAAGATATGGAGACACTAGCATACGGGGAGAAAGTAGAGATTTATACGGATCATAAAAGCCTCAAATATTTCTTCACCCAAAGAGAACTCAACATGCTAACAACGACGTTGGTTGGAGTCTGTTAAAAGATTACGATCACACTATTCAATATCATCTTTGGAAAATCGAACGTAGTAGTGGTGACGCATTAAGTAGAAGATCATATGCAAGCACGTGCGATATTGTCGTATAAAGGCCCATTTGTATGACTTGAAAAGGATGAAGGTAGAATTAAAGACCTGGGGACCCACATAATGATGGCAAATATACAAGTAGAACCGACTTTAATCGATAATGTTAAAGCTGCTCAAGCTACGGACCAATGTAGTCGTATGAAGAAGAAAGTGCAAGAAGGAGCTATTCTAAGCAAGAATTGATGAGGAAGGAATACTTGAGTCAATTCTAGACTTTGCGTTCCTAACGATTCGACTGAAGCATAAAATCATGATGGAGGCACACAACACCCCGCTTGCAATCCATCACAGGAGTACCAAATGTATCATGATATTCGACATACATTTTGGTGGAACAATATGAAGAGAGAGATCATGGAGTTTATCTCGAGGTGTTTAACTTGTCAACGAGTAAAAGCGAGCATCAAGTGCCAAAAGGTCCATTGCAACCACTTGAGATTTGAATGGAAATGGGAACACATTACTATAGATTTTGTTTGTGTCTTCCCAAAGTTTCTCAAGGCGTATATGCAATTTGGGTTATTATTGATAGATTAACCAAAATCGCCCATTTCTTACCGATCTGTGAGACTTATCCCTTGAACGTCTTGCTCAGTATATACGTGAATGAGATTATACGATTGCATGGCATGCCAGTATCCATAGTTTCGGATCGTGACCCGAGATTCACTTCAAGATTTTGGGTTAGCTTGCAGAAAGCTATGGGCAAGGATTTGATTGATTCAAAGATACCATCCTCAAACAGTACGGACAATCAGAGAGGACTATTCAAACCCTTGAAGATCTATTAAGACTCGTGTCCTAGATTTCAAAGGAAGTCGGGATAAGTACCTACCATCGGTGGAATTCTCCTATAACAATGGTTATCAAGCAAGTATAGGCATGGCTCCATTTGAGGCGTTGTATGGGCCGAAAATTTCGCTTCTCAAATCTTTGGAGACGAGGTGGGAGAAGCAACATTGTTGGGACCGTAATTAGTACGCGCATGACTATAGAAAAGATCCAAATGATTCGACAACGTATTCAAACTTCACAAGATCGACAAAAGAGTTATGCTGATCTTCATAGAAAGGACGTGTAGTTTAATATTGGAGATCATGTATTGTTACGTATTGCTCCATGGAAAGGAGTTACAAGATTTTGGAAAAGAGGAAAGCTCAATCCAAGGTTTGTTGGTCCATTTGAGATTCTTGATCGAATAGGAAACGTAGCCTATAGACTCGCGTTGCCTCCAAGTATGTCTCGTGTTCACAATGTATTCCACATATCTATGCTTCGTAAATATGTGAAAGACCCGAACCACATTATTGCGTTAGAACTAGACGAGATAGTGAAGATTTAAAATACGAGGAGATACTGTTTAGATTTTTGGTAGGAAAAAGAGCATGTCTTACGCACGAAGGTTATACCACAAGTTAAGGTTTTGTGGAGAAACCATGCAATTGAGGAAATGACATGGGAGTTGGAATCGGAAATGAAAGCGAGGTACCCTCACCTTTTTGATATACCAGGTACGTACGTCAATTTCGAGGACGAAATTTCATAAGGAGGGGAGGTTGTAAGACCCCAACTTATTATAAATAAAATTGAATTTTCCTTTATTCATTATTCTAAATTAATAAGGGTTAATTTGATATAATTCTTTGGTTATGGGTAAAATGTGCAAAGTTTACAAAATAAGAAAGTGGTTATAAAATATTCATTATTGTCGGGGAATATTCGTTTGGTCGTGGAATATTCTTTTTGTCGGGAATCTCCGTACGACGGCGCAGTCATTGGTGGGCCCCATAGCGGAAAACGGTTGGATGAAGGAAAATGACAAAGATTAAGTTTTATAAATAACGACGTAAATTGTTACTTAATTAATTTGTTGGGTTACACGGTGGTTAAAATCTGATGTCTGGCGTGGTTGCACAAGATGATACACAGTATTACTTGACAAAGATTATTGAATTATTGATCCTTACGTAAGAAGGCACTACTCAATAATTTTTACACTAGTTCTTTCGCTCAATATTATATTTTATTGATTCAATAATTGTCTGCGTTGATATTTTGTATTCTTTGTTGTTTCAATAATTGTCATTACACAAGATTTTCCATTATCAAATCAATAATTCATATTATTTGAATAATATTATCGAGATAAGATTATTGGCAATGTCTAGAAAGTTACGTTCGAGGAGAGGTTTGGTCACCTAATTGCGGCGCAAGAAGGAGAAATCCTTATTGGAAAGCCCCCTCTTTCCGAGGAGCTACCGATTATCGATCTTTGTGATTCTCGTAATATTATTTTTGAATAATTAATTATTGATTATTATGATAAAGAAAATATTTATTTTATGTGGATATAGATGGAGAAAATTTTAATGTGACAATTGTTAAAAATTAATATGTTATCTTTTTTACGATAAAATAATTCATTTAAATATATTATTTTAATAATATATTAACGGTGATATTTTTATAATGAATGTGGGATATATGAGTATATGAGGAGGTAGAGTATTTTATGGCATTAAATGTTTAACATATGTTTTGTGTGTTTGTGGACACAATTCTTGACCAAAAATTTATTATAGTATAAAATTGCCCATTTGTTGATTTGGTCAATTTCATTTGGAATTTGGAAAAATTTTCTTACGTAAAGTTGTAGAGAATGGAATTTCCCATGGAAAGTCACGAGTTTTGAATTTTTCTCGATGTAGAGCTATTTTTTCACTTAATTGTTGAAGTTTGGGAAAATAAAATGATTTTTATTAAATTAATGGATGGGACCCACTTTTTTGGTTGGTGAGTAAAACACATGGGTTCTTTGAATTCTTCCAACATGGCTGCCCAAAATATTCAAAGCATGCGTGGGATTTGAAAAATAAATAATAATAATTTATTAATTTAGTCTCCTTTCATGCGTTAACATTTTCCTATAAATAGAGGGCTAAGTTAGAATTGAAAATCACACCGTAAACAAAGTTTTCTCTCTTCTCTCTCTAAATTATCGAGCGTATTCTTGTGAGTATACTTTGAGTGTTGCTATACGGTATGGGTTTCATCAAGACTATACCCAAATTCAAATGTAATACGGTTATTTTGAGGTAAGGGTATTATTTTCTTCTTAAATGATATTTTTTCTTCAATATCATTATGCCGAAGTATTGGTGAACTTTTTTATCAAATTTGGAATTTGTTGTGTTGGGGTTACTATTCACGTATACGGCACTATTCACGTATCTGATTACTATTCACGAATCTGGCAGACTATTCATAGAAAAATAAATTTTTTTCTTTTTGTCCAAAATATCTATTCGGATACTAGCTTTGATTGTATCCATGTTTTGATCATTCTTGAATTTTACACCAATATGATTATTTTCAAAGTATTTTTTGGACATGGGTAAAACAAAGTACTAATCCTTAATCCTTAATCCTTGTCATTTTGTTTCTTTGGATTCGTTTCTTTAAAAATGTTTTTCATCATCCTCGGTCCTAAATGGTGATATAAATGAATATCTTTGGCCAGTAGTGTAAAGATAAACGATTAATCGATGAATATCTTTGGCTTTTGTAGTGCAAAGATGAGCAGTGTTGAGATGAACATGACCAATGGTGATATAAATGAATATCTTTGGGCTGTAGTGTAAAAGATGATTAAAGATGTATATTGATTGTTATTACAGGATAAACTATTGATGATGGACTTTTAAACCTTAGAAGACAAGTAGAATTCTTTCTCACGTGACTCTTCTAATGGATTTCTTTTCTTTCCATTGCATTTGTTGATCTAAAACTTGTTGTCTATTGTATTCTATTAGATTTTCCCGTTGAAGACTAACGATAATTTGTTGTATATTATCATAGTCATAATATTTCTTCTTTGGGCTAGTTGAGCTCACCCTTTTCCTTTTTGTTCCATTTTCTTCTCGTGGAGGTGAGAACATAGCAGGATCGAGTCTGGGGTATGGAGTGATGGTTCTAGGAAGATGTTTTAGTTGTCCTCACTATTTTCGTAAAATAGTGTATGAATAATTAATGAGGACTTATTTGGGTGTGTATATTGTCTAGAAGACAATATTTGTATTTAAACTCACGGTTGTATTGTCGTATTCTATTTACATACGTATTATCAAAGATTGATATTTGTTACGGATATCATCATTGAAGATTAAAACCGAGGATATTCCAAAGACGACATTCGGGACTCGTCACGGGCATTATGAATTCTTGGTCATGTCTTTTGGATTGACTAATGCTCCGCCGCTTTCATGGATATGATGAACCGTGTATTTAAGGAATATTTGGATCGATTCGTTGTTGTCTTTATTGATGACATCCTCATCTATTCCAAAGTAGTGAAGATCATGAGCACCATTTGAAAATTCGGTACTACAAAGACTTCGTGAACACAAGCTTTATGCCAAGTCAAGAAATGCGAAGTTCGGGCTCGAGGAAGTAGCATTCCTTGGGCGCGTGGTGTCAAAACAAGGAGTATCTCATTGACCCGCCAAGATTGAAGCAATACAAAGTTGGGAGCAACAAGTTTGGTGATCAAGTACGCGACTTTACGGGCTTAGGTGGTTATTATCGGAGATTTGTGGAAGGATTTTCTCGAATCGCTACTCTCGTTAACTCGGTGACTCTAAGGATGCAAAATTCTTATGGAGCGAGGAATGCGAGAAGAGCTTCCAAGAGCTCAAGAGGAGACTCATTTTAAGACTGTTTCGACAATACCATCTGGTTCGGATGGATTTGTTATCTCATGTGATGCTTTCGGCAAGGGGTTAGGATGTGTTCTCATGCATCATGGGAAAGTCATAGCTTTATGCCTCATGACAACTCAAATAACATGAGAGGAATTATCCTACTCATGATCCGGAGTTAGCGGCAAGATCGTGTTTATGCATTGAAGATATGGAGACACTACTTATGGGGAGAAAGTAGAGATTTATACGGATCATAAAAGCCTCAAATATTTCTTCACCCAAAGAGAACTCAACATGCGGCAACGACGTTGGTTGGAGCTGTTAAAAGATTACGATCACACTATTCAATATCATACTGGAAAATCGAACGTAGTAATGGTAGACGATTAAGTAGAAGATCATATGCAAGCACGAAAAGCGATATTGTCAATATAAAGGCCCATTTTGTATGACTTGCAAAGGATGAAGGTAGAATTAAAGACTCTGAGGACCCACATAATGATGGCAAATATACAAGTAGAACCGACTTTAATCGATAATGTTAAAGTTTGCTTCAAGCTACGGACCAACGATGCGTATGAAGAAGAAAGTGCAAGAAGGAGCTATTAGGAAGCAAGAATTGATGAGGAAGGAATACTTCGAGTCAATTCTAGACTTTATGCTCCTAACGATTCGACTGAAGCATAAAATCATGATGGAGGCACACAACACCCCGCTTGCAATCCATCTCAGGAGTACCAAAATGTATCATGATATTCGACATACATTTTGGTGGAACAATATGAAGAGAGAGATCATGAGTTTATCTCGAGGTGTTTAACTTGTCAACGAGTAAAGCGCGAGCATCAAGTGCCAAAAGGTCCATTGCAACCACTTGAGATTTTGAATGGAAATGGGAACACATTACTATAGATTTTGTTATGTGTCTTCCCAAAGTTTCTCAAGGCGTAGATGCAATTTGGGTTATTATTGATAGATTAACCAAGTCCGCCCATTTCTTACCGATACGCGAGACTTATCCCTTGAACGTCTTGCTCGTATATACGTGAATGAGATTCAGACGATTGCATGGCATGCCAAGATCCATAGTTTCGGATCGTGACCCGAGATTCACTTCAAGATTTTGGGTTAGCTTGCGAGAAAGCTATGTGCACGGATTCATTGATCTGGGCTCAAAGATACCATCCTCAAAATGACGGACAATCGAGAGGACTATTCAAACCCTTGAAGATCTATTAAGACTCGTGTGTCCTAGATTTCAAAGGAAGTCGGGATAAGTACCTACCCCTGGTGGAATTCTCCTACAACAACAGCTTATCAAGCAAGTATAGGCATGGCTCCATTTGAGGCGTTGTATGGATTTAAAATGTCGCTCTCCAAAGATCTTTGGGACGAGGTGGGAGAAGCAACATTGTTGGGACCGTAATTAGTACGCATGACTCTATGAGAAAAGATCCAAATGATTCGACAACGTATTCAAACTTCACAAGATCGACAAAAGAGTTATCTTTGATCTTCATAGAAAGGATGTGTAGTTTAATATTGGAGATCATGTATTGTTACGTATTGCTCCATGGAAAGGAGTTACAAGATTTGGGAAAAGAGGAAAGCTCAATCCAAGGTTTGTTGGTCCATTTGAGATTCTTGACCGAATAGGAAAGCGTTTATAGACTCGCGTTACCTCCAAGTATGTCTCGTGTTCACAATGTATTCCACATATCTATGCTTCAGTAAATATGAAAGACCCGAACCACATTATTGCGTTAGAACCGCACGAGATAGTCAAGATTTAACATACTGAGGAGATACTGTTGAGATTTTGGATAGGAAAGAGCATGTCTTACGACGAAGGTTATACCACAAGTTAAGGTTTTGTGGAGAAACCATGCAATTGAGGAAATGACATGGGAGTTGGAATCGAAAATAAAAGCGAGGTACCCTCACCTTTTGATATACTGTATCGCGACGCCAATTTCGAGGACGAAATTTCATAAGGAGGGAGGTTGTAAGACCCCAACTTATTATAAATAAAATTGAATTTTCCTTTATTCATTATTCTAAATTAATAAGGGTTAATTTGATATAATTCTTTGGTTATGGGTAAAATGTGCAAAGTTTACAAAATAAGAAAGTGGTTATAAAATATTCATTATCATTTCGGGGAATATTCGTTTGGTCGTGGAATATTCTTTTTTGTTCGGGAATCTCAAATGACTCTGCCATAGCCTTGATCATCAGTGGGCCCCATAGCGGAAAACGGTTGGATGAAGGAAAATGACAAAGATTAAGTTTTATAAATAACGACGTAAATTATTACAATTAACATCATTGGGTTACCCGGTGGTTAAAATACTGATACGCTGGCGTGGTTGCACAAGAATATTACTGGTGATTGCATAAAGATTATTGAATTATTGATCTTTACGTAGAAGGCACTACTCAATAATTTTTACACTAGTTATCGCTCAATATTATATTTTATTGATTCAATAATTGCTGCGTTGATATTTTGTATTGCTGTTGTTTCAATAATTGTCATTACACAGTATTTTCCATTATCAAATCAATAATTCATATTATTTGAATAATATTATCAGATAAGATTATTGGCAATGTCTAGAAAGTTACATTGCGAGGAGAGGTTTGGTCACCTAATCAATGGCAAAGAAGGAGAAATCCTTATTGGAAAGCCCCTCTTTCCAGGAACTACACGATCATCGAGATTGTGATTCTGTAATATTATTTTTGAATAATTAATTATTGATTATTATGATAAAGAAAATATTTATTTTATGTGGATATAGATGGAGAAAATTTTTAATGTGACAATTGTTAAAAATTAATATGTTATCTTTTTCTGATAAAATAATTCATTTAAATATATTATTTTAATAATATATTAACGGTGATATTTTATAATGAATGTGGGATATATGAGTATATGAGGAGGTAGAGTATTTTATGGCATTAAATGTTTAACATATGTTTTGTGTGTTTAATTGGACACAATTCTTGACCAAAAATTTATTATAGTATAAAATTGCCCATTTGTGGATTTGATGGCCAATTTCATTTGGAATTTGGAAAACTTTTCTTCCGCAAAGTTGTAGAGTAGAATTTCCCATGGAAAGTCACGAGTTTTGAATTTTTTCGATAAGAGAGCTATTTTCACTTAATTGTTGAAGTTTGGGAAAATAAAATGATTTTTATTAAATTAATGGATGGGACCCACTTTTTGGTTGGTGAGTAAAACACATGGTCATGGGCTTTGAATTCTTCCAACATGGCTGCCCAAAATATTCAAAGCATGTGGGATTTGAAAAATAAATAATAATAATTTATTAATTTAGTCTCCTTTCAGGCTCTAACATTTTCCTATAAATAGAGGCTAAGTTAGAATTGAAAATCACACCGTAAACAAAGTTTTCTCTTTTCTCTCTAAATTATCGAGCGTATTCTTGTGAGTATACTTTGAGTGTTGCTATACACGGTATGGTTTCACAAAGACTATACCGAAATTCAATCGTAATACTAAGTTATTTTGAGGTAAGGGTATTATTTTCTTCTTAAATGATATTTTTTTCTTCAATATCATTATGTCAAGTATTGGTGACTTTTTTTATCAAATTTGGAACTTGTTGTGTTGGGTTACTTATTCACATATCGGCACTATTCACGTATCGATTACTATTCACGAATCGAAGACTATTCACCGAAAAATAAAATTTTTCTTTTTGTCCAAAATATCTATCTCGGATACTAGCTTTGATTGTATCCATGTTTTGATCATTCTTGAATTTTACACCAATATGATTATTTTCAAAGTATTTTTGGACATGGGTAAAACAAAGTACTTAATCCTTAATCCTTAATCCTTGTCATTTTGTTTCACCGGATTCGTTTCTTTAAAAATGTTTTTCATCATCCTCACCCTAAATGGTGATATAAATGAATATCTTTGGCCCGTAGTGTAAAGATAAACGATTAATCGATGAATATCTTTGGTTCTGTAGTGCAAAGATGAACAGTGTTGAGATGAACATGACCAATGGTGATATAAATGAATATCTTTGGGCTTGTAAAAAGATGATTAAAGATGTATATTGATTGTTATTATTGAGGATAAACTATTGATGATGGACTTTTAAACCTTAGAAGACAAAGAGAATTCTTTCTCTACGTGACTCTTCTAATGGATTGTTATTTCCATTGCATTTGTTGATCTAAAACTTGTTGTCTATTGTATTCTATTAGATTTTTCCCTGTTGAAGACTAACGATAATTTGTTGTATATTATCATAGTCATAATATTCTTTACTGGGCTAGTTGAGCTCACCCTTTTCCTTTTTGTTCCATTTTTCTTCTCAGGAGGTGAGAACATAGCAGGATCGAGTCGGGGTATGGAGTGATGGTTCTAGGAAGATGTTTTAAATTTGTCCTCACTATTTCTGTAAAATAGTGTATGAATAATTAATGAGGACTTATTTGGGTGTGTATATTGTCTAGAAGACAATATTTGTATTTAAACTCACAGTTGTATTGTCGTATTCTACACGACATCTGTATTATCAAAGATTGATATTCGTTCTGGATATCATCAGCTGAAGATTAAAACTGAGGATATTCCAAAGACGACATTCAGGACTCGATACGGGCATTATGAATTCTTGGTCATGTCTTTTGGATTGACTAATGCTCCTGCTGCTTTCATGGATATGATGAACCGGTGTATTCAAGGAATATTTGATCAGTTCGTTGTTGTCTTTATTGATGACATCCTCATCTATTCCAAAAGCCGTGAAGATCATGAGCACCATTTGAAGTCGGTACTACAAAGACTTCGTGAACACAAGCTTTATGCTGTCAAGAAATGCGAAGTTCGGCTTGAGGAAGTAGCATTCCTTGGGCACGTGGTGTCAAAACAAGGAGTATCTGTTGACGCCAAGATTGAAGCAATACAAAGTTGGGAGCAACAAAGTTGGTGACCAAGCACGTGACTTTCGGGCTTAAATTTGGTTATTATCGGAGATTTGTGGAAGGATTTTCTCGAATCGCTACTCCGTTAACTCGGTGACTCGGAAGGATGCAAAATTCTTATGGAGCGAGGAATGCGAGAAGAGCTTCCAAGAGCTCAAGAGGAGACTCATTTTAAGACTGTTTCGACAATACCATCTGGTTCGGATGGAATTGTTATCTACAAATGATGCTTCTGGCAAGGGGTTAGGATGTGTTCTCATGCAACATGGGAAAGTCATAGCCTATGCCTCATGACAACTCAAATAACATGAGAGGAATTATCCTACTCATGATCCGGAGTTCAGCAATGTGTTTGGCGTTGAAGATATGGAGACACTACTTGTAACGGGAGAAAGTAGAGATTTATACGGATCATAAAAGCCTCAAATATTTCTTCACCCAAAGAGAACTCAACATGCAACGACGTTGGTTGGAGTCTGTTAAAAGATTACGATCACACTATTCAATATCATTTGGAAAATCGAACGTAGTAGTCGACGCATTAAGTAGAAGATCATATGCAAGCACGAAGTGCGATATTGTCAACATAAAGCGCCCATTTTGTATGACTTGCAAAGGATGAAGGTAGAATTAAAGACTCTCAGGACCCACATAATGATGGCAAATATACAAGTAGAACCGATTTTAATCGATAATGTTAAAGCCGCCAAGCTACTGACCAAATATCGTATGAAGAAGAAAGTGCAAGAAGGAGCTATTCCTAAGCAAGAATTGATGAGGAAGGAATACTTTGAGTCAATTCTAGACTTTTTCAAGGCTCCTAACGATTCGACACAAGCATAAAATCATGATGGAGGCACACAACACCCCGTTTGCAATCCATCCTGGGAGTACCAAAATGTATCATGATATTCGACATACATTTTGGTGGAACAATATGAAGAGAGAGATCGCGGAGTTTATCTCGAGGTGTTTAACTTGTCAACGAGTAAAGGCGGAGCATCAAGTGCCAAAAGGTCCATTGCAACCACTTGAGATTTCGGAATGGAAATGGGAACACATTACTATAGATTTTGTTACAGGTCTTCCCAAAGTTTCTCAAGGCGTAGATGCAATTTGGGTTATTATTGATAGATTAACCAAGTCTGCCCATTTCTTACCGATACGCGAGACTTATCCCCTTGAACGTCTTGCTCGTATGTACGTGAATGAGATTGTACGATTGCATGGCATGCCAGTATCCATAGTTTTGGATCGTGACCCGAGATTCACTTCAAGATTTTGGGTTAGCTTGCAGAAAGCTATGGGCACGGATTTACGATTGATTCGACAAAGATACCATCCTCAAACAGACGGACAATCGAGAGGACTATTCAAACCCTGAAGATCTATTAAGACTCGTGGTCCTAGATTTCAAAGGAAGTCGGGATAAGTACCTACCACCTTGGTGGAATTCTCCTACAACAACATGATTATCAAGCAAGTATAGGCATGGCTCCATTTGAGGCGTAGTATGGACGAAAATGTCGTTCTCCAAAGATTTGGGGACGAGGTGGGAGAAGCAACATTGTTGGGGACCGTAATTAGTACGCATGACTCTGTAAAAGATCCAAATGATTCGACAACGATTCAAACTTCACAAGATCGACAAAAGAGTTATCTTGATCTTCATAGAAAGGACGTGTAGTTTAATATTGGAGATCATGTATTGTTACGTATTGCTCCATGGAAAGGAGTTACAAGATTTGGGGAAAAGAGGAAAGCTCAATCCAAGGTTTGTTGGTCCATTTGAGATTCTTGATCGAATAGGAAACGTAGCCTATAGACTCGCGTTACCTCCAAGTATGTCTCGTGTTCACAATGTATTCCACATATCTATGCTTCGTAAATATGTGAAAGACCCGAACCACATTATTGCGTTAGAACCGCACGAGATAGTCAAGATTTAACATACGAGGAGATACTGTTGAGATTTTGGATAGGAAAGAGCATGTCTTACGTGACGAAGGTTATACCACAAGTTAAGGTTTTGTGGAGAAACCATGCAATTGAGGAAATGACATGGAGTTGAATCGAAAATAAAAGCGAGGTACCCTCACCTTTTGATATACCAGTATACGACGTCAATTTCGAGGACGAAATTTCATAAGGAGGGGAGGTTGTAAGACCCCAACTTATTATAAATAAAATTGAATTTTCCTTTATTCATTATTCTAAATTAATAAGGGTTAATTTGATATAATTCTTTGGTTATGGGTAAAATGTGCAAAGTTTACAAAATAAGAAAGTGGTTATAAAATATTCATTATTGTCGGGGAATATTCGTTTGGTCGTGGAATATTCTTTTTGTTTCGGAATCTCTCCATTTACGGCCATAGCAGATCATTGGTGGGCCCCATAGCGGAAAACGGTTGGATGAAGGAAAATGACAAAGATTAAGTTTTATAAATAACGACGTAAATTGTTACCCAATTAACCTTTGTTGGGTTACCCGGTGGTTAAAATACGAAGAATCTGGCGTGGTTGCACAAGAAGTATTACCAGATTGCATAAAGATTATTGAATTATTGATCCTTACGTAAGAAGGCACTACTCAATAATTTTTACACTAGTCTTCGCTCAATATTATATTTTATTGATTCAATAATTCTTTGCGTTGATATTTTGTATTCTTTGTTGTTTCAATAATTGTCATTACACAAGATTTTCCATTATCAAATCAATAATTCATATTATTTGAATAATATTATCGATAAGATTATTGGCAATGTCTAGAAAGTTCATTCGAGGAGAGGTTTGGTCACCTAATTGCTGGCCCAAGAAGGAGAAATCCTTATTGAAAGCCCTCTTTCACAGGAACTACCGATCACAAGATCTTGTGATTCTCGTAATATTATTTTTGAATAATTAATTATTGATTATTATGATAAAGAAAATATTTATTTTATGTGGATATAGATGGAGAAAATTTTTAATGTGACAATTGTTAAAATTAATATGTTATCTTTTTCTCGATAAAATAATTCATTTAAATATATTATTTTAATAATATATTAACGGTGATATTTTATAATGAATGTGGGATATATGAGTATATGAGGAGGTAGAGTATTTTATGGCATTAAATGTTTAATATATGTTTTGTGTGTTTGTGGACACAATTCTTGACCAAAAATTTATTATAGATTATAAAATTGCCCATTTGTGGATTTTGGCCAATTTCATTTGGAATTTGGAAAACTTTTCTTCCAAGTAAAGTTGTAGAGAGTAGAATTTCCCATGGAAAGTCACGAGTTTTGAATTTTTCCGATAACAAGAGCTATTTTTCACTTAATTGTTGAAGTTTGGGAAAATAAAATGATTTTTATTAAATTAATGGATGGGACCCACTTTTTGGTTGGTGAGTAAAAACATATGGGTCTTTGAATTCTTCCAACATGGCTGCCCAAAATATTCAAAGCATCGTGGGATTTGAAAAATAAATAATAATAATTTATTAATTTAGTCTCCTTTAGGCTCTAACATTTTCCTATAAATAGAGGCTAAGTTAGAATTGAAAATCACACCGTAAACAAAGTTTTCTCTCTTTCTCTCTAAATTATCGAGCGTATTCTTGTGAGTATACTTTGAGTGTTGCTATATACGGTATGGGTTTCACAAAGACTATACCGAAATTCAAATGTAAGTACGGTTATTTTGAGGGTGGGTATTATTTTCTTCTTAAATGATATTTTTTTCTTCAATATCATTATGTCAAGTATTGGTGAACTTTTTATCAAATTTGGAACTTGTTGTGTCTGGGGTTACTATTCACATATACTAAGACTATTCACGATCTGACATTATTCACTTAATACTAAGACTATTCAATTTAAAAATATAAAATTTTTTCTTTTTGTCCAAAATATCTATTCTCGGATACTAGCTTTGATTGTATCCATGTTTTGATCATTCTTGAATTTTACACCAATATGATTATTTTCAAAGTATTTTTGGACATGGGTAAAACAAAGTACTAATCCTTAATCCTTAATCCTTGTCATTTTGTTTCATCGGATTCGTTTTTTAAAAATGTTTTTCATCATCCCTACCCTAAATGGTGATATAAATGAATATCTTTGGCACGTAGTGTAAAGATAAACGATTAATCGATGAATATCTTTGGCTCAGTAGTGCAAAGATGAAGCAGTGTTGAGATGAACATGACCAATCGGTGATATACAAATGAATATCTTTGGCACCAGAGTGCAAAAAAGATGATTAAAGATGTATATTGATTGTTATTACAGTGGATAAACTATTGATGATGGACTTTTAAACCTTAGAAGACAAGAGAATTCTTTCTACGTGACTCTTCTAATGGATTGTCATTTCACTGCATTTGTTGATCTAAAACTTGTTGTCTATTGTATTCTATTAGATTTTTCCTCGTTGAAGACTAACGATAATTTGTTGTATATTATCTTAGTCATAATATTCTTTACCTGGGCTAGTTGAGCTCACCCTTTTCCTTTTTGTTCCATTTTCTTCTCGTGGAGGTGAGAAACATAGCAGGATCGAAGTCGGGTATGGAGTGATGGTTCTAGGAAGATGTTTTAATTTGTCCTCACTATTTCTGTAAAATAGTGTATGAATAATTAATGAGGACTTATTTGGGTGTGTATATTGTCTAGAAGACAATATTTGTATTTAAACTCACAGTTGTATTGTCGTATTCTACACTTACATCTCAGATTATCAAAGATTGATATTCGATTCGGATATCATCACCAAGATTAAAACCGAGGATATTCCAAAGACGACATTCTGGGACTCGATACGGGCATTATGAATTCTTGGTCATGTCTTTTGGATTGACTAATGCTCCCGCCGCTTTCATGGATATGATGAACCGTGTATTCAAGGAATATTTGGATCATTCGTTGTTGTCTTTATTGATGACATCCTCATCTATTCCAAAAGCCGTGAAGATCATGAGCACCATTTGAAGTCGGTACTACAAAGACTTCGTGAACACAAGCTTTATGCCAAGTCAAGAAATGCGAAGTTCGCTTGAGGAAGTAGCATTCCTTGGGCACGTGGTGTCAAAACAAGGAGTATCTCATTGACCCGCCAAGATTGAAGCAATACAAAGTTGGGAGCAACAAGAAGTCGGAATCAAGAAACGCAGACTTTCTCGGGCTTACATTGGTTATTATCGGAGATTTGTGGAAGGATTTTCTCGAATCGCTACTCCGCTAACTCAAATTGACTTAAGGATGCAAAATTTTATGGAGCGAGGAATGCGAGAAGAGCTTCCAAGAGCTCAAGAGGAGACTCATTTCAAGACTGTTTCGACAATACCATCTGGTTCAGATGGATTTGTTATCTACAAATGATGCTTCCGGCAAGGGGTTAGGATGTGTTCTCATGCAACATGGGAAAGTCATAGTTTATGCCTCATGACAACTCAAATAACATGAGAGGAATTATCCTACTCATGATCCGGAGTCAGCGGTGAAATGTGTTTGCGTTGAAGATATGGAGACACTACTTGTAACGGGAGAAAGTAGATTTTTACACGGATCATAAAAGCCTCAAATATTTCTTCACCCAAAGAGAACTCAACATGCAAGAACGACGTTGGTTGAGTCGTTAAAAGATTACGATCACACTATTCAATATCATACCGAAAATCGAACGTAGTATGGTCGACGCATTAAGTAGAAGATCATATGCAAGCACGAAAAGCGATATTGTCAACGCAAAGGCCCATTTTGTATGACTTGCAAAGGATGAAGGTAGAATTAAAGACTCCAGGGACCCACATAATGATGGCAAATATACAAGTAGAACCGACTTTAATCGATAATGTTAAAGCTGCTCAAGCTACGGACCTGGGGCTGATGCGTATGAAGAAGAAAGTGCAAGAAGGAGCTATTCCGAAAGCAAGAATTGATGAGGAAGGAATACTTCGAGTCAATTCTAGACTTTGCGTTCCTAACGATTCTCGACCAAGCATAAAATCATGATGGAGGCACACAACACCCGTTTGGTAATCCATCTCGGGAGTACCAAATGTATCATGATATTCGACATACATTTTGGTGGAACAATATGAAGAGAGAGATCGCGGAGTTTATCTCGAGGTGTTTAACTTGTCAACGAGTAAAGGCGGAGCATCAAGTGCCAAAAGGTCCATTGCAACCACTTGAGATTTCGGAATGGAAATGGGAACACATTACTATAGATTTTGTTACAGGTCTTCCCAAAGTTTCTCAAGGCGTAGATGCAATTTGGGTTATTATTGATAGATTAACCAAGTCTGCCCATTTCTTACCGATCACGCGAGACTTATCCCTTGAACGCCTTGCTCAGATGTACGTGAATGAGATTCTACGATTGCATGGCATGCCAAGATCCATAGTTTCGGATCGTGACCCGAGATTCACTTCAAGATTTTGGGTTAGCTTGCGTAAAGCTATGGGCACGGATTTATTTATCTGGGCCAAAGATACCATCCTCAAACAGACGGACAATCAGAGAGGACTATTCAAACCCTTGAAGATCTATTAAGACTCTGTGTCCTAGATTTCAAAGGAAGTCGGGATAAGTACCTACCACTGGTGGAATTCTCCTACAACAACAGTTATCAAGCAAGTATAGGCATGGCTCCATTTGAGGCGCTAGATGGATTAAAATGTCGTTCTCCAAAGATCTTTCGGGACGAGGTGGGAGAAGCAACATTGTTGGGACCGTAATTAGTACGCATGACTACGTAAAAGATCCAAATGATTCGACAACGTATTCAAACTTCACAAGATCGACAAAAGAGTTATGCTGATCTTCATAGAAAGGACGTGTAGTTTAATATTGGAGATCATGTATTGTTACGTATTGCTCCATGGAAAGGAGTTACAAGATTTGGGAAAAGAGGAAAGCTCAATCCAAGGTTTGTTGGTCCATTTGAGATTCTTGACCGAATAGGAAACGTAGTTTATAGACTCGCGTTACCTCCAAGTATGTCTCGTGTTCACAATGTATTCCACATATCTATGCTTCAGAATATGTGAAAGACCGAACCACATTATCGTTAGAACCAGACGAGATAGTCAAGATTTAACATACGAGGAGATACCGTTGAGATTTTGATAGAAAGAGCATGTCTTACATACGAAGGTTATACCACAAGTTAAGGTTTTGTAGAGAAACCATGCAATCGAGGAAATGACATGGGAGTTGAATCGAAATGAAAGCGAGGTACCCTCACCTTTTGATATACCAGTACGCACGCCAATTTCGAGGGACTAAATTTCATAAGGAGGGAGGTTGTAAGACCCCAACTTATTATAAATAAAATTGAATTTTCCTTTATTCATTATTCTAAATTAATAAGGGTTAATTTGATATAATTCTTTGGTTATGGGTAAAATGTGCAAAGTTTACAAAATAAGAAAGTGGTTATAAAATATTCATTATTGCTTGGGAATATTCGCTTGGTCGTGGAATATTCTTTTTTGTTCGGAATCTCCGCATTTACTTGCCATAATTATCATGGTGGGCCCATAAGCGGAAAAAACGGTTGGATGAAGGAAAATGACAAAGATTAAGTTTTATAAATAACGACGTAAATTGTTACCGAATTAATAATCGTTGGGTTACCCGGTGGTTAAATACAAAGAATACGCGTGGTTGCATAAAGAAGATACCAGATTGCAAAGATTATTGAATTATTGATCCTTACGTAAGAAGGCACTACTCAATAATTTTTACACTAGTTATCGCTCAATATTATATTTTATTGATTCAATAATTGTTGCGTTGATATTTTTTGTATTGTCGTTGTTTCAATAATTGTCATTACACAGTATTTTCCATTATCAAATCAATAATTCATATTATTTGAATAATATTATCGATAAGATTATTGGCAATGTCTAGAAAGTTCTCATTCGAGGAGAGGTTTGGTCACCTAATTGCGCGCCCAAAGAAGAGAAATCCTTATCGAAAGCCCCATCTTTCCGGAACTACCGATTCACAAGATCTTTGTGATTCTGTAATATTATTTTTGAATAATTAATTATTGATTATTATGATAAAGAAAATATTTATTTTATGTGGATATAGATGGAGAAAATTTTTAAT
The DNA here is from genome assembly GCA_020205605.1 of Panax ginseng. NCBI lineage: Eukaryota > Viridiplantae > Streptophyta > Magnoliopsida > Apiales > Araliaceae > Panax > Panax ginseng. Next base: position 64,974,130 of record CM035127.1, read on the forward strand.
GTGACAATTGTTAAAAATTAATATGTTATCTTTTTCTGATAAAATAATTCATTTAAATATATTATTTTAATAATATATTAACGGTGATATTTTTATAATGAATGTGGGATATATGAGTATATGAGGAGGTAGAGTATTTTATGGCATTAAATGTTTAACATATGTTTTGTGTGTCGGTGGACACAATTCTTGACCAAAAATTTATTATAGACTATAAAATTGCCCATTTGTGGATTTCGGTCAATTTCTGTTTGGAATTTGGAAAAATTTTCTTCTGCAAAGTTGTAGAGAATGGAATTTCCCATGGAAAGTCACGAGTTTTGAATTTTTCTGATAACCGAGCTATTTTCTACGAATTGTTGAAGTTTGGGAAAATAAAATGATTTTTATTAAATTAATGGATGGGACCCACTTTTTGGTTGGTGAGTAAAACACATGGGTCAATAATTCTTCCAACATGGTGCCCAAAATATTCAAAGCATGCGTGGATTTGAAAAATAAATAATAATAATTTATTAATTTAGTCTCCTTCATGCTCTAACATTTTCCTATAAATAGAGGGCTAAGTTAGAATTGAAAATCACACCGTAAACAAAGTTTTTCTTTCTCTCTAAATTATCGAGTTTATTCTTGTGAGTATAGTTTGAGTGTTGCTATACTGGTCATGGGTTTCACAAGACTATACCCAAATTCAAATGTAAGTACTAAGTTATTTTGAGGTAAGGGTATTATTTTCTTCTTAAATGATATTTTTTTCTTCAATATCATTATGCCAAGTATTGGTGAACTTTTTTATCAAATTTGGAACTTGTTGTGTGGGGTTACTATTCACATATACTGGCACTATTCACGATACTAATAATTATTCACGAATACACAAGACTATTCAATTAAAAAATAAAATTTTTTTTTTTGTCCAAAATATCTATTCGGATACTAGCTTTGATTGTATCCATGTTTTGATCATTCTTGAATTTTACACCAATATGATTATTTTCAAAGTATTTTTGGACATGGGTAAAACAAAGTACTAATCCTTAATCCTTAATCCTTGTCATTTTGTTTCATCGGATTCGCTTTCTTTAAAAATGTTTTCATCATCCTCTACCCTAAATGGTGATATAAATGAATATCTTTGGCCCAGAGTGTAAAGATAAACGATTAATCGATGAATATCTTTGGCTCAGAGTGCAAAGATGAACAGTGTTGAGATTGAATATGACCAACCTGGTGATATAAATGAATATCTTTGGCATGTAGTAAAAGATGATTAAAGATGTATATTGATTGTTATTACAGGATAAACTATTGATGATGGACTTTAAACCTTAGAAGACAAAAGAGAATTTTCTCTACGTGACTCTTCTAATGGATTGTCAAGCTTCACGTGCATTTGTTGATCTAAAACTTGTTGTCTATTGTATTCTATTAGATTTTTCCCGCTGAAGACTAACGATAATTTGTTGTATATTATCATAGTCATAATATTCTTTATCGGGCTAGTTGAGCTCACCCTTTTCCTTTTTGTTCCATTTTTCTTCTCGTGAGGTGAGAACATAGCAGGATCGAAGTCTGGGGTATGGAGTGATGGTTCTAGGAAGATGTTTTAGTTGTCCTCACTATTTTCGTAAAATAGTGTATGAATAATTAATGAGGACTTATTTGGTGTGTATATTGTCTAGAAGACAATATTTGTATTTAAACTCACAGTTGTATTGTCGATTCTACATTTACATCTCGTATTATCAAAGATTGATATTCGCTCGGATATCATCACCAAGATTAAAACCGAGGATATTCCAAAGACGACATATTCGTGACTCGACACGGGCATTATGAATTCTTGGTCATGTCTTTTGGATTGACTAATGCTCCCCGCCGCTTTCATGGATATGATGAACCTAGGTATTCAAGGAATATTTGGATCGATTCGTTGTTTTTTATTGATGACATCCTCATCTATTCCAAAAGCCGTGAAGATCATGAGCACCATTTGAAGTCGGTACTACAAAGACTTCGTGAACACAAGCTTTATGCCAAGTCAAGAAATGCGAAGTTACGCTTCGAGGAAGTAGCATTCTTGGGCACGTGGTGTCAAAACAAGGAGTATCTGCTGACCCGCCAAGATTGAAGCAATACAAAGTTGGGAGCAACCAAGTCATGGATCAAGCACGCGCGACTTTTCGGGCTTAATGGTTATTATCGGAGATTTGTGGAAGGATTTTCTCGAATCGCTATCGCTAACTCAATTTGACGGAAGGATGCAAAATTTTATGGAGCGAGGAATGCGAGAAGAGCTTCCAAGAGCTCAAGAGGAGACTCATTTCGCTAAGACTGTTTTCGACAATACCATCCGGTTCGGATGGATTTGTTATCTACGATGCTTTCGGCAAGGGGTTAGGATGTGTTCTCATGCAACATGGGAAAGTCATAGTTTATGCCTCATGACAACTCAAATAAATGAGAGAGAATTATCCTACTCATGATCCGGAGTCGTAAAAATGTGTTTATGCGTTGAAGATATGGAGACACTACTTGTACGGGGAGAAAGTAGAGATTTATACGGATCATAAAAGCCTCAAATATTTCTTCACCCAAAGAGAACTCAACATGCAAGCAACGACGTTGGTTGGAGTCGTTAAAAGATTACGATCACACTATTCAATATCATACTTTCGAAAATCGAACGTAGAAATGACGACGATTAAGTAGAAGATCATATGCAAAGCACGAAAGCGATATTGTCAACGCAAAGGCCCATTTTGTATGACTTGCAAAGGATGAAGGTAGAATTAAAGACTCAGGACCCACATAATGATGGCAAATATACAAGTAGAACCGACTTTTCGATCGATAATGTTAAAGTCGCCAAGCTACGGACCAAACATGCGTATGAAGAAGAAAGTGCAAGAAGGAGCTATTCCTAAGCAAGAATTGATGAGGAAGGAATACTTGAATCAATTCTAGACTTTATGCTCCTAACGATTCGACCAAGCATAAAATCATGATGGAGGCACACAACACCCCGCTTGCAATCCATCTCGGGAGTACCAAAATGTATCATGATATTCGACATACATTTTGGTGGAACAATATGAAGAGAGAGATCGCGGAGTTTATCTCGAGGTGTTTAACTTGTGAAGCAGTAAAGCGAGCATCAAGTGCCAAAAGGTCCATTGCAACCACTTGAGATTTTGAATGGAAATGGGAACACATTACTATAGATTTTGTTACTGTGTCTTCCCAAAGTTTCTCAAGGCGTAGATGCAATTTGGGTTATTATTGATAGATTAACCAAGTCCGCCCATTTTTACCGATACGCTTGAGACTTATCCCTTGAACGCTCTTGCTCAGAGATGTACGTGAATGAGATTCTACGATTGCATGGCATGCCAAGATCCATAGTTTCGGATCGTGACCCGAGATTCACTTCAAGATTTTGGGTTAGCTTGCAGTAAAGCTATGGGCACGGATTTACGATCTGGCTTCAAAGATACCATCCTCAAACAGACGGACAATCAGAGAGGACTATTCAAACCCTTGAAGATCTATTAAGACTCGTGGTCCTAGATTTCAAAGGAAGCCGGGATAAGTACCTACCATCGGTGGAATTCTCCTACAACAACAAGCTTATCAAGCAAGTATAGGCATGGCTCCATTTGAGGCGTTGTATGGACGAAAATGTCATTCTCCAGTATGCTGGGACGAGGTGGGAGAAGCAACATTGTTGGGACCAGAATTAGTACGCATGACTACAGAAAAGATCCAAATGATTCGACAACGATTCAAACTTCACAAGATCGACAAAAAGAGTTATGCCGATCTTCATAGAAAGGACGGTAGTTTAATATTGGAGATCATGTATTGTTACGTATTGCTCCATGGAAAGGAGTTACAAGATTTGGGAAAAGAGGAAAGCTCAATCCAAGGTTTGTTGGTCCATTTGAGATTCTTGATCGAATAGGAAACGTAGCCTATAGACTCGCGTTACCTCCAAGTATGTCTCGTGTTCACAATGTATTCCACATATCTATGCTTCGTAAATATGTGAAAGACCCAACCACATTATTGCGTTAGAACCGCACGAGAGATAGTCAAGATTTAACATACGAGGAGATACTGTTGAGATTTTGGATAGGAAAGAGCATGTCTTTACGACGAAGGTTATACCACAAGTTAAGGTTTTGTGGAGAAACCATGCAATTGAGGAAATGACATGGGAGTTGAATCGGAAATAAAAGCGAGGTACCTCACCTTTTTGATATACCAGTACGACGCCAATTTCGAGGACGAAATTTCATAAGGAGGGAGGTTGTAAGACCCCAACTTATTATAAATAAAATTGAATTTTCCTTTATTCATTATTCTAAATTAATAAGGGTTAATTTGATATAATTCTTTGGTTATGGGTAAAATGTGCAAAGTTTACAAAATAAGAAAGTGGTTATAAAATATTCATTATAGCTTGGGAATATTCGTTTGGTCGTGGAATATTCTTTTTGTCAGGGAATCTCCGCATTTACTGCCAAGTATCATTGGTGGGCCCTATAGCGGAAAAACGGTTGGATGAAGGAAAATGACAAAGATTAAGTTTTATAAATAACGACGTAAATTGTTACCAATTAACATCGTTGGGTTACTCGGTGGTTAAAATACAATGAATACGCGTGGTTGGTTGCACAAGAGAAGACACCAGATTGCACAATGAGATTATTGAATTATTGATCCTTACGTAAGAAGGCAGGCACTACTCAATAATTTTTTACACTAGTTATCGCTCAATATTATATTTTATTGATTCAATAATTCATGCGTTGATATTTTGTAGATTGTCGTTGTTTCAATAATTGTCATTACACAAGATTTTCCATTATCAAATCAATAATTCATATTATTTGAATAATATTATCGATAAGATTATTGGCAATGTCTAGAAAGTTCTGCTCGAGGAGAGGTTTGGTCACCTAATCGGCGCCAAGAAGAGAGAAATCCTTATCGAAAGCCCCTCTTTCTCGGAACTACCTGATTGTCAAGATCTTGTGATTCCGTAATATTATTTTTGAATAATTAATTATTGATTATTATGATAAAGAAAATATTTATTTTATGTGGATATAGATGGAGAAAATTTTAATGTGACAATTGTTAAAAATTAATATGTTATCTTTTCTCGATAAAATAATTCATTTAAATATATTATTTTAATAATATATTAACGGTGATATTTTTATAATGAATGTGGGATATATGAGTATATGAGGAGGTAGAGTATTTTATGGCATTAAATGTTTAACATATGTTTTGTGTGTCGGTGGACACAATTCTTGACCAAAAATTTATTATAGACTATAAAATTGCCCATTTGTGGATTTCGGTCAATTTCTGTTTGGAATTTGGAAAAATTTTCTTCTGCAAAGTTGTAGAGAATGGAATTTCCCATGGAAAATCATGAGTTTTGAATTTTTCTGATAACCGAACTATTTTCTACGAATTGTTGAAGTTTGGGAAAATAAAATGATTTTTATTAAATTAATGGATGGGACCCACTTTTTGGTTGGTGAGTAAAACACATGGGCTGCTGAATTCTTCCAACATGGCTGCCCAAAATATTCAAAGCATGCGTGGGATTTGAAAAATAAATAATAATAATTTATTAATTTAGTCTCCTTCATGCTCTAACATTTTCCTATAAATAGAGAGGCTAAGTTAGAATTGAAAATCACACCGTAAACAAAGTTTTCTCTTTCTCTCTAAATTATCGAGCGTATTCTTGTGAGTATACTTTGAGTGTTGCTATACTATATGGGTTTCACAAGACTATACCGAAATTCATGTAAGTACGGTTATTTTGAGGTAAGTGGGTATTATTTTCTTCTTAAATGATATTTTTTCTTCAATATCATTATGTCAAGTATTGGTGAACTTTTTATCAAATTTGGAACTTGTTGTGCTCTGGGGTTACTATTCACATATAAGACTATTCACGATAATACGACACTATTCATTATCAAATCGGCACTATTCAATTCCCAAAAATAAAATTTTTTCTTTTGTCCAAAATATCTATTCGGATACTAGCTTTGATTGTATCCATGTTTTGATCATTCTTGAATTTTACACCAATATGATTATTTTCAAGTATTTTTGGACATGGGTAAAACAAAGTACTAATCCTTAATCCTTAATCCTTGTCATTTTGTTTCAATGGATTCGTTTCTTTAAAAATGTTTTCATCATCCTCACCCTAAATGGTGATATAAATGAATATCTTTGGCCCGTAGTGTAAAGATAAACGATTAATCGATGAATATCTTTGGCCCAGTAGCAAAGATGAACAGTGTTGAGATGAACATGACCTAATCTGGTGATATAAATGAATATCTTTTGGCCCGTAGTGCAAAGATGATTAAAGATGTATATTGATTGTTATTACTGAGGATAAACTATTGATGATGGACTTTTAAACCTTAGAAGACGGTAGAATTCTTTCTCTCACGTGACTCTTCTAATGGATTGTCAAGCTCATTGCGATTTGTTGATCTAAAACTTGTTGTCTATTGTATTCTATTAGATTTTTCCTCGTTGAAGACTAACGATAATTTGTTGTATATTATCTTAGTCATAATATTCTTTATCGGGCTAGTTGAGCTCACCCTTTTCCTTTTTGTTCCATTTTTCTTCTCGTGAGGTGAGAACATAAAGCAGGATCGAGCCTGGGGTATGGAGTGATGGTTCTAGGAAGATGTTTTAATGTCCCTCACTATTTCTGTAAAATAGTGTATGAATAATTAATGAGGACTTATTTGGGTGTGTATATTGTCTAGAAGACAATATTTGTATTTAAACTCACAGTTGTATTGTCGTATTCTACACGACATCTGTATTATCAAAGTTGTAGTTGCTTTCTATACCTTGTATTTTGGCGACTCAGAATGGGTGTTGTATACCTATTTTGGGGGCGTCACAATATTATTCATGAATTTTACTCCACAAAGCAGTATCATGTTGACAATTTGAACATTATTGAATTCTGGATAAATTAAACTATAAATCTTTAAAAATTTATCCTTTGCTTTCCTTTAATTTAATTCTTATATCATTGTCATCATCCTCGTCTTTATATTATGATGAAGGTTATATGTGGCCCGTAGTGCATAGATGGAATTGGTATGATTATAACTATGAATTATTCGGTACAATCATGAAAGTAATGTTAAAAATGATATGGTAAAAATCCTCATTGACCGTAGTGCATTGATGGACAGTTGTTGGCATGATCATGACCATTGGTGAAAACACGAATATATTTGGCCCGTAGTGCATGGGTAATTTGTGGTCGTGCTACTAAAGAATATTCTTGGCCCGTAGTGCATGGATACTTCAGTGATGTGGATTATTTATTAAGTTGAGTCTTTGTGATAAAATTGATGATAAACCTTTTAAATCATAGAAGATAGTAGATTTTATGCTCTACTTGACTCTTCTAATGGATTGTTTGTTCCGCTGCAGTTAAACTTGATGTTTATTATATTTTATCAGTTTAACATTGTTGAAGGCTAACGATAAATTATTCTGCATTATCTTAGTCATAATATTTCTTACTGGCTAGTTGAGGTCACCCTTTTCTTCCATTGTTCTCTTCAGGAAATGAGAATATAGCTAGTACTAGTTGGGGAACGGAGTGACGGTCCAGATAGTTGCATTAGTAGTCCTCACTATTCTATGAAATAGTGTGATAATAAATGTATTGAGGACTTATTTTGAGTTTGAATACTGTCTAGAAGACAATATTTGTATTAAAACTCATAGCTCATGTTGTATATTTAATTTTGTATTTGTATTCTGTACTATGTATTTGGCGACCCAAGATGGGTGATGTATACTTATTTTGGGGGCGTCACAGTTGGTATCAAATCTTAGGGATATGATCCATGGCTGAGATGTGAGACTAGAACTAGGAGGGGAGAGACGGGTAATTCCTTCGCTAGTATGACCTACCTAAGTTTATTTGTATTTAATTGGTAGGTCAGACTATAGGGATAATATGTTGCATGTCAATTAACCCTTGTTTTGTGGCAGTATTTGAAAATGACATCCGAGAATGTTGAGAATAACAATGGACCACATGAGACCGTTGAATCACCAACGATCAATACCCAGTATAATGTGCATCAGGAATGCAATAATCCCCAGGTTAACAACAACATCGACCAGATGATGAACGACGGGATGTTTAGAGGCTTTATGCAGTTCATGCAACATCAAGTGAGAACAACTCATGTTTAAAATGCAGGTGGAAACACTGGCAACTCTCGGATGGTCACCGCTAAGAAGTTCAAGGAGCTGGGCCACCAGATTTTTTGGGAGAGCCAAAACCACTTAAGGCAGAGGCGTGGATAAAGTAGATCACCAAGATATTTGATGTCTTGGGATGCTCCGAGGAGCAAAAGGTTCCCTTTTCCACCTTCATGTTGCAAGGAGAGGCATATTACTGGTGGGAATCTGCAAAGCGTACTCACCCTGCCGCACTGAATATATCTTGGGAGAAGTTCCAAGAACTGTTCAATGACAAGTACTTTCCCAAAAGTATTCGTCACATGAAGGAGGTAGAGTTCATCAAGCTGGAGCAAAACAATATGACCGTGTCATAATACGAAGCTAAGTTTGCCGAGTTGTCCTAGTTTGCATCCCACTTGGTTGATAATGAGGAGAGAACGACGCGGATGTTTCAAAGAGGTTTAAAACCTGAGATACATTAATACCTAATTTCTCACAAACTGTGTTTGTATTCAGATGTTATAAATAGGGCTCAGTTATTGGAGCGCGATAACGAGTCAACCCAACCAAGAGAAAGCAACCGACAAAATGATAATACCAGTGGTAGCAGTCATCGAAGCGTTGACAACAAATGTGGAGGGAATCAACATGCTAGAAATGGTAACCACCTCAGTGGTAATCATGGCTAAGACAATAAGAGTGGAAATTTCAAGAAGAGGAGATTCAATAATGATGGAAAGATGTCAGCGCCAACACCCGTTGTTAAAGAAGGAGAACGATCATCGATCGTATGCTATAAATACGGAGGGGAGGGATATATCAGTCCAAACTGTACGCAGCAGTCCAAAACATGTTATAATTACGGAAGAGAAGGTCACCTAGCTCGATTTTTTCGTACAGTAAAGCCAAATTCAGTTGGGATGGAGGCACCAAAGGCCATCCCAGAGAAGTCAAAACCAATAGTTCAAGGGAGAGCATTTGTCGTGACCTCTAAGAAAGCAAGGAACCCGAACGAGGTGATCACAGGTAAGCTAATCATAAACTCTAGCGAAGTCTATACCTTATTTGATACCGGTTCTACCCATTCTATTATTTCTCCTACTTGCGCTCAATGTTTAAATTTGACTCTGGAGAAATTAGACTTTGACTTATCTGTTGAAACTCCGTTGGGAGAAACCTTCATTACATCCACTATTTATAAGTCTTGTTTGATTAAAATTGGCACTCTCACATTACATGTCGATCTTATTTCATTGAAAATACTTGCATTTGACATAATTCTAGGGATTGATTGGTTAACTACTCATCATGAAAAAATTGATTATTTTCGTAAGGTTGTTAGCTTTCATATTCCTAACCAACCTATTATGTGAATTCAAGCAACCAAACCATTAAAATATATCATTGTCATCTCAAGCCATAAAGCTATTCGTTTATTGAAAAACGGATGTCAAGATTTCTTAGCCCATGTCACACATTTAAACAAAAATACGCCAGATTTGAATGATATTTCTATTGTTAATAAATTTCCTAATGTATTCATTGAAGAACTTCTTGGCCTACCCCCAGAGCGTGAAATTGAATTTTGTATTGACCTTGAACCCGGTACAAAACCCATTTCCAAAGCCCCCATATCGATTGGCTCCTATTGAACTTCAAGAGTTAAAAACCCAACTGCAGGAGTTGTTAGACATCAGTTTCATTCATCATAGTACGTCTCATTGGGGTGCTCATGTTCTATTCGTAAAGAAAAAAGATGGGAGTATCGCGACTTTGTATTGATTTTCGGAGGTAAATTATGAGCTAGTTATTATCGGAGATTCTTGGAAGGATTTTTCTAATCGGATTATCCGTAATTGGAAAGGTTTAAAGAATTAGTTATTAACAAAAATTTTGGAATTTTTAGGTTTAATATTAGTTATTAATCAAATGAATTTTATTAATACTAATCTGCGGTTATGTGTTTATTAATCGCTCTATAACCTAGGATGATTATAAGTCGGGAGGATTCTCGCCATGAGCTAGATTGAACGAGTAAGAATTTTCAAGACGAAAAATGAAAGTTTTCCCGAACAAAATATTTTTGGGGAAAAGAGACTAAATAGGCACTATTCATCCGCTTTTCGCTCGGAGATTTATTTTGAAATTCTTAGAAGTTAATGATTACGTAAAATGTTGAGACGTGATGGAATATTCATTAATATTTTAGTTATGGCAAAAACGAAGTTTTCGTCATGAACTCAAAAAACCTAAGGGTTAGGAAAAGTGAGTTTCGAGAATGTCATGATACGTATAATAATTAGGGTTATTATGCGTGAGAAGAAATACTTAGTATGATACGAAGTTATTATATGAGTATAGAAAGAAGAATAGATGACGATAATACGTAAATCGTCATTTGAGCTAAATACTAAAGAAGAGATTACGAGAATACGAGAATAGAATGCGAGAATACGATTAGTCTTAATGGACTTTGTGTTCATGGACTTTTAGAATCCAATGGAACTTGGATTATGTCAAGCCCAATGATTTGTGAAATCAAGCCCAAGATAGGCCCAATAAGAATTAGGGTTAAGGCCCAAACCAAGAAAAGAAACTGTGGATCGAACCGATGGGTAAATGAATGGGTAAGAACCAATGGGGCAACCCATGGGGTGACCAATGGGCATGTGGGCCGGCCACTTGGCCACCAAGTAGGGGTGGTGGCCAAGTAAACTTGGTGGCTAAGCATTGGAATAGTAAGGAGGTTAAGGGGGCGAAATGACCAAATTGCCCTAACTTTGGAAATTCTATAAATAGAAAACTTAATTTCATTATTTTGAGATTTTTAAAATCCTATACTTGAGAGAGAGAGAGAGAGAGCCTGATGAAGAGGAGAAGGAAGAGTTTGAGCATGAATGCTCTGATCAAAAGTGATCGTGAAATAGAAAAAGCTTGCAAATCGCTTCGGCCAGTATAACGGAAGAGGATTAAAGAAGAACCAGAATCCCAACCCTAGTTTCTTCTAATATTTTCTTTAAGTTTTTTATGTCAAAAACATAGCTTAATGAGAATAAGAAGTAAGATGATTAGAAATGATTTCATATGGTTGAAATCATGAGAAAACGAAGAAATAAGAATTAAAAATTTAGTTTATAAATTTCTAAAGGAAGTATAAGATTCGTAAGGGTTTTGAGCGATCCGAATGAATCTTATGAATGAGTAGGTGAAATAAGTAAGGAATGATGTTCTATAACATCAAATTCCAAGAAAAAGTGGACTCGTAATCCAAAATATCGATTAAAAATGAATAACGAACGAAGAACACGAAGAACACGAAGAATGTTGTTGATGAACAAATTTAAAACCATCGTAGGATAATTGTTGTTGATGGACAAGTTTAAAACCATCGTGTATAAGTTAGTTGCATATTTCTTGGTTAAGAACGATAGAAACGTTTATGAAGAACGGATTAAAACTTAGCTATAACGAAGTTATGGTGAAATTTTCGTAAAAGACGAACGAGAATTAGAAAGTTAGTAAATGAACCCAAACATGTAGGGTTTCATAAGAAAGTAAGAGAATGTAGAAAACATGAGTCGTGAGACTCAAGAACTAACGAAGTTCCGAAGTTCGGATGACCGAATTTATGGATTTAACGAAAGCCAAGAACGTTAAAAGCATAAAATGAACGAAGGACGAAGATTAAGCCAATTGAATGGCATGTTAACGGATTCAAAATGAAGTTCTGTCCGAGGGGTGTTGAAGTACGTAAAGAGAATGGCTTTGGAACGACCTCGTTCTGAGTTATAACGAAGAAGTTATGAGATCGTAAGGTACGCGTCTCAAACTTGATGCAAGACTTGGAAAAATTTCTAGGGTTTTGTCTCAGGCCGCAGTCACGGACAGACTAAGAGAAGAAGTGGGCACAGATGACTAAGCTCCGGCCATAATCTTTGAGAGAGTGGCGCCAGCAAGCGAGAGATAACAAAGGACTTAGCTGCCGCAAATACAATTTCAAGGGAAGAGAGGAGAGAGAAGTAGGTCGCGCGCAACGCGAGAGAGAGGAAGGGCACAGGCGGCAAGCAGTCACGGCAGTAGGCAATGCCCAGAAATGAGTTTTTTATTTCTCAAGTACTGGGGGATGTGCAAGAAAGAAGTATGAACACGTAGTTCACATAATGTAACACTTAAGTAAGTGTGTTAAACCTTTAGTGAAGGTTGAATGGAAAGATTTAACGAGATTAAAAGATAGAGAATGTAAACGCTAGATTACGTAACCGATATTCGGGGACCGTATTCGTAATAAACGAACGTGAGGGATTACTGTGATTGTGATTCTTTAGACGTTGAGTGACGAAGGTAATGAATAACATTCCGATGTTATGTCATGGTAATAAGAGATAAGTGTAAAGCGTATAGACGCTATGAACGCAACGTTGTTGTGATGAACGATCGGTCTTAGCATACAACGGACCATATGGCTTTGACATTAAGAAAGAATAATGAACATGGGGTTCATGGGATGGATAATGATGAATGCAATTGAAACCTTGAGTAAAGGTTGGGTGACAGATTAAGAGACGAGCAACGTGAACGTCGAATACGTAAACGATCCTCGTGAATCGTAATTACGTCGGATGAACGTTCTAAGTGTACAATGGTTGTATGACTTGGACGTTTACGAAAGTAGTAAGTAAGATATGAATGGTATCAAGGAAAGCCGTAGAGAACGGTAATGAGATTAATGAAAGTCCGAGGGTGAGTCAGATAGAGAATGTTAGAATGAATGTAAGCGTTAGACACTTAAGCCAACGTAAGGGTTGAGTGTACGCGATTATTAAATGTACAGAACCTACACTCCGTGTATGGTTTGACCGTAAGGTAATGAAGAATGTTGTTTAATCGTGAACGGTGAAGAAGGTGAATTGAAGATAAATAACGTATAACGTTAAGAAGTTGAGTTAATAAGTATAACTTGGATAAACGTTCCGAGTTGAAGGAACTGGACGTTGTAAGGTATGAATAAGTTCATTTGAAATGTTTAACGCTATGACCTTATAGTATTGACATTGAATGATCATTTCGAGTATACAAAAGACTGTATGACTTAGACGATAAGAAATGAATCCTGAGGTATAGCATTTAGTTGCCAGAAAGCCGTGAGGAATAAGAAGTTGACTTAACGAACATTATAGTTAAATGGTTCATATAAGTTAAGATAAGTTAGGTTGTGGTACAATCGTAACTTTGATAGTTGACATATGGGAGCTGGGCTAAACAATTCCTTCAGAGAGCGAAGGTATATACAAAATCGGCAACCGATCTAACTCTCATCGTGGGGGCAGTAGATAGATGAGACGGGAACTTGTTTGTTAGTTGTTTGTGGGAAACCACTCAGAGTACCATATGGACTACTAACAGAGAAGTGATGTGTGCTGAGTTCTATAGAAGTTATAAGAAGAAGATAAGAATGCAAATCATCAAAGATGATGAACATTTTGAGTAAGACATCTCCGTATGTCATGAAGCCGTAAAGCGGAAATGAAAGTTAGTCGCGTAAGCTTATATTGCAAGAACGCGAACCCTAAGAAGTAAAGTTAAGTAAACCAATGCGTAAGTCAAGTATATGACTAATTGGTATATGTGTTATTTCCTTATGTGTTATATAGGGATTTGGAATGAGAAGTTCAACGTAAACTATAAGCTGTAGCTGTGCGTAAGGCAAGTTTTCTAACTTCATTCATGCTATATGAATGCTTATTTCTTAAACTTCTCAGATGTTAAACTTGAGAAATTATGTCTATGTACGAATCTGCGATATTTGTACAAGGTGGTAGAACGTATGAGGCCTTGTGCCACAATTTGAACACTTTGGTGTTTCTTTGAGATGAATTGTTCTATGATTGAGTTGTTCAATACAGGTATTCTCGGTTTATACATGAACCGTTATTGTTAAGTCTGTGCTAATGATTCTAGCCAGACATGATATGTATGGAAAAAGGTAGAAGAATGAAAGTAGTGTAAAGAGTATGTCATGAATGTTTTAAGATGATAGGAATCGAGACTATTCCTATTATTCAAGCTGCTTCATAACCTTTGTTCAGTTATCGAAGTTCTAAAAAATGTTTAAACTCTTGAAGTTGTTTGTTCAACTGTTATGACTTGCTGGGCAATTGAATGCTCACACTTGCTTTTAAATGAAAAACATTTTCAATGAATGATGTTAGAAAGAACTTAAGGATCCCGTAAAGATCAAGTCGACGCAGATCCGCATGAAGTGTCATTCAAGATATGAATGTGCGTGAAGAGCAAGTGAAGACTTGTAATATAGAATGATAGAATTAAACTATAGACTAGTTTAATGAACAAATTATGAATCCTTGGTGGTATGATGAAAGTCACCGTGTAAGATGTAAAGAATAATGTAATTATCATTATCTGTAATGAAAGAGGTTCTAAGGTTTCGAGAACCTGGGATTTGAGAATGTATGTCATTATATTTAGCTATATAATGAAGTATGTTTGGAAGGAAATGGAATAGTGATACACTGAGTCCGGGTCTGAAAGTAGGCCGGATTTCGGGGCGTCACAGGGTGGTATCAAAGCTATAGGTTATAACTCTTAGGTATGTGTACCTAAGACTATAATCGTAGAGAAGAGGATAAGAAAATCGTTGAGTTAAACGATTAAGAAAGAAGATCACCACGTGATCATAGTGAATCTTAGTAACAGATGAGCTGTTAAACGATGAATGATTTATAGCTAATGCTATGAATGAAAGGTACTACGAAGTAGTACAGAAAGAAGAACTCAGATTGAGTTATAAAGGTTAGTATACGAATTAAAGAAAATTCGTATTAAGTAAAGAGAAATTTAGAAGTTGTAAGATTTCAATTGAGGTCTCATGTGATGGCTGAGTTGTATGAACCTTTGTTATGGGCAGAGGTTTGTGCTTTGGTGTACAACTACTCAGTTTATTACAATGATAATCATTGGAATTGGTCGCGCTATTAAGATGTATATGACGAGAAGGTGAATCTTTTCTCTTGTATATACTTGATAGGTAGAGAATGATAAGGTAGGTGCGAGTTCTTGAAACTCATACTTATGATAAGTTCGTGACTCATAATAATATGGTATGTTTTTGAATGTTTCAGCGAATGGACGCCAAAGGTCTGTCTGGATGTTCTTAAACTCATATTATTGTGGAAAGTTCCTGAACTCATAATGTGTGGTAAGTTGATGGACTGTACTATGGTATAGATGTTTAGACTGAAAACGAAGTATTTTCAGTAGACTTAGCATTGAAGGTGCTAGAGAAGTTTAAGTATTATCACAGTAAGACAATGAAGGAAGATGGAGAATAGGATATTCCAAATCCTCTAGCTATGATAGATTTCGATGTTTATTCAAATCGTACGTAAATGTACATTCTGAAAAAGAAAGAATTGGTTCAACTTTTTGAACCAACGGATTTTAAAAGAGCTATGTTTTGTATGTCTATGCCAATTTCTTCGGCTAGACAGAAATTGATTTAAAATATCAAAATGATTTTTATATCACCTGTGAATTTGATGCAACGATGGTAAAAAGATGGAGTTGTTAATGCAATTGAACTTGGTGGGATGTGATCTTAGGATCAACAAACCGCTATGGTATGATGTATAATGACGAAGTCATAAACTGACGAAGTCCTCAACGTACTGTGAAGAGTACGGTATCATGACGTCATAAAATGTTTTTGTGAAAAGAATTTAAAGAAGTAGTCGATGTCAATTGATTTGACTAGACAAATGTTTTAAGAAATATCCAAAAATTTTGGTATTAAGTTCGAGGTGAACATACCCCTAAATGGGGATATACGATAGGCTGATCACCTACGTATGGAAAGAGGTGGTTTACTTTCTTTGTGATTGTAAACTTACCGTGGAAAGAAAGGTTTACGGCGAAAGCCTGTTTAACCTAGTAAGAGTTCATGGTCAAGTTAACCCCTCAACAAAAGTATGAAATGTTTTAAAGGATATTTTATATTCCTCGTTATTCCTTCTACTTCATGATTCTTGATAGGTTATGGAGATTAGGAATGATGGAAAGATAAGAACTTCTTTAAAGAGAAGTTGAGAAGAAGAGTAAGCTAAAAATTTCGAGGATGAAATTCTGTGAAGAAGGGAAGAATGTGAGAACCCGGGTAAAGGTTTGGTTTTAAGAAATTCCGAGGACGGAATTTTTATAAGGAGGGAAGAATGTAACAACCCGAAATTTTGGATTATCCAGAATTTAGGTTTAAAGAATTAGTTATTAATAAAATGAATTTTTATTAATACTATTCTGTGCTATGTGTTTATTAATCGTTCTATAACCTAGGATGATTATAAGTTGGGAGTATTCTAGCTACGAGCTAGATTGAACGAGGAAGAATTTTCAAGACGAAAATGAAAGTTTTCCGGGAACAAAATATTTTTTGGGGAAAAAGACGAAATATGCACTATTCATCCGTTTCTGCTCAGAGATTTATTTTGAAATTACGAGAAGTTAATGATTACGTAAAATGTTGAGACGTGATGGAATATTCAATAATATTTCAGTTATGGCAAAAACGAAGTTTTCGCCTGCGGACTCAAAACCTAAGGGTTAGGAAAAGTGAGTTCCGAGAATGTCATGATCACGTATAATAATTAGGATTATTATGCATGAGAAATACAAGTATGATACGAGTTATTATACGAGTATAGAAAGAAGAATAGTACGACGTATACTATGATTATTGTATGAGCTAAATACGAAGAGATTATGAGAATACGAGAATAGAATGAGTAGAATACGACTAGTCTTAATGGACTTTGTAGAATCCAATGGAACTTGGATTATGTCAAGCCCAATGATTTGTGAAATCAAGCCCAAGATAGGCCCAATAAGAATTAGGGTTAAGGCCCAAACCAAGAAAAGAAACCGTGGATCGAACCGATGAGTAAATGAATGGGTAAGAACCAATGGGGCAACCCATGGGGTGACCCATGGGCATGTGGGCCGGCCACTTGGCCACCAAGTAAGGGTGGTGGCCAAGTAAACTTGGTGGCTAAGCATTGGAATAGTAAGGAGGTTAAGGGGGTGAAATGACCAAATTGCCCTAGCTTTGGAAATTCTATAAATAGAAAGCTTAATTTCATTATTTTGAGATTTTGAAAATCCTATACTTGAGAGAGAAAGAGACAG
The DNA here is from genome assembly GCA_020205605.1 of Panax ginseng. Lineage (NCBI taxonomy): Eukaryota > Viridiplantae > Streptophyta > Magnoliopsida > Apiales > Araliaceae > Panax > Panax ginseng. The sequence goes on from CM035127.1 coordinate 64,991,602, forward strand.
AGAGCTCGGATGAAGAGGGAGAAGGAAGAGTTTGAGCATGAATGCTCAGATCAAAAGTGACCGTGAAATAGAAAAGCTTGCAAATCGTCGGCTTTGAATAACGGAAGAGGATTAAAGAAGAACGGTAATCCAAACCCTAGTTTCTTCTAATATTTTCTTTAAGTTTTATATGTCAAAAACATAGCTTAATGAGAATAAGAAGTAAAAGAGGTTAGAAATGATTTCATATGGTTGAAATCATGAGAAAATGAAGAAATAAGAATTAGAAATTTAGTTTATAAATTTCTAAAGGAAGTATAAGATTCATAAGGGTTTTGAGCGATCTGAATGAATCTTATGAATGAGCAGGTGAAATAAGTAAGGAATGATGTTCTATAACATCAAATTCCAAGAAAAAGTGGAATCATCGTAAGGGTTTCGAGTTTTACAAAACTTTGAGCGTAGAAAACAATAAAAGTTTCTTCAAGAATATCTCCGCTATACCAGTTGTAATACTCTTCTTTTCAAGGTAATGGACATTATTGTTATTCAGTATTCGTAAGAAATAATATTTTCCTCCATTCTCTATAGTATATAAGTAATATTATTTTGTTTCAGATTTCGAATTCTATACTCGTTTTGTTAAAGTTTTGGCTTCTATACTCCATAAAATTAGTAGAATATCCTTGATATTTGCGCTTCATCCAATATCTTTTTATGAAAATATTATTCTGAGCATTCTTGATAAGTTTTAACTTTTTCATGTCGGAGTACTATTCTTGGGGTTACTATTCCCAAAGTACTATTCACTCGGGTACTATTCACCTTGGGTACTATTTATGACAAAAATTGATTTCTTTTCAATCCAAATCATTTTTGATACAATATCATTCATGAATTTTACTCCACAAAGCAGTATCATGTTGACAATTTGGATATTATTGAATTCTGGATAAATTAAACTATAAATCTTTAAAAATTTATCCTTTGCTTTCGTTTAATTGAATTCTTATATCATTGTCATCATTATCAAGTTTATATTATGTTGAAAGGCATATGTGGCCCGTAGTGCATAGATAGACTTGGTATGATTATGACTAGGGATTATTCGATATAATTATGACCGTAATATTACAAATGATGTGGTAAAAGTCCTCATTGGCCGTAGTGCATTGATGGACAGTTGTTGGCATGATCATGACAATTGGTGAAAACACGAATATATTTGACCCGTAGTGTGACGCCCCCAAAACAGGTATACATCACCTATTCTGACTCGCCAAATACATGGTACAGAATACAAATACAACTTAATTATACAAATTGTGCAAAAAATACGACAAAACATAAGTCGTGAGTTTTAATACAAATATTGTCATTTAGACAATATACAAACTCAAATTCAATATTATTACATTTATTTTCCACTATTTCCTTTGAATAGTGAGGACTACTAATGCTATCATCCAGTCCATCACTCTGGCTCCCGACTAGTCCCTCGCCACGTTCTCATTTCTTTCAAGAGAAAATGAAAGTAAAAGGGTGAGCTCAACTAGCCCAAGAGGGAAATATTATGACCAAGATAATGCGTAATATATTATCGTTAGCCTTCAACAGTATTAAACTGATATAATATAACAACCATAAATTTTAACTGCAGCGGAAAAAGCAATCCATTAAAAGAATCAAGTAGAGAATAAAATCTACTATCTTTTATGATTTAAAAGGTTTTTCAACACTTTTATCGCTGGGACTCAGCTTAATAAATAATCCACATCACCGAATCACCCCTGTAATACGGCCAAGGATATTCTTTAGTATCACGACCACAATTATCCATGCACTACATGCCAACAATATTTGTGTATTCATTAATGGTCCTGATTATGCCAACAATTGTCCATCAATGCACTACGGGCCAATGAAGACTTTTACCACATTATTTGTAACATTACGGTTATGATTACACCAAATAATATCTGGTCATAATCATACCAAGTCCATCTATGCACTACAGACCACAGATGACTTTCAACAAAATATAAACATGAGGATGATGACAATGATATAAGAATTCAATAAAACAAGTTCAAGAATTATTTTATCCAGGAATCAATAACGTCCAAATTGTCAACATGATACTGCTTTGTGGAGTAAAATTCAAGAATGCTTAGAAGAATATTTCAATGAAAAGATACTGGATGAAGCGCAAATATCAAGGATATTCCACTAATTTCATGGAGTATATAAGTCAAAACTTTAACCAATTGAGTATACAAGGAATGGAATAACAAAAGAATCACGGGCATGCGATAGACCAGACAGCAAAAGTTATTCCAATGTAATAATAAATAATGAGAATCGAAGCCGGACGTAAAACACATGCAGATGGGATATTCTAACAGAATAATAAAAGGCGGAATCAGTCCGGCGAAAAGCGCATGAACATGATATTCCAACAGAATAATAAAGATGGAACGTGTCCGTAGAGCATACATGCACAAGATGTTCCAACGAGAATGATAAATAATGGAACCAGGTTAGATAAACGCATGCAGACATGATGTTCCAATGAATGATAAAGAATGGAATAATGTAAGAATTTCACCAAGTATAGGGTAGCTCGGCATGATACAAAAGTTATTCCAATAGAATAATAAAGAATGGAATAACAGAAGTTCTCTTCATGGATAAGAAAGAAATAATACTCCCTACCTTGGAAAAATTGGATACTGGAATAGTGAGGTAGCAGACTTCTCTTCTTCTTTCTCTCTACAATTTCTCTCTATAATAATCACTCTAAAGCTTTTGTGAATTGGTGAGAAATGAAGGAAGAATGAGCTTCTATTTATAGGAAAATATAGTTTCGATAATTGCACGTTTTGGGGCTCGAAAAATTACAATACAATACCTCCAACTTTTCTTTCATTTTTAATTTAGTCCTGCAAGTATTATCAAACTTGCACCATCTCCCCTAATTGTAAATAATGTGAATCAATAGTTCAATCATGTGAATCAATAGTATAATCATGTGAAAAATACGAATTACAGTATAGTACCCCCATCTATACCTCCATTTTTAACTTAGTCATGCAAGTATTATCAATCTTGCACCAACTCCCCTAATAGTAAATAATGTGATTCAATAGTACACACATGTGAACAAATAGTTATATAAGCATGTGAATTAGTAGCAATTAATTGCTCATTTATCCGATAAATTACCCTATTTATCAATATAACCCCTAGACATCAATTATCATAGGAATAGATGTCGATTTCCACTAACACTAATAATCCCAACACAATGGAACTATCAAAATTCATTTTTAATCAACACAACTTATTCATCATTTATATTATAACTCACAATATTTAACAACTGAGGTCATTCCCGGAAAGAGGGGCTTTAGATAAGGATTTCTCCTTATGGTAGCAAGCAATTAGGTGACCAAACCTCTCCTCGACATAACTTCTAGACATTGTCAATATTGCAAATAATAATATGAATAGCTTTGTCGTCTCAATTATTGATTTAATAATATAAAATATTATGCAAATGATACTGTGACAATAATTGAATCAATAATATGAGAGATATAATGCAAAGCAATTCTTTGTATCAATAATTGAGTATAACCTGGTGACTTCTCACGTAAGCATCAATAATAAATACCGTGTGTGCTACTATGCAACCACGCCAGACATCATTGTACTTTTAACACCGGGTGTTTCAATAGTTAATGATAAAACTTACGCCGTTTTCTCAATCAAATAATAATTCCGTTGTGGGGGTCCACCAATGATTGTCTCCGTTATACGAATATTCCTGTTAAAACAAATATTCCCCGACCAATCGAATATTATATAACAACTTGCGTACTTTGCAAAATTTGTAAATATTACCCACAACTATAACATTATATCAAATCCACACCATAATATTCAAAAATATATTTCGAGAAAATTTAATCTTTATTCAAAAAGTTGGGGTCTTACAACCTCCCCTTCTTATGAAATTTTATCCTCGAAATTAGGGTGCGTACCTGGTATGTCGAAGAGGTAAGGATATCTTGATTTCATCTCAGATTCTAACTCCCAGGTCATTTCTTCCACATCGTGGTTTCTACACAAAACTTTCACTTGAGGTATAACCTTGGAGCGTAGAATATGATCTTTTTTATCCAAGATTTTAACAGGTAACTCTTCATACAATAAATCTTCCCCTATCTCGTCCTGTTCTAATTCAATAATGTGGTTCGGGTCTTTCACATATTTACGTAACATAGATATATGAAAAACGTTATGAACACGAGACATACATGGCGGTAAAGCGAGTCTATACGCCACAGTTCCTACTCGATCGAGGATTAAAAATGGGCCAATGAATCGAGGGTTGAGCTTTCCTCTCTTTTCAAAATGGAGCAACACGTAATAACACATGATCTCCAATATCGAATTCCACCTCCTTTCGATGAAGATCAGCATAACTCTTTTGTCGATCTTGTGAGGTTTTTATACGTTGTCGAATCGTTTGAATCTTTTTCGTAGTCATACATACCAACTCCAGTCCCAACAACGTTGCTTCACCCACCTCATCCTAGCATACTGGAGAACGATACTTTCTTCCATACAACGCCTCAAATTGAGACATGACAATACTTTCTTGATAACTGTTGTTGTAGGAAAACTCCACAAATGGTATGAACTTATCCCAACCTCCCTTGAAGTCAAGGACACAGAGTCTTAATAGATCTTCAAGAGTTTTAATGGTCCTCTCCGAGTGCCCGTCTGTCTGAGGATGATATGCCGAGCTAAATTGTAAATTCGTGCCCATAGCTTTTTGCAAACTAACCCAAAATCTTGAAGTGAATCTTGGGTCTCGATCAAAAACTATTGATACTGGCATACCATGCAGTATTAAAATCTCATTTATGTACATACGATCAAGACGTTCAAGTGTATAAGTTTCTCGTATAGGTAGGAAATGAGCAGACTTGGTCAATCTATCAATAATGACCCAAATTGCATCTATGCCTTGAGAAACCTTGGGAAGACCAGTAACGAAATCCATGGTAATGTGTTCCCACTTCCATTCTAGAATTTCAAGTGGTTGCAATGGACCTTTTGGTACTTGATGCTCCGCCTTGACTCGTTGACAAGTTAAACACCTTGAGATAAATTCTGATATCTCTCTCTTAGTTGCTCCACCAAAATATATGTCGAAGATCACGATACATTTTGGTATTCCCAGGATGGATTGCAAATGGTGTGTTGTGCACCTCCATCATGATTTTATACTTTAAATCAGGGTTTTTAGGAACACAAAGTCTGGAGTTGACTCAAAGTATTCCTTCTTCATCGATTCTTGCTTCCGGCATAGCACCTTCTTGTACTTTCTTCCTCATACGCATCAGCTCCAGGTCTGTAGCTTGATCAGCTTTAACTTTATCGATTAAAGTCGGTTCTACTCGTATATTCGCCATCATCACATGGGTCCCTGGAGTCTTTATCTCTAACTCCATCCTTTACAAGTCATACAAAATGAGCCTTTACGTTGACAATATTACACTCGTACCCGCATATGATCTTCTACTCAGTGCATCAGCTACTATGTTCGCTTTTCCAAGATGGTATTGAATAGTATGATCATAATCTTTCAACAGTTCGAGTCAACGTCATTGCCGCATGTTGAGTTCCTTTTGAGTGAAGAAATATTTGAGGCTTTTATGATCCGTATAGATCTCTACTTTCTCCCCATCTGAGTAATGCCTCCAAATTTTAAGCGCTAAAAAAGCAACGGCTAACTCTAGATCATGAGTAGGATAATTCCTCTCATAGTCTTTGAGTTCTTAGTGAGGCATAGGCTATGACTTTCCCATGTTGCATGAGAACACATCCTAACCCTTTGCCCGAAGCATCATCAGATGACAAATCCGTCGAGGCCGGATGGAATTGTCGACAGTCTTTGAAATGAGTCTCTTCTTGAGTTCTTGAAAACTCTTCTCACATTCCACGCTCCAATTGAATTTTATATCTTTTCGAGTCGGTGAGTTAATGGAGTAGCGATTCGAGAAAACCCTTCTCTGAATCTCGATAATAATAACCAACTAAGCGAGAAAGCTACGATTATGACGATCATCGATTTAGGTTTCTCCCAGCTTTGAATTGCTTCAATCTTTGCCGGGTCAACATATATCCCATGATTTGATATCACGTGCCCAAGGAATGCAACTTCCTCAAGCCAGAACTCGCATTTCTTCAACTTGGCATATAGCTTGTTTTCACGAAGCTTTTGGAGTATCAGCCTCAAGTGTTGCTCATGATCTTCACGGCTTTTGGAATATATGAGGATGTCATCAATAAAGACGACCACAAAATGATCCAAATATTCCTTGAATACTCGGTTCATCATATCCATGAAGGCTGCAGGAGCATTAGTCAATCCAAAGGACATGACTAGGAATTCATAATGCCCGTACCGAGTTCTGAAAGTCGTCTTTGGAATTTCATCTGTTCTAATCTTCAATTGATGATATCCTGAACGAAGATCAATCTTTGAAAAGAATTTGGTGCCTTGCAACTGGTCAAACAGGTCATCAATACGTGGCAATGGGTACCTATTTTTAATGGTGACATGATTCAACTCCCGATAATCAAATACAAAGTCGCATACTCCCATCTTTCTTCTTCACGAATAGAACAAGAGCACCCCAAGGAGACGTACTAGGACAAATGAAACCAATGTCTAACAATTCCTGCAACTGGGTCTTTAACTCCTGAAGTTCAATATGAGCCATTCGATATGGGGCTTTGGAAATGGGTTTTGTACCAGGTTCAAGGTCGATACAAAATTCAATTTCACGTCTTTGGGGTAGGCGGGGAAGTTCTTCGGGAATATGTCAGGAAATTTATTAACAACAGAAATATCATTCAAAACTGACGTATTTTTGTTTAGATCCGTGACATGAGCTAAGAAAGCTTGACATCCGTTTTTCAATAAATGAATAGCTTTATGGCTTGAAATGATATTGATTGATTTTAATGGTTTAGTTGTTTGAATTCGCATAATAGGTTGGTTAGGAATATGAAAGCTAACAACCTTACGAAAACAATTAATTTTTGCATGATGAGTAGTTAACCAATCAATCCCTAGAATCATGTCAAATGCAAGAATTTTCAATGAAATAAGATCGACAGGTAATGTGAAAGTACCAATTTGAACCAAACAAGACTCATAAATAGTGGATGTAATGAATGTTTCTCCTAACTGAGTTTCAACAGATAAGTCAAAGTCTAATTTCTCCGGAGTCAAATTTAATCGTTGAGCGTAAGTAGGAGAAATAAAAGAATGGGTAGAACCGGTATCAAGTAAGGTATAGACTTCGCTAGAGTTTATGATAAGCTTACCCGTGATGACCTCGTTCGGGTTCCTTTCTTTTTGGGAGGTCACAACAAATGCTCTCCCTTGCACCACCGGCTTTAACGTTTCTGGGACGGCCTTTGGTGCCTCCATCCTAGCTGAACTTATCTTCGGTGAACGACAAAATCGGGCTAGGTGACCTTCTCTTCCACAATTATAACACGCTTTGGATGGAATCGCGCAGTTTGGACTGATATGTCCCTCCCCTCCATATTTGAAGCATATGATTGGTGGTCATTCTCCTTACTTAACCACGATTGCTGGTGCTGACGTCTTTCCATCATTATTGAATCATCTTTTCTTGAAATATCAATTTTTACTGTCTTGGCCATGATTACCACCGAAGTGGTTACCATTTCTGGCATGTTGATTCCCTCCACGCTTGTTGTCACCGCTTCGATGGTGATACCTTTGGTATTTTCATCTTTCTTTGTCGCTTTACATTGGTTGCGTTGACTCGTTACTGCGCTCCAATAACTGAGCCCTATTTACAACATCTGAGTACAAACACAGTTTATGAGAAATAAGATATTGACGTATCTCCGGTTTCAACCCTCTTAAAAACATTCGTGTCATTCGCTCCTCATTATTGACCAAATGGGATGCAAACCGGGATAACTCCGTAAATTTAGCCTCGTATTGCGACACGGTCATATTGTTTTGCTCCAACTTAATAAACTCCACCTCTTTCATGTGACGAATACTTTCGGGAAAGTACTTGTCGTTGAATAGCTCTTGGAACTTCTCCCAAGACATCTTGAGTGCGTCATCTTTGGGTACATTTTCTGATTCCCACCGATGTACGCCTCTTCACATAACATGAAGGTGGCGAAGGGAACCTTTTGCTCCTCGAAGCATCCCAAGACATCAAATATCTTGGTGATCTGCTTTATTCATGCTTCCGCCTTAAGTGGTTTTGGCTTTCCAATAAACTCAGGTGGTCCCAGCTCCTTGAACTATTTAGCGGTGACCGTTCGAGAGTTTCAGTGTTTCCTGCATTTTGAGCAGAGCCACTCACTTTGATGATTGCATGAATTGCATAAAGCCTCTGAACATTCCATCGTTCATCATTTGGTCAGTGTTGTTGTTTGCATGAGGATTGTCGCCTTCCTGATGCACATTATTCTGATTGTTGATCTGTGGAGACTCAACGGTCTCTTGTGCCCCATTGCTATTCTTAATATTCTAGGATACCATTTTCAAATACTGCCACAAAACAAGGGTTAATTGACATGCAACATATTATCTCTATACTCTGACCAACCAATTAAATACCAAAAAATTAGGAAGGTCATACTAGCGAAGAAATTCCATGTCTCTCCCCTCCTAGTTCTAGTCTCACATCTTAGCCAGGGATCATATCCCTAAGCTTTGATACCAACTGTGATGCCCTCAAAATAGGTATACATCACCTATCCTGAGTCGCCAAATACATGGTACAGAATACAAATACAACTTAATTATACAACTGTCGTGCAAAGTATGACAAGACATAAGTTATGAGTTTTAATACAAATATTGTCGTCGAGACAATATACAAACTCAAATTCAATATTATTACATTTTTTCCCACTATTTCACTGAATAGTGAGGACTACTAATGCTATCATCAATTAAAAGTCTACTCGTTCCCCGACTAGTCCACCTTACGTTCTCATTTCACAGAAGAGAACAATGAAAGTAAAAGGGTGAGCTCAACTAGCCCGATGGGAAATATTATGACCAAGATAATGCGAGAATATATTATCGTTAGCCTAGCGATATTAAAGCGATATAATATAAAAACCATCAAGTTTAAGCTGCGGTGGAACAAGCAATCCATTAAGCTGCGATCTACTATCTTTTATGATTTAAAAGGTTTTCAACACTTTTATCATTTGGACTCGACTTAATAAATAATCCACATAATAGAATCACCACGTATGTACTGCCGAGGATATTCTTTAGTATCACGACCATAATTATCCATGCACTACAGGCCAACAATATTTGTGTATTCATTAATGGTCATGATCATGCCAACAATTGTCCATCAATGCACTACGGGCCAATGAAGACTTTTACCATATTATTTGTAACATTACGGTTATGATTACACCGAATAATATCTGGTCATAATCGTACCAAGTCCATCTATGCACTACAGGCCACATATGACTTTCAACAAAATATAAACATGAGGATGATAACAATGATATAAGAATTCAATAAAACTAGTTGAAGAATTATTTTATCCAGGAATCAATAACGTCCAAATTGTCAACATGATACTTCTTTGTGGAGTAAAATTCAAGAATGCTCAGAAGAATATTTCAATGAAAAGATACTGGATGAAGCGCAAATATCAAGGATATTCCACTAATTTCATGGAGTATAGAAGTCAAAACTTTAAACAACTGAGTATAACAAAGAATGGAATAACAAAAGAATCACCAGGCATGCGATAGACCGCACAGGCAGGTTATTACAATAGAATAATAAATAACGGAATCAGGTCCAGCGTAAAAACGCATGCATGTGGGATATTCCAACTAAATAATAAAGGCGGAATCGAGTTAGGAATAAAAGCGCCAGAACGAGGATATTCCAACATAATAATAAAAAGGCGGGACCGAATTAGGCGTAGAAACGTCTGAGACGAGGATATTCCAATGAATGATAAATAATGGAACCGAGTCAAGCAGTAAGCGCGCTACAGACAGGATGTTCCAATGAGAATGATAAAGAATGAAATAATGAGAAGAATTTCACCAAGTATAGGGTAGCTGCGTATCTGGAGTTATTCAATAGAATAATAAAGAATGGAATAATGAAGTTCTCTTCATGGATAAGAAATAAATAATACTCCCTACCTTGGAAAAATTGGATACTGCAATAGTGAGGTAGCAGACTTCTCTTCTTCTTTCTCTCTATAATTTCTCTCTATAATAATTGCTCTAAAGCTTTTGTGAATTGGTGAGAAATGAAGGAAGAATGAGCTTCTATTTATAGGAAAATATAGTTTCGATAATTGCACATTTTGGGGCTCAAAAAATTACAGTACAATACCTCTAACTTTTTTTCCATTTTTAATTTAGTCTTGTAAGTATTATCAAACTTGCACCACCTCCCCTAATAGTAAATAATGTGAATCAATAGTTCAATCATGTGAATCAATAGTATAATCATATGAAAAATACGAATTACAGTATAGTACCTCCATCTAATCCTCCAATTTTAACTTAGTCATGCAAGTATTATCAATCTTGCACCAACTCCCCTAATAGTAAATAATGTGATTCAATAGTACACACATGTGAACACATAGTTATATAAGCATGTGAATTAGTAGCAATTAATTGCTCATTTATCTGATAAATTACCCGATTTATCAATATAACCCTTAGACATCAATTATCATCGGAATAGATGTCGATTTCCACTAACACTAGTAATCCCAACACAATGGAACTATCAAAATTCATTTTTAATCAACACAACTTATTCATCATTAATATTATAACTCACAATATTTAACAACTGTGTCGTTCGAGAAAGAGGGGCTTTAGATAAGGATTTCTCCTTAATGGCGCTCAATTAGGTGACCAAATCTCTCCTTGACAGAACTTCTAGACATTGTCAATATTGCAAATAATAATATGAATAACTTTGTCATCTCAATTATTGATTTAATAATATAAAATATTATGCAAATGATATTGTGACAATAATTGAATCAATAATATGAGAGATATGATGCAGCAATTACTGTAGCAATAATTGAGTATAACTGAGTGACTTCTCACGTAAGCATCAATAATAATTACCGTGTGCTACTATGCAACCACACGTATTACTGTACTTTTAACACCGGGTGTTTCAACAGTTAATGGTAAAACTTCCGCTGTTATTTTCATAAAGTATTTTTGTCGTTTTCTCAATCGGACAATAATTTCGTTGTGGGGGTCCACTAATGATTGTGCCATTGTATGAATATTCCCTGTTAAAACGAATATTCCCCGACCAATTGAATATTATATAACAACTTGCGTACTTTGCAAAAATTGTAAATATTACCCACAACTATAACATTATATCAAATCCACACCATAATATTCAAAAATATATTTCGAGAAAATTTAATCTTTATTCAAAAAGTTGGGGTCTTACACGTAGTGCATGGGTAATTTGTGGTCGTGATACTAAAGAATATCCTTGGCCCGTAGTGCATGGATAATTAAGTGATGTGGATTATTTATTAAGTTGAGTCTCAGCAATAAAATTGATGATAAACCTTTTAAATCTTAGAACATAGTAGATTTTATGCTCTACTTGACTCTTCTAATGGATTGCTTGTTCCGCTGCAGTTAAACTTGATGTTTATTACATTTTATCAGTTTAACACTGTTGAAGGCTAGCGATAAATTATTCTGCATTATCTTAGTCATAATATTTCTTACCGGGCTAGTTGAGCTCACCCTTTTCTTCCATTATTCTCTTAAAGAAATGAGAATATAGCTGGTACTAGTCGGGGAATGGAGTAACGGTCCAGATGGTTGCATTAGTAGTCCTCACTATTCTGTGAAATAGTGTGATAATAAATGTATTGAGGACTTGTTTTGAGTTTGAATATTGTCTAGAAGAAAATATTTGTATAAAAACTAACAGCTCATGTTGTATATTTAAGTTTGTATTTGTATTATGTATCATGTATTTGGCGACCCAAGATGGGTGATGTATACTTATTTTGGGGGCATCACAGTTGGTATCAAAGCTTAGGGATATGATCCCTGGCTGAGATGTGAGACTAGAACTAGGAGGGGAGAGACGGGTAATTCATTCGCTAGTATGACCTACCTAAGTTTATTTGTATTTAATTTGTAGGTCAGAATATAGGGATAATATGATGCATGTTAATTAACCCTTGTTTTGTGGCAGTATTTGAAAATGATATCTGAGAATGTTGAGAATAACAATGGAGCACATGAGACCGTTGAATCACCAACGATCAATACCCAGGATAATGTGCATCAGGAAGACACTAATCCTTAGGTAAACAACAACACTGACCAGATGATGAACGATGGGATGTTCAGAGGCTTTATGCAGTTCATGCGACATCAGGCGAGAATGACTCCTATTCAAAATGCAAGTGGAAACACTGGCAACTATCGGATGCCACCATTAAGCAGTTCAAGGAGCTGGGCCACCAGAGTTTTTGGGAGAGCCAAAACCACTTAAGGCGGAGGCGTGGATAAAGTAGATCACCAAGATATTTGATGTCTTGGGATTCTCCGAGGAGCAAAAGGTTCCCTTTGCCACCTTCATGTTACAAGGAGAGGCATACTATTGGTGGGAATCTGTAAAGCATACTCAACCTGCCGCACTTAAAATGTCTTGGGAGAAGTTTCAAGAACTGTTCAACGACAAGTACTTTCCCGAAAGTATTCGTCACATGAGGGAGGTAGAGTTCATCAAGTTGAAGCAGAACAATATGACTGTGTCAAAGTATGAAGCTAAGTTTGTCGAGTTGTCCAAGTTTGCATCCCACTTGGTTGATAATAAGGAGAGAACGACGCAGATATTTCTAAGAGGTTTGAAACCTGAGATACGTCAATACCTGATTTCTCACAAAATGTGTTTGTATTCAGATGTTGTAAATAGGGATCAGTTGTTGGAGCACGATAACGAGTCAACCCAACCAAGAGAAAGCAGCCGACAAAATGATAATACCAGTGGTAGCAGTCATCGAAGCGGTGACAACTAACGTGGAGGGAATCAACATGCCAGAAATGGTAGCCACTTCGGTGGTAATCATGGCCAAGACAATAAGAGTGGAAATTTCAAGAAGAGGAGATTCAATAATGATGGAAAAACGTCGGTGCCAGCACCCATTGTCAAAGAAGGAGAACGATCATCGATCGTATGCTACAAATCTGGAGGGAGGACATATCGGTCCAAAGCTATACTTGACGATCAAAAAACATGTTATAATTACGAAAGAGAAGGTCACCTAGCTCGATTGTGTCGTACAGTGAAGCCAAATTCAGTTTGGATGGAGGCACCAAAGGCCGTCCCAGAGAAGTCAAAACTAGTAGTTAAAGGGAGAGCGTTTGTCGTGACCTCTAAGAAAGCAAGGAACCCGAACGAGGTGATCACGGGTAAGCTAATCATAAACTCTAGTGAAGATCCTCTCTCTCTAACCCACAAAATTCAAGTGCTAGATCAGTCCTAAATCAAGCCCCACTACTACTCACAACAAATCAGTAGCCTAGAATCCAGATTTCTTCATAGAAGGTATAAACCCTCGAACCAAATCTGCTCTTTGATCCTTTGTTAAATGTTGTGTTTTTATGTTTAATCATGTGGTATAAGGTGTTAAACAATGATCTGGGTTGCTAGATGTTGTATCCATAACATCTAGATACTCGAAATTGAAGTTTTCAAAAATCTGGAAAGTTTTTATGTGTGGTCTGACAACAATATGTCAATGGCCTTAAATCTTTTGTCGTTTAGGATTTTTGTTGTTTTAAGTTTTAAATATGAAGTATGTCATGTGGTCTGTGATCTAGAAGTGGAATCATGGCTATTCCATGTCCAGATTTCATTTTATTGTTGGTCAAACCTAGTTGACCGAGCTTGATCGAGCGATTTCTGGGTAACCCAGAAATCCTTAGGCAACGTCTGACAAGATATTCTAAGCCTTTGATTTGTCAGGTTTTATGTGTTTTGATGATGTGTTTGTATCTAGGTTGTAACCTGCTATATGGACTATAGAATCAAGGCCTTATATTCCTTAAACAAAAAATGGATCGATTGTGGTGTATGGTCAAACTAGGATATCCGGTCATAGTTTATGTTTTCTGAAAATTCCAGAAAAACGTAAGAACAATGTTTCTGATAGCCTTTGACCGAATCATAACTTGTGATTTTGATATTGTTAAACTGATCTATTGGTTCCTATGTGTTCCTTGTCATAAGTACTATATACTTCGACTATGAGAACAACACACTTATTACCATAACATAATTACAATTAAGATAGAAAGTAGGCACATGAAACTGCCTGGGTTTCTGGGTTACCCAGAAAACCCAGAAACAGTCTAACAGTGACTTTGAAGGCTCACATCCTTCATTTGAGTTGTTGTATTAACAAGCTAAGGACCGATAATTGTAGTGTTACACTCCTTCTACAATATTAATGTTCTAGTTAGCCCAAATCATGCTCAGGCTGAGAATCATAGATGGTCAAAGTCAGGGCCTTGAATACCGACTGTCAGTGTTCTTGAGCCTCAAGAACACCTACAGTGACAGAAACAGTCGCTAAAGCCTTTAGCGACGGATTTAATTATTTTAGTTTTCTAATTTCCAGAAAATGATTAAAAATAGAAATATATTCTAAAAATCAATTAAAAATGCTAAATAATTTCTGAAAATTACAAAAATAATTTGAAGTTATAACAATTAACTTTTAATAATTTGACATGTTTTTCATAAATATTAGTATTTATTTGAAAATTATTAATATTTAGTTTATTTATTAAATGCATTAAATAAATTAATTAAAATGATTTTATTATATTAAAAATAATTTTAAATGATAATAAGGTATTTAATAATATTTTAAGTTATAAAACATTACTTTTAATTTTTTAAGGCAAATTTCATTAATTAATTAATATTAAAGATATTAGATTTATTTAATACTTATATTAAATAATTGGTTAAAAATGATTTTAATATTATAAAAATCATTTTAAATGAAAATAAATAGTTTAAATTTTTTTAAGTTATACAATGTGACTTTTAATATTTTTAAGGTAAATTTTATTAATAAATTAATATTAATGATATTAAATTTATTTAATAATCATTTTAAATAAATAGTTTAAAAATGGTTTTATTGATTTAAAAATCATTTAAAAAGATATAAATGGTTTGAAAATATTTGAAGTAATAATAAATGACTTTTAATATTTTGATAAATAGTACATTAATATTTAAATATTAATGGTTATTATTTAAAATGATTTTAAATCTTTTAAAAATCATTTAAAGGTAAAAAATGTTTTAAAAATATTTTGAGTTATTATAAATAACTTTAATATTTTGGCAATGGTTTCATTAATAGTTTAATATTAATTAAATATTAATGATAATAAAATTATTTAATATTTAAATCATTTAAAAATGATTCTAGTGTTTGAAAAATTATTATAAGGCTATGAGAAATAATATGACTGATATTTAAATTATCTAATCGAATATTGAACTATAGAATAGAGTTTTAGACTCGATAATTACCCGATAAAGCCGTTGGTACACCGAAATATTTCAGAAATTGATCTAGACTTATATAAATTGTCTGTAAAAGTGTTTGTTTGTGATCCAATGATTGTTAAACATGTGTGACAATGTGATTAGGTTATGTGCTGACTGCTAATAGTAATACAATGTGTTATGATATGTATTTCTAATTGATAGAATGATCTTATTAATGATAGGTCTCGACATAAAAGATAAAACTAAGTTGCATAACTGTAAGCAGCAGACCATGCAATTATATAACCTTTGCATTTACTTTATGCAATGGACATGTGTAAGCTAGTTTCAGAACACTATTGTTATTGTTATTGTTCATGTATCTATACTTTTGTCGATATGCCAGTTCTTGAATTCTATCCGATCATTGTTATCAATACAATAATATTGTATAATTCAATTATTTATTATGTTCGTTAATTTCTAAATATTGTTATACAAGTGTCCTCACTTGGATAATTACTATACATGTTGATACATACGTATTAAATTCTGGTATGTATACATTGATTAAGAGTTGTCTATGCTATTTGACTCGGTTAGACATAGATTTAAAGATAGCGTTGAGATATGTCTTAGCTAATTATTCTGGCTAGACGAATATTTGTTAGAACTTGATAGGTTCGAGTAAGAACTCAATTATTATTGATAGGTCGATACCAATTTTTTTGGCTAGATAGAAAAAACGATTAGATATTAAAATCATAGTATTTCGTTGTTATAATTCAAATTTTGATTGTAAGATTGAGAAGAACAACCTTTAATACAAAGGGAAAACTTATGGTCGTATATTCGGCCATTGCGCGCGTTTAAGTATTATGCATTATATAGGGTATAATTAAGCTGATCACTTGTTATACTTGTAGAGGGGCATGCCTTAATCTTTATGGTTATCTGATACACCTGGGTATATCATTGCAAATCTTTGATAGTTACTTGAGAATTAAGTTAAAGATCCTTAGGGATCACTCAACATAAACTATGAAAAATATTCCACTTTGTTATTACGTATAATTAATTCTTGTTATTTAGTTGAATATCAAAAATTAAAAACAAAGTTCATAGTCTGTTGATTGCTCTCCATTTATAGTCAGTACGTAGGTTCAAAATTTGAGATAGATTTGATATGTTGTATAAATTGGTTCAACTTACTTCACAACTGTTGATTCGTTGTAGAAGTGCCTTTCATAGAAAACATTTAATTCTTTCAGCTAACATTTATTATCTGCTATTACTTGTTGGGCACCCAAATGCTCATTCTTGCTTTAAATATAAATGTTTTCAGCCAAACGTGATCAACCTGAAGGTTCGGACAAGAACAAAGGAAAGGGAAAGCTAGCAGAATAAACTTTATGGTATCCTATGTAATAGTTAGTCTATATTAAGATGATAATAGTTATTATCTATCTTGTAATGCAATGTAGTAACGGTTGAGAAACTGGGATTAGACTCTGATATATGTAAATTAAGTTTGGTATTTATATTATTGTTATTATTATTAGTATTATTCCGATCATAGAAATGGTATCGTGAAGCACCGAGTTCGGGTTCCAAGTACCTGAATTTGGTGGCGTCACATGCACCCTCACTTTTGCCTGTAAGCTGATTACTAATGGTTCCTCTTCAGAAAATAGGCATGAGGTGCAAACTATTTGTAACATTCCAGAATTTTAAAGTGTAATATTAAATAATTATTGATTTATATAAGTATTTAATGGATATGTTTATTGTTGAATAAATAATTATTCAATTTGAGTTGATTTGGTTTAGTTAATTATTTGTTGAATAAATAATTAAATATTAAATATTAAATATTTATTTGCAATTATTGAATTATATAAGTATTTAATGGCAATTTGAGTTGATGTGGTTTAGTTAATTATTTGTTGAATAAATAATTAAGGAGCTAAAAGAATTAATTGCTATGAGATTATATACTAATTTAATTTAATAAGTAAGCTAGAGAGCTTATAATGATTAAATGAATTATAGTATTTTAATTGGAGTTTGTGATTAAAATAAAGTGTTAGTTGGTTGAATAAAATTATAATTATAAAGAAATTATAGTTTTATGATAATGATTTATGTGTTAAAGTAATTCATTAGATTAGTATTTGAATTGATTAAATTGATTATTTAATTAAATAGAAGTGTGACAAATAACTTTGCTATAAAGGAGTTACTAAAATAAATTAAGGGAGTTTAATTCAGTTTTGCCAAACAAGGCATAAGGGTTAATTGATTATCTTTTTAGTGGTTAGCCAAACAAGCCTTATGGCTTTTGATTTCAAATAAAAAATAACCGATGTCAGTTAAGTTAGAGTTATATTATATATTTAATATATATATATATATATATATATATATTATATCTTATACGTTATATCATAAGACGTAAGAATAGAGGAGAGAGGTTAGAGAGAAGAAAAGAAAAACTTAGAGGAAGAAGAAGAGAAGAAGAAGAGAAGAAGAAGAAAAGAAGAGGGGAAGAAAGGCTAGAGATTGGAGAAGAAGAAACTTGAGAATAGAAAGGAATAGCCATCATCATCTTGTTCAAGGTATTATTCTAATTTTTTTTTTGTTTTAAAAGTTTAGTTTTTCTCTTCCCAAATTCTCTGTAGAATCCTTGTGTAAGCATGAATTTTGTTGTTATGTGGCTTTATATGACATACTAGTGATGTTAAAATGATTTTCATAAGTTATAGTCAATGTATTGTTGTTATGTATGTAGTTGTGAAGAAAACCTTTTTACAGAGAGTTTTTGTGAATGAGTATGAGTTAATTTAAAGTAGCAATTGAGAGTTAATTAGCTGTTTAGTTGATAAATTGACCATTTAATTTGATAGAGTATGTATAATTATTGATAAAGATACTTTGAATTAGTTGTTTTGGTTGAAAAACAAAATTTACAGTGTTGATTTTCATTGAAATATCAAAAAGTGAGTTTTGATCAAAAATAGTGAAATTAGATGTTTTAAATTCGTTGTTTATGTTGTTGTATGGGTAGAAACATGTTAGGAGTTCTTGAATTATGTTTACATGAAGTTTTTGTATGAATTGCATGTGAATTAGTCTGTTAGAAATGAGCTTGTAGGCCAAAATGGCTTTTTCTTGTATCTTGTCAAGTTAGCCAAAAAATCAGTAGCTGATTGCTTAAGATGAAAGAAGAGACGTTTAACCTGACCCAACGCGCCATAACCCTTGTGCAGCACGATCCGTAGTTTATTTACCGCGTATTTTTTATCTCACGCTTGCATATCACCCATGATGTAAAGTAAATCGCGGCCATGCACATGAAAGTTAGCGTAATGGTCTCGATAGTGTACTTTTTTTTTTACGAAATTTTAAGAAACATTATGTGATGATAGTAGAATCAGTAAAATATTGATTTTAGTATTTCTATATCTTGTAAGATTTACTTGTGTTATAACTTGATTATGTGATTAAATAATCAAACATACATGATGAATGTAGTTAGTTAAGTTTGTAAAGTGGTAGTGACTAACTATGTCATGATGATGTATATATATATATATATATATATATATAGGGTATTGTGATTGAATTGATTCGGTTTAGCCTCGAAAGCAAAGGCAAGTTTTCTAATCCTTTATCTTATTGAACTAATTATTGTTTTCAATTCGATTACCTTATAATGATGTAAGCTGTCTAAACTTTGGTTTGATGTTGAACAAGTTATTCTTGTATTTAACTTGTTGTTTAGCATGCACAACTATATATAATAATGTCAAACATTTCTATCATTCAAATTGCTATGCATGCTTAGTATTCAATTTTAATTAACCTTGGCTTAGTATTGTTCAAGCAAGGTATGCTATAGTTATTCAAATTGTATGCTATTAGATTATTCCTAAAGCATGACTTTAGTTTACTATGATTGTTTCAATCACGATTATTCTATAGTATAATGTTATTGATTTTATTCAACTAGTCCCTTAGTTGATGTTCGTTGAATTTTAAATTACCTTGAAAGCTTATCCAAACCAAACTTCCTTTGGTGCGGACTTGTACTCTAAATACTGAGATGAACAACCCTATTGTTATGATTAGGGGTTAACTTACGCATAGCGTTAAAATGTTTGTGCACAATACATTGTACGAAGGGCTGATCCCCCTAAGTACGAGGTCTTTATAGTCTTATGACTGTTAAAGTTGGAGCTGAAAGATTACTTGCAACTATGGACGTAGTTCATGGTCTTACGACCCTCAGTGATGTATATTTTCCATATTTTGGGATTTCAGTTTCTGATTTTTATTGATAGAGTACTATTCACTTTTGATGAGCCTATTTTGATAGTTCTTATTGTTATACTCCTGTTGATTCCATATTATATCCAGTGAGCAATTGTTTTGCTCACTCTTGCATATTTATAAACTCATTTAAAACTAAAGAAGAAGAAGGTAGGTGAACCTTCGACTAGCAAAAGAAAGGGAAAAATGTACAAGTGATGAAGACTTGTAATTTTTACTTTGATTAAGATGTTAGACTTTTATTATGTTGATCTTAGACTTTATTTTAAAGAAGTTATGTAATCTTTTCCGCATTTGAATGATGATTAAAGGTTAGATAACCTGGGAGATTTTTATTTAAGTTTAATCCTGTATGGGTAGGTTTTTATTATTCAATTTTATTATAATTGGGTAGTTAGAAATGAATATTTTGATTAAGTGAACACCAAATCTTGAGGAAATAAAGTACCAGGATTTGGGGGTGTCACAAGTTGGTATCAAAGCTTTAGGTTATGAACCTTAGGTGGGGGGGAGAGGAAAAAAAGCCTTAGGAAGTAACCTTTGAAAAGATAGTGGAGACAACTCTTATCGAGTTTTAAAAAAGAAGTAATAAAACACTTATGTGCTTATGTGATTATAATTTATGTACTCGTGGCTGTCGAGTAGTAATGATTAATAATTAAAACTTTAAAACTTTATTGTCAAGATGACTAATGTCGGAGAATCCAGTCAGGCTAGGGAGGAGGGACCTCAAATGCCTATAGAGGAGGAGCCTCGCGACATTCAGGTAGTTTGGGAACAACTACTGGCACGGGAGTCAGTCCCGTTGGTCACAGTAGTTGAAGATGAGGATGATGACGTGGAAACAGATGAGGAAGATCCCATGTGGAGCTGCCACAGACGGATGAAGAGGACAAGGATGAGGTGCATGACCGTAACGTGGAACTTCAGGATACAGTTGAGGAGTTGCAGGAGATAGTAGTTGAACAACAGACTGCAATGACACAAAAAGACGGCGAGATCCAGGATCGTGAAGAACGACTGACAAATGTCGAGGAGAAACTAGTACAGACTGAAGGAGATAAAGAACAACTGATCAAAGTGGTCGCTGAATTGAAGAACAAGCTGAGAGAAGAAGCTGCTAAGAGGGCAAGAGCTGAAGATGCTTACGAGGAAGCTTTTCAATGAACCAGATTAGCAGCAAGAGACACGCAAACAAAGAGGATGAAGATGGAAGAGATGGATAAAGTATTTAACACCGCAATTAATAGAGGTCAAGATCGGGTCATGGGATATCCGATTCAGTTCGAGACGCTGCCATCATTCGTGTTAGATCGCAGAACAATGTTTCGAGTCATGGGGGAAGAATGTGATAGGGCTAAGAAGTATTTTAATAGAACATCGTAGCTATTGTATGAGGAGTGAAAGGTTAAATAAATTGTAAATCCCAAGTGTTATGCAACCTATGGGATATGACTATGATGTTGTCCTGAAACATTTGTAGTTCAGGAAAGTAATGTAGATAGCAGAGATGCTATTGTTTTATGTTTTCAAAAAAAAGGTTATGAATAAATAAAAGTTGTTACTTTATTCAAAGTGTTATGTGTTATGTGGTTAATTCTTTTTGGAGACAAGTTAAGTAGAAATTATTTAAAAGAATTGAATAATAATCTAATGAATGTACTTTTAACAGAAAATGTCTCCCAGACGTCAACCACCACGATAGAGAACCACTGAAGGAACCAATAACGACAATGTTGACGGTAACCCCGTTCAACAACTAGTGACACTACTGACAGGAGCGTTGCAGAATCAACCACAAAACCATGGTACAACGTTTAAGGATTTCAAGGCGGTTGGACCACTTAAATTCTGTGGGTCCATGAATCCAGTCGAAGCACAAACCTGGATTATGGAAATAGAAAAGGTGTTCAATGTCGCTAGGGTAGGGGATGACCAGAATACTGCTTTTGCAAAATTCATGTTGAAAGAAGAAGCTAGTTATTGGTGGCAGGCCAATAAAACTCGTGAAGGGCCAGGAGTGATGACCTGGGATAGGTTCAAGGAGTTGTTCTTCGAGACCTATTTTTTAGAGAGTTCGAAGAGTCAGCTAAAAGTGCAGTTTCTGGAACTAAAGTAGGGAACGATGACGGTATCTGAGTATGCCACGAAATTCAATGAATTGGCGAGGTTTGCGCCATATCAAGTCAGCATAGACGAGCGTAAGGCGAAGAGATTTTAACAGGGACTGAAGCCCTGGCTGTACAATAGGGTATCCCTATTCCAGTTAAAGACGTTTACAATGATGATGGAGAAAGCGTTACTTTTGAAGGTGGAGGCGAGGCAAGTGACGGTGACAAAGTTCAATCAGAACAAAAGAAGAAGAAGAATGAGAATGAGATTAAGAATGGAGGTGGTAGCAATTGGAAACAACAACAACAACAACAATAATGACTTGAAGAGGAAGTGGAATGGGAGCATGGGTGCTGGAAACCATCAGGGTAACCAGTAAAACAAAAAGTTTGAAGCATGTGCGACATACGAGAAATTTCACAAGGGTGCGTGCTTGATGGGGAAACGAGTTTGCTTCAATTGTGGCCAGGAGGGTCACATCGCCACAAATTGCACTCAACCTAAGAAGAATGTGTGCTTCACATGCGGATCCAAGGATCACTTTGCTCGTGAATGCCTTAAGAAGAAGGACAGAGTGACAACCAGAAGCAATGGAGGTAACAATGGAGGTACATGGGCCATTGCAGGACCTGCAACATCAAATAAACCCACAGCCAGACCCTTCAACATTACTGTGCAAGATGTTGTGCAATCAAAAGATGTGGTGTCAGGTATTATCCCAATCAATGATATTAATTCATATGTATTATTTGATTCGGGTGCTACTTGCTTGTTTATATCTGATGAATTTGCTAAGAGGTTAGAATTGCCTAGAGAAGAACTAAATTTTCCTTTGAACATAGAAATTGCGAATAAGGAAGTAATCCCTGTTAAATTCGTATACAAGAACTATAGGGTGAACATTAAGGAGAATATCTTGTTGGTAGATTTGATTTCGATTAGACTCGGGGAATTTGATGTAATTTTGGGAATGGATTGGCTGTTCAAATACGGAGCGGTAATTGATTGCCAAAAGAAGTGTGTAAACCTTATGACTCCGTCAAATGTAGTATTTCATGGTAGCAAGTTGCCTAAACAAATGAAATGTCTGACGACTATGCAGGCCAAGAAATTATTGAGTCATGGTTGTGTGGGCTATTTAGCTTACATAGTCGATACGCAGAAGAAGGGTGTGAAACTAGAAGAAATATCAGTAGTGAGGGAATTCGAAGACGTGTTTCTAGAGGATTTGCTAGGACTTCCGCCTGATAGAGAAATTGAGTTCGTGATCGACTTAGCGCCAGGAACACCACCGATATCGAAGGCCCCGTACAGAATGGATCCGGTAGAAATAAAGGAATAGATGGTACAGTTGCAAGAGCTGCTGGACAAGAAATATATTCAACCAAGCGTATCGCCGTGGGAGCAGCAGTTTTATTCGTGAAGAAGAAGGACGGATCAATGCTTCTTTGCATTGATTACAGGGAGTTAAACAAAGTCACTATTAAAAACAAATACCCGTTGCCAAGAATAGATGACTTGTTTGACCAATTGAAGGGTGCTAAATACTTTTTGAAAAATAGATTTGAGAAGTGGGCATCACCAGTTGAAAGTAAGGAAGGAGGATATACCATGAACTTCATTCAGAACTCGGTATGGACATTACGAGTTTCTGGTGATGTCTTTTGGTTTAACCAATGCACCTGCTGCATTCATGGATTTGATGAATAGGGTGTTTAAACCATTCTTAGACAAGTTTGTAGTGGTATTCATCGACGACATTTTAGTGTATTCCAAAACTCAAGAAGAATACGTGGAACACTTGCGTTTGACATTGGAAACACTAAGAAAGGAAAATTTGTACGCGAAATGCTCTAAGTGCAAATTTTGGCTCAACCGTGTACAATTTTTGGGTCATGTTATTGACAAGGATGAGATTTCAGTAGATCCATCAAAAGTGGAAGATGTGATCAATTGGGAACAACCAAGAACACCATCAAAAGTGATGAGTTTCTTGGGACTGGCTGGTTATTATAGAAGATTTATTCAAGATTTTTCTAAGATATCCACTCATTAACAAATTTGACAAGGAAAGTCAGAAAATTCGTTTGGATGGAGAAATGTGAAGAGAGTTCCAAGATTTGAAGAAGAAGTTAAGTGTGGCACCTGTGTTGGCATTATCAGATAATACATGAAATTTTGTGGTATATAGTGATGCCTCACACAAAGGGTTGGGTTGTGTTCTTATGCAGAATGACAAAGTTATTGCGTATGCATCACGACAACTGAAGGATTATGAGAAAGGATATCCGACTCATGATTTGGAATTAGGGTCAGATTGTATTTGCTCAAGATATGGAGACACTATCTTTATGGAGAGAAATGTGAGATCTACACAGACCACAAAAGTCTGAAGTATATTTTCACTCAGAAGGATCTGAACATGCGTCAGAGAAGGTGGATGGAATTGATAAAAGATTACAATTGTGAAATCTTTTACCATCCAGGAAAAATGAATGTGGTTGCAGATGCTTTAAGCAGGAAAGGTCGGGAAAAGTTAATACTGATAACAACTCAGGAGGAGCTCATTTCAGCAATGACAAAATTGGAGTTGGAAATCAAATTCCCAAAAGAATCTCACGAACAACTATTCCAGATAGAAGCTGGTCCAACTTTAGTGGACAAAGTGAAGGATGCTCAACTACAAGATAAAGAGTGTGGGAAAATCAAAGAGAATCTGATTGAGGGTAGTGTAAAATATAAGATCGACACTAAAGGACTACTACGGTTTGAGGGAAGAATCTGGGTTCCAAGAACACGGTGAAAGAAGAAGAAATTTTAATCAAGCTCATAGCTCAAAATATTTAATTCATCCAGGAAGCACGAAAATGTATCAAGATTTGCGCCGACATATTTGGTGGGCGAATATGAAAAGGGACATCGCAGAATGCACATCGAAATGCTTGACATGTCAAAGAGTAAAAGCCGAACATCAAAGACCCAGCGGATTACCTCAACCATTGGAAATATCAGAATAGAAGTGGGAACACATCACGATGGATTTTGTGGTGGGTCTTCCAACTACTCAGAGAGGATGTAATGCGATTTGGGTGATAGTGAACAGACTGACGAAGTCAGCGCACTTTTTACCAATAAAGATTAGATTCAATCTTGATCAGTTGGCAAGATTGTACATTAAAGATATCGTTTCGAGGCATGGAGTGCTAGTATCAATTGTGTCCGATAGAGATCCGCAATTCACGTCAAATTTCTGGAAGAGACTACAAGAATGCATGGGGACACAGTTGCGAATGAGTACGGCTTATCATCCACAAACAAATGGCCAAAGTGAACGAACAATTCAGACATTGGAAGATATGCTGAGAGCATGTGTCATGGACTTTAAAGGAAGCTGGGAAGAACATTTTCCATTAGTGGAATTTGCTTACAACAACATTTACCACGCTAGCATCAGCATGCCACCTTACGAGGCATTGTACGGCAGAAAATGCAGAACTCCACTGTGCTGGGATGAAGTCGGTGAACGTCAATTGCTAGGACCGGAACTAGTGCAATAAACTGCTGGCGTTGTCAAACTCATCAGGACAAGATTAGTAGCAGCCCAAGACAGACAGAAAAAGTATGCTGATCAACACAGACAAGATCGTGCATTCGACGTGGGAACTTTTGTATTCCTAAAAGTTCCTCCCTAGAAGGGGAAAATTCATTTCGATAAAAAGGGAAAGCTAAGCCCGAGGTTTATTGGACCCTTTGAAGAGCTGCGAAGAGCGGGAGAAGTGGCTTACGAGGTAGCTCTACCTCTAGAGTTAGAAAACATTCATAATGTTTTTCATATTTCGGTGTTACGACCATATAAACCCGACTACAAACATGTGATCGAGTACGAACCATTGCAGTTTGAGAAAGATTTGTCTTATGAAGAGGTTCCTATCCAGATAGTCGACAGGAAAGAACAAGTGCTCAGGAATAAAGTGATACCTTCTGTGAAGGTGATATAGAGGAACCACAACGCTGAAGAAGCTACGTGGGAGCTCGAAGAGAAAATGTTGAAAGAGTACCCTGAGTTATTTGCTTAATCCGTGTCTTCGATTCTGGGAACAGAATCTTTGTAAGTAGGGAAGAATGTAACGAATGATTTGTTTGAGTTGTGATTACGAGGATGTAATCCTTGTAAGGAGGGAATGATGTAACATTCCGAATTTTAAAGTATAATATTAAATAATTATTGATTTATATAAGTATTTAATGGATATGTTTATTGTTGAATAAATAATTGTTCAATTTGAGTTGATGTGGTTTAGTTAATTATTTGTTGAATAAATAATTAAATATTAAATATTAAATATTTATTTGCAATATAACCTTGCTATAAAGGAGTTACTAAAATAAATTCGAAGTTTAATTGATTTTTGCAAACAAGGCCTAATGCCTATTAAGTCTTTTATCTAATCGTGTTTTTATCAAACAACAAGTAATAAAGTGATAAGTTGATTTCAAATAAAAAATATCGTTCCCAGTTAGAGTTATATTCTAATTAATATATATATCATATCTTATAATGTTATATCATAAGACATAAGTGTTGATAAAATTTATTCAAACAAGTGATAAAGTGATAAGTTGAGTATCGTTTACGTGGAATTTATTAACTCTAATACTAAATTAAACAAACTGATAAATTGTGATCAATTATTAACTCAAAATTAAACACTTAAGATGTACTAAGAAGCGAATAACTAATCTACTACTTGAGTGAATGACTTAGTTAGGTAATTATTAAGACTTCAATATCCCCAATTATGAACTATAAATTAGTTATCTAATCATCCCAATTATTATGTCTCTTTGGATTGTTAATGAGGAATTCTTAAATGCCCAAAAACCCTCTTCAGTGATCGATTGACTTCTATTTAATCCAGATTAATCTTGCTATATTCCTATGCAAAACAATTGAATTAAACTCTTTTCAATCCCAATTCCTTATATGTTACATGCGGTGAATGAGATATTTCCATTCAATTCACAAACCTAATTATTCATAGTGCAAATAACTAAGTCACACATTGTTATCGTATCACGTTCTAACCCTAGAAGTCTTTTCCCGATTCCTTACAGAGTAACACGGTAATTATTGGCCAAATAATTAATTAATAGAATCAAAACATGATAAACAATCCACTTCAACATAAATAATTAGAATGAAAGAATAACTAAATTATAATCATAAAAGGTTCAATTGAAATCTTAATTAAAGAATTAGTTCATCACGGAAATAAGAACCATTAATTGTTGACAAATCATCCTTAAAGAATTACAAATTGAAAATAAGGAGAAAAAGAAGAAACTCTGTAGCCAATCCTGAATCCCCAAGTAATCTTGTGTAACCTTCAATGGAAGAACTCCTTCAATCCTCAGAATAATAATAATAAATCCAAATCTCCAATTTTATTTTATTTGACCAATTAGTTTTCTTTTATAGCCTCCCCGATCCTCATCCAATTAGGTTTTACATTAGCCCCCAATAGACAAATTAAGTCCAACCGGAAGTCAAGCCTTAATTAATCCGGTCAAAGCCGGTAGGGCTCGGTAGCCCGTATTGTGGGTACATACATTTTTCAGTAGCCCATTATTTGGACTTCTTTAAAATTACCCAATTGCCATTAAATGCTTGAATTTCCCATAATTGCCCCTCCGACTTTCGGATCGCAAAACAAGATATAAACCTGATAAAAATGCTACTAAATACTTTAAGAATGCAATAATTTAAGTCTAAATATATCCAATTTATGGGTATACTACCCATTCATCAAATACCCCCAAACTTAAATCGTTGCGTGTCCTCATGCGACAAAACCTAAGATCACAAAACAAAACTAAACATCATGCACATGCAACTATTTATATTTATATGTTCGTAATTCCAGCAATTCAAGAGCTCTCGTAGATCCATATGCCTCAGAAAATCACGTAAACATGCTAATTCATCATGCAAAAACAGATCAACAATATCCCAACAATCACCGGATCTAAATCTGTTATTACTGATATTGTGCGTGTGTGTCCACGACCATGCTAACTCGTGAAAGACGAAAATATGAAAGATAATAACTTTCTTAGTAAGCATCATACAGTGTGAACTTGAGAACTCATCAAATATACTTGTTTATTGAACTTAAACACTCACCCGAATTCAAAAGTCAAAATAGAATACCATTTTTTTTTTTTTTTAGATGGTTGGTGAGTCGTTTACGCTCCATCTCACGCTTGTGTTTATGGGGAGTGGTTCCCCTCAACCCACCACAAGACTCAACATTTTTTTTATAATCATACATAAATGGTATGCGATGTCTCATCCCATTAGGCTAATAGTGTTACCCCTTAGCGAGCTTTCGACCAACGACTCCCAGACCATATAAGACCTTAGGGCGCTAGGTTTTAAGATACCCCTTCGGGCGTACTTGCTCAAGTAACACAGGCCCCGAAACAAGACTAGTCACCCTGTATATTATCATTATTATTTCTATATTCCAAATGTTTTCCCCCAAACTCGAGTTTATGCATGAATTCAGTCTCCTCTAGTTATTCAAATTGTTCTTCCATATCACTAGCAATCCTCCTTTAGAACTCTATTATCTAACCATTTCAACTATCATAGCCAACATGGTCGTTTTATTTCAAAGTGCCTTCCTATAATATCAATGTCAAAGCAGAGATGAGATCCATCGATTCAAGTCACGAAAATCATATCTTTGAATCAACAATCCTTACTAGACTTGTTCATGCAATTCTACTTTCATCATTGGCCCCGGATATCGCACTCTCAAAAACTGGAATTAACATGCAATCCTAAATGCAACTTTACTAATAATCAATCCACAAACTAATAACAAACTACATTTGGTAAAAAAAAAGCGTAACCACCCCAAACTAAGCTAGAGCAATGTCCTCATGCGAAAAATAAGTAAAAATAAAGCAGAGGACTTCCACGGCGAAATTATTCTTACGGGGAGCATCATCGTCCTCGCTCATCTCTTGATCGGGGGGGAAATCTTTGGCGAGCAGGGGCCGTAGGAAAATGGCTAAGTGGAGCAGCATAGGATGGGTTTGGATGGTCGATGCATTACAGGCGACAAATTGGTCAACTAAATACTTGAAAATCACGTCTTGACGTTAGATAAAGCGCACATTACGGGACTCGATGTTGTAAAACCGGTAGTCTATCTCATTTGGGCGACCGGGGACCACACCTCGATGGAGTCTGCCATCGAGGGGCCGTAAGTAGGTGGAGCACTGAGGTGGTGGGGCTTGTGTAGGCGTAACTTGGGGATAATGAAACCCGGTCCCCTAGGGTGATTAGCATGCCGGACCACACTTTATAACGACGGATCAAGTTGTGGTCCAACACGGGCATAGGAGTTTGAATCATCTCGTCGATTTCCATTTGACCCCAAACTTAGCACATAATCCTTGATCGGTGGCGGATGTGGTAACCCTCCGTGGTCCCGCTTGTGAGATCTTGTGGAGCATAGATTCTTTGAATAAGATGGCCGACATCGATTCTTAGGCCTTGTATGATGGAGTATAATAGCATGACCCTTTCTTTGGTGGCGTGACTCACATGTGTGCGGGGCATCAATTTAAGCGCATATGAAGGCATACCATGCCTTTCCATATAGGCGAGGTGAGACAATGGGAAAGTCATGCTTTGCCACGCTCATGGATGGACCAAGTAGTGCGGTTGACCTGACTCCGAATAATCTTTTCATAGTCAGGCCCATCACTCACTGGCGAGCATATTCATCATGAAGGCCCTCTAAGGGTAGTTGATAGCACCCATTGATATCCTCCTCGCATGAATTCCACGGTTTTACCTCGGACAAATACCCCATAATGGTCATGCTCGGGCAAGTTGGCATAGAATTCTTTGACCACTGCAATCCTTTACTATGTCAAATACATTCGGTGAGGAGAACGGTTTTCGTTCGACAATCATCAACTGCTATGTCTCGTCGTCCTTGGTTTGATCGGGACGGAGACCACGTTCGAGGACTAGTGGCGGGGTGGCCATGCGGCATGAAGCGTTCTTGAGCCATGACACTAACAAAAGCGCTTCTTTGTCAAATTTTGGCGGTGAAGTTGAAGCGGCTGACGACCACGAGCTTCGATGGCGTTTGGATGCCATGTCGAGAATTACGCAAATAACAACATACTCATATTTTAGCTTTAAAAGAATGTGCGGTTGGATAAATGTGTGCCTAGCGATACATAGAAAGCTGTATAAAATCTTGGGTAGTGTGAGTGCGCGGTGGGGTGAGGCATAGGCTGGCAAGTATGTAAGTTGCACATGATTATTGAGTCAGACAATTTGTCAAACACCTAGGCGAGAAGCGAGAACTTGTTGATCCATTACTAATTCCTGTCTATTCACGCCATGCATTTAGCATGCACGAATCTCGATGTGTAGGAGTCGTCAAACAACAAGGCGTTATCTATGTGCTCCATTAGATTTCGGATGAAAAGAATAATGAATGAAGAACATCTTAATTTGCAATAGTTGAAATACACATCAAATTATACCTTTGCGACCTTTAAAGAAGTTGGAGGGTAGAATTCGACCCACAAGATCTGAGAACGACCAATATGGAGCGAAGTGATTGATGCGTGGTGGATGGGTGGAAGAAAAGTAGCCAAAGTTCAATTACCTTGTGATATGGAGAGGGAGAGAGGTGTGGTGACTTCTTTGTCTTGGCGTGGTGGAAAAGAAGGTGGGCTAGAAAGGCGCGATCGAGGGTTTAAAGTAGTAAGGTCTAACTTTGATCCGGCCAAGGCGGCTGGGTTTAACTGTATGGGGGCAAAGGCGCTGACGTCGAGAATCAAGTGAGATGGTCTAGCGGCTTGGTAGTATTTGTGGTTGAACGGAAGCCAGTGGCCAAGGTACTTGAGCCTTTTTTCGGTTTACGGAGCCTAGGCGTAATGCGCTGTGATCCTTAGTGATGTGGGTTTGGGCTGGACTTCACACAATGTAACGATGCATACATGGACCGATTTAGGAATTAGTTTAGTAAACTTGGATTCTTCTCTACTAAAGATAATGGTAAAAAATAAGAAAAGTTTAAATCTAAAAGAAATAAAATCAAATAATAAGAAAAATTATGGAACTTAATGGGTTGCCTCCCAAGAAGCGCTTGGTTTCTGATCGTCGTCATTGACTTTTTCGGTGTTGTTCGGTTGTCCTTTTGGTGAGAGAAGTCTTGGGCCAGTAGCTTGCGTTCGATTGGTCCGCTCAATAATATTTTGAGGCGTTGACCATTGACCTTGATATATACGCTTTGAGTTCGGTTCCTCAACCTCAATATTTCCGTGTGGGTAGCGGATATAACTACAAATGGTGGGACCACGGATTTCAATTTTCCGGAAATAGGCGCATGGCGTGAGTTGAGCAGTAGTACTTGATGGCCCGGTGCAAATGTTCTATCGAGAATTTTTTTATCGTGCCAAGCTTTGACTTTCTCCTTGTAGAGCTTAAGCGTTTTCGTAGGCGTTGAACTGAATTCATCCATCTCGTTCAAGCTGCGATGTAGTTTTTCACTCTTTGCTTCTAGATCAAAGTTTAATTTCCGAATGGCCCGGTGTGCCTTTGTGTTCTAGCTTTCGTAGGGAGATGACACGCCTTTCCAAATACCATTACATGCGGGGACATCTTTGGTCGGATTTTTTGTCTGTTTATTCGATAAGCCCATAGGCGTCGTCAAAGGCCTTGATATGCCCAATCTTTTCGTGACGGATTGACTACTTTTCGAGGATCCTCTTAACTTCCCGATTCGACACCTCTGCTTGGCCATTGGTTTGTGGGTGATATCTGTTTGCAATTTTGTGATGAACTCCATACTTTACAAGCAATTTAGTGGCTGCTTATTCTGAAGTGAGTTCCTCATCACTTATTATAGCCTTGGTGGTGTCCCAAATCTGGTAAAATGTTCTTCTTTAAAAATCGGATGACAACGTTGGCATCATTCGTAGAGTAATAGCTTTGCGGCTTCTACCCATTTGGAAACATAATCATTACTAACAAGATGTAATGATTATTAAGAGAAGATGGAAAGCGGTCCCATAAAGTTGATACCCCCACACGTCGAATAGTTCCACCTCTAAAATTGTGTTAAGTGGCATTTCATTGCGCTTGGAGATATTACCTACAGCGTTGGCATCGATCGCATTTCGGCACGAAAAGAGATAAGCATCTTTGAATAAGGAAGGCGGAAAAATCCCGATTGTAGTACTTTGGGTGCTTTGTTCGATCCTTTGGAATAATGACCTCCGTAATCGAGGGGTGGCGGTGGCCTAATATACTATCCATTTCTTCGTGAGGTACACAACGTCTTATCATTTGATCTCGCACATGCTTTAAGCGAAATGGTTCATCCCAAAGTCTTGCTTCACATCGTGGAGAAACTTCTTTTCGTTCTTTGTGAGGTCAAATCCGTGGTAACACTTTGGCAACCACATAGTTGACATAAGTCGGCATACCAAGGCAATATGGTAGTTACCGGAGCAGTTGCTCGTCAGAAAATTTTTCATTAATCTTTGAGTTGTCTTCTTTACTGTTCCTTTTTATTTTCCAATCGAGGACGGATGATCCGCCACTTGATTTTTGTACGTACCTTTTGTCCCGGATCTCGGATCAAATTTCTTGTAACTTGAGTACCCACCGTATTAATCGTGGTTTAGCATCTTTCTTCTCAATCGGATATTTAATATTTGAATGATCGGTGTGAACAATTACCTTAGTCTTGAGGAGATAAGCTATGAATTTGTCAAAAGCAAACACCACGCAAGTAATTCCTTTTCGGTTGTTGTGTAGTTAAATTTGGGCATCCGTCAATGTCTTACTAGAGTAGTAGATAGTATGAAAAATCTTATCATGGCGTTGTCCCAATCGGCTCCCATAGCGTAATCCTTTGGCGTCGCACATCAATTGAGCGGTAAAGACCAATCAGGCGCTTCAATGATTGGTCGCGAGACAAATTTCTTCTTTAATACCTCAAATGCCTCGATGCATGCACGATCCATCTTAAGCGGTACATCTTTCTCCAAGAGTGAGCATAGGGGTTTCGAGATCTTTGAAAAATCTTTAATAAAGCGTCTATAGAACCCTGCATGTCCCAAGAAGCTCCGAATGCCTTTTACAGATGAAGGAGGAGGCAGTTTCTCAATTGTATCAATCTTCGCTCTATCCACCTCCAATCCGGATGCGGAAACCTTATGGCCCAGAATAACCCCTTCTTGTACCATAAAATGACATTTTTCCCAGTTAAGCACCAGGTTAGTCTCCACACATCTTTTTAACACCAAGATCAGATTCTTCAAACACGAGTCAAAACTATCTCCGAACACGGAGAAATCATCCATGAACACCTCTAAATTCTGTTCGACCATATCGGAGAAGATTGCCATCATACAACGTTGAAAGGTTGCCGGCGCATTACATAAACCAAAGGACATACGCCGGAATGCAAGCGTCATCAAGTATGGACATGTGAGCGTGGTCTTTTCTTGATCTTCGGTGCTATGGCAATTTGATTGTACCCGAATATCCATCTAACAGACGGTAGAATTGATGTCCCATTAACTTTGTCCAACATCACGGTCAATGAGCGGCAAGGGAAAATGATCCTTGCGTGTGGCTTTATTCAACTTGCGGTAATCCATACATACTCTCCAACTTTATACTTGATTCTAGTCGGGATGAGCTCATCGTAGCCGTTTTTACCACCCGTCATATGCCCCTTTTTTGAATTTTACCTTGTATGCAGGACTTACCCATGGCTATGCGAGATTGGGTAGATAATCTAAGCATCCAACCATTTTATAATTTCCTTCTTCACCACATCTTTCATAATGGGATTTAACCTTCTTTGCATCTCAATGGTTGGTTTTGATCCCTCTTCCATTAAAATCTTATGCATCTGAGAAAGATGGGCTAATACCTCGAATGTCGCTATAGTCCACCCAATCATTTGTTTTGAACTTCTTGTGAGAACTTCGTAGCAATTTTTCTTTTTGGGTGTCAGTTAACGTTGTCGAAACAATAACTGGTAGAGTCGAGTCTTTCCCTAAGTAAGCATATTCAAGATGAGAGGGGAGTGGCTTTAATTCCAACACCGGTGGCTCTTCTATCGAGGGTTTGCACTTTTTACCTTCTGTTTTGGGCCTATCAAGGGTGTCGAATGGTTGATTACTTTTCCGGTAGAATGATGGTGTGTCTAGCCATTTGACCTGCTCATTGTCTGCATCAGCGCTATCGTTGTCTATTCTAACCATCATGGATTCTATCGGATCCTCTCGAGTAATTACATAAATCTTGTGATTAACTATCTCCTCCATTAAATCCACCGCAAACACTCACTTTTTTTCCTTCGGATAAGACATTGCTTTAAACACATTAAAAGTGACACATTGATCGTCAACTCTCATCGTCAATTCTCCTTTTTTGCGTCGATTAACGTTCTCCCCGTTGCTAAGAATGGTCGTCAGAGAATGATGGGAAGTTCGTATCGCTTCACAATCAAGATAACGAAGTCTGCTTTGGAAAGATGAATTTATCCACCCCTTACTGTCGTCTTCCACGATACCTCGTGGATATATAATGATCGATGCATGACGATGGCGATATTTGTCGGTTTTGGTGCTTGGAGCGAATTGATGATAGGCGATAATGGCATCAAATTAATCTCGGCCCCAAATCACACGGTGCTTTCCCCGGGCGATTACCAATGTCGCGCGCGGAATAGAAAAGCTACGGATCTTTCAACTTAGGAGGTAACATTACGAATAATTGCGCTACATTCTTGATTAGCGCCCTTTGTTTCAAAATCCCCGATTTCCTTTTCTTTGATAGCACATCCTTCATGAACTTAGCGTAACTTCGGCATTTGTTCTAAAGCTTGGTGAATGGGATGTTGATATGCAATTTTTAAAAATATCAAAAATCTTAAAAGCGCTTATCTAACTTGGATTTACGAAATCTCTGCGGATATGGTATGGGTGGCATTGTTGTAGATGACCCCGGTGCATTTTCCTCTCTATTTCCTCTTTATCTTTCCGGTTTTCACAACTTCTTCTATTTCGGTTGTTGCGTTATCCCCCTTGTCCTTATCCTTAAGCTTTGTTTTGCAACTCCTTCCCGCCGTAAGATTCTTTGCTGCGGTGCTCATTTCTACCCGGATTTATTTACGTATCACTCGGGGGCGTTCCTAGTGGGCGGGTATTCAATGCATGTCTTTATTTGCCCCAATTGATTTTCAGATTCTTTAACGATGCCCCATGGCTTTGCAAAGTCATATCTAATTGATTCAATTTCTTATCTTGTTCTCTCGTTCTTTTTGTAGAGGCTCTAATGAATTTTTCCAAGGTTGCTTCCCAACTTGATACCCTCTACGGTTGTTGAGGTTGATTTTGGAATCCAGGAGGTGTGTTGTTGTCTAGGTGGTTGAGTTGCTGCGGCTTGATTGTTACTCCATGAGAACCTGGATGATTCTTCCACTGGATTATAAGCATTTTGAGTCGGATACGGTTGAGTTGGCGATTATAATTTCCTCTGTTGTCTTTGATTCGAATTTATGGCACATTGATCCGTAGCATGACCCCTGACACACAACTCACAAACCATCGCTACTGCTTTGTGTGGCTTGTGGACGCCATATTTCTATATGCTTAGCTATTGCGATCCTTGTCTTTATTAATCTTTGTTAGCGCGTCCACTTCATATTTTCTGATGCTTTTGGATGGTTGGTCCTCGTCATGGGCCTTTGATAGTTGTTGGTGGCCATTGTTTCTAACAATTGATCGCCTCATCAAAATTTTTGGACATAATCGCTCCTCCATTCTTTGCATCAATACTAGACCTCGTGGATGCGTGCAAACCATCACAAAATATCCCTAATTGCATCCCGCTGCGGGATTCCATGATGAGGGCACTTACGGAGCATATCCTTAAACCTTTCCACGCCTCATATAATGATTACGACTCAAGTTGTGCGAAAGTATGAATGTCGTTAAAAGTAGTTTTGCCGAGCTTATTTGGTGGGAAGAACTTAGCTAAGAATTTTTTGAGCTAAGTCATCCCATGTGGTGATTTGAACCGGGAGGCAAGGAGTGTAACCGACCGTGCTTTATCTTTTAAAGTAAGCAGGAACATCCTCAACCTTATAGCATCTTAGATACATTGTTAAATTTGAAGGTATCGCAAACTTCAAGAAACTCAAGATATGTTCATTAGGATCGTCTATCGAATTACCCCCAAATGGCATGTGATACATAGCATACGAATTGATCCGGTTTTATCTAAAGCTATTCGCATTGATTGCGGTCTCTTAATACTTATTTGTAAATCCGTGACATTTGGCGGGCGTAATCCTAAGTGATTTACATTACGTTCTCGCCATGTTCACGAGTAATTCTTGGGTTGTCGGTTCTTCTTCCAAAATATAACCTCACTATTCAATTGCCTTTATGCGGAACTTCTTCTCAAGGTTGTCTCGTATCGTGAAGTTCCTTTCTAGCTTTTCGATCTAGTGTGCATACACAATTCACGCCAATCAAGAAGAAAGATTAATTAGCGTTCAAATTAAAACCGAATTGATTATAACTAATATGAAATTAATATTAATAAAAATTCACCTAAACAGCGGCGCCAAAAACTTGTTGAGTAAAATCTAGTTACAATACACACAAAGACGCAAGTATACGTGGTCAACAAGTAATAAAGTGATAAGTTGAGTATCGTTCCCACGAGAATTCTAATTAATAAATCCCAACTACTAATACTATATCAATTCAATTTTATTCAAACAATGATAAATTGTGATTTTTACGAATTATTAACTCAAAATTAAACACTTAAAGATACTGTACTAAGATAAGCGAATAACTAATCTACTACTTGAGTGAATGACTTCCGT
This sequence comes from Panax ginseng, assembly GCA_020205605.1. Classification (NCBI taxonomy): domain Eukaryota; kingdom Viridiplantae; phylum Streptophyta; class Magnoliopsida; order Apiales; family Araliaceae; genus Panax; species Panax ginseng. The sequence continues at coordinate 65,028,649 of CM035127.1, forward strand.
TAGGTAATTATTAAGACTTCAATATCCCCAATTATGAACTATAAATCAGTTATCTAATCATCCCAATTATTATGTCGACTGGATTGTTAACAGGAATTCTTAAATGCCCAAAAACCCTCTTCCAAGTGATCGATTGACTTCTATTTAATCCAGATTAATCTTGCTATATTCCTATGCAAAACAATTGAATTAAACTCTTTCCAATCCCAATTCCTTATATGTTACATGCGGTGAACAGATATTTCCATTCAATTCACAAACCTAATTATTCTTAGTGCAAATAACTAAGTCACATGTTATCATGTCACGTTACAACCCTAGAAGTCTTTTCCCAATTCCTTCAGAGTAACACGGTAATTATTGGCCAAATAATTAATCAATAGAATCAAAACATGATAAACAATCCACTTCAACATAAATAATTAGAATGAAAGAATAACTAAATTATAATCATAAAAGGTTCAATTGAAATCTTAATTAAAGAATTAGTTCATCACGGAAATAAGAACCATTAATTGTTGACAAATCATCCTTAAAGAATTACAAATTGAAAATAAGGAGAAAAAGAAGAAACTCTGTAGCCAATCCTGAATCCCCAAGTAATCTTGTGTAACCTTCAATGGAAGAACTCCTTCAATCCTCTAATAATAATAAATCCAAATCTCCCTTTTATTTCAGCAATTAGTTTCTTTTTATAGCCTCCCCCAATCCTCATCCAATTAGGTTTTACATTAGCCCCCAATAGACAAATTAAGTCCAACCCGAGGAAGTCAAAAGCGCTTTAATCCGGTCAAAACCCGGTAGAGGCTCGGTACCCCGTGTTGTAGGTAATACATTTTTCGGTAGACTTCTTTAAAATTACCCAATTGCCATTAAATGCTTGATTTCCCTTCTTCGCAAAACAAATTACCAATAAAATTGCCATTAAATGCTTGAATTTCCCATAATTGCCCCTCGACTTCCGGAGAAAAGAAAACAAGATATAAACACAATAAAAATGCTACTAAATAGCTTTAGAAAGAATAGCCATCATCATAATTTAAGTCTAAAGTTTAGTTTTTCTCTTTATCCAATTTATGGGTATACTACATACTAGTGATTCATCATAATGTTTTAAATTTGTTGTTTATGTTGTTGTATGGGTAGAAACATGTTAGGAGTTCTTGAATTATGTTTACATGAAGTTTTTTTGTATGAATTACATGTGAATTAGTCTGTTAGAAATGAGCTTGTAGGCCAAAATGGCTTTTTCTTGTCTTTATGCTAGAAAAGCTATCAATGAAAGCTAGATTTCTTGCCATGAGCTACCTAACAAAGACATTCGCGGATCAAGAACGCCATCACCATATGCAGCACCTTTCAGAAGTTTATTTATCAGCGTATAACACCATCCTCACGTTGCATGTGCACTCCACAATGTAAACTGTGGCGCATGACGTGAGTTAAGCGAGAATGGTTCGACAATTGTACTTTTTTGTACGAAATTTTAAGAAACATTATGTGATGATAGTAGAACTGTAAAATATTGATTTTAGTATTTCTATATTATGAATAATTAAGTTATTAAAGATTTACTTGTGTTATAACTTGATTATGTGATTAAATAATCAAACATACATGATTAATGTAGTTAGGTAGTTAGTTAAGTTTGTAAAGTGGTAGTGACTAACTATGTCATGATGACGTATATATATATATATATATATATATATATATATATATATATATATATATATATATATATGTACATATATATGTATATAGGGTATTGTGATTCGAATTGATTCGGTTTAGCCTACGAGCAAGGCAAGTTTTCTAATCCTTTATCTTATTGAACTAATTATTGTTTTCAATTCGATTACCTTATAATGATGCAAGCTGTCTAAACTTTGGTTTGATGTTGAACAAGTTATTCTTGTATTTTACTTGTTGTTTAGCATGCACAACTATATATACTAATGTCGAACATTTCTATCGTTCAAATTGCTATCCATGCGTAGTATTCAATTCTAATTAACCTTGGCTTAGTATTGTTCAAGCAAGGTATGCTATAGTTATTCAAATTGTATGCTATTAGATTATTCCTAAAGCATGACTTTAGTTTACTATGATTGATTCAATCACGATTATTCTATAGTATAATGTTATTGATTTTATTCAACTAGTCCCTTAGTTGATGTTCGTTGAATTCTAAATTACCTTAAAAGCTTATCCAAACCAAACTTCCTTTGGTGCAGGCTTGTACTCTAAATACTGAGATGAACAACCCTATTGTTATGATTAGGGGTTAACTTACGCATAGCGTTAAAATGTTTGTGTACAATATATTGTACGAAGGGCTGATCCCCCTAAGTACGAGGTCTTTATAATCTTATGACTGTTAAAGTTGGAGTTGAAAGATTACTTGTTACTGTGGACGTAGTTCATGGTCTTACGACCCTCAGTGATGTATATTTTCCATATTTTGGGATTTCAGTTTCTGATTATTATTGATAGAGTACTATTCACTTTTGATGAGCCTATTTTGATAGTTATTATTGTTATACTCATGTTGATTCCATATTATATCTAGTGAGCAATTGTTTTGCTCACTGTTGCATATTTATAAACTCATTGCAGCTAAAGAAGAGAAGGTAGGTGAACCTTCGACTAGCAAAGGAAAGGGAAAAATGTACAAGTGATGAAGACTTGTAATTTTTACTTTGATTAAGATGTTAGACTTTTATTATGTTGATCTTAGACTTTATTTTAAAGAAGTTATGTAATATTTTCCGCATTTGAATGATGATTAAAGGTTAGATAACCTGGGAGATTTTTATTTAAGTTTAATCCCGTATGGGCAGGTTTTTATTATTCAATTTTATTATAATTGGGTAGTTAGAAATGAATGTTTTGATTAAGTGAACACCAAATCTTGAAGAAATGAAGTACCAGGATTTGGGGGTGTCACACTATTCCCATCTCTTTTAGGGTTAGTCATTGTCCACTATCAACCTTTAACCAATTCTACGAATTGCCAAGATGGTTGGAAGTGATACTACACCTACTAAATCAATTTTCAGTTACAGAATCCCAACATTCTCTAACTGATAAACCAAATGTGCCTAACTTTGTGTTAATCCAGTCTCCCATCATCTCTCACTCTACGATTATTGATCCAAATCCAATCGTAGAGTCACCTGCTTAATTCGTAGAGTCATATCCTCTTGAGACTCAACCTCACACACCTGCTCCTCCATCAGATATCCCTTCCTCATCAACCAATAACTATTTCAATCTTGATCTTGCTCTCTACAATATTCAAGATTGATATACAAGAGCCTCTCCTCCAAATAATCAACAACTTTTCGAGCTCATATCAGATCTTCTTACCAAAATGGAATTGTCTGAAGCATCTTAGAAGGTGACCAAGGACATACAAGAAGATCTTTTAGTTCACCCTGACGTTGTTCACTTGAGGCTGACTCATTTGATCAATGCTGCCAACATCCTCCCAAGCAACTTAAGTACTGAGCTTACAAATAAGCTTAGGGAGATCATAACGGAAATGATTCAGAGTATCAATGAAAGGGATCAAATCCACTTTCAAGCTGTCAAGAAACACAGGGAAGCATTTCTCATTTTACAGAATACTCAGGAATCCCAAAATAATCTAATGATGGAAAGTCTCACGAGTCTTGCAAACTTCAATGAAAGAATTCCAAGCATTTTCCATGGGCCAAATGCAACAAAATGAAACTATCTTGACCATTCTATAAAAGAGAGAATCTCGAACTGATTCTCTGATCCAAGAAAACCGTGCATACATTGCTCACTCCAAGAATCAACTCCACGAGCTCGTACAAGGCATAACTCGACTATCTGAAGACATTCAAACCCTTGATGCTGACATAAAGGGGGAGAATAAAGGGGAACGGGAGAAAGGCAAAAGAAGAGGCAAAGGCAAATTCATCGCTCAATCTTAAAGGAGCCCTCCTGCAAGACAGCCTCGCCATCAGATTCCACGACCTGAACAACAACAATATATCATGGCACAACCACTAAGAAGTTAAGAGTCCACCTCATAAGGTGTAACCACTACACACCTAAACTTGCCAATTGGAGATCATATGTTCATGAACAGACACGAGAATTGGGAACCGCTAAGTCAAAATGAGCTGGAAGATATAGTATAGAGAAACGAAGCTAGAAGGAGAAGAAGAGCTGCAGAATATGCCAATCCTCCAAGGAACAAAAGGTAAAAGAAATAGAGATAAGTTGAAACTCAATTTTTATTGATGTAACTAAGCTTAATTATAATATCTGTCTTTACAAACATCAATAAATCCATGCTTATTCTCTAGAGATTTTAGTTGCTCACTGAAACACTAAGTCATATTTAATTTCTAGCAACTACATCTAGAAATTGATAATCATGACACAAATCTCCTTGGTTATGTCAACATCAAATATGGAGAGATTATTGGGAGATTGCATATTTAAATTTGATGTTGAAAGTAAATATTCATGATTATATTTAAAGTCCTTCAAGGAATACATGTACAAGGACTTAGTGGTAGATCAAATTTTGTAGGTTGATCTAAGCTTTAAATGTTTATCATTTTCTAAATGAATGTGTAGATGAAAAGATCAAAGTTGTTAGGTTGATCTATATCTTGAGATGTAATAGATAGGCTTTAACAGAATCAAAGTCTATCAAGTTGATCAAAAGATTGCAAAAACCAAGATAGAATCACAGAGCATCGAGAATTGTAGTCTGTCTGCATTGGAGGGCCTCTCCTGAAATCGTAGAGTGGTCTAAACACCAGCCGAGTCAAACTCAAGAATCGTACAGTACTCTCGAAATTGTAGAGTCTGCAAGTCAAGCAAGTTAAGATCGTAGTGTGCCGGAGCTTAAGAGAAATCTTAGTTGTAACGACCGAGAAATTCGGATCTTATTGTAAAATGATTTTATTAAATTAAATAATAATAAAATTCTATTCTATGTGTTATCAAGATGGTTGTCATTGTATAACCTATTGATGTTAGAATGTCGTAGTATTTGAACTACGTGAACAAATTAAAGTGTGTGAATTTCTAAGATGAAAATAAAAGTTTTTCGAGAAATTTTCTAAAAAACACTATTCATCGGTAGTTGCTCAGGATTTATTTTTGAATTTCTGAGAAATACGTAATGATGGAATGACAAGGTAAGATGGATTATGTAATAAAAATCTAGTTATGAAAAATGTAATATTTCGCTCATGACTTAATTTATAAACGTTAAGGAAAGTAAGTAGTAATGAATAGTAATAATTGTATAATACTTAGGTATTATACAAAGGTAATGAAAACGAGTATAATACTGAAGTATTATAACGAGTTGGTATGAAGAATGAAATATCGATATAATTTCTATATGAATTAGAATACTTAAAGTGATACATAAACTATATGTATATGTATTAAGTAATGTTAATGGATTTGGAAGATTGGTTAACAATTGGTACAAGTCCAAGTGAATAAAATGTTAAGGCCCAATTATTAATTAATGAACAAACTAGTGGGTGTTAATGCAAAGCCCAAGCTAAAATCCATGAGTTGTAATGACCCATGGGGCAAACCATATTAATATGGTAAGTATGGTGACCAAGTTAATGTGGTGACCAAGTTAGGAGTAATGACCAAGTAATAGAAGTAATTTCCAAGCATAGGATAAGAGTTGTGATTAGCAAGTAATGAATAGTAAGGAGGTGGCTTAAAGGAGGTGGGATGATTTAATGATTAAATTACCCTAACCTTGTAAATTCTATAAATAGAGGGAGCTTCCTAGCCATTTAATACTTGTTCAAACAATCTAGCATATTACAAAGTGCTTAAGTGTTAGAGAGAATAAGCTACAATAAGTTACTATCATTTTTAAGAAGAAGAAGAAGGCTACTTTACAAAGACTTCAAAGAATAAGACTTCTTCTCCATTTATCTTCTATCTCTACCATGATAGGTTGATAAGAAAATATGGATTAAGGAACATGAATGTTAAGAAGTAAGAAGAATGTGTAAGTAATGAACTTAAGCCATATAAGTTGGTAATAAGTCATTTAAGCTAGTATAAGTTATAAACTTATGTGAAAGTATTATGAACTTATAATTAGTTTATTAAGAGAAGTGATATGGATGTAAAAAGAACTTATATGATCATATGTATCATGTATACATAAGTAAAATTATATGTTCAGAACATATAAAGTATGATGACTAAGAAACTTTAATTGTCATAAGTCATGAACAATAAAATCTTAAGTAGTTTATAATTTGACAAGTTATAAGCTCATGAAGAATAAGTCTAAAATCCAACAATGAATATAAGTTGTTGTAATAAGTATGTTGAGATGTTCACATGATGAATGGAATTCATTTGTAATATTGAACAAATCATAAGAATGAAGATTTACCGGAAATTGCACGATTGGATGATAATCGTCGAATTCGTAAAATTCTCGGAATAGAAATCAAATGTTGTGTATGAACTCAAAACCATTGTTTTCCGATGGAGACAAGTTATATTTAGCATTTAAGAGTTGCGGACTTAAAAAATGACCTGATTCTGTCTTAGAACGAAGAAACAAGCGTTGAACGTTCACAAACGTTTATCGTTTTCGATAAAAATGAACCAATAGGTGAATTTTTAGCAAACGGAGTTAAATAGATAAAATTCTTACATGAACGCATAGAATACATAATTTGTGAACCTTAGGCTCTTGAACGAGCCAATTCGGACTTATAACGAAGAAGTTACGAGTCCGGGAATCTCATCTTTTGAAAAATCTGTCAAACATTTTTGTGGCACAGAGTCCGCTACATACGCGACTCCAAGCCATTTAATCGAGTCTTAGTCATACCAAAGGGAGCCTCGGCCCTATTTATAAACTCAATGCCATGATCACACATAACAAAGAGACTCTCGCCGCAGCGCCGAGTTAGAAATAATGCCCCTATTAACGCGCGCCGCAGCGCGAGATGTGAGTATAAAGCCGGAGCCTCAGCGCCAGCCTCAGAACAAGAATAGTGATGAATGTTTTTAATTACAAAGAAAAGAAAGTTAATTGATTTAAAAGTAAACACAACCTAAGGAACGTAATGTAACATTGTTTAAACTTTGTTAAACCTTAAGGATGTTGTATAAAGGTTAATATAACCTAGTCGAATATAAATGCAAGGATAATTATAAGCCGGAACAGATAGTAACTAAATCTAATACACAAATTAGATTGAGATGAAGGGTAAGATATAGTCATATGCATACTTGATTATATGTGACCTAATGTAAGGCATTATGTGATCATGTATTGTAGAGACTTGAAAGACTTGAACATAAAGTAACTATACCGTAGCAGACGCTAAAGGCAAGTATTCTAACTCTTGTCTCAGTTCATTCTGAACAAGTTTTTGAAGTTCATGTATTCTTTCGCATGAATTGAGGTATGTTGAGGTTAAAGCCAATTCCTTTGGCTAGACTTGATATATTCGTGGATTATTGATAATCTATTCATCTATTTTCTAATGTGGTTATCTTTTGTCAACTACTTGATATGGTTTTCAAAAGAAGACCGAAATGTTAAACAAATGTTTTGTCGGTAAAATGATAGGCACGTGAGGTTGCCAAATGCTTAAACGTGCATACGTTTAATGGATGTAGTGTTGATCAACATAGAGTACAATAGGCTGATCACCTAGAAGTGCTCGTAAGTAATACCGGGCTTACAGGATTTTAGTCCGGTTGTCTTTTCCAATAAAGAATGAATACTCAAGGTCTTTGACCGGAGTGAATGTTTTACTAAATATTGTTATTATGTTAAAACATTTTGAAAGAAAGATGAAGTGCTATTTTGTATTAATAATAATACTTCATAATTATTGTTCAGTTATTGAAGATATATGATTCGTATGTGTCAAGAATGTTGATATTGAATTGTTATACTTGCTGAGCTAGTTATGCTCACTCTTGCTTGAACCATATGAATACAGCTAAGACTGAACGTCCCGAAGGATCGAAAAAGGATAAAGGAAAAGCTATGACAGATTGTTAAGCTGTCTTGTAATAGTATAGGTCTATTGTTGTAATGTAATTGATAATATGACAAAGAACCTTTGTAATGGGTATAGAACCTGGGAAATGTAAATATTAGTTTAAATATATAGAAGTTATGTTCGTTCTTTGAGACTTTTCAATTGAATGAATGTATGAATGTTCGTACAGTATAGCACCATCTGTCGGGTTGGAAGATACCCGGATTTGGGGGCACTACAAGGTGGTATCAAAGCCTAGGTTATAAAACTTAAGGGGGAAAGTAGAACCTTAAGTTATATTATGTTATGTGTTTCTATCATTTTACTGACGTGTACTAATCAAACCATATTGTTTTATTGTAGATGTCAGGAGAAAATGATATGTATAGAGATATACATGCAGTGAGCGAGAATTCGGTTAATCGGGTAGAGATACTACCAAATCCCATAGAAGTAGAACCAGAGGTGGTGACAATCGAGTCTGGAGACTATGACGATTTAGACTACATGTCTATATTTGATGGCATGCTAGAGGAGGAGGTGGACGTGATGTCCTTTTACCAGGTTCCACCTACAGAGGAATTATCTACGGGGGAATCGATGAAGGCACTGTTTATGTCAGTATTAGATAGGAATGTCCATTACTGCCAAGAGGTTAAGGAGTTGAAAGAGGAACTCCAAGCTGTCCGTGAAGACAAGACTAGCATGAAGGGAATGTGGGAAGAGGAGCACGATGATAGAATTCTAGCTAAAGACAAGGTCCGAGATCTGAAAGATGAAGTCTTTGAGCTCAAGCAGGAGCTAAAGACTAAACAGCGGAAGTTGGAGAGGATGTCCTATATACATAGGAGTTCTCATGTGGATTTCCAGCAGCAGGTAGCTGGGTATCCGATAGAAGGAGGACATGCCCAACACACTATCAGTAGAGATGTTATTGCCGATTTGGCCAGCAAAGATTTTGAGAATGCCCTACGGCAGATGTAATCTAGCAATAGCTAGAGTAGCTTAGGTATGTAAATATTATGTATCTAGTAGTGACGTAAAACCTTCTTTTATATAACAAAGGGTAGTATTTTGTAAATCCCAATTTTTGGAAAGTAAGTATGGGATGGTAATGTGATCAGCTAAGGCTGAGTAATGTAAGCAATGTAGTGTTATACTACAAGTTATGAATCAATATAAGTCTTTTTATGGAATATATTGAGTAATGAGTATGAGTTATTGTTTTATTACAAATAATAACAAACCCACAAGAATAAAGTAATAATGATGTGTTGTTTTCTTAACAGCAAAATGCCGCCAAGAAGGAGACAACGAAATCAAGGCACTAATGTTAACCAACCGGAGGGTGGTCCGATTAATCCAATGCAAGAGTTCGTTAATCTTTTAACAGCTGCATTTAATAGAATGGGAGCTAATGTACCTGTGATTCCTGGAGTAGTACGAGCTACTACTTTTAAGGATTTTAAAAGTGTAGGTCCACCAGAGTTCAAAGGAACTACGGACCCTATAGAAGCCCAGACTTGGGTAAAAGAAATCGAGAAAGCATTTGTAATAGCAAATGTTGAGGAGGGTCAAAAGGTTAACTTTTCAACCTATTTGATGAAACGAGAGGCCAACTTCTGGTGGGAGGCAAACCAAGCTAGGGCCGATATGGGAAACCTAACGTGGGAGAGGTTCAAGGAGATTTTCTTCGAGAACTATTTTCCCACGAGTATGCAAGGGAGGATGGAAATGAGGTTTCTTGAATTGAAACAAGGGATATGATAGTTCCTCAAAGATGTCGCCAAGTTTAATGAACTGGCACGATTTGCTCCACATCAAGTGGACACTGAAGTGAGAAAGGTTAGAAGATTCGAGCAGGGCTTGAAACCATTGCTCTATAGCCAAATCTCTGTATTCCAAAGTACTTCCTTTGGAACCATATTAGAAAAGGTAATAATTACCGAAGGTGGGAATGAGGCTCTCAGCCAGTACCACAAGGATAAGAAAAACAAGGGCAAGGTTGATGGAGGAATCAAGACTGAGGGAGCCAGTGGAAGTGGCAACGGTCAAAAGAGGAAGAGCTTTAACTCTGGGAATACCGGAGTAAAATAAGGGGATTCTAAGAGGAGGATGAAGGCCTGTAAAACCTGCGGAAAGACTAACTTAGGAGTCTATCTCAAAGGAAAGGCAGTATATTATAATTGTGGACAGGAATGGCACATTTTGCCTAAATGTCCAAATCCGAAGAAAAATCACGGATGTTTTGTATGTGGATCAACTTACCACATAGCGAAGAACTGCCCGAAGAAGGGGACAGTAGGAAATAAGGGAACTAATAGCGGTAAGTTGGCTATTAGTGGTCCAGCTCAGCTTGGTAAATTAATGGCCCGCACTTTTAATATGACGGTCCAAGATGCGGTGGCATCAGGGGAGGTAGTTGCAGGTATTATTCTGATCAATAACATAAATGCATACGTGATATTTAATTCGGGTGCTACTTGTTCGTTTATAGCATGTGATTTTGCTAGACGACTAGAATTATTTCCCGAAAAATTGCCTATACCTTTGAACATTAAGGTAGCAAACGAAGAGATAATTCCTGTTGAAGATATTCATAGGAGTTGTTGTGTAGATGTACGCGGTTGTAAGTTATCGGTAGATTTAATACCGATAAAGTTAGGAGAATTCGACGTAATTCTCGGAATGGATTGGTTAATTAACCATGGAGCAATCATAGATTTCCAAAAGAAATGTGTGAGCATCAGGACGTTGAAGCAACCTCATGTAGTATTTTACGATAATAAATTGATGGGACGTTTGTGTTGCCTTACGATGACACAAACTAGAAAACTCTTAAGGAAGGGATGTGTAGGTTATCTATGCCATGTTGTTGATACCTAGAGAGTGAGAGCAACCATAGAACAAATACCTATAGTAAACGAATTCATGGATGTATTTCCAAGTGAGTTACCGGGTTTACCGCCGGATAGGGAGATCTAATTTGTAATAGACATTGTGCTAGGAGCGACACCAGTCTCAAGGGCACCGTACCGTATGGCGCCTGTGGAAATGAAAGAACTAATGGTTCAGCTACAGGAACTATTGGATAGAAAGTACATTCAACCAAGTGTTTCTCCGTGGGGGGCACCGGTGTTGTTTGTCAAGAAGAAAGACGGATCATTGAGACTTTGTATCGACTATCGGGAGTTGAACAAGTTAACGATAAAGAATAGATACCCATTGCCCAGGATCGATGATCTCTTTGATCAATTGAAAGGGGCAAAGTATTTTTCTAAAATAGATTTGCAGACGGGGTATCACCAGTTGAAGGTTAGGAAGGAAGATGTACCAAAGAAGGCATTCAGGACTCGTTATGGTCATTATGAGTTTCTGGTAATGTCATTTGGGTTAACGAATGCACCAACTGCATTTATGGATATGATGAACAGAGTGTTCAAACCATATTTGGACAAGTTCGTCGTTGTGTTTATCGATGATATTCTAGTCTATTCTAAGACGCAAGAAGATCATGCTGAACATTTAAGATTAGTGTTGGAGACACTAAGGAAGGAGAAGTTCTATGCAAACTTCACCAAATGTGAATTTTTGCTGGGAAAGGTGCAATTTTTAGGTCATGTCATTGACCAAGAGGGGATTTCAGTGGATCCAGCGAAGGTAGAAGCAGTAATGAATTGGGAGCAACCAAAAACACCAACTGAGGTGCGGAGTTTCCTAGGGTTAGCAGGGGACTATCGAAGATTTATCCAAGATTTTTCGAAGATAGCCACCCCGTTGACTAATTTAACAAGGAAGATGGTGAAATACGTATGGACGGATAAATGTGAAGACAGTTTTCAAGAACTGAAGAAAAGATTAAGTGAAGCGCCTATTTTGTCATTGCGGATGACACGGTGAAATTTTGTAGTGTATAGTGATGCTTCAGACAGAGGACTTGGTTGTGTGCTTATGCAAAGATGGCCAAGTCATCATGTGATGCATCATGAAGTTGAAGGATTATGAGAAAGTTTATCCTACTCATGATCTAGAATCGTCATGATAGTGTTCACCCTAAAGATATGGAGACATTATCTTTCAGGGGGAAAATGTGAGATATATACTGGACCATAAAAGTCTAAAAGTATATCTTCACTAAGAAGGAGTTGAATATGAGATGAGAAGATGGCTAGAGTTGATAAAGGATTATGATTGTGAAAACCTGTATCACCCTAGAAAGGCCAATGTGGTTGCCGACGCCTTAAGTAGGAAGGGTCGGGAAAAGTTGTCTATGTTAACGGCTCGAAATGAGTTAATAATAGAGATGGCTAGGATGAAAATAGAAGTAAAGATGCAGAGTGATTCAAGATAGATACTCTTTACGATGGAGATGCAATCTACCATCATAGAAAGAGTCAAGGAAGTACAACTCAAGACGGACGAGTGTAACCAAGTGAAGAAGCGGTTACCGAGAAGGAAGATACTAAGTATAGTCTTGATAATGAGGGATTATTAAGATTTGAAGGAAGAATTTGGGTTCCGAATGAGACAGAATTAAAGGAGCAAGTGATACAAGAAGCTCATAGTTCGAGGTACTCGATACATCCTAGTAGCACTAAGATGTATCAAGACCTTCGACAGAGTTTTTGGTGGCCAAACATGAAGAGAGAAATAGCAGAGTATGTGAGTAGGTGCTTGACTTGTCAAAAAGTTAAGGCCAAACATCAACTACCCAGTGGCTTATTACAATCATTGGAGATTCTAGAATGGAAGTGGGAGCATATCACGATGGACTTCGTGGTAGGACTTCGGATGATAAATAAAGGATACGATTTGATTTGGGTAATAGTGGACCGGTTGACGAAGTCGGCTCACTTTTTGCCAATTAGGGTCAAGTATACCTTAGACCAGTTAGCTAAACTTTATGTTAAGGAAATCATTTCCAGACATGGAGTACCAGTATTGATTGTGTCAAATCGTGATCCACGATTCACATCGAACTTTTGGAGAAGTTTACAAGAACAGTTGGGAACACAGCTGAAGTTGAGCACAACTTATCATCCACAAACCGATGGGAAGAGTGAGAGAACAATTCAGACGTTAAAAGACATGTTGAGGTCATGCGTCATGGATTTCAAGGGTAGTTGGGATGATCACCTACACTAGTGTAGTTTACGTATAACAACAGTTATCATGCAAGCATAGGTATGTCGCCTTATGAAGCTCTGTATGGAAGAAAGTGCAGAACACCATTATGTTGGGATGAGGTGGGAGAACGCCGGATGCTAGGACCAGAATTGGTGCAGCAGACAGCGGATGTGGTAAAGTTAATTCGGATGCGTCTTGTCGCATCTCAGGACATACAGTAGAAGTATGCGGACTCGCATAGACTAAGTCGAGAGTTTGAGGTGGGCTCGTATGTGTTTCTAAAGGTAGCCTGGAAAGGAAAGATACGCTTTGAAAAGAAAGGAAAGTTAAGTCCAAGGTTTATAGGACCTTTTGAAGTATTAAAACTGGTGGGAGAGGTAGTTTATGTGATAGCATTACCTCCAGACCTAGAACGAATACATAACGTGTTTCACGTATTAGTATTACGTCCATATAAGTCGGACTATAAGCATGTAATCGAGTATGAGCCGATTCATATCGAGAAAGACTTAACATATGAAGAATCGCCGATGCAGATCATTGATAGAAAGGAACAAGTTCTGAGGAACAAGGTAATACCATCAGTAAAGGTAGTATGGAAGAACCACGATGATGAGGAAGCAACGTGGGAATTAGAAGAAAAGATGAAGAAAAATTTTCCCCATCTATTTGATTAAAGTAAGACGAGATTCTAGGGACAGAATCTTTATAAGGGGGGAAGAATGTAACGACCGAGAAATTCAGATCTTATTGTAAAATTATTTTATTAAATTAAATAATAATAAAATTCTATTCTATGTGTTATCAAGATGGTTGTCATTGTATAACCTATTGATGTTAGAATGTCGTAGTATTTTAACTACGTGAACAAATTAAAGTGTTTGAATTTCTAAGAGGAAAATAAAAGTTTTCCGAGAAATTTTCCAGAAACACTATTCACTCCAGAGTTGCTCGGGATATATTTTTGAATTCCGAGAAATACGTAATGATAGAATGACAAGGTAAGATAGATTATGTAATAAAAATCTAGTTATGGAAAATGTAATATTTTCATTATGGACTTAATTTATAAACGTTAAGGAAGGCGTAAGTAGTAATGAATAAGTAATAATTGTATAATACTTAGGTATTGTACAAAGGTAATGAAAACGAGTATAATACGAAGTATTATACGAGTTGGTATGAAGAATGAAATATCGTATATAATTTCTATATTAATTAGAATACGAAAGTGATACATAAACTATATATATATGTATTAAATAATGTTAATGGATTTGGAAGATTGGTTAACAATTGGTACAAGTCCAAGTGAATAAAATGTTAAGGCCCAATTATTAATTAATGAACCAACTAGTGGGTGTTAATGCAAAGCCCAAGGATTTATTTAATCCAAGCCCAAGCTAAAATCCATGAGTTGTAATGACCCATGGGGCAAACCATATTAATATGGTAAGTATGGTGACCAAGTTAATGTGGTAACCAAGTTAGGAGTAATGACCAAGTAATAGAAGTAATGGCCAAGCATAGGAAAAGAGTTTTGATTAGCAAGTAATGAATAGTAAGGAGGTGGCTTGAAGGAGGTGGGAAGATTTAATGACTAAATTACCCTAACCTTGTAAATTCTATAAATAGAGGGAGCTTGCTAGCCATTTAATACTTGTTCAAACAATCTAGCATATTACAAAGTGCTTAAGTGTTAGAGAGAATAAGCTACAATAAGTTACTATCATTTTTAAGAAGAAGAAGAAGGCTACTTTACAAAGACTTCAAAGAGTAAGACTTCTTCTGCATTTATCTTCTATCTCTACCATGATAGGTTGATAAGAAAAGATGGATTAAGGAACATGAATGTTAAGAAGTAAGAAGAATGTGTAAGTAATGAACTTAAGCCATATAAGTTGGTAATAAGTCATTTAAGCTAGCATAAGTTATAAACTTATGTGAAAGTATTATGAACTTATAATGAGTTTATTAAGAGAAGTGATATGGATGTAAAAAGAACTTCTATGATCATATGTATCATGTATACATAAGTAAAATTATATGTTCAGAACATATAAAGTATGATGATTAAGAAACTTTAATTGTCATAAGTCATGAACAATAAAATCTTAAGTAGTTTATAATTTGACAAGTTATAAGCTCATGAAGATTAAGTCTAAAATCCAAAAATGAATATAAGTTGTTGTAATAAGTATGTTGCGATGTTCACATGATGAATGGAATTCATTTGTAATGTTGAACAAATCATAAGAATAAAGATTTACCAGAAATTGCACGATTGGACGATAATCATCGAATTCGTAAAATTCCCAAAATAGAAGTCAAATGTTGTGTGTGAACTCGGAACCATTATTTTCCGATGGAGATAAGTCATATTTGGCATTTAAGAGTTGCGGACTCAAAAATGACCGGATTCCGACTTAGAACGAAGAAACGAGCGTTGAACGTTCACGAACGTTTATCGTTTTCGTTAAAAATGAACCAATAGGTGAATTTTTAACAAACGGAGTCAAATAGATAGAATTCTTACATGAACACATAGAATATGTAATTTGTGAACCGTAGGCTCTTGAACGAGCCAATTCGGACTTGTAACAAAGAAGTTACGAGTCCGGGAATCTCATCTTTTGAAAAATCTGTCAAACATTTCTATGGTATGAGTCGCGCCACAAGACGACTCCAAGCCATTTAGCCGTACAACAAAGATCAAAGGAACCTCTACTTATAAACTCTCACCGCAAGGCGACACATAACAAAGAGACTCGGGGCCAGCAAAATACGAAAGTCCTAATAATGCCCCTATTAACGCGTGTCGCAATCGAGATGTGATGAGTATAAAGCCTACGCCATAAAGTTGCCAAATTTCATAATAAGAATAGTGATGAATGTTTTTAATTACAAAGAAAAGAAAGTTAATTGATTTAAAAGTAAACACAACCTAAGGAACGTAATGTAACATTGTTTAAACTTTGTTAAACCTTAAGGATGTTGTATAAAGGTTGAGATAACCTAGTCGAATATAAATGCAAGGATAATGATAAGCCGGAACAGATAGTAACTAAATCTAATACACAAATTAGATTGACATGAAGGGTAAGATATAGTCATATACATACTTGATTATATGTGACCTAATATAAGGCATTATGTGATCATGTATTGTAGAGACTTGAAAGACTTGAACATAAAGTAACTATACCAGAAAGTACGCTTAAAGGCAAGTATTCTAACTCTTGTCTCAGTTCATCCTGAACAAGTTTTTGAAGTTCATGTATTCTTTCGCATGAATTGAGGTATGTTGAGGTTAAAGCCAATTCCTTTGGCTAGACTTGATATATTCGTGGATTATTGATAATCTATTAATCTATTTTCTAATGTGGTTATCTTTTGTCAACTACTTGATATGGTTTTCAAAAGAAGACTGAAATGTTAAACAAATGTTTTGTCGGTAAAACGATAGGCACGTGAGGTTGCCAAATGCTTAAACGTGCATACGTTTAATGGATGTAGTGTTGATTAACATAGAGTACAATAGGCTGATCACCTAGAAGTGCTCATAAGTAATACCGAGCTTACAGACTTAGTCCGGGTTGTCCTTTTCCAATAAAGAATGAATACTCAAGGTCTTTGACCGGAGTGAATGTTTTACTAAATATTGTTATTATGTTAAAACATTTTGAAAGAAAGATGAAGTGCTATTTTGTATTAATAATAATACTTCATAACTATTATTCAGTTATTGAAGATATATGATTCGTATGCGTCAAGAATGTTGATATTGAATTGTTATACTTGCTGAGCTAGGTATGCTCACTCTTGCTTGAACCATATGAATACAACTAAGACTGAACGTCCCGAAGGATTGAAAAAGGATAAAGGAAAAGCTAAGGAAGATTGTTAAGCTGTCTTGTAATAGTATAGGTCTATTGTTGTAATGTAATTGATAATATGACAAAGAACCTTTGTAATGGGTATAGAACCTGGGAAATGTAAATATTAGTTTAAATATATAGAAGTTATGTTCGTTCTTTGAGACTTTTTAATTGAATGAATGTATGAATGTTCGTACAGTATAGCACCATCTGTCGGGTTGGAAGATACCCGGATTTGGGGGCGCTACATTAGTGTTCTCTTCTATCAGTACCGGATCAAGCACCAAAGTGGCAAGACACCATGATCAGAATCGTAGAACATCATCTGTATGTATCAGAAGCATCGAACCTTGTCCATTTGTTTAAGAGTAAATCACAACAAATATGGAATGTATTATAAACGTTGAAGACCTCGGGAGTTCCAATGAAACAACAGTCATCCTTAGTATATAACAAAAAACGTATTGAAGAAGCTAAAGAAAGTACTATGGGTCAGCAGAAAACACCTTTTCAGGTGTTAGGTGAGATAGCAGTCTGATGTGTCAGTGGGCCAGACTGCTAATAAGAAGTTTTGCAGAAAGTCTCCATCAAAGCTCAAAAATGTCAAATGCATTTAATTCTTCAATAGATGTCTTCAACGGATACATTTCAAAGGCATTATATATATAAAACATCATCAGATGAAAGAGATTAAGCAAGCACTGAACAAAAACACTGAAGAACACTCAACGCTCAACTCTACGATCTGAAAAAGAAAGCTTTCTTAACTACTCAGTTCTTTCAGACACAAGCTTAACGACAACTGAGTAGCACTATTCAAGAACTCAACTACTATCAAGTGAAGTAAGAAGTTCCAAGTCAGAAGGACTTCAAGAGTTCAAAGTGAACTGAGAAGTACCAAGTCTGCTGGACTTGAAGAGTTCAAAAGTGAACTAAGAAGTTCCAAGACTGCTGGTCTTGAAGGAATCTGTGAGATTCAGAGATTGTAAAGATATTCTTAGTGGATTTCCTGTAACGCCCGAGAATTTCGAATTTTTAATGAATTAAATTTTTATTTGATTATGTGGATTAAATGAATTTAATTGAGTTTTTATGTGAGTAAGATGTTCGAAGGTCATTCTATGACCTAGAATGTGTGGATGTGGTTAGTATTCTGGCTTTGTGCTAGAATTAATTGTTGTGAATTATCAAGATGAGAACGAAGGTTTTTTGAGATTGTTTGCGTAAAAACACTATTCATCCGATGTTTTTCGGAGCTAGGGTTTGAAATTCTGAGAAACGCGTAATGTTAGAATACGACGATATTATGGAATATCCAATAATATTTCCGTTATGGCAAATGATGTTTTCGTCTGCGGACTTAAAACCTAAGGGTTTATGAAAGAGGTTTTCGAAAGGGAAATGTAAGGCATATAGTCGATTTAATATTATACGTATGAGATACGAGTATTATACTAGTACGTATACAAGTATGATATAAAGAATAGTATGATGTATAATACGATTATTATATGAGTATTATACAAAGAGAATACGTGAGTAATACACGTAGAATACGAGTTGTATTATTAGAGTATGAGTTAAGGATTTTATCCAATCCAATTGGACTTGGATTAATAAAAAAGCCCAATGAAATAAGTATACAAGCCCAAGTCATGGCCCAATATTAGATTGGTTAAAGCCCAATGTTAATTAATGTCAAGCCCAATCCAAAGAATTAAACCGTGGGTCGAACCTGCGGGTCAAAGGGTGGGTTAAACCCATGGGGATAACCCATGGGCAAGGTGGGCCGACCACTTGGTGTGCAAGGCAAGATTAACACTTGGTCACGAAGTACTTTACTTGGTGACAAAGTGGTAAATAAGTGAGGAGGTGGGGAATTGGACTATTTTGCCCCTTATGTGGTTTTCTATAAATATAAGGCTTATGTTTGCCATTTGGTGGTTTTACAAAGTTTTTCCAACATATTTGAGAAAGAAAGAGAGCTAGATTTAAATTATTCTTCTACCTTGAAGCTTTTAAATTAGAAGTTCAACAAGAACACTAAGAGTTCTTAAGGTAATACTCTTCAATTCTAATTCCATCTCTTTTGGTTTTCTTTTATCATGGACAATCATAAATGGGTGGGGTATGGCTTGTAGGGTGGAATGAGAGTGACCTACCATAGATTCCATCTCTTTAAGTCAAGACCAAATAAGAAATCATAAGTGGTTATGTGAGTAAAAACCATAAAAAATCTTGAAAGTTAACTTAGTTATAATTGAATGTTTTGGAAATCATTGTAGCTAAGGTATGTGCATCTTGATTAGTTAGGATGTAAATATGAAGTCCATGGAGTATTCCATGTGATTTGGCTTAGAGAACATTAGTAATAATGTTATGGCGAATTGTACGGAAATAGACGTTAAACGCCGAAAACGTATAAAGTCCGAATTAAAGGTCAAAAGTTGTCGTGTGACTTGAAAACGTTTGTTTCCAATGTCAACACATGAGATAAAGTAATTAAGAGTTGTTGGCAAAAGAATCGTCGCATTCCGACTTATAACGGAGAAAACGAGTATTGAATCTGGACGAAAATGTTAAACTAATGCTCAAAATGAACTTAAAGGTGAATTCGAAAGTTAACTAATTGAAAAAATATGAAATTCTAATATGAACACGTAAAGGATGTAATTCCTGACTTGTAGGAATTTGAATGGGTCAATTCTCATGTAAAATGAACAAATTAGGAACGGAGTTTCGTTAAGAAACCAAACTTTTGGTTAATCTGGTGCACAGTTCAGCGCCAGCCGCCAAACCCTGTGGTTATCTGTCACTCATGCCGCCGATTATGGCCGGAGAAAATAAAAGGTCTGGAGACTCAAGACCGCAAAGACGAGAGTTTGTACATGGACTCGCGCCGCAGCGCCAAGTCCGGGCAAAACCTCTGGAGAGTGGCGCCGCAGTGCCACTAGAATGCACAGGATGTCGCGTCGCAGCGCCGACAGTAGAAAAGGGTTTACCAAGTTAGTGTTTGTTCCATTTTGGATATAGACTTAAAGTAAGACATTGAAGGTACTTAAGGTACATTATAAGACTTACCTTAACTCACTTGTAAGGTGTTAATGTAAGAAGATCTAGTAAGGTTTCATAGTAATTAAACAAAGAACACAAAGAAGTAATGAGTGAATCGTAAATGAAATTCAACGTTGGTAATTAACCATTTATGATCGAATGTCGGCTAAGGACGTAAGAATGTTAATGAAACGTAACGAAGTATAGAAAGTCGAATCGACTTTAATAACAAAGTTAAAACAAGTAAGATATAGAAGAGAAAGACGTTGGTTAGAACCGTAAAGATAGTTTATGTGATAACTAATTACAGTGTGCTATGTGAATGTATCATGTAGATCCTGTAAAGACTGAGAATAGTTGAATTGTAAGTTCGAAGACGCTTAAAGGCAAGTCTTTCTTAACTCTTGTCTGACCTTCATGTTAGTCAAGTTTTTTAAGTGATGCATGATATACAATGCATGAATGGTAAATAGAAAAGAGTCGATGCCTGTTTTATCCGGGCTAGACAAGTATTGAAGGATAGATTGAATTGTTTACAAGTCTGTTGATATAGAACTGTTAACGCTATCCTATGCCATGTATTTGGTATGGATGAGAAGGTAAGTTTGTCTACGAACAAATAAAAGTATTTTCATCGATTATTCGATGGGCACGCGAGGTTGCCAAATGTTAAACGTAAATACGTTTAACGTAAGAGTGTTGATCAACATAGAGTACAATAGGCTGATCACCTAGAAGTTCTCGTAAGTAAAGACGGGTGGATGGCCTTAGTGCTGGATATCCTTTTCAAGTATGAAAACGAAAAAAGTATGTTCATGGTCTATTGATCGGTTCATCATTCCTAAGCTATTATATATGCTCTAGAATTGTTAGTCAAATGATTCAGAATGCTTCATAGATAATCGTTCTGATATTGATATAAAGCATGTACTTATTGATGTGATATTCATATGTTTCGTTGTTAAGACTTGATGAGCTAGTTATGCTCATTCTTGCTAGAACCATATGTTTGCAGCTAAAGCCGAACGAACTGAGAGTTCTCTGAGAGATAAAGGCAAGGCTAAGATGGATAATTAATCATCCTGTAATAAACTAGTATATTTGTATGTAATATACTTATGAAGAACAACGAATGTATTCGGTTATGAACCTGGGAAAGGATTTATTACAAATGTAATACAAAGATAGTAATTGCACTCATTTTGTTGTTATCTCAATGGATTGATTGTATGGATTGTAGTATCGTGGAGCACCATCTGTCGGGTTGGAAAATACCCGGATTTGGGGGCGTCACAGGTTGGTATCAAAGCATTAGGTTATAAAACTTAAGGGGGGAAGAACCTTAGGCTAATAACCTCGTAGGAAAGGTAGAGTCCGAAGAAAACTAACTCGAGTCAAATGAGTTAATAAGGTATTGAGGAAACTCAGTACCAAAAGATTTAAAAGATGGAAAGTAACCCTAAATGGATTAAATATGACTTGTGCTTATACTATTGTGTATTATGTACTAATCAATTTGTTATGTGTTATTATAGATGTCGGTTGATAGCTTGATGTATAGGGATATACATGTGATCAGCGAGGAGTCCGTCAACCAAGTTGAGATAATACCTGTGCCTATAGCAGACATACCTTTAGTGATTCTAGAGGAGTCAGAGCCTGAGGAATATTACTCGGAGGAGGATTATTCGGAGGAGACCATGGGGAACAGTTTAAGAAAGTATTCTTCGAGAACTATTTCCCTACTAACATGCAAGGGAGAATGGAGATTAAGTTCTTAGAACTTAAGCAGAGGGATATGACTGCTCCCCAATACGCGGCCAAATTCAATGAATTGGAAAGGTTCGTTCCACACCAAGTGGACACGGAGGAGAGGAAGGTCAGAGGTTCGAAAGCAGGCCTAAAACCCCGGGCTCTATAAGTAGGATATCGGTTTTTAGAGTGCTTCCTACGGGACCATTCTGGAAAAGGCGATAATAGCGGAGGGTGGTAGTGAGGCGTTGACCCAAGACAATAATGAACGTTTACATGTACAACATGGTTAGTAATTGGTAAACAATTAAAGGAAGATCTTAATGAAACATTGTTAAGACATAATGAAGTCTTAAGCATGAACACTTAGAGTTAGGTTAAGTCAATTACTTATGAATGTAAGAATGACGTAACAGAATGATGGAACCTATAATAACAAATCTAATATGTAATTAGATTGAGAAGTAGGGTAAGATTCTTTAGGAACCATGTATGATTATTCATGACCTAATGTTCTATGTTATGTTATCATCTAATGTAGAGACGTTAAAGACGTAAAGTGCACGTGTTATAAATTATAGTAGACGCTAAAGGCAAGTACTCTAACCCTTGTTCCAGTTAGATCTGGACAAGTCTTTGTGATTCATGAATTCTACGCATGATTTAGTATTTGAGGAATGTCAAAGCCAATCCTTTCGGCTAGATGAATGCTATGTTATTCTATCAAGTGTAGATAAGGATTTACCGAACTAATATTGTTGTGGTTTTCAAAAGTAGATGATGTATGCTCAAATTGTTTTGTCGTAAAACGACAGGCACGTGAGGTTGCCATAACTTAAACGTATACATGTTTAATGAATGTAGTGTTAATCAACATAGAGTACTATAGGCTGATCACCTAGACGTGCTCGTAAGCTATACCGGACTTATGGACTTCGTGCCGGGATGTCCTTCTCAAAGTACTTATGAAATTCCTACGATTTTGAATCGAAATTGATGTTTTACTGAATATTGTTGTTGGAAAACGTTTTGAATGAAAAGAAGTGATATTTTGAATTATCAATAGTACTTCGTAACTATTATTCAGTTATCAAAGTTATATGAGTCCGATGTTTCAAGCATGCTATTTTCCTAGAATTGTTGTACTTGCTGAGCTAGTTAGGCTCATTCTTGCTTGAACCATATGAATGCAGCTAAGACAGAGTGGACCGATGGATCGAACAAGGATAAAGGGAAGGCGAAAGCGAACCCGTAGCTTGCATGTGTAATAGTATAGATTTTTGTATGAAATAATATTGATATTATGACAAAGACAATGTATTGGTTGTAAAGAACCTGGGGAAATGTAAATATTCTTTTTATATATATAAGACATATTCGTTCTTTTGAGACATTTCAATTGAATGTTTATATGAACTGTAACACCGTGTAGCACCATATGTCGGGTTGGAAGATACCCGAATTTGGGGGCGTCACAGGTTGGTATCAAAGCATTAGGTTATAAAACTTAAGGGGGGAAATAAAAACCTTAAGTCATAACCTTAAGAAAAGTCAAAAAATAAAAGATGGAAGTTAACCTTATAAAAAATGCATCATATATGTTATGTGTTTTATTATAATGACGTTTACTAATCAACTTTTTGTGTTGTTATAGATGTCAGGTGAAAATAGAGATGTATGTGTAGTCAAGTCAAGGGCTGATGAAACCAGATAGAAATCATACCGAGCCCTATAGTAGCAGATCCTGAGATAGTTGTGGTCGAGTCTGGAGACTCCGAAAGCTTAGACCTCATGTCGGTATTTGACGGCATGTTGGAAGAAGAAGTGGAGGTAGTATCCTTCAATCCAGTGGCTATAGCAGTAGAGATAACTCCAGGGGAGTCGATGATGTCACTATTCATGTCAGTGATAGATAGGAATGTACATTACTGTCAGGAGGTCAAGGAACTAAAGGCGGAGCTCCAAGCGGTTATAGAGGACAAGACGGACGTGGAGTCCATGTGGGAACAGGAACATAATGAAAGAGTTTTGGCTAAGGACAAGGTCCATGAGCTAAAACAAGAGGTCTTTGAGCTTAGGAGCAAGCTAAAGACCAAGAAACAAAAGATAGGGAGAATGTCCTATATTCATAGGAGTTCTCATGAGGATTTCCAGTTGCAGGTAGTTGGGTATCCTCAGAGAGACAGGCGACGCACGAGCATACTATCACCGTGATACTATCATTTGGCCTTGCCAAGGCAGATTTCAAGAATGTCTTAAGGCAGATATGATCGAGTAGTTGCTAGAGTAGTTATGTATGTACATATTTGTGTATATAGTAGTGACGTAAAGCCCTCTTTTGTATAATCAAGGGTAGTCTTTTGTAATTCCCAATTTTTGGAAAGTAATAGCGGGAAAGTAATGTATCCATCTTTGGTTGTGTAACCGATGTAGTATTATACTACAATGAATTAATATAAGTTTTCATTTTTGAAAAATATTGCGTAATGAATGTTTAAGTTATTGTTTAAATAAGGAATAATAACTAACTGACAGGAATGCATAATAACGAAACATGTGTTTATTGTAACAGCAAAATGCCACCAAGAAGAGTACCACGTACCCAAGGTACGAACACGAATCAACCGGAGGGAGGTCCGGTTAACCCCATGCAAGAATTTTTGAACCTTTTAACCGCAGCATTTAACCAAACTGGGCTAATATCCCCGTGAATCCTGGTGTAGTACAAGCTACTACATTTAAGGACTTTAAGAGTGTGGGTCCGTCGGAGTTCAAAGGAACTACGGACCCTATTGAAGCACAAACGTGGGTTAGGGAGATAGAGAAGGCATTTGTGATAGCAAATGTCGACGAGGCCCAAAAGGTTGCTTTTGCAACCTACATGATGAAGGGAGAGGCTAACTTTTGGTGGGAGGCCAATCAGGTGAGGGCCGAAATAGATGTTATAACATAGGAGAGGTTCAAAGAAATATTCTACGAGAACTACTTTCCCATAAGCATGCAGGGAAGGATGGAGATGCGATTTCTATATTTAAAACAAGGGGACATGACGGTTCCCCAGTATGCCGCTAAGTTTAATGAACTGGCAAGGTTCGCTCCACATCAAGTGGATACCGAAGTAAGGAAAGCTCGACGATTCGAGCAGGGCTTAAAACCCTGGCTCTATAATCGTATCTCTATATTCCAAAGTACTTCCTTTGGAGTTATTTAGAGAAGGCAATAATTGCTGAAGGTGGTAGTGAGGCATTCAGCCAATACCACAAGGACAAGAAAAGCAAGGGGAAGGTGGATGGAGGAGTGAAGGTTGAAGGTGCCAGCGGGAGTGGCGAAGGGTATAAAAGAAAGGTAGTTAACTCGGGGAATACCGGAGTGAAACAAGGAGACCCTAAGAGGAGGATGGAGGCCTGCAAGACCTGCGGGAAGACTCACCTAGGAGTCTGTCTCAAAGGAAAGGCCGTGTGTTATAATTGCGGATAGGAGGGGCATATTGCGCCCAACTGTCCAAGCCCGAAGAAGAATCATGGGTGCTTTGTATGTGGGTCTACGGACCACATGGCAAAGAACTGCCCAAACAAGGGGACAGACGGGAATAAGAGCACCAATAGTGGTAAGTTAACTATTGGGGGTCCAGCGCAGTCGGGTAGGCCGATGGCCCGTACCTTTAATATGACCGTCCAAGACGCGATGGCCTCGGGGAACGTAGTTGTAGACATTATTCCGATCAACAACTTAAATGCATACGTGTTGTTTGACTCGGGTGCTACTTGTTCGTATATCGTATATGATTTTGCTAGACGACTAAGATTAATTCCCAAAAAGTTTCTTATACATTTGAACATTAAGGTAGCAAACGAAGAGATAATTCATGTTGAAGATATTCATAGGAGTTGTTAAATAGATATTCGAGGTTGTAAATTATCGGTAGATTTGATACCGATAAAGTTAGGAGAATTCGATGTAATTCTCGGAATGGATTGGTTGATAAATCATGGGGCAATTATAGATTGTCAAAAGAAATGCATTAGAATTAAAACATTAAACCAATCTCATGTAATATTTTACGGGAATAAATCACCGGGACGTTCGTGTTGTCTTACCATGACACAAACTAGGAAATTGTTGAGGAAGGGGTGTGTAGGCTATTTGTGTCATGTGGTTGATACCTAGAGAGTGGGAGCGACCATGGAACAAATATCTATAGTGAGTGAGTTTGTCGATGTATTTCCAAGTGAGTTACCGGGTCTTCCGCCGGATAGGGAGACCGAGTTCATAATAGATATTGTGCCAGGAGTGACACCAATTTCCAGGGCACCGTATCGTATGGTGCCAGTGGAGATGAAGGAATTGATGGTACAGCTGCAAGAATTGTTGGACAGGAAGTACATTCAACTGAGTGTTTCGCCATGGGGAGCACCGGTGTTGTTTGTCAAGAAGAAGGATGGATCGTTGAGACTTTGTATCGACTACCGATAGTTGAACAAGTTAACAATAAAGAATAAGTATCCATTGCCCAGGATCGATGATCTTTTTGATCAGTTGAAAGGGGCTAAATATTTTTCCAAAATAGATTTAAGGACAGGGTATCATCAGCTGAAGGTTAGGAATGAAGATGTGCCAAAGACAGCATTCAGGACTCGTTATGGTCATTACGAGTTTCTGTTGATGTCATTTGGGTTGACTAATGCACCAGCTGCATTTATGGACATGATAAACAAAGTGTTCAAACAATATTTGGACAAGTTCGTCGTGGTGTTTATTGATGATATTCTAGTCTACTCTAAGACGCCAGAAGATCATGTTGAACACCTACGAATAGTGTTGGAGACATTAAGAAAGGAGAAGTTATATGCGAAGTTCACTAAGTGTGAATTTTGTGTAGAGAGGGTACAGTTTTTAGGTCATGTTATTGACCATGAGGGGATTTCAGTAGATCCAGCAAAGGTGGAAGCCGTGATGAATTGGGAACAACCGAAAACACCGACCGAGGTACCGAGTTTCCTAAGGTTAACGGGTTACTATCGAAGGTTCATTCAGGACTTTTCAAAGATAGCTACTCCGCTGATTAACTTGACGAAGAAGACAGTGAAGTACGTATGGACTGAGAAATGCGAAGATAGTTTTCAAGAACTGAAAAAGAAGTTGAGTGAAGCGCTTGTTTTGTCATTACCCGATGATATAGGAAATTTTGTAGTTTATAGCGATGCTTCGCATAAAGGACTGGGTTACGTGCTCATGCAGCATGGCAAGGTCATTGTGTATGCATCTAGGCAGTTGAAGGATTATGAGAAAGTTTACCCTACTCATGATCTAGAATCGTCATGATGGTGTTTATTTTAAAGATATGGCGACATTATCTTTATGGGGAAAAGTGTTAGATATACACGGACCACAAGATTCTAAAATATATCTTCACACAGAAGGAGTTGAATATGAGACATAGGAGGTGGCTGGAGTTGATAAAGGATTATGACTGTGAAATCCTGTATCACCCTGGAAAAGACAATGTAGTGGTCGACGCCTTGAGTAGAAAGGGTCGGGAGAAGTTGTCTTTGTTAACAGCTCAAATTGAGTTAATAACAGAGATGGCTAGGATGGAGTTGGAGGTGAAGCTGCCAAGTGAGGTGAGGCGAGACTTTTGTGATGGAGATTCATCTACCATCCAGAGAGAGAGTCAAGGAGGTGCAGCTCAAAATCGATGAGTGTGATCAGATGAAGGAGCGGTTAACCACTGAAAAAGATATTAGATTTAGTCTTGATAATGAGGGATTATTAAGATTTGAGGGAAGAATTTGGGTTCCGAATGAGACGGAATTAAAGGAGCAAGTTTTATAAGAGGCTCATAGTTCGAGGTACTCGATTCATTCTGGTAGCACTAAGATGTATCAAGACCTTCGATAGAGTTTTTGGTGGCCGAACATGAAAAGAGAAATAGCCGAGTATGTGAGTAAATGTTTGACTTGTCAAAAAGTTATAGTTGAACATCAACGACCAAGTGGCTTGTTACAGTCATTGGAGATTCCGGAGTGGAAATGGGAGCATATCACGATGGATTTTGTGG
Source organism: Panax ginseng (assembly GCA_020205605.1). Taxonomy (NCBI): domain Eukaryota; kingdom Viridiplantae; phylum Streptophyta; class Magnoliopsida; order Apiales; family Araliaceae; genus Panax; species Panax ginseng. The sequence goes on from CM035127.1 coordinate 65,056,566, forward strand.
TGGGACTTCCAACGACTCAGAAGGGATATGATGCGATTTGGGTAATAGTGGACCGATTGACGAAGTCAGCTCACTTTTTGCCAATTCGAATTAAGTATAACTTAGATCAGTTAGCTACACTCTATGTTAAGGAAATTATTTCCAGACATGGAGCACCTGTTTCGATAGTGTCAGATCGTGATCCACGATTCACGTCGAACTTTTGGAGAAGTCTTCAAGAACAGTTGGGGACGCAGTTGAAGTTGAGTACGGCATATCATCCACAAATAGATGGACAGAGCGAGAGGACAATTCAGACGTTAGAAGATATGTTGAGATCTTGCGTCATGGATTTCAAGGGTAGTTGGGATGATAATCTACAATTAGTAGAATTTGCGTATAACAACAGTTATCATGCAAGTATAGGTATGCCGCCGTATGAAGCTTTTTATGGAAGGAAATGCAGAACGCCATTGTATTGGGATGAAGTGGGAGAACGCCGAATGCTAGGACCAGAATTGGTGCAACAAACAGCGGAAGTGGTGAAGTTGATACGTATGCGTCTTGTCACAGCTCAAGACAAACAGAAGAAATATGCAGACTTACATCGAGAGAATAGAGAGTTTGAGGTAGGCTCGTACGTATTTCTTAAGGTATCTCCTTGGAAAGGAAAGATACGCTTTGGAAAGAAGGGAAAACTAAGCCCAAGGTTTATAGGACCTTTTGAGGTATTAGAACGAGTAGGTGAGGTAGCTTATAGGGTAGCGTTACCTCCAGACCTAGAGCGAATACATAATGTATTCCATGTTTCAGTGCTACGTCCTTACAAACCAGATTACAAGCACGTGATAGAATTTGAGCTTATTCAAATCGAGAAAGATTTAACTTATGAAGAGATGTCGATTCAAATTATCGATAGAAAAGAGCAAGTTCTGCGAAACAAGGTAATATATTTAGTAAAGGTGTTATGGAAGAACCACGATGTGGAAGAAGCAATGTGGGAACTTGAAGAAAGGATGAGAAAGAATTATCCTCTTTTGTTTGAGTGATATAGGAAGAGATCTCGGGGACGTAATCTTTATAAGGGGGGAAGAATGTAACGCCCGAGAAATTCGGATCCTTTGTAAAAATATTTGAAAGAATTAAATAATGAATAAAATGATATTATTTGTTATTATATGTGTTAATAAGATGTATGTCGTTCTACAACCTAGAAATGTCAGAAGACCATAGTATTCGAACCACGTGAGAGAATTAAAGTGTTTGAATTTCCAAGACGAAAATAAATGTTTTCCGAGGAAGTTTACGAAAAACACTATTCACCGTTTACCGCTCGGGAATTATTTTTGAACTTCCGAGAAATTCGTAATGTTAGAATATCGAGGGGAGATGGATTATGTAATAATAATCTAAGTATGGAAAATGCAATAATTCGTGTGTGGACTTAATTTAGGAATATAGGTATTAAAACCTAATGAAATGAATTAATGTAACTTTACATAAAAATAAGTCCATAAGCTTAAAGGTGTAAACCTAAGTGGGATTCATTATGAAACCTAAGTGTTTAATAAAGGGAGGCCCAAACTAATTAATTAGCATGCCCAAAGGATAAGTTAATTGAATTAGCATTAAGCCCAAACTATGATCCATTAGTTAATGAGGATCCATGGGGCAACCCATGGGTAGACTTGATGGGCAAACCTTTTGTGTGGTGACCAAGTGTTGTAATGGCCAAGTAAATAAGAGTGGTTAGCAAGTAGACTTGGTTAATAAGCAATGAATAGTAAGGAGGTTAGTTTAAGGAGGTGGGATGACACAAAGACCATTCTACCCTCACTTTGTCAAGCCTATAAATAGAGAGTTCATTATTCATTTTATTGCTTGATTAAAATCTCTCTCAAACACTCTCTCAAACAACTTATTTGTTAGAGTCAATAAGCACTTTGAGCTTTACCTTTCCTTAGTAGATTTCCAAAGCAAGTGAAGTAATCATCAAAGGTAAATGATCTTGTCTTCTTCATCTCTAACATATTAGGAGGATAAGAGAAGTGTAATCTAATGAACTTAGATGCTAAGAACATAGGAGAAGGTGATAAGCAATGGACTTAAGCCTGTTGGGCTTTGGCACAGAAACGCACAGCGGAAATTAAAATTTTAAAGCAATTTTTGAAACCCTAAAACAGGATCCATGCGAAAAATCAATTAATTCAGAGGTTTAGAGATTATACCAGATATAAAAAAACGAGAATCAAACCGATCATACTCTAATCTCCAACGCAATATAAACCGATTGCGCCTCTACAGATTCACATTTAACGCCGCATTTAACCCATTTAACGATTCTCGCAATAAGAAGGACTTGCGGTACTAGCCACCAAAAGGAATGGATTTTTAAACTGCTTTTCTCTAGTCTCTCTCTAAGAGCGGCTAGGTTTTTCAATTATGATATAACCCTAAGTAGTAATGCTATATATCATATATATAGTAGTTAAAAGGAATTAATCAAATCAAAACCTAATTTCATAAAAATTTATTATATATATATATATATATATATATATATATCTTAATTAAGTCTTACTTAATTAATATACATATATACAAATTATCCTTTTAATTTAAATTGCGTGATTTAAATACTATTAATCATATTAATATATTTAAATCCTTAAAATTTAAATTAATTCCTTTTAAATAACGTTTCTATGTGTGACCTATAGGTTATTATTACGTTGGCAATAATTTTAAAATCATATTATAAAATTATAAACAAAGTGAGCGGCATCTAGTAATGCATCAACGCTACCCAAGTAATAATAAGATCGATGATTCGATGCAACCTTTTCGTGACCAATGTTTCAATGTAATTTAATCCTTTTAACCTTAATATCCTAGATTAAACTCGAGTCATGGAATGTGTCATACTCTTCATAATTTAATCTGAGTTTTCTTGATCAATGAGTAGACTATATGAAACAAATCACTATTTGAGCATGGTCATGCATTTCATAGTCCTAGTCAATCAAGAGGCCTATGGATATCACCCATAATATATAGGATGGTTAAATTCCATCTAGATCACTCATATTTCTCACACGATTAATGATGAACCCAATAATCACCTTTATAGTCCACCCTATTAAAGGTGACATTTGATGATATCAAAGTACAAAAATTCTCGTAGTAATATAGCAATTTCGTGTTAGGAGGACCATTATATCATTATCTTGTTACTATGAGAATTGCTAATGACACTTCGCATAATGCTCCTTATAGAATTCTCATGGTGGGTCTATCCAAGACATCGATTTTTCAACATGTACCTATGCATCGACTTAATATCTCATATATTTATGACCAATGAGATTTGGTCATCAGTCAATCCACATACTAGTCTCAATGCATCATTGTTGTCCCATCAACATTGATACTCGACTAGGGACATTTAAGAACACTGATAATAATGGTAATATATAATCTCATGTTCAAGTCACATACTTGAAACTATATAATTTGTATCACTATTCTAAGGAATTTTATTATGTTAACAATTATATTACGCAAAGAATAAAACCATAATAAAATCATATATTTATTCAATCAAATATAATATCAAAATGTTAAGCAATTATATCAAATAATTGGCCTCTAAGGCATAAACTCTAACAGTCTCCCACTTGCACTAGAGCCAATCACTCATGTATCTAATACCCATGGAACTAGTGTGACCGCGTCGGCTTCCGTTCAGACAAAGCCTTGGTTAGTGGATCTCGCAACATTATCATCCGTCAGCACTCTTCCTATATGTACATCTCCTCTATCAATGATTTCACGGATGAGATGGTACCGCCTAAGTATATGCTTGGATCGTTGGTGAGATCTCGGGTTCCTTAGCTTTGTGCAATGGCTCCATTATTATCACAAGATAGAGCAACCGGATCAACAATGGTTGGAACAACACCAAGTTCGATGATGAACTTTTTAATCCATCTGACCTCCTTGGTCGCACTAGAAGCAAACAATATACTCGGCCTCCGTTGTAGAATCACCATCGTCTCTCGCTTGAACTTTTCCGCCTAACAAAGACCACCATTAAGGCAAAACACAAAACCCGACCGAGACTTATAGTCATCATTGTCACCGAAACTAGCATCTGTGTAACCCTTTACCGCTAGTTCGCCTTCACCTCCATATACAAAAAGAATGAATCCTTAGTCCTTTTCGGATACTTGAGGATATTTTTTCTTCGTCCAGTTGACCTTCACCGGATTCGATTGATATCTCCGCTCGTCATGCTCAAAGCATACGAGACATCCGGACGAGTACATATCATTGCATACATGATAGATCCAATTATCAAAGCATAAGGGATCTTTCTCATACGCCTCATCATCTTGTGATTTAGGACATTGAGCCTTAGAGATCTTTACACCATGAGTCACGTGGTAAGTTTCTCTTTCGCCTCTTGCATGTTGAACTGTTTCAACACTTTATCAATATATGTACTTTGACTTAGGCCGAGCATTTTCTTGATCTATCTCTATAGATCTTGATAGCTAAAATCTAGGCAAAGATCGCTTCAATCTTTCATGGAGAAACATTTTCCTAACCATGTTTTTTACAAATTGTAAGGAAGGAATGTCATTCCCAATAATTAATATGTCATCAACATATAATACTAGGAATACAATGTGACTCCCACTAACCTTCTTATATACAAAAGGTTCATCTTCATTTTTAATAAAGCCAAATTCTTTAAGCTGCTTCATCAAATCAAGATTCCAACTCCGAGAGGCTTGCTTCAATCAATAAATGGATCGGCCGCAGACTTACATACCTTTCCAAAGATCCTTTGAGTGACAAAATCCTCGGGTTGTGTCATATACACATCCTCAAGGAGATTTCATAAGGAAAGCAGTTTTGACATCCATCCGCCAGATTTCGTAATCATAAAAAGCTGCAATAGAAAGTAAGATCCTGATGGATTTAACCATTGCCACCGGAGAGAAGGTTTCATCATAGTCAACACCTTGAATTTGTTTGAAACCTTTTGCTACCAACGGCCTTTATAGGTTTGTACATTACCATCCATGCTCGCTTTTCTTCTTGAAAACCCACTTGCACCGATTGGTTTTATTCCCTTGGTGGATCAACCAGAGTCCATACTTGGTTAGTATACATGGAGTCCATCTCGATTTCATGGCTTCAAGCCATTTCTCGTAATCTAGTCCATTCATAGCTTCTTGGTAGAAGGTGCTCATCTTGATCTATGAGTATCACATCGCCGCTTTTGAGTCACAAGATATCCATAATATCTCTCGTGCTCTTGGCGTGTCCTACCGAGATCTACTAATGACTTGTGTAATTTGAGCAGTTCACTTTCCACAATTTCTTGTGGTTCCCGCCATGTTCCAACTCAAAGTTCAATGATATTTTGTGGTTCTCGAATTTCTTCGAAGTTCTACTTTCCTCCACTGCTTCCTTTAGAGACAAATTCTCTTTTCTAGAAAAATACCGGTTCGAGCAACAACCACTTTGTTCTCGTAAGGTTTGTAGAAATAATACCCTTTTGTTTCCTTTGGGTATCCCATAAAATTACATTTGTCGATTTGGGGTCCGAGCTTGTCGAATTCAGACGTTTTACTTAACGCCGCAACCCCAAATCTTCATGAACGACATACTAGGACGCTTCCCAGTCCACATTTCATATGGTGTCTTATGAACCGCCTTTGTAGGAACACTGTTAAGTGTGAATGTTATGCCTCAGGGCATGACCCCGTAAGCTTATTGAAAGATCTGCATGACTCATCATTGATCGTATCATGTCCAACAAGGTTCGATTCCTCCTCTCGATACACCATTCCATTCGTGCGGTGTTCCGTGGAGTGAGTCGTGATATAATACCACACTCCTTTAGAAGGTCATCAAAGTCTTGGCTTAAGTATTCACCTCCTCGATCGGATTGAAGGGCTTTTATGCTTTTGCCAAATTGGTTTTGAACTTCATTCTTGAATTCCTTGAACTTTTCAAAGGATTCGGATTTGTGTCTCATAAGATACACATATCCATATCTACTAAAGTCATCAAGAAATGTAATGAAGTAATAAAACCTACCTCTTGCTAATCTAACTCATGGGTCCACATACATCACTATGTATAAGTCCCAATACATCGCTAGTCTGCTCACTATGTCCAAAGTGAAAGGGCTTTAGTCATCTTGCCTAATAAACAAGACTCGCATTTTCATATGATTCAAAATCAAATGAATCCAAGAACCCATCTTTATGGAGTTTGGATATGCGTTTCTCATTTATATGGCCTAAACGACAAAGGCAGAGATATGCTCGGATTTGAATCATTTGATTTAAATCGCTTTTGTATTTATGTTATAGATAGGCATTTCTAAATCAAGAATATAGAGACCGTTAAACAATTGTGCAACACCATAACAAATATCATTTAAGTAAAACAAACAACGATTGTTCTTTATTATAAATGAAAAACCTTTCTTGTCAAACAAGAAATGTAAATAATGTTTTTGCTTATAGCAGGCACAAAATAATAATCTTCTAATTCTAAAACTAGCCCGGTGGGCAAAGATAAATGATAAGTTCCTACTACCAAAGGCAAAGAACTTTTGCTCTATTTCCAACTCGAGGTCAACCTCTCCTTTCGCTTAAAGTTCTACTCCTTCTGAGTCCCCTCAGACATTAACACAAATGTGAGAACCACATCCAAAGATCCAATACCCATGATGTAGAAGTAGATAAGTTGACTTCTATAACATATATACCGAATCAAGTCGTACTTCCTTTTCTTTTCTTCACTTCTTCCAGATAAGCATGACGGTTCCTTTTCCAAAGGTCCGGTGTTTTCCATGTATGACATTTACCTTCTTTAGCCACCCCACCTTTAGGTTTTAAAGCCCTGCTTGGTTTTGGACTTGGGTTTGGCAAAAGATTTAGATCCTATCTTCTTCTTGCCTTTCCAATTCCCTTAGCATTCCCCTTTTTGCACCATCATTATGGGAGCGGGTCCCGCTTTTTCATGTTGTTCTCTGAGTTCTTAACATGCTCAATAATTCATGTAAGGGTTTCTCAATTTCATTCATAAGATAGTTCATAACAAATTGAGAGTAGTCATTGCTCAAAGATTGCAAAACAAGGTCGGTTTGGGCTTCCGGAGTGATTGGAAAACCAAACCTATCAAGGTACTCAATATACCCAATCATTTTCAAAGACATGTGGACCAACTAGATCACGTTCACCCATTTTGCGTTGATACAATGCCTTGCTTGTATCATACCTCTCCGTCGAGCATGCCCTTCAACAATTTCTCGAGATGCTCGATCATCTCATAAGCATCCATAAACTCATGTTGCTTCAAGCTCGGCGCTCATGGTTGCTAACATGACACAACTCACATCCAGAGCATCATCTTGATGCTTCTTGTAAGCATTGTGCTCCGTGACGTGGTGCAAAGGACAACCTGTGCCGCAGAATGGGCCCATCAGGACATATAGCTTACGCTCTTGTTTGAGGACAATCCTCAAGTTCCTATGCCAGTCAAGGAAATTAATTCCACTTAGCTTGTCCTTTTCAAGGACTGATCGTAATGAAAGACTATTTGTGTTGTTGTTGTTTGCCATTTGATATCTACAATTTATAAGTGCAACAATAATAAGTCAAATTACAGAGTTGATATTATATAATTGATAATAGTACATTCAAAATATACCTCCCACTATTTTATTCAAATTAATAGCCCTCACCATTAATTCGGAAAACATTTTCTATTAAATCTTTCTAGTGAGCCAAGATCCATATTTCATTATGCCTTAAGTTAGCTTTGGCTATTCTCTCAAAACATAATTAATTAGGTAGACAACCCTTTGTCAATTATATCATATATATAACTCCGGATAGTTTGGTAAACAACATTTATTTCTAGTCCATCTAATGGTACCAACCAAACTCTATGCCTCTAAGTCCACAATCCTATTGAGATAACTTAGTTAAGTCAGCCCAATGATTTTAATAGTTTGGATATCACAATTATCCTATCGCATCTTACCTAGATAAATAGGGTACTTTTGCTTTGGCAAACCTACATCTATTGATCAAGGTCTTGATGAGTGTTATTCATTGGAAGGCATCTGATTTAGACTTAATAATTTAATGAGGGATTTTATTAATTTAGATCTCACCAATTTTAATCTTATTAAGCATGCACATTATTAATCATATCATATCGCATACAAGCATAAATAAAGTGCAAAATTAAATGTGTCACAGTTATGGCCCAATCCACTGTCAATCTTTTCAAGCTAATGAAAGATTGAAGGTCAATCTAAGGTGGTAAAAGATCTTAAAATAAATAACTTCCTTTTATCTTCCTCTAGCATGCGCCTCCTCTCCATCATCATCTTTCCATTGTGTTCTCCATCTTGACATCTTCATCAATTACATGATTATTACATGACATAAAGAAACCTCGAAAGTTACATTCGAGGGGATTTAGATGAGAAGAGAATATTACATTAGAATTTATAGAAAGGCACCACATGCAAGCCGTATTTCAAAAACCAAAAACCACTAACCTATGGGTCAAAAGGCCATAACATAAAGGCACCATGAATATCACAATAAGCACATAACAATTTATATATAATTAAAGAAAACTATATATAAAATATAGGGACACACCATCGTGGCGCCATTCATGACGGGGTCCAAGGGGGGGTCCAAGGGGTTCCATACGAATCTCCTCAAACAGATTTTAATCATACATTTTAATCCACCAAAACACCCATAATAACAAATCATATATGTCCGGGCCGATTTAATCATATTAAAATGAATAATAAAGTACACCCAAAATTTATCATATATTTTCAGTTTCGATTAATCATATTAAAACGATTCTTCATGCTTCTAATCCGATTAGAATAGTTATATTGTTATTCCACCGATTAAAGATACGATTAACAATATCATCATATATATTACCAGAATACACATACAACGGAATATCATATATTCAATTTTATATCGGTAAACATTCATCATCATATATCATATATATCGAATACAATTAAAACACGTAATCTGAATTAATCTTTTTCGCAAGTAGCTCGATACCCTTGTTTGGGCTTTCAAGCACAAAACGCACAAATAAAATTAAAATTTTAAAGCAATTTCCGAAACCATAAAACAGGATCCATGCGAAAAATCAATTAATTCAGAGGTTTAGAGATTATACCAGATATATAAAAAACGAGAATCTAAAACCGATCGCGCCTCAATCTCCAACGCAATATAAACCGATCAAGCCTCTACAGATCCACACTAACGCCGCATTTAATCGTCGAACGATTCTCGCAATAAGAAGGACTTGCAGACTAAAGAACCAAAAGGAATGGATTTTTACGAACTGCTTTTCTCTAGTCTCTCTCTAAGAGCGGCTAGGGTTTTTCAATTATGATATAACCCTAAGTAGTGCTATATATCACATATATAGTAGTTAAAAGGAATTAATCAAATCAAAACCTAATTTCATAAAATTTAATTTTATATATATATATATATATATATATATATATATCTTAATTAAGCCTTACTTAATTAATATACATATATATACAAATTATCCTTTTAATTTAAATTGCGTGATTTAAATACTATTAATCATATTAATATATTTAAATCCTTAAAATTTAAATTAATTCCCTTTAAATAACGTTCTATGTGTGTGACCTTATAGGTTATTATTACGTTGGCAATAATTTTAAAATTATATTATAAAATTATAAGCATGTGAAGCAAGATCAAGTAATGCATCATTGCTACCCAAGTAATAATAAGATCGATGATTCGATTCAACCTTTTCGTGACCAATGTTTCAATGTAATTTAATCCTTTTAACCTTAAAATCCTAGATTAAACTCGAGTCATGGAATGTGTCATACTCTTCATAATTTAATCTGAGTTTTCTTGATCAATGAGTAGACTATATGAACAAAATCACTATTTGAGCATGGCCATGCATTTCATAGTCCTACTCAATCAAGAGGCCTATGGATATCACCCATAATATATAGGATGGTTAAATTCCATCTAGATCACTCATATTTCTCACACGATTAATGATGAACCCAATAATCACCTTTATAGTCCACCCTATTAAAGGTGACATTTGATGATATCAAAGTACATAAATTCTCGTGTAGTAATATAGCAATTTCGTGCCTCGGAGGACCATTATATCATTGTCACTATGAGAATTGCTAATGACATTTCGCATAATGCTCCATATAGAATTCTCATGGTGGATCTCGGCCCAAAGACATCGTTCTCAACATGTACCTATGCATTGACTTAATATCTCATATATTTATGACCAATGAGATTTGGTCATCAAATCGATCCAAATATTAGTCTCAATGCATCATTGTTGTCCCATCAACAATGATACTCGATTAAGGACATTTAAGAACACCGATACTAATGGTAATATATAATCTCATGTTCAAGTCACATACTTGAAACTATATAATTTGTATCACTATTCTAAGGAATTTTATTATGTTAACAATTATATTACGCAGTAAATAAAACCATAATAAAATCATATATTTATTCAATCAAATATAATATCAAAACGTTAAGTAATTATATCAAATAATTGGCCTCTAGGGCATAAACTTTAACAAAGCCGAATAAGCTGAATAAGCAACTTGAACTTAAATAAGTTGATGAACTTATGAAGAATTTCCATATGTTGTCATAAGCATGAGAATTGTAGTTAATGAGTTAAACAAGTCATTGACTTGTAAGAATAAGTCAAAACCTACCTTAAAATAAGTTGGTGTAATAAGTAAATTGTAATGTCTACATGTTGATTAAAATCCACTTAGAATGATTAGTATTGAGGTTTCGCCAGAATTTGCACGATTGGATGATAATTGTCGAATTCGTGAAATTCTCAGAATGGAAGTCGTATTTTATGTTTGACAATGAAAACGTGGGTTTTCGATGGAGGCAAGTCATATTTGGCATTATAGAGTTGCGGACTCAAAAAATGGCCGGATTCCGACTTAGAACGAAGAAACGAGCATTGAACGTTCCCGAATGTTATCGTTTTCGTTAAAATTGAACTAATAGGTGGAATTTTAGCAAACGAAGTTTGTTGATCGATTTCGGACTCAATGAATACGTGCAAGTATACACGGTCAACAAGTAATAAAGTGAAAGTAGAGCATCGTTCCCACGACGAATTATTTAATAAAAATTACCAATTACTAACTCTTAACCAAATAAATTTTATTTAAACAATCGCAAATTGTGAATTTTATAGTTAAGAAAACTAAATTAAATTATTAAAACTAAGATTTTAACGAATGAATTCAGATAAATAATGATTAAGACTCCAATATCCCCAATTATGAACTATAAACCAATTATCCCAATTATTATGCTTTGTGTATTCAGATCTGTTTTATTTTGTTTCCTTTCGTGTTCTTCGTGTTTCTTTTTAGAAGCTATAATAAATTTATCCAAGGCTTCTTCCCAACTTGCTTTTCGCTCTGGTTGTTGTGTCTGATTTTGAAACCCGGAATTGTTTTGTTGTCTCGGGGCTTGAGCTTGAGCTTGATTGTTACTCCATGAAAAATTTAGGTGATACCCCCAATCATGATGATAGTTGTTGGGATAGACATAATTATTGGGGTAATCACTACCCATAGTATCTACTCGAAATTGATGGGCGCATTGATGACTCATATGATTTCCAAAGACAATAATCACAAACCATTGCTATCTTCAGGTGGATGGTGGACTCCATGTTTCCATTGGTTGAGTCATGTTCGTGTATGGCCATTGATACGCAAAGTCATCCACGGTACCTAAAAAGAGAGAAATATAGGAAGAGAATTAAAAATAAAAATAAAAATGTTTAAATTAAGACTAATTTGATTGAAATTAATATTGGTAAATAATTAGTAAATTAATTCCCCGGCAACGGCGCCAAAAAACTTGTTGATCGATTTCGCAATCAATGAATACGTGCAAGTATACATGGTCAACAAGTAATAAAGTGAAAGTAGAGTATCGTTCCCACGAGGAATTATTTAAAAAAAATTACCAATTACTAACTCTTAACCAAATCAATTTTATTTAAACAATCGTAAATTATGAATTTTATAGTTAAGAAAACTAAATTAAATAATTAAAACTAAGATTTTAACCAATGAATTCAGATAAATAAAGATTAAGACTCCAATATCCCCAATTATGAACTATAAACCAATTATCCAATTATCCCAATTATTATATCTACTGAATTGTTAACAGGAATTCTCAAATGCCAAAAGCCCTTTCTCAAGTGATCATTTGCCTTCTATTTAACCAAGATTAATTTTGCTATATCTCTATGCAAAACAATTGAATTAAACTCGTTACAACCCCAATTCCTTGTGTGTTATATACGGCAAATAGATATTCTCATTCTATTCACAAACCTAATTATTCACTGTGTAAATAACTAAGTCACATGTCACCATGCCCAGTTCTAACCCTAGAATTCTGTTCTTAATTCCTTCTAGAGTAACAAGGTAATTATTGATCCGATAATTAATCAATAAGCTCAAAGCAAGATGAACAATTCACTTCAACATAAATAATTGGAATAAATTAAATAATCAATTCATAATCATAAAAAGTTCAATTGAAATCTTAATGAAAGAGTTAGTTCATAATTAATGAATTAAAACCAAGAATCCACAATTGAATAGACATTAAAAGATAAAAGTAAGAGAAGAGAAGAGAATATAATCTATTGTCAGTAGCCTTGAGAGTCCTCTTTCGCTCCTTCTTTGAATCTTCAATGGTCTCCAAGTTGCTTCAATCTCCAAAACTAATAAGAACTAGGGTTATGTTCTAATCTAAAGGAGTGTTTAATCTAGTCTAATCTATGTAATCTCCCATTATTTTATGCCTTACATCATGTATTTATAGGTTACAAGTCTAATTTTTAGTTTAGGAACAAACCCAATCCAATTTGGAGTCAAAAAGGTGTCTAAATTCTTTAAACACGCCCGTCAGCCGCACCCAACCTCTTCCCCAAAGGTTTCAAATAATGGGCACGACGCTCAGACACTGCCTTATAGCGGCCCGACGCTGCAAATAAGCCTAAATTTAGTGCCCCGGCGCTACCACTTTTTTTGACATTTTCTGCTCCGATGTCCTTTGGGAAAATGGCCATAACTTCTTCGTCCGAACTCCGATTTAGATGATTCAAGATGATCCAGAAAGAGGAAAAGTAGATCTACAACTTTCATTCTTTAAGAGTTTCGAAATAATGTCTGTAGAAATACTCAAATGGACTCTGAAGTGACTGATGTGTAAATGGCAAGCCGAAAACGCGAATCTAGCCACTCCGAACGTCGATCCATGTAACTTTTATCCCAATTCCTACAAAACAACATAAAACATGCTTGAATAGACATAAACACTTAAAAACTAATCTAAAATACTTGAGAACAACAATAAATTAAGCCCGAATGTATCCAATTCATGTGTATAAAACTCACTCATCAAATAATTTCAACTTAAACCTTTGCTTGTCCTCAAGCAAAAACACAAAAAGAACTAAAAATAAATAAAATAACTCAACTAAATGAATGCATATACATAATCTACTTCCTAATATACCTACGAACCGAGTAATAAATCAGTATGATATATAGCAATAGGCCTCAAAGATACCATTGGTACTCAAACAATATATCCAATCAATTCAAAATCCATAACTCTAACCAATTAGTTAACCCAAACCTGTCATCACCCATGTTGTGTGTGTGTGCATGTTAACCATTCTAACCAACCACGATTCAAGATAATCACATAACAAACTTCTTATTAGGAAAATTTCGGCCCAATTCAATTACTTTTTGTGAACATGACAACTCCTGGTTAAAACTAAGCAATTACCAAATCTAAGAGTAAATACAGATTTATTTATACTTTTATTCAACCACGAGGGCATTTTTGCTCTTTTCTCGTGTTTTTTTTTCATGGTCAGGCAATATCTCATTCCATTAGGCTAATAAATTGCCACCCCTTAGCAAGCTTTCAACCAATGACTCGAGAGCATATAAGACCTTAGGCGCTTAGGTGTTAAGACACTTCTTCTGAGCGTGCATTTGCTCAAGTAACAAAGGCCCCAAAACAAAACTAACTACGGTTTTTCTCTTCTTTTTTTTTTCATCATCTCTTTTTTTTTTTTTCTTTTTTCTGGATTTTCTATTTTTTTTTTCTCTTCATCAAATTTTTTTTTTAGTATATATATCCCATAGATTCCCCCAAACTCAAGCTTTTACGTCATTTCAACCTTTACCGCCAGTTCACTAATTTCCTTAAATTTTAACAAAGATTTTCCTCAGAAACAAATTATGAAACCCTTGAACCAAGTGGATTAAAACAGTTAAACTTTAAGTGCTAACCGGTTACATAAGTTTCAGACAGGCTCAGATTATCGTCATGATTAAAATTAGAACTCATCATCAATTATCAACACTGTTCAAGTTAACATGCAAAACCAATCTTATCATAGGCCGAGCTAAGACCACACCAACCTATCACACAGATTCATGCAAAAATAAGAAAAAAATGCAATTATACTACATGAACACATATTATTGCAACACATATATGAATATGCAAATAACTACCATGTATTATATGTAGCCTAAAAAAACACAATGCTAACACATAAAAAAATGAACTACTATGTAGATAACTAACTATATGCAATACGACACTAAAGTACCCCCAAAATTAAACTAGACATTGTCCTCAATGGCTGAAATAGAAAAAATTAAAGCAGAGGACTTTCCTGAAAATATAGCAATCTTCCTCCTTGTCCGCTAAGTTTGGAGAATAAAGCAAGCACATGGAACAAATTGGGCACCACACTTGAATTTGACTTGAATAACTCAGAAAACCATGATAAAAGCAATTTTATTAAATCCTAAATAAATGCAAATTCAAAACTACTAATATAAAACATAATAAAAACAAAAAATAAAAATTGAACTTGGGTTGCCTCCCAATAAGCGCTTGTTTTATAGTCTCAAACCGACTTCTTCAATTCTCTATCCAATTCCCTATTTAAAATTGAGGAACCCTCCATCCATCGAAGCAATGTCTCTTTTGGGAGGTTCCCATTAGCAAAAACCCTTAAATTGAAGTCACCTAGCAAGCACTTTGTAGATAGGATCCCATTAAGAACTCAAGAAACCACTAGGTGTTTCCTCCATTATGTCGATGATCAGATTAGGGCATTGAAGCTTAATAAACATAATGGAATCTTCCTCTATCTTCTCCTTTTCATCTCACCATGACTCCACAACTATACTAGCTCTTATGTCACCAAGAGCTTTGCCGACGACGTGACTTTCAATTGGGCATGGTTTTGCAAAACTGCCAGAATTATTGAACTTTGGTGGAGGAGGCACATGGGATACTAATGAAATTGGCTCATCTTCGTTGGTACTCAAAGTTAGATCTTTTTCGATCTCTTTTTCTTGGTCCCCAAGTCTTTCCTCTCTTTCAACATCTATATCATTTGGCACATCCAGTTGAAGATTTGGTTGGGCTCACCATCGGCCCTCGTAATTCATGTCATAGAGCCAAGTGTATTGAAGATGGAAGTTCAACGCATGTGCTATATCCGCCCAATTAATTTTCCAGATTCTTGATTGACGATTTATGCTTTGTGTATTCAGATCTATTTTATTTTGTTTCCTTTCGTGTTCCTCGTGTTTCTTTTTTTCGTCGTAATAAATCTATCCAAGGCTTCTTCCCAACTTGCTTTCGACTCACCGTTGTTGTGTCTCGATTTTGAAACCGGAATTGTTTTGTTGTCTCGGGGCTTGAGCTTGAGCTTGATTGTTACTCCATGAAAATCCGGGTGATACCCCAATCATGATAATAGTTGTTGGGATAGACATAATTATTGGGGTAATCACCACCATAGTGTCTTAGGCTTTCGAAATTGATGGCGCATTGATGACTCATATGATTTCCAAAGACAATAATCACAAACCATTGCTACTTCTTTGTGTAGAGATGGTGGACTCCATGTTTCCATTGGTTGAGTCATGTTCGTGTATGGCTATTGATACGCAAAGTCATCCACTAAGTACCTAAAAAAGAGAGAAATATAGGAAGAGAATTAAAAATAAAATAAAATGTTTAAATTAAGACTAATTTGATTGAAATTAATATTGGTAAATAATTAGTAAATTAATTCTTAAAGATCTACGCCAAAAAAGCTGATTGATCGATTTCGATAATCAATCAATGAATACGCAAGTATACACGGCCAACAAGTAATAAAGTGAAAGTAGAGAGTATCGTCCCACGAGGAATTATTTAAAAAAATTTACCAATTACTAACTCTTAACCAAATCAATTTTATTTAAACAATCGCAAATTGTGAATTTTATAGTTAAGAAAACTAAATTAAATAATTAAAACTAAGATTTTAACCAATGAATTCAGATAAATAAAGATTAAGACTCCAATATCCCCAATTATGAACTATAAACCAATTATCCAATTATCCCAATTATTATATCTACTGAATTGTTAACAGGAATTCTCAAATGCCAAAAGCCCTTTCTCAAGTGATCATTTGCCTTCTATTTAACCCAGATTAATTTTGCTATATCTCTATGCAAAACAATTGAATTAAACTCGTTACAACCCCAATTCCTTATGTGTTACATGCGGCAAATAGATATTCTCATTCTATTCACAAACCTAATTATTCACTGTGCAAATAACTAAGTCACATGTCACCATGCCCAGTTCTAACCCTAGAATTCCTTTCTCAATTCCTTCTAGAGTAACAAGGTAATTATTGATCCGATAATTAATCAATAAGCTCAAAGCAAGATGAACAATTCACTTCAACATAAATAATTGGAATAAATTAAATAATCAATTAATAATCATAAAAAGTTCAATTGAAATCTTAATGAAAGAGTTAGTTCATAATTAATGAATTAAAACCAAGAATCCACAATTGAATAGACATTAAAAGATAAAAGTAAGAGAAGAGAAGAGAAGAGAATATAATCTATTGTCAGTAGCCTTGAGACTCCTCTTTCGCTCCTACTTTGAATCTTCAATGGTCTCCAAGTTGCTTCAATCTCCAAAACTAATAAGAACTAGGGTTAAGTTCTAATCTAAATGAGTGTTTAATCTAGTCTAATCTATGTAATCTCCCATTATTTTATGCCTTACATCATGTATTTATAGGTTACAAGTCTAATTTTTAGTTTAGGAACAAACCCAATCCAATTTGGAGTCAAAAAGGTGTCTAAATTACTAAAACACGCCCAAAGCCGCACTCAACCTCTTACTCAAAGGTGCCCTCAAATACTAAGCACGATGCTCAGACACTGCCTTATAGCGCCCCGGCGCTAAAAATAAGCTTAAAATTAGCGCCCCGGCGCTACCACTTTTTCTGACATTTTCTAATCCGACGTCCTTTGGGAAAATGGCCATAACTTCTTCTTCCGAACTCTGATTTAGATGATTCAAGATGATCCGGAAAGAGGAAAAGTAGATCTACAACTCTCATTCTTTAAGAGTTTCGAAATAAGGTCTGTAGAAATACTCAAATTGCCTCTGAAGTGACTACTGTGTAAATGGCAAGCCGAAAACGCAAATCTAGCCACCCCTAACGTCGATCCATGTAACTTTTGTCCCTATTCCTACAAAACAACATAAAACATGCTTGAATAGACATAAACACTTAAAAACTAATCTAAAATACTTGAGAACAACAATAAATTAAGCCCGAATGTATCCAATTCATGTGTATAAAACTCACTCATCAAAGTCGAATAGATAAAATTCTTGAATGAATACATAGAGTACGTGATTTGTGAACCGTAGGCTCTTGAACGAGCCAATTCGGACTGATAACGAAGAAGTTATGAGTCCGGGAATCTCACAATATTTGAAGTCTGTAAAAATTTTCTACAGATGAGAGATGGCGCCTCGGCCAAACCAAAGGCCATTTCACCAGGCCATGCAATGAATAGCTTAGCCGAGCAAAGCCATAACCTTCGAGAAAGTAGCCAAGAAATACGACCATTAACACTAAGACTCGCGCCGCAACGCCAAGTCCGGGTTCTAGGCAATATTAGGTGACGTGGCAATTTCTAAGACTAGTGTAAAAGCCGTGTGCATATACCAAATTTCAAGACCAAGACAATAATGAATGTTTACATGTAGAGCATGGTTAGTAATTGATAAACAATTAAAGGAAGATCTTAATGAAACATTGTTAAGACATAATTAAGTCTTAAGCATGAACACTTAAAGTTAGGTTAAGTCAATTACTTATGAATGTAATAATGACGTAACAGAAAGCCAGAACCTATAATAACAAATCTAATATGTAATTAGATTGAGAAGTAGGGTAAGATTCTTTAGGAACCAGGTATGATTATTCATGACCTAATGTTCTATGTTATGCTATCATCTAATGTAGAGAACTTAAACACATAAAGTGCACGTGTTATAATTTGTGGCAGACGCTAAAGGAAAGTACTCTAACCCTTGTTCCAGTTCGATCTGGACAAGTCTTTGTGATTCATGAATTCTACACATGAGTTAGTATTTGAGGAATGTCAAACCCAGTCCTTTCAGCTAGACGAATACTATGTTATTCTATCAAGTGTTGATAAGGATTTACCGAACTAATATTGTTGTGGTTTTCAAAAGTAGATGGTGTATGCTCAAATTGTTTTGTCGTCAAACGACAGGCACATGAGGTTGCCACAACTTAAATGTATACACGTTTACTGAATGTAGTGTTGATCAACATAGAGTACTATAGGCTAATCACCTAGACGTGCTCGTAAGCTATACCGGACTTACGGACTTCGTGCCGGGATGTCCTTCTCAAAGTACTTATGAAATTTCTACGGTCTTGAACCGGAATTGATGTTTTACTGAATATTGTTGTTGGAAAACATTTTGAATGAAAAGAAGTGCTATTTTGAATTATCAATAGTACTTCGTAACTATTATTCAGTTATCGAAGCTATATGAGTCCTATGTTTCAAGCATGCTATTTTCCTAGAATTGTTGTACTTGCTGAGCTAGTTAGGTTCATTCTTGCTTGAACCATATGAATGCAGCTAAGACAGAGCGGACCGATGGATCCGGCAAGGATAAAGGGAAGGCGAAAAAGAACCCGTAGCTTGCATATGTAATAGTATAGATTTTTGTAAGAAATAATATTGATATTATGACAAAGACAATGTATTGGTTGTAAAGAACCTAGGGAAATATAAATATTCTTTTTATATATATAAGACATATTCGTTCTTTTGAGGCATTTCAATTGAATGTTTATGTGAACTGTAGCACCATCTGTCGGGTTGGAAGATACACTGATTTGGGGGCGTCACTGAAGGAGTTAATGGTTCAGTTACAGGAACTATTAGATAGAAAGTACATTCTACCAAGTGTGTCACCGTGGGGAGCACCGGTGTTGTTTGTAAAGAAAAAGGACAGATCGTTACGACTTTGTATCGACTATCGGGAGTTGAACAAGTTAACGATTAAGAATAAATACCCATTGCCCAGGCTCGATGATCTATTTGATCAGTTGAAAGGGGCAAAGTATTTTTCTAAGATAGAGTTGCGCATGGGGTATCATCAACTGAAGGTGAGGAAGGAAGATATACCTAAGACGACGTTCAGAACTCGTTATGGGCATTACGAGGTTTTGGTTATGTCATTTGGGTTGACAAATGCGCCAGCCGCATTCATGGATATGATGAACAGAGTGTTCAAACAATATTTAGACCAGTTCATCGTAGTGTTCATTGATGATATTCTAGTCTATTCTAAGATGCCAGAAGATCATGCTGAACATCTAAAAATAGTGTTGGAAACACTACGGAGGGAGAAGTTGTATGCGAAATTCACTAAGTGTGAATTTTGGCTCAAAAAAGTGCAGTTTCTAGGACATGTTATAGACAAAGATGGCAAATTCGTAGATCCAGCGAAGGTAGAAGCGGTGAATGAGTGGGAGAAAATGAAAACGCCAACCGAGGTTAGGAGTTTTCTGGGGTTAGTGGGATACTATAGAAGGTTCATTTAGGACTTTTCTAAATTAGCTACTCCGCTGACAAATCTGACAAGGAAGTCGGTGAAGTATGAGTGGACAGAAAAGTGTGAGCATATTTTTCGAGAACTAAAAAGAAGGTTGAGTGAGGCACCTGTATTATCCTTACTAGATGATATGTGGAATTTTGTAGTTTATAGCGATGCTTCGCATAGAGGTCTAGGTTGTGTGCTTATACAACATGGCAAGGTCATTGCGTATGCGTCACGTCAGTTAAAGGATTATGAAAAGGTTTATCCTACTCATGACCTAGAACTGGCAACTGTGGTGTTTGCTTTAAAAATATGGAGACATTATTTATACGGGGAGAAGCGTGAGATATACACGGACCATAAAAGTCTGAAATATATCTTCACACAGAAGGAGTTGAACATGAGGCAAAGAAGGTGGTTAGAATTAATAAAAGATTACGATTGTGATATCTTATATCATCCGGGAAAGGCGAATGTAGTAGTAGACGCGTTGAGTCGGAAGGGTAGAGAGAAACTGTCTATGTTAATGACTCAGAATGAGTTGATAACAGAGATGGCGAGGATGGAATTAGAAGTTAAGTTACCAAGGGAAATGAGGGAGATGTTATTTGCAATAGAAACTCGACCAACGATAGTGGAACGGGTTAAGGAAGTACAATTGAGTACTGAAGAATGTGAGCAGATGAAGAAGATAATGAAGGATGACGTGAAGACTAAGTATAACCTTGATAAAGAAGGTTTACTTCGTTTTGAGGGAAGAATTTGGGTTCCGTATAATTCCGAGTTAAAGGAAGAGATACTCGATACATCCTGGTAGTACTAAGATGTATCAAGACCTTCGTCAAAACTTTTGGTGGCTGAACTTGAAGAGGGAGATTGTAGAATATGTTAGTAAGTGCTTAACTTGTCAGAAAGTTAAGGCTGCACACCAAAGACCGAGTGGACTGATACAACCACTGGAGATTCCGGAGTGGAAATGGGAGCATATCACCATGGACTTTGTGGTGGGACTTCCAATGACAAGAAAAGGATACGATGCTATTTGGGTAATAGTGGATCGGTTAACTAAATCTGCTCATTTTCTACCAATAGGAGTTAGGTATAATTTAGAGCAGTTAGCTAAGCTTTATGTCAAAGAAATCATTTCTAGACATGGAGTACCTATTTTGATTGTGTTCGATCGTGATCCACGATTCATGTCGAACTTTTGGAGGAGTTTGCAAGAGCAAGTGGGAACACAGTTAAGATTGAGTACGGCATATCATCCATAGACGGATGGGGAAAACGAACGGACAATTCAAATGCTAGAAGATATGTTAAGATCTTGCGTTATGGATTTCAAAGGGAGTTGGGACGAACATCTACCGTGGGTAGAATTCGCTTATAACAATAGTTTTCACGCTAGTATAGGCATGCCGCCTTAAGAAGCATTGTATGGACGAAAGTGTAGAACACCACTTTATTGGGATGAACTAGGTGAACGTCGAATGTTGGGACCTGAGATGGTACAACAAATGACAGACATGGTAAAGCTGATAAGAGCTCGATTAGTAGTGGCTCAAGATAGACAACGGAAGTATGCAGATCCTCATCGAGAGAAGAGGGAGTTTGAAGTAGGGTCTTATGTCTTTCTAAAAGTATCGCCTTGGAAAGGGAAGATACGTTTTGGAAAGAAAGGGAAGTTAAGTCCGAGGTTTGTAGGACCTTTTGAGATTTTAAGAAGGATAGGAGAGGTAGCTTATGAAATAGCCTTACCTCCAGAAATGGAAAGAATACACAATGTGTTTCACGTGTCTGTGTTGCGTCCTTATAAGCCAGACTATAAGCATGTAATAGAGTATGAGTCTATTCAAGTAGAAAAAGACTTAACATATGAAGAACTTCCGATTCAGATTATTGATAGGAAGGAACAGGTCTTGAGAAATAAAGTAATACCTTTCGTAAAGGTAATTTGGAGTAACCACGATGCTGAAGAAGCAACGTGGGAGCTCGAAAGTAAAATGAAGGAAAAGTTTCCTCATTTGTTTATATAAGAATAGCGAGATTCTGGGAACAGAATCCTTATAAGGAGGGAAGAATGTAACGCCCGAGAATTTCGAATTTTCAATTAATTAAATTTTTATTTGATTATGTGGATTAAATTAATTTAATTGAGTTATTATGTGAGTAAGATGTTTGAAGGTCATTCTATGACCTAGAATGTGTGGATGTGGTTAGTATTCTGGATTTGTGCTAGAATTAATTGTTGTGAATTATCAAGACGAGAACGAAGGTTTTCTGAGATTGTTTGCGTAAAAACACTCTTCATCTGATGTTGTTCGGAGCTAGGGTTTGAAATTCTGAGAAACGCGTAATGTTAGAATACGACGATATTATGGAATATCCAATAATATTTCCGTTATGGCAAACGAAGTTTTTGCCCGCGGACTTAAAACCTAAGGGTTTGAAAAAGAGGTTTCCGAAAGGGAAATGTAAGGCGTATAGTCGTTTTAATATTATACGTATGAGATACGAGTATTATACTAGTACGTATACAAGTATGATATAAAGAATAATACGACGTATAATACGATTATTATATGAGTATTATATAAAGAGAATACGTGAGTAATACGCGTAGAATACGAGTTGTATTATTAGAGTATGAGTTAAGGATTTTATCCAATCCAATTGGACTTGGATTAATAAACAAGCCCAATGAATTAAGTATATAAGCCCAAGTAATGGCCCAATATTAGATTGGTTAAAGCCCAATGTTATTTAATGTCAAGCCCAATCCAAAGACTTAAACCGTGGGTCGAACCGGCGGGTCAAATGGTGGGTAAAACCCATAGGGCAACCTATGGGGATAGCCCATGGGCAAGGTGGGCCGGCCACTTGGTGTTCAAGGCAAGATTAACACTTGGTCACCAAGTACTTTACTTGGTGACAAAGTGGTAAATAAGTGAGGAGGTGGGGAATTGGACTATTTTGCCCCTTATGTGGTTTTCTATAAATATAAGGCTTATGTTGGCCATTTGGTGGTTTTACAAAGTTTTTTCAACATATTTGAGAGAGAAAGAGAGCTAGATTTAAACTATTCTTCTACCTTGAAGCTTTTACATTAGAAGTTCAACAAGAACACTAAGAGTTCTTAAGGTAATACTCTTCAATTCTAATTCCATCTCTTTTGTTTTTCTTTTATCATGGTGAATCTTAAATGGGTGGGGTATGGCTTGTAGGAGGGAATGAGAGTGACCTACCAAAGATTCAATCTCTTTAAGTCAAGACCAAATAAGAAATCGTAAGTGGTTATGTGAGTAAAAACGATAGAAAATCTTGAAAGTTAACTTAATTATAATTGAACGTTTTGGAAATCGTTGTAGCTAAGGTATGTGCATCTTGATTGGTTAGGATGTAAATATGAAGTCCATGGAGTATTCCATGTGATTTGGCTTAGAGAACATTAGTAATGAAGTTATGGCGAATTGTACGGAAATAGACGTTAAACGCCGAAAACGTATAAAGTCCGGATTAAAGGTCAAAAGTTGCCGTGTGACTTGAAAATTTGTGTTTCCAATGTCAACACTTTAGATAAAATAATTAAGAGTCGTTGGGAAAAAAATCGTCGCATTCTGACTTATAATGGAGAAAACGAGTATTGAACGGACGAAAACGTTAAACGAACACTCAAAAATGAACTTAAAGGTGAATTCCGAGTTAACGATTTCGGAAATATGAAATTCTTATATGAACACGTAAAGGATGTAATTCCTGACTTGTAGGAATTTAAATGGGTCAATTCGGATGTAAAACGAATAAATTAGGAAGTCGAGAGTTTCTTTAAGAAACCAAACTATTTTGGTTAATCTGGTGCATTGTGTTTAAGGCAGAAGCCGCCAAACCCCGTGATATCTGTCATCTGCCATGGCCGCTTGATTATGGCGGGAGAAAATAAAAGGAATTGAGACTCGCACACAACGCGAGAGTTTGTATATGGACTCGCGCCACAGCGCCAAGTCCGGGCAAAACCTCTGGAGAGTGGCGTCGCAGCGCCACTAGAATGCACAGGATGTCGCGCCGCAGCGTCGGCAGCATAAAAAGGTTGACCAAGTTAGTGTTTGTTCCATTTTGGATATAGACTTAAAGTAAGACATTGAAGGTACTTAAGGTACATTATAAGACTTACCTTAACTCACTTGTAAGGTGTTAATGTAAGAAGATCTAGTAAGGTTTCATAGTAATTAAACAAAAAACACAAAGACGTAATGAGTGAATCATAAATGACATTCAACGTTGGTAATTAACCATTTATGATCGAATGTCGGCTAAGGATGTAAGAACGTTAATGAAACGTAACGAAGTATAGAAAGTCGAATCAACTTTAATAACAAAGTTAAAACAAGTAAGATATAGAAGAGAAAGACGTTGGTTAGAACCGTAAAGATAGTTTATGTGATAACTAATTACAGTGTGTTATGTGAATGTATCATGTAGATCCTGTAAAGACTAAGAATAGTTAAATTGTAAGCTCGAAGACGCTTAAAGGCAAGTCTTTCTTAACTCTTGTCTGACCTTCGTGTTAGTCAAGTTTTTTACGTGATGCATGATATACAATGCATGAATGGTAAAAAGAAAAGAGTCGATGCCTGTTTTATCCGGGCTAGACAAGTATTGAAGGATAGATTGAATTGTTTACAAGTCTGTTGATATAGAACTGTTAATGTTTTCCTATGCCATGTATTTGGTACGGATGAGAAGGCAAGTTTGTCTATGAACAAACAAAAGTATTTTCATCGATTATTCGATGGGCACGCGAGGTTGCCAAATGTTAAACGTAAATACGTTTAACGTAAGAGTGTTGATCAACATAGAGTACAATAGGCTGATCACCTAGAAGTGCTCATAAGTAAAGACGGGTGGATGGCCTTAGTGCCGGATATCCATTTCAAGTATGAAAGCGAAAAGAGTATGTTCATGGTCTATTGACCAGTTCATCATTGCTAAGCTATTATATATGCTCTGGAATTGTTAGTCAAATGATTCAGAATGCTTCATAGATAATCGTTCTGATATTGATATAAAGCATGTACTTATTGATGTGATATTCATATGTTTCGTTGTTAAGACTTGCTAAGCTAATTATGCTCATTCTTGCTTGAACCATATGTTTGCAGCTAAAGCCGAACGAACTGAGAGTTCTATGAGAGATAAATGCAAGGCTAAGATGGACAATTAATCTTCCTGTAATAGACTAGTATATTTGTATATAATATACGTATGAAGAACAACGAATGTATTCAGTTATGAACCTGGGAAAGGATTTATTACAAATGTAATACAAAGATAGTAATTGCACTCATTTTGTTGTTATCTCAATGGATTGATTGTATGGATTGTAGTATCGTGGAGCACCATCTGTCGGGTTGGAAGATACCTGGATTTGGGGGCGTCACATTTCCTACTCGATGAGTAGAAAAGTGGACTAGGAGCTTTAAGTGATCTGAACCACTTAAAGACATTGTGTCTCTTATATTCTTGCTATAACTACCATAAGTGCTTAACTCCTATTAACTCGTTATATCTTAAAGGGAAAATAAACAAATCTTAAATTCCGATATGTTTAAATCATTATCTAAACTAACAAGTATTTTGTAAAAGAATTTTAAAATATCTATTCAACCCCCCTTCTAGATAACTATTATACCTCTGGGAATTAACAAATTTAATAAAGTCTTATTATTGATAAATGATTTATTAAGCTACTTCGAAGTCCTTTGAACATTGTTGTAGTCCTATCGAATATAGAATCTAATATTCTTGATTCATATATCTTATTGTATGTTTTAACTTGCGGAGCAAACTCCTTGCTCACCCTTGCTTAAAAATAACAATTCAGCTAATGACGAGGTAGTAGGAGGGTTAGAGAAAGACAAAGGTAAGGACAAAGTTCAGGAGTAGTTATTATAACTTTACTTATTATGTTATTGAATGTAGAACCTTTGAGATATATAAGGTATGTAAATTATGTTAAGTTTAGATAACCTGGGATATTGTTATAATTATATTAATTAATGGTATGTATAATGAAATTCATAAATGAATGGGTAATTAGATGTAATATGTATGATAGATCGTGAGCATAAACCCGAGGTTAGGGAATCCAGATTTGGGGGCGTCACGTGTTGGTATCAAAGTTGTAGGTTATAAACCTTAAGTGGGGGGGGGAACCTTTGTAAGGGAGATGATTATAGAATAAGATCACGACGTGATCTGTTTAAGTTATAAAAGAAAGATGGTCTATAATGTTTAAATAATTATAGCTTGATGCTATAAAGATTATGTACTATGATATAATACGAGATAACTCACGAGGAGTTATAGATAATGTGATGCGAGGAATTCGTATTGAGCAAGTTAAGAATAAATTATGAGCAAGATAGAGTTAGGTGGGATTTCAATTGAGGACTCATGTGATGACTGAGTGGTACAAACCTTTGTATGGGCGAGGGTTTTGTGCTTGCGCTCAACTTATCACATTGATAATCATTGAAATGTCGATGTCGCGCTATCCATGTATATGTGGTGAAAAGGTGATTCTTTTCTCATGTGTATATTTGATAGTTAGAAACTTTTAAGATTAGGTTAGATGATATTAAGATTAGGTACGGTTCTTAAAACTAACGCATATGGTAAGTTTGTGACTCATAATAATATGGTATGTTTTGAACCCCTCAGCGAATAGATGCCTATGGTCTGACTAGGATAAGTTCTTAAACTCATATTATTGTGGCAAGTTCCTGGATGTCCAAAGTGTGGTAAGTTTGATGAAATATAATGGGTAGAAAATGGTTATAGTATAGAGAGCATTAATGAAGTTGAAGATTTATAGAATGGTTAAGTAATGAAGTAATGAAGTAAAGATTGAAGTTGATGGATACCTGGATATTCTAAATCTACTAGCTATGCTAGAATTTTGAGATTTATTGACTTTGTGCTGATGGTTATACTTTTGATTTTTGAAAAATGTTGGATCACACTAGTGAACCAAAGAATTTTTTAAAACAAAGTTGTTATTATTCAGCAGATCTATGCCGTTGTTTTAATTTAGATAAAAAAAATGATTTTTAAAATTTTCAAAATATATTTTAACTATATGTATTAGGTGATATGATAAATGATGGAGCATCAATGCAATGGAACCTGGTGTTGGATGTGATTATATGATCGTCAGCCCACTATGGTGATATGTAGTATAATGACAACGTCATAATCATGACTCCATAAAAGGATTTTTGAGATTTCTTTGAGATATGAGAATATATATATATATATATATATATATATATGTGTGTGTGTGTGTGTGTGTGTGTGTGTATTTCGATTGATGTCCAAATTGTTGTATAAGTTTATGCTATTGGATTCAGCTAGACGATTATTGAAAGATGTTCATGAAATTCAAATGTTTCTTGAGAAGTTATGTCAAACCAAATTGCTTTGATGTGGATTCAGATGTTGAAAAGATGATATGAACAACCCTTTTATAGGGGAGTACGCGGAAGAGTTTATGTGACGCCCCCAAAATTAGGTATACATCACCCATCTTGGGTCACCAGATACATGGTACAGAATTCAAATACAACTTACTAATACAACTGTCGTGTACAATACGACAAAACATAAACTGTGAGTTTGAATAAAAATATTATCTACTAGAGATTATACAAACTCAAAAGGAGTTCTCATTACAATTATTATCACACTATTTCACAGAATAGTGAGGACTACTAATGTTATCCTCTGGACCATCACTCCGTTCCCCGACTCGTCCCATTATATTCTTATTTCAAGAGAACAAACGGTGAAAGGAAGGGTGAGCTCAACTAGCCCAAAGAAGAAATATTATGACTAATATAATGCGTAATAAATTATCATTAGTCTCCAACAATGTTAAACCGATAAAATATAATAGACATCAAGTTTAATCAAGCATCGGAACAAGAAATCCATTAAAAGAGTCAAGTAGAAAATAAAATCTACTATCTTTTATGATTAAAAAGGTTTTTCATCACTATTATCGCTGAGACTCAGCTTAATAAATATTTCACATCATCGAATCACCCATGCACTATGACCAAGGATATTCTTTAGTATCACGACCACAATTATCCATGCACTACGGGCCAAGAATATTTGTGTATTCATTAATGGTCATGATCATGCCAACAACATCCATCAATGCACTCACGGGCCAATGAGGACTTTTACCACATCATTTGTAACATTACGGTCATGATTACACCGAATAATCCTCGGTCATAATCATACCAAGTCCATCTACGCACTCATGAGCCCACAGATGACTTTCAACACAATATAAACATGAGGATGATGACAATGATATAAGAATTCAATAAAACAAGTTCAAGAATTAATTTGTCCAAGAACTACTAATGTCCAAATTGTCAACATGATACTGCTTTGTAGAGTAAAATTCAAGAATGATCAGAAGAATATTTCCATAAAAAGATACTAGACGAAGCGCAAATATCAAGGATATTCTACTAATTTCATGGAGTATAGAAGTCAAAACTTTAACCAACTGAGTATAATAAAGAATGGAATAACAAAAGAAATCACCATGCATGCGGTACTTCGCATAGATAGGTTATTCCAATAGAATACTAAATAACGGAACCAGTTCAGGCGAAATTCGCACCGACAGGATGTTCCAACAAAATAATAAAGAATGAAATAACAACAAAAATCATCATGCATGTGGTACTTCGCATAGACAGGTTATTCCAACAAAATACTAATAAGGACGGAATCGGTCCAACAGAAAACGCATTGCATGGGATATTCCAAATGTAATAATAATAAAGAGCGGAACTGTGTCCCGGCGTAAAACGCATGCATGTGAGGATATTCCAACGAGTAATAATAAAGACGGAATCGTCAGTCCCGTAAAATGCATGCATGAGGATATTCCAAATGAGAATAGTAAAAGGCGAATAATAAAAGAATGTCACCAAGTATAGGGTAGATGGCAGATACAAAGTTATTCCAAATGTAATAATAAGCAATGGAATAACAATGATTCTCTTCATGAATAAGAAAGAATAACACCCCTTATCGTAAAAGAATGAATATAAGAGTAGTTAAGTAGCGTAAATCTTTTCTTCTTTCTCTCTATAATTTTCTCTCTCTAGAGTTTCAGTGAATTCGTAAGAAATAATGAAGGAATGAGCTTCTATTTATAGGAAAATGGAATGCATAGTAACTAACTCATGAACGGTCCAGATTGATTTACTTTTAATCGGATGGTCCATATTTAAAGCAAAATCTTTTAAATAAAATATAATATATTATAAAAATAAAACTTATTATATAATATATTTATATAAATTATCACATGTTTGTTTGAAAAAGAATACCTCCCTGTGAATTATTACCTCCCTTTCGGCCAACTTTATCAAATCTATCTATATATATATATATAATAAATAATAATACCACTTCCCGTACAACACCACAATTTCTCCTCTTCTCTTATTCCCATGACCCACACACACACTATTTTCCTCCACCACACTCCACTAACAATATATATATATATATATATATATAATCACACACTCCACCACTAATATCCACCAACACACACAAACAATACTATTCCCCACTAAAACCCACTAAATATACCATTCCCCACCAAAACCCACTAACAATATATATTATATTATATATATACACCCACACACAACCTTATATACATAACCCCCTCCCCAATACGGTTGAAAATTTCTCCACCCAAATAACTTGCTAGATTTCTTTTCTCAAAATTCATTACTCGTGGGCCCCACGTGTTCCCCTCCCACCAACATTTCATAATCACACACATCCACATCCACACACATCATTCTCACCATCCTCCACTAACATTATATTATATATATATATATACACACATCACATACATATATATATAAAATCCTCCCTTTACGTATACTTTCCCCACCCCTATTTCCAAAAATTTATCACATATGGCCCCTATATGTGGGGCCCCACCTCTTTAAATAAATTCTACCAATAATTTTGAAAAAAAAGGTAAATTGGAGTCTATAAAATAAGTAAAACTGAGTAACTTCTCACATAAGCATCAATAATCAATACCGTGTGTTACTATGCAACCACGCGTATTACTGTACTTTTCCTACCGAGTAGTTCAACAGTATTAACGGTAAAACTTCCATCGTTATTTTCATAAAGTTTTTGGCGTTTTCTCAATCTGACAATAATTCCGCTGTGGGGTCCACCAATGATTGTGCCATCGTACGGATATTTCCCGATGAAAAGAATATTCTCCGACCAATCGAATATTATATATAAACTTGCGTACTTTGCAAAATTTATAAATATTACCCAAAACTATAACATTATATCAAATCCAGACCATAATAAAAAAAAAATAATTTCGCGAAAATTAAATATTTATTCATAAAATCTGGGGTCTCACAATCTCCCCTCCTTATGAAATTTCGCCCTCAAAATTTATATACGTACCTGGTATGCCGAAGTGGTTAGGATACCTCGACTTTATTTCAAATTCTAACTCTTAAGGTATAACCTTTGAGTGTTGAATATGATTCTTCTTATCCAAGATGTTAAAACGTATCTCCTCATACGTTAAATCTTCTGTTATCTCATCCGGTTCTAAATTAATAATGTGGTTCGGGTCCTCCACATATTTACGTAACATTGATACGTTAAAAACGTTATGAACACGCGACATACTTGACAGTAAAACGAGTCTATAAGCCACAGTTCCTACTTGATCGAGGATTTAAAATGGGTCAAATAAATTGAGGATTGAGATTTCCTCTCTTCGTCGATTCTTGCTTCTAGAATAACGCCCTCTTGAACCTTCTTCTTCACATTCATCAGCTCTGAGTATGTAGCTTGAGCGGCTTTAACTTTATCGATTAAAGTCGATTCTAATCGTATATTCAATTATCTTCACGTGGGTTCAGTATATTCGCTTCAGAATCAAGATACGATCTTCTACTCAACGCGTCAGCTACCACGTTCGCACTTTCACGATGATATTGAGTGGTACGATCGTAATCTTCAACAGCTCGAGCCAACGTCTTTGGCGCATTATACGTTCATTTTGGTTGAAGAATTATTTGAGGGTTTAAGAAATGGGTTTTGTATTGGGGTCAATACAAAATTCTATTTCACGCTCTAGGGGTAAGAAGTCTTCAAGAATACGTTAAGAAATTTATTAACAATAGAAATATCATTCAAAACTGTGACTCTCATCCAAG
Source organism: Panax ginseng (assembly GCA_020205605.1). Lineage (NCBI taxonomy): Eukaryota > Viridiplantae > Streptophyta > Magnoliopsida > Apiales > Araliaceae > Panax > Panax ginseng. The sequence goes on from CM035127.1 coordinate 65,088,040, forward strand.
ACTTGGATAACACGTCACATTGATACTTATCAACTTGCCATCGTCATTCACGACGTTGCCTACAGAAAGTCTGGCTTAGGTGCATTCCACACAAGAAAGTCAACAACGAAAGGATCGGGGCTCTTTATTTATGGCTTGATATGACAATGATTGACTTTAGTGGTTTGGTTGCTTAAGTTCGCATAACAGGTTGGTTAGGAATATGAAAGATAACAACCTTACAAAAAGCATGATGAGTAGTTAACCAATTGTTTCCAAAAATCACATCAAAGGAAAGTATTTTCAAAGAAATAAGATCAACAGGTAACGTGAAAGTGTCGATTTGAATCAAACAAGATTTATAAATAGTGGAGTTAACGAAGGTTCCTCCTAACAGAGTTTCAACAGATAAGTCAAAGTCAATTTTTTTTTAAGAGCCAAGTCTAAACGTTGAACACAACTAGGTGAGATACATGAGTGGGTAGAACCAGTATCAAATAAGGCCACAGATGACTTTCAACATAATGCACTACGGGCCAATGAGGACTTTTACCACATCATTTGTAACATTACGGTCATGATCATACCAAGTCCATCTATGCACTATAGGCCACAGATGACTTTCAACATAATATAAACATGAGGATGATGACAATGATATAAGAATTCAATAAAACAAGTTCAAGAATTAATTTGTCCAAGAACTACTAATGTCCAAATTGTCAACATGATACTGCTTTGTAGAGTAAAATTCAAGAATGATCAGAAGAATATTTCCATGAAAAGATACTGGATGAAGCGCAAATATCAAGGATATTCTACTAATTTCATGGAGTATAGAAGTCAAAACTTTAACCAACTGAGTATAATAAAGAATGGAATAACAAAAGAAATCACCATGCATGCAGTAATTCGCATAGACAGGTTATTCCAACAGAATACTAAATAACGGAACCAGTGTCAAAATAAATTGCACCGACAAGATGTTCCAATGAATAATAAAGAATGGCATAACAATGTAAATCACCATGCATACGGTACTTGCAAGATGACAAAAGTTATTCCAATGAATACTAATAAGGACGGAATCGAGTCCCACAGAAAACGCATGCACAAGATATTCCAATGTAATAATAATAAAGAAGCGGAATTCAGTGTCGTAAAAACGCATGCATGGATATTCATTCGGAATAATAATAAAGACGGAATCAGTCCGGCATAAAATGCATGCATAAGATATTCCAATGTAATAGTAAAGACGGAATAATAGAAGAATGTCACCAAGTATAGGGTAGATAGCGTGATACAAAAGTTATTCTAATAGAATAATAAGCAATGGAATAACAACAGTTCTCTACATGAATAAGAAAGAATAACACCCCATACCGTAAAAGAACTGAATATAAGAGTAGTTAAGTAGCAGAAATCTTTTCTTCTTTTTCACTATAATTTTCTCTCTCTAGAGTTTCAGTGAATTCGTAAGAAATAATGAAGGAATGAGCTTCTATTTATAGGAAAACGGAATGCATAGTAACTAACTCATGAACGGTCCAGATTGATTTACTTTTAATCGGACGGTCCATATTTAAAGCAAAATCTTTTAAATAAAATATAATATATTATAAAAATAAAACTTATTATATAATATATTTATATAAATTATCACATGTTTGTTTGAAAAAGAATACCTCCCTGTGAATTATTACCTCCCTTTCAGCCAACTTTATCCAATATATATATATATATATATATATATATAATAATAATAATAATAATAATAATAATAATAATACCACTTCCCGTACAACACCACAATTTCTCCTCTTCTCTTATTCCCATGACCCACTCACACACTATTTTTCTCCACCACACTCCACTAACAATATATATATATATATATAATCACACACTCCACCACTAATATCCACCAACACACACAAACAATACCATTCCCCACTAAAACCCACTAACAATACCATTTCCCACCAAAATCCACTAACAATATATATTATATTATATATATACACCCACACACCACTTTATATACATAACCCCCTCCCCAATACGGTTGAAAATTTCTCCACCCAAATAACTTGCTAGATTTCTTTTCTCCAAATTCATTTTCAACACCCGTGGGCCCCACGTGTTCCCCTCCCAACAACATTTCATAATCACACACATCCACATCCACACACATCATTCTCACCATCCTCCACTAACATTATATTATATATATATATATACACACATCACATACATATATATATAAAATCCCTCCCCTTTACGTATACTTTCCCCCACCCCTATTTCCAAAATCAGTTTTCATCACATATGGGCCCCACATGTGGGCCCCACCTTTAAATAAATTCTACCAATAATTTTGAAAAATAGGTAAATTGGAGTCTATAAAATAAGTAAAACTGAGTAACTTCTCACATAAGCATCAATAATCAATACCGTGTGTTACTATACAACCACGTGTATTACTATACTTTTATTACCAAGTAGTTCAACAGTATTAACGGTAAAACTTCCGCCGTTATTTTCATAAAGTATTTTTGTCGTTTTCTCAATCTGACAATAATTTCGCTGTGGGGTCCACCAATGATTGTGCCGTCGTACGGATATTCCCCAACAAAAAGAATATTCCTCGACCAATCAAATATTATATAACAACTTGCGTACTTTGCAAAATTTATAAATATTACCCAAAACTATAACATTATATCAAATCCACACCATAATAAAAAAAATTATTTCGAGAAAATTAAATATTTATTTATAAAATCTGGGGTCTCACAGTTTAGATGTTTATGCACAATACATGGTACGAAGGGGTGATCACCCTAAGTACGGGAGTCCCTACATTCTAATGATTGTGTTAAAATAGTACTTATAATCGTGGACAAAGTGCACAATACATCGTACGGAGGGCTTAACACCCTAAGTACGGGAGTCCCTACAGTCTAATGACTGTTAGGTTTAAGTTGAAAGAAATACTTATAGCCGTGGACGTAGTTCAAGGTTTCGTGACTCCTCATCATGATTTGGAATCTTTTAAATTCCTGAGTTATTCATACTTCTTCCCAATTATTGAACAATTGTGGAAGATTTTTGTTATTATGCAAGATGGAAGTGAAAAGGAAAGTATTCTTTAGAAAAAAGTGAGTCGTAGAATGCGACACTGAATGATGAATATATTGAATAAGTGAGAAAATAAATTTTGAAATGAGAAGGAGATGAGTTATCAAAGAATAATGTAAAACTTTTAATAGAAAAGTTTAATAATTGTAGAAAGATATTTGTTGAAAGAAAGTGGTTATAGAACCAATGAATGAATAAAGAAAGTATTAACGTAAAAATCTATTTTGATAGATTGAATGAATAAAGAGTAATAAATAAAATTTCGAGGACGAAATTCTTAGAAGAATGGGTGAATGTAATATCCCGAGTGTTTATGATAATGATCCTTAGAGAAAGATAATGAACGAGTCAAAGAATATGTAATAGTCAAATATGATTGAGTCTAAGTAAAGATTATGAAATAATACTTACAAGAATTTATTATGAAGAATGGTGGAAGTGGGAAATATAAAACTTATATTAAGGTAATGTGTTGAAGTTATTCAACGAAGAGATTTGATGAAAACTTGAGGAAGGTAAGGAATCGGTGATTCCGAGGACGGAATCCTTATAAGGTGGGAAGAATGTAACAATCCATAATTTTATTTGTAATTTCAAATATTTATTGAATTAAATAAATATTTTAAATTGATGTGTTTGTTGTTTAGTAGATATTTGTTGGATTATTTATTAGTACGTAAATAATTCATGAGTTATAGAAATTAACTTAATTAATATAAAAGGGTGATGAATTAAATTTATGAGATAGTACTCTAATTTAACTTAATAACTAAATTAGAGAGTTGTTAAGGATTATATAGTTTGGTAGAATGTTGTTTTAATTTAATTTAGTAATTAAGTTGATATGTTAATTTATTAAGTAAAATTATAATGAAAATTATAATTTTGTCGTAATTAGTTTTGTTTATTTAACTAAGATTGGATATGGAAATCCAAGTAAACAATGTGGGCCAATAAACTATATTATAAATGACTTATGAAAATAAATTAAAAGAGTTTTAATTTGGTTTTACCAAACAAAGCCCTAGAGCTTTTGAAATTCTTATATTAATCTTGTTTTGTCAAACAAAGCTTAAGGAATGATTAAGTCATTATTTTAATAGGTTTTGCCAAAAAAGGCCTTATGGCTTTTAAATTTAAAATAAAAATAATTGATAAGTATTTAGTAGCCTTATTATTATACGTCAGTTATATTTTTTTTATGTTAGCGTCTGTTTTAGTTTTACGTAAAAAGGGTTTGGCCTAAGCCTAAGAAGGAGAGAGAAGAGAGAGTTTACAGAGAAGTTTGAGAGAGTTTGAGAAAACTTGAAAGAGAATTTATGTGATTCCAAGGCAATTCACTGTGTTTTATAAGGATTATCTCCAAGAAATTGAAGGTATAACCTCTCAACCTTGAGTTATATGTTTATAAAAAGAGTTCATGTTCTTCATTTTCAAAATTTTCTGTAAATTGCATGTTTGATGAATTATAGTTATACAAACTGAATTATTGAGTTTGTAAGTATTTATGATGTTAGAATTAGCATCTAGACAAGGAATTAGTGTGCTAATTATGTTCAAAAAGAAAGAAAATCGTTTATAGTGTATATGGTTATATATATAGCTTGTGAAAGTTCAAATATTGGTAGTTAGTTTGTAAACTAAACTGTAAATTGAGTCTAGAATATGTTAGTATGTTGGAAGGCGAAAAGAACGCAAGTTGAATGAATCAATTTGGTTAAAAAAACGAATTCGTAGTGAATGAATTCGCTAAACATGTTTAAAATATGAAAGTATAACATGAACAGTGAATTGGAACCCTTAAATTGATTTTTTAAAGTTTTCGAAATGTTAAAATTATTCTGTAAATGAGTAGTTCAGTGTTTCACGAGTTCATAGAATCGAAAACCAACTAATTTTGACTTAAAATGAAGAAGTTATGAAGATTTGAAGTAAAAACATCGCAAAAAATCAGTAATCTGGTTTAGCGCTGCTGTCTTGCCCAGAGTGAGGGCACGCAATTGGCAGCCTTTGCTAGATGGCCATGCACGCTATATTTAGAAAGAAATGAAGCGACCGCGCCCATAGTGTGTCAAGTGTTACTACTTTAACATGTTTTGGTAAAACAACCATAACTTTTTCATACGAACTCAGATTAATGCGATTCAAGATGATTTGGAATGAGGACGAGTAGAACAATAACTTTATTCTTTAAGTTTCTCAATTTGAGGTTGGGAATAGGAGGAAAAATGGTCAGGGGACAATCAGCGGGCGTCGGGCATGCATGTATGTAAGTGTAGTGCTTCTGATTATAAAAGATGTGTTTCTAAGTTATAAAAAATGAATATTATGAAGAATAATGATGCTTAACATTAATAAATGATATATTATATAAGTTGTATAAGCATACTAAGCACACACAAGAGAGACAAATCGGGCGTGTGACGAATGAACGTCGAAACGCCGTGACAAGTGTTAATGAATGTAAAAAGTGTTTTAAGTCAAGTGAAATGAATATTATAAGACATGATATGGGGTTAATATAAAACTAATAAGTAGTCCTAGCAAGACTTAAACATTTGAATGAACTTCTAGTATGACTAAGAAGAAATATAGTGAGATATAAGTCGAAAGTTAAAACAATCAAATTGAACATTGTGTATTGATTAATAGGAAGGGTTATGAGAAGTAGAGTAAAGTTACATTACAACTACTATGCATTTCTATGTGACTAATAGTTGATGTGCATGATTATATAATTGTGTAGGGCACGTGAAGTGCAGATAGCTGTAAGTTGTTAAACTGTTATTGGTGTTTAACAACGATCAAGGCAAGTATTTCAGTTCCTATTTGCTATGTGAACTTGATGATTAACTGTTTTAAATCTTTATTGCAAAGAGTATGATGTGTTATATATATGTTTAAAGTATGAAATGTTAAAGTCAATTTATGACTACGTTGATTGAGTAAAGCATGTTGATTGAGTAAGGAACTCAATCTTAATACTTGTTATATGAACTGTAGAATGTATGTTATGTTAGTCCAATGTTTATGAGTTATATATTGAGCATATTATTATGTGCTACGTGATGCAGGAAAACTGTTAGATTTTGTTGGGCTATCGAGCTCAACCTTGCAAATAACAACTTTTGCAGGTTAAAGATTCGAGGTAAAGTTATGTGCTACTTGAAAGACATGATTCAGATGTGATACTTGAAGATTTATACACTTTGGCTGAATTATTATTATTTGAACCATGTTCAAGGTTTTGAATAATGTATAATGTTTAATATATGTTGAGTTATAAAGTTTAAGTTTTGTTTGATTATATGAAAGGGTATTGAATCTGAATGTAAGTTTTATTTATTAACTCTGATAAGGTGAGTAATAAGCCAAGTATGGTTTAAAGGTAGGTATAGATAAAGGTTTTGAGGAATATACTTGATAAATCACAATAATTATGTAAAGTTTAAGTTATCTGATATGCAAAGGTTATCAGATTGAAATGTAAGATTTTATATAATAACTTTGATTAAACGAATCATAAAATAAGATTGATTCAAAGATATATAGATGATAAAGGTTTTAATTCATGGAATTAATGTAAGAAGATAGAAAAGTTTAAATTATTCCGTATTTTATTAAGCTTAACATCGAATAATGATGTAAACTCAGAAGTTAGACGTGTTATTAACGACCAAAGTCGATAATTGAATTGTATAAATTTTGGGGTCGTTACACCACTTCCAATCCCTTTGCTGATACTTTATGCACAAGGATGATTCCTTCTTCAACCATGAAGTGACACTTTTCCCAATTAAGCACTAGATTGGTTTCAATGCATCTTTTAAGTACCATGACTAGATTCTCTAAACAACTATCAAAGGAATCCCCATACACTAAAAAGTCATCCATGAATACCTCTACATTGCATTTAAAAAGTTGTCGGTTCGTTACAAAGTCCAAATAACATCCTCCTAAAGGCAAAGGTGTCATATGGGTAAGTGAACGTTATCTTCTTTCGGTCTTCTGGTGTAATTACAATCAGATTGTAACACGAATAGTCATCTAACAAACAATAGTAATCATGTCCCGCTAATATATCTAACATATGATCAATGAAAGGTAAGGGGAAGTGATCCTTTTAGGTTGCCTTGTTAAGTTTCTTGTAATGAATGCACACCCTCCAACTGGTCACTGTTCGTGTCGGTATCAGCTCATTGTCTTCATTAGTCACAACTGTCATACCTCCTTTCTTTGGGACACACTGTGATAACCCGGTATTTCGAATAATTAAAATTTTACGAATAATTTTTTTTTATTAATATTAATATTAATTATTAATTTTGTGACAAGTATCTGTGATACGAGTCTCGAGAAAGTCAATTTGTGTATTGACTAATAAATTTAGAGTAGAGTTGTGCTTAACAAGCTTTAGAAACCCTAACCCTAATTTCTGGATAGGGATCCGGTAGAAAATATAATTTAAAATAATTATATTGATGAGAATGTATATGTACTGTATAGAAATTTTGATCAATAATTGATTGGATAATGTTTAAAATTAATAAACCCTAATAAGGGATTAGAAACCCTAATCTCAGATTTAGAAAATAAATTGTACAGTTGAAAATCCTAAGGGTTTGGCTAATTGACAAGAATGTCATTTAAAACAAAATACAAATGACCAAAATGCCCTTTTTGGATTTTTTTATTTAGCTAACTTGTAATAATGCTAGAGACTTTAGTGGTTGAACCACTAAATTGACTTTGTGACATATGAATTCAACAACTCAGTCGAATTTGATCAGATTTAGCAACAATCAAAGCAATATATATAGATTCAAGAGAGAGAAAAGTCACAAAAATTGCCATTTTGCACATTTGCTCTCACCAACTCTCTCTCTCTCCTAAAGCTCCGAATTCCTTTAGTATATCAGTCCTAGAATCATTCCTTGATCAAAAAATATCAGATTAGGAAGATCAAGATCAAGATTTAGAACAAAGAGGTATAAACCTAATTTTTATTTTTGATCTTGTATGCTTTAAAATTTTTTGTGTTTTTGTGTTTAGATTCTTCCTAGAGGATGTTTTATGTTGATCTATGATGATCAAACATATATCCATAGCATCAAAGTACCTTAAAATGGTGTTTTTAAAAGTTTGTCCAAGAACAAAATTTGTGGTCTGACACGCTAATGTCAGGAGCCACAGATTCTTGTTCGTTTGTTGTTTTTGATGTTTTATTGTTTGGATCTATAGCCTGTTATTGGGTCTTTAATCTGCAAGTGGACTCAGTGTCATTGGATCTCTAGATCGTGTGTTATTAACGGTCAAAACCCGTTGACCGGGCATGACCGGGCCAAATCTAGGTAACCCAGAAAGGCCATGAACAGCGTCTGACAACTTTTAAACTGCCCCGATCTGACATCTTTCATGATTTGTTTATGTTGTTTTTGTAAACATGTTGTAGCCTGTATAATATACTATAGATATGGGTCTTTATAACGCTTAAACAATCAACAAATCAGTCGTACCAAGTGGTCAAAGTAGGCCACTTGCACTGCTTTTACAATTCTGGAATTTCCAGAAAAGTGTATGAACAAAGATCCTGACAAGGTTTGACCGTGTCATACCTTGTGGATCTGTTGTTGTTAAATTGATGTGTTCTTATAATACTGTTCCTTGCCATGTATACTACCAGTGTGAACCATAAAACCATCAATATCGTAAACAGAACTAGAAAAGAATCGAGCCACAAAGTAAGCAGTCGAAGCTGTCTGGGTTTCTGGGTAACCCAGAAAGCCCAGAAGCTTCTGACAACTACTTTGAGGCTTCGAATCTGGCAAATGTGTTGTATTATGACCACACTATGTGTTGTAAAGTGTAGTGCTACATAAACACTGAATGATCCAAGTCTTATATTGAACAGAGGATACAAGAACAGAGAATTAAGGCTGGTCAAACAAGCAACCTTCCTTAGCCGGCTGTCAGTGTTCTTGAGCTCAAGAACACCAACAGCGACGCTTTGTGTCGCTAAAGGCCTATAGCGACGGTTTTGATTTTTTTTTAATTTTTGAATTTTTGGTAATTAATTAAAAATAGAAATTTAATTCTAAAAATTACCAAAAATGGTTTTAAAAATAATTTTAAATTATGAAAAATAATTTCTGACCAATTGGAATATTTTTCTTTAATATTTATAATTATTTAAATATTTAAAGTATTTAATTTATTTAATTAGTGTATTAAATAAATTAGAGAAAAATGATTTAATATTATAAAAAATCATTTTAAATAAGAATAATGTATTTAAAAATATTTTGAGTTATAAAATGTAACTTTTCATATTTTTGGAGAATTTTTATTAATAAATTAATATTAATGATATTATATTTATTTAAATATTAAATTAAATAAATAAGTTAAAAATGATTTTATTAATTTAAAAATCATTTTAAATAAGAATAAAGTGTTAGAAGATATTTTAAATTATAAAATATAATTTTCAATATTTTTGGAGAATTTTCATTAATAAATTAATATTAATGATATTAGATTTATTTAATTATTATATTAAATAAATAAATTAAAAATGATATTATTGATTTAAAAACATTTAAAATGAGAGAAATGAATTAAAAATATTTTAAGTTATAATTAATGACTTTTAATATTTTGATAATAATTTCATTAATATTTAGATATTAATGGTTATAACTTAAAATGATTTTAATTATTTTAAAAATCATTTAAGTAGAATATTGATGATTTAAAAATATTTTAAGTTATTAATAATAACTTTAATATTTTGACAAGTATGTTATTAATATTTTTATATTATTAAATATTAATAATGATAAGATTATTTGATAATTAAATCATTTAAAATGATTTAAGTGTAATACGAAAAATTATTATAAATTATAATAATTATTTATAAATTATTAAAAGCTTAGAAAAATATTATAAACGATATTTGGCTTATCTAAAATAATATTGAAGCTTAGAGACCAAGTTTAATTGACAATCAATGTGTTAATTATCGAATAGGGTGACCAGAACACCAAGAATGGACCGAAGTCCAACCAGACCGAAATAGTTAGACTTGTTAAGTGTTTATATAGGTTATAAACTCTGATGTGACTATGTGGTAATGTGTCTAGGAGAAGTTTGACCGTAAAATACAGTGTTACGTGTTATAAATGATTGTGCTAATTGTGAGCCAAGCATATTGTTGAATATAGGTCTTCTAACGCAGATTAATTAATTATATTGTGTAGTTGTAATCAACACGGAAGGCAAGTTTCCTAACTCAACCTTGAGTTATATTCATTCAATTATTATGGTTAATTATTGCTAATTATACCATGTCCAAGGAATTTATTGTTGATTATTCGCAGTTAGTGCATGTTTAATAATTCAAAATGAATTACTGATTCGGAGAATATACCATTGTAGAATAACTGTTGTTGGATATTCATATTCGTAGAAGATAGAATTGACAGTACAGATAATTCCTATTTATTGTCAAATTATATTAAGAAATGTCTTAGCTAATTATTCTGGCTAGATACACATTTGTTAGAACTTGATAAATTCGAAAAGAGAATTCAATTGTTATTGATAGATCGATGCCAATTATTTCGGCTAGAACGATAAGTAAATAGAATTTGAAATCACAGTATTTCATTGTCAAATCAAAATCTTGATTCAAAGACTGAGAAGAACAACCTTTTATATAAAGGGAACATTTTATGTCGTATATTCGACCATTGCGCACTGTTAAGTATTATGCATAATATAGGGTACAAGGAGTTGGCCGGCTCTAAGTACATTGAGAGGGGTATGATTTAATCTCTATTGTTATTTGATACTCCTGTGTATGTATCAAAGTAAATCTTTGATAGATACCCGAGAAAATAAGTTCAAAGATCTGGTGAGATCGCTCAGCATAAATCTGGAAAACATTCCACTTTGTTATTGCGTAGAATTGATTCTTAATTATTCAATAGAATATCGTAGAAACCTTGAAAGCGTTGTACTCTTTCATTATCAAAATATTGCGTTGTCTAGAATATGAGAAGACTTGTTATTGATTAACGATTTGTTCAGCTATTTCAAAGTTCACCGAACTTTGGTTTCATTCTATCAAAATAGATAGTCTGTTTTTGTTGATTCATATACTTTTATTGTATGTCTTAACTTGCGGGGAAAACTAGTTACTCACCCTTGCTATAAATAAAACATTTCAGCTAGGAACGAAGAGGCCAGCGGGTCAAAGAAGAACAAAGGCAAAGGCAAGATCTTTGGAGTAGTATAATGAAATGTAAAGATTATTATTATGTTGTATTGTAAACCCTTTTTGTATATCTAAGGGGTATTTCTGTAATGTTAAGGATAGTGGACCTGGGACTTATGTATTAACAACTTATGTTAATGACTTATGTATTCTTATTTATATATGAATGGGTAGTTAAATGGTATTATATTGTGAATCGTGAACACCAAACTCGGGGGTCAGGTAACCCGAATTTGGGGGTGTCACACACACTGTACTGGGCTCACCCATGAGCTATCTGAGATAGGATAAATTATTCCAACATCAAGCCATTTTAGTATTTCCTTCTTCATTACCTCTTTCATGATTGGGTTGAGCCTCCGTTGTTGTTCTATTGTGGGTTTGCATCATCTTCTAAGAGGTTCATATGCATACAAAATGATGGGTTTATCCCAATAATTTCTGCAATGGTCCATCCTATAGCAGATTTCTATTCTCGGAGAACCCTCAACAGGTTACTTTCTTGCAAGTCGTTAAGTGCAGATGCAATAATAACAGGTAAAGTAGATGAATTACCCAAAAATTCATACATTAGGTATGTAGGAAGAGGTTTGAGTTCAAGTGTGGGTGGTTCCTATGATGCCCCCAAATCTAGGTTCTTTAACCACAAATTCAATGCTCACGATCTATTATCATCATAAGCATTCTATAAAATATTGCGGAATAATAAACATACATTGTTCATTATAATAAAGTTTCATAACATAATCCCAAGGTCTTTTTAACCTTAAATTAAACACACCTTTAATATTACAAATGGTTTATATAAATAATTACATCAGATAATATAATAATTAACATTCATTTTAAACTATTCTTGGACCTTGCCATTGCCGTTGTCTTTCGCATTCGATCATTTGGGCATAACTGAAATAATTGTCATGATATAGCAAGGGTAAGCAACTAATTTTCTTAATAAGTTTATATGCAAGGGAGATATATCATGATTTAAAAGAAGTTTCGCCTTTAATGTTCAAAACAATATAAAGTTATGAAGGAACATGAATTAATAGTAAACATAGTTGAATATTCGAATAATTGAATAACAGGTACTGAGTGGTTTGAAATAACGATGAACATTGCCAAGTTTCTTAGCATTTAAACTGGACCTTTTAATAAGTTTTGGTAATCAAGGGGATCAGCCTTTCATACCCCGTGATTTATGCATAAACACTTAATAATCCAGCATCGATATCATGTTTTAATCAAATTCGTCCTTTTCTCAATCAAGAGTTCTTATCATATCAATTTAATAAGAACAGCTTTTTAAAACACATTTGATTTAACAAAATTAAACATGTTTGATCTAGCTGATACAATTAGCATAGATCTATCTCATAAACAATTCATGAATGAAGAACTTTAATCTAATTCGCAGTTCAATATTGATAGAACATGAATTCAATTGCACCAAGTGTGTAAGACCCCAACTTTTATGAATAAAGATGAATTTTTCTATAAAATATCATTTTTGAATATTAAGGTTTGAATTTGTTATAATGTTATAGCTGTGGGTAATATTTATGAATTTTTTAAAGTAAGCAATTTGTTATATAATATTTGATTGGTCGGGGAATATTCGTTTTAACATGGAATATTCGTACGACGACACAATCATTGGTGGACCCCACAACGGAATTATTGTCGAAATGGGAAAACGACATAAATATCTTTTTATGAAAATAATGGCGGAAGTTTTACCGTTAACTGTTGAAATACCTGGTGTTAAAAGTATAGTAATACGTGTGGTTGCATAGTAGCACACAGTATTGATTATTGATGCTTATGTGAGAAATCACTCAGTTATACTCAATTATTGCTACAGTAATTGCTGCATAGTATATCACGTTATTTAATTCAATTATTGTTAATTTTTTATATTATTAAATCAATAATTGAGATGAAAAATTCTTTATATTATTATATGCATAATTAACAATGTCTAGAAAGTTCTATCGAGGAAATGAGTTTGGTCACCTAATTGCGCACCAATATGGAGAAATCCTTATCGAAAAGCCCCATCTTTCCTGGAAACGATTTGATTGTTAATATTGCGAGTTATAATAATATGAATAAAGGTTGTTAAAAATATTGAGGAGATTTTTATGAAGTATTTATTTTAAATTTTGCTTATAATTTGGATCCATATTTACCCATTTTCAAAATAATCGGTAGATAATTATTTAATATAATAAAGGTGGGGCCACATGTGGGGGCCACATATGGGGTCCACGTGTTGAAGAAAAATTGGGTGGGATTTGTTTTTGTAGGTCACGAGTGTTTATATATATATAATATATATTTTATAAGTTTTGTTTTTTTATAAAAAATAGAATATATTATATATTCTATTATGCATAGTTTTTGCATAGTAAAAATTAAATTTTTTTAAAAATTTTCGGCAGACGTCCGTGAATTTTTTTAAAAAGTTATTGTGCAGTCCGTTTCTAAATAGTATCCTTCCATTCTCCTATAAATAGGATGCTTAGTTACAATTGAAAATCACACCAGAATAAGAGAATTCTTCTTCTATAATATTGAGCGTATTTCTTTCGAGTTTTAGAAAGCTTTGAATGTAGAAAACAGTGAAAGTTTTCTTCAAGAATATCCCCGCTATACCAGTTGGAATACTCTTCTTTTTAAGGTAAGGGATATTATTTTTGTTCAGTACTCGTATAAAATAATATTTTCTTCCATACTCTGTAGTATGTAAGTAATATTATTTTGTTTCGGATTTCGAATTCTATACTCATTTTGTTAAGTTTTGGCTTTTATACTCCATGAAATTAGTAGAATATCCTTGATATTAGCGCTTCATCCAAGAACTTTTTTTTTCATGCTTCGGTACTATTCACGGGTTACTATTTCGAGTTACTATTCATGGGTACTATTCACTTACATACTATTCACCGGGATACTTATTCATGACAAAAATTGATTTCTTTTGGTCCAAATCATTTTTGATACAATATTATTCTTGAATTTTACACCACAAAGCAGTATCATGTTGACATTTTGGACATTATTGAATTCTGGATAAATTAAATTATAAATCTTTAAAAATGTATCATTTGCTTTTTTTTAATTGAATTCTTATATCATTTGTGACGCCCCCAAAATAGGTATACATCACCCATTCTCAGTCGCCAAATACATGGTACATAATATAAATACAAACTTAAATATACAACATCAGATGTGAGTTTTAATACAAATATTATCTTCTAGACAGTATTCAAACTCAAAATAAGTCCTCAATACATTTATTATCACACTAGTTCACAGAATAATAAGGACTACTAATGCAAACATCTAGACCGTCACTCCGTTCCCCGAGTCCCAGCTATATTATCATTTCCAGAAAAGAAGAATGAAAACAAAGGGTGAGCTCAACTAGCCCAGTAAGAAATATTATGACTAAGATAATGCAGAATAAATTATCGTTAGCCTTCAACAGTGTTAAACTGATAAAATATAATAGACATCAAATTTAACTGCAGCGGAACAAACAATCCATTAGAAGAGTCAAGTAGAGTATGAAATCTACCATCTTCTATGATTTAAAAAGTTTATCAACAGTTTTATCGCTGAGACTCAGCTTAATAAATAATCCACATCTTTGAATCATCCCTGCACTACGGCCAAGGATATTCGTTAGTATTACGACCACAAATTATCCATGCACTACGGGCCATGGATATTCGTGTTTTCACCAATGGTCATGATCATGCCAACAACTGTACATCAATGTACTACGGGCCAATGAGGACTTTTACCACATCATTTGTAACATTACGGTCATGATTATACCGAATAATCCCTAGTCATAATCATACCAAGTCTATCTATGCACTACGACCACATATGACTTTCAACATAATATAAGCATGAGGATGATGATAATGATATAAGAATTCAATTAAAAGAAAAGCAAATGATAAATTTTTAAAGATTTATAATTTAATTTATCCAGAAATCAATAATGTCCAAATCGTCAACATGATACTGTTTTGTGGAGTAAATTCAAGAATAATATTGTATCAAAAATGATTTGGACCAAAAAGAAATCATTTTTGTCATGAATAGTACCCCGAGTGAATAGTAATAGAGTGAAAAGTACCCCATGAATAGTAACTTTGGGATTAGTAACCCCGTGAATAGTACCCCAGCATGAAAAAGTTAAAACTTATCAAGAATGCTCAGAATAATATTTTCATGAAAAGATATTGGATTAAGCGCAAATATCAAGAATATTCTACTAATTTCATGGAGTATAGAAGCTAAAACTTTAACAAAATGAGTATAGAATTTGAAATCTGAAATGAAATAATATTATACTACAAAGTATGAAAGAAAATATTATTTCATACGAATATTGAATAAAAATAACATCCCTTGCCTTAAAAAGAAGAGTTCTCCGACTTGTAGGGCAGTGATATTCTTGAAGAAAACTTTCACTGTTTTCTACGCTCAAAGCTTCTTACAACTCTAAAGAAATACGCTCAATATTATAGAAAAAGAATTCTCTGATTCTGGTGTGGTTTTCAATTCTAACTAAGCCTCCTATTTATAGGGGAATGGAAGGATACTATTTAGAAAAATATCACGGACGCACAGTGGGATATCAGATGAAATATTCACGGGCGAAAGAAGAGGAAAATCGGACGCCCAATCTTTCAAAATTATTCATATAAAACAAACTTATATATATAAATATATACACTCACCCCTATCACCTCCCCCACCACATCTTATCAACCACACACACATATCACTTTCATTATTTTTTTCTTCCCACCACCACTACTTTCACCACACTTTTCCTCACATACGTACACACTTTCAAATCCACACCCACATTTTCAAACACACACCCATATTTTCAAACACACATGTTTATGTTTATATATATATATATATATATATATATATATATATATATATATATATATATATATAATTCAATACCCTCCATACTTTGTAATCTCCCTCCCCCATTTCCATTTTTTCTTTCATCCCACATGTGGCCCAACTTTTATTATATAAAAATATCTTCGAACAAACATTTCTGGAATTATTTTGAAAAATGGATAAGTGGGGCTCCAAATAATAAGTAAATTTACAACAAATACTTCATAAAAATCCCCTCAATATTTTTTAACAACATTTATCATCATTATTATAATTCGCAATATTTAATAATCAGGTCGTTCCCAGGGAAGAGGGGGCTTTACAATAAGGATTTCTCTCTATTGGAGCGCAATTAGTTGACCAAACCTCTCCTTGACAGAACTTTTAGACATCATCAATATTACAGATGATACTGTGATAAATATTATGCAGATGATACTATGATAATAACGAAATCAATAATATGAGAGATATGATGCAACAATTACTATAGCAATAATTGAGTATAACTTAGTGAATTCTCACGTGAGCATCAATAATCAATAACGTGTGCTACTATGCAACCACGCGTATTACTGTACTTTTAACACCAGTTATTTCAATAGTTAACGGTAAAACTCCCGCCGTTATTTTCATAAAAAAGATATTTCTGTCGTCTTCTCCTTTTGACAATAATTACGTTGTGGGGTCCACCAATGATTGTTCCATCGTACGAATATTCCTCGACCAATCGAATATAATATAACAACTTACGTACTTTGCAAAATTTATAAATATTACCCACAACTACAACATTATAACAAATTCACTCCTTAATATTCAAAAATGATATTTATAGAAAATTCATCTTTATTTATAAAAGTTGGAGTCTTACAACCTCCCCTTCTTATGAAATTTCGCCCTCAAAATTAGGGTACAAACCTGGTATGACGAAGAGGTGAGGATACCTTGATCTCATTTCAGATTCTAACTCCCACGTCATTTCCTCAACATCGTGGTTTCTCCACAAAACTTTGACTTGAGGTATAACCTTGGAGCGTAAAATATGTTTCTTCTTATCCAAGATTTTAACAGGAACCTCTTCATACGTTAAATCTTCCGCTATTTCGTCCGGTTCTAACTCAATAATGTGGTTCGGGTCTTCCACATATTTACGTAACATGGATATGTGAAAAATGTTATGAACACGAGGCAGACTTGGAGGTAAGGCGAGTCTATAGGTCGTAGTTCCTACTCGGTCTAGGATTTCAAATGGACCAATGAATCGAGGTTTGAGCTTTCCTCTCTTTTCAAACCTCGTAACTCCCTTCCATGGAGCAACGCGTAACAACACATATTCTCTAACATTGAATTCCACGTCCTTCCGATGAAGATCAGCATAACTCTTTTAACGATCTTGTGAGGTTTTTATACGTTGTCAGATCATTTGAATCTTTTCTGTTGTCATGCATACCAATTCTGGTCCCAATAATGTTGCTTCACCCACCTTATCCCAGCATACTGTAGAACTACACTTTCATCCATACAACGCCTCAAATGGAGCCATGCCAATGCTTGCTTGATAACTGTTGTTGTAGGAAAATTCCACCAATGGTAAGAACTTGTCCCAACTTCCTTTGAAGTAAAGGACATAAAGTCTCAATAGATCCTCAAGAGTTAGAATAGTCCTTTCCGACTGTCCGTCCGTTTGAGGATGATACGCCGAACTAAATCATAAATTCGTGCTCATAGCTTTTTGCAAACTAATCCAAAATCGTGAAGTGAATCTTGGGTCTCGTTCAAAAACTATGGATAATGGCATACCATGCAATCTTACAATCTCATTTATGTACATACGAGCAAGATGTTCAAGTTTATAAGTTTCTCGTATCGGTATGAAATGAGCAGACTTGGTCAATCTATCAACATTGACCCAAATTGCATCTATACCTTGAGAAACCTTGGGAAGACCAGTAACGAAATCCATGGTAATGTGTTCCGACTTCCATTCTGGAATTTTAAGTGGTTGCAATTGACCTTTTGGCACTTGATGCTTCGCCTTGACACGTTGACAAGTTAAACACCTTGAGATAAACTATGATATCTCTCTCTTCAAATTGCTCCACCAAACTGTATGTCGAAGATCACGATACATTTTGGTACTCCCAGGATGGATTGAAAACGGTGTGTTGTGCGCCTCCATCATGATTTTATACTTCAATTCAGAATCGTTAGGAACACAAAGTCTGGAGTTGACTCGAAGTATTCCTTCTTCATCGATTCTTACTTCTGGAATAGCACCTTCTTGCACTCTCTTCATCATACGCTTTAGCTCTAGGTCTGTAGCTTGAGCAGCTTTAATTTTATCGATTAAAGTCGGTTCTACTCGTATATTTGCCATCATCACGTGGGTCCCTGGAGTCTTTAACTCTATCTCCATCCTTTCCAAGTTATACAAAATGGGCCTTTGTGTTGACAATAACGCACTCGTACCTGTATATGATCTTCTACTCAATGCGTCAGCTACCACGTTCGCTTTTCTAGGGTGGTATTAAATAATATGACCATAATCTTTCAACAGTTCGAGCCAATATCGTTGCCGCATGTTGAGTTCCTTTTGAGTGAAGAAATATTTGAGGCTTTTATGATCCATATAGATCTCCACTTTCTCCCCATACAAGTAATGCCTCCAAATTTTAAGTGCGAAGACAACAGCTGCCAACTCTAGATCATGAGTAGGATAATTCTTCTCATATTCTTTGAGCTATCGAGAGGCATAGGCTATGACTTTCTCATGTTGCATGAGAACACATCTTAACCCTTTCCCAAAGCATCACTGTAGATGACAAATCCCTCCAAGCCAGATGGTATTGTCAGAATAGGTGCTGAAATGAGTCTCCTCTCTTGAGTTTTTGAAAACTCTTCTCACATTCCTCGCTTCAACGGAATTTTGTATCTTTCTGAGTCAGCTGAGTTAATGGAGTAGCGATTCGAGAAAACCCTTCTACGAATCTCCGGTAATAACCAACTACACCGAGAAAGCTACGTACTTCGGTCATTGATTTAGGTTGCTCCTAGCTTTGAATTTCTTCAATCTTTGTCGGGTCAATAAATATTCCATGATTGGATATCACATGCCCAAGAAATGCTACTTCCTCAAGAAAGAACTCACATTTCTTCAAGTTGGCATATAACTTGTTTTCACGATGCTTTTGGAGTATAGCCTCAAGTGTTGCTCATGATCTTCACGGCTTTTGGAATATATGAGAATGTCATCAATAAAGACACCACAAAATGATCCAAATACTCCTTGAATACTCGGTTCATCATATCCATGAAGGCAGCAGGAGCATTAGTCAATCCAAAAGACATAACTAGGAATTCATAATGCCCGTACCGAGTTTTGAAAGCAGTCTTTGGAATGTCATCAGTTTTAATCTTTAACTGGTGATATCCAGAACGAAGATCGATCTTTGAAAAGAATTTGGCGTCTTGCAACTGGTCAAACAGGTCATTAATGCGAGGCAACGAGTACCTAATTTTTATGGTGACATGGTTCAATTCCCGATAATCAATACAAAGTTGCATACTCCCATCTTTCTTCTTCACGAATAAAACAGGAGCCCCCCAAGGAGACGTACTAGGATGAATGAAACCGATGTTAAACAATTCCTGCAGTTGGGTCTTTAACTCTTGAAGTTCAATAGGAGCCATTCGACATGGGGCTTTGGAAATGATTTTTGTACCGGGTTCTAGGTCGATATAAAATTCAATTTCACACTCTGGGGTTAGGCCAGAAAGTTCTTCAGGGAATACGTCAGGAAATTTATTAACAATAGAAATATCATTCAAAACTGACGTATTTTTGTTTAAATCCGTGACATGAGCTTAGAAAGCTTGACATCTGTTTTTCAATAAACGAATAGCTTTATGGCTTGAGATGACAGTGACTGATTTTAATGGTTTGGTTGCTTGAATTCACATAATAGGTTGGTTAGGAATATGAAAGCTAACAACCTTACAAAAATAATCAATTTTTGCATGATGAGTAGTTAACCAATCAATCCCTAGAATTATGTCAAATGCAAGTATTTTCAATGAAATAAGATCAACAGGTAATGTAAGGGTACCGATTTGAACCAAACAAGACTTATAAACAGTGGATGTAATAAAGGTTTCTCCCAACGGAGTTTCAACAGATAAGTCAAAGTCTAATTTCTCAAGAGTCAAATTTAAACATTGAGCGCAAGTAGGAGAAATAAAAGAATGGGTAGAATCGGTATCAAATAAGGTATATACTTTGCTAGAGTTTATGATAAGCTTATCCGTGATGACCTCATTCGAGTTCCTTGCTTTCTGGGAGGTCACAACAAACGCTCTCCCTTGAACTACTGGTTTTGACTTGTCTGGGACGACATTTGGTGTCACCGTTCCAACTGGACTTGGCTTCCCTGTACGACAAAATCTTGCTAGGTGACCTTCTCTTCCATAATTGTAACACGTTTTGGACTGTTGCGCACAGTTTGGACTGATGTGTCCCTCCCCTCCGCATTTGAAGCATTTGTTAGGTAGTCGTTCTCCTTCCTTAACAATGGGTGTTGGTGCTGACGTCTTTCCATCAGTTTTGAATCTCCTCTTCTTGAAATGTCCACTTTAATTGTCTTGGCCATGATTACCACCGAAGCGGTTACCATTTCTGGCATGTTGATTCCCTCCACATTTGTTGTCGCCACTTCGATGACTGCTACCACTGGTATTATCATTTTGCCGGCTGCTCTCCCTTGGTTGGGATGTCTCATTATCGTGCTCCAATAATTGAGCCCTATTTACAACATCTGAATACAAACACAGT
The DNA here is from genome assembly GCA_020205605.1 of Panax ginseng. Classification (NCBI taxonomy): domain Eukaryota; kingdom Viridiplantae; phylum Streptophyta; class Magnoliopsida; order Apiales; family Araliaceae; genus Panax; species Panax ginseng. The sequence goes on from CM035127.1 coordinate 65,109,225, forward strand.
TTATGAGAGAAAAGGTATTGACGTATCTCGGGTTTCAAACCTCTTAGAAATATTCGCGTCATTCTCTCCTTTTTATCAACTAAGTGGGATGCAAACCGGGACAACTCGGCAAACTTGGCTTCCCACTGTGACACGGTCATATTGTTTTGCTCCAGCTTGATGAACTCTACCTCTTTCATGTGACGAATACTTTTGGGAAAGTACTTATTGTTGAAAAGTTCTTGGAACTTCTCCCAAGACATTTTGAGTACGGTAGGCTGGGTACGCTTTACAGATTTCCACCAGTAATCTGCCTCTCCTCGCAACATGAAGGTGGCAAATGGAACCTTTTTCTCCTCGAAGAATCCAAAGACATCAAATATCTTGGGGATCTACTTTATCCACGTCTTTGCCTTAAGTGGTTTTGGCTCTCCAATAAACTCCGGTGGTCCCAGCTCCTTGAACTGCTTAGCGGTGACCGTCGGAGAGTTGCCAGTGTTTCCACCTGTATTTTGGACATGAGTTTCTCTCGCCTGATGTTGCATGAATTGCAGAAAGCCCCTAAACATTCCATCGTTCATCATTTGGTCGGTGTTATTATTTGCATGAGGATTGATGCATTCGTGATGCACATTTTCCTGGTTATTGATCGTTGGTGATTCAACGGTCTCCTGTGCTCCATTGTTATTCTCAACATTCTCTGATGTCATTTTTAAATACTGCCACAAAACAAGGGTTAATTGATATGTCACATATTATCCATATACTTTGACCGACCAATTAAATACAAAATAAACTTAGGTAGGTCATACTAGCGAAGGAATTCCCCGTCTCTCCCCTCCAAGTTCTTATCTCACATCTCAGCTAGGGATCATATCCCTAAGCTTTGATACCACCTGTGACGTCCCCAAAATAGGTATACATCACTCATTCTAAGTCGCCAAATACATGGTATAGAATACAAATACAAACTTAAATATACAACATAAGCTGTGAGTTTTAATACAAATATTATCTTCTAGACAGTATTCAAACTCAAAATAAGTCCTCAATACATTTATTATCAGACAATAGTGAGGACTACTAATGCAATCATCTGGACCGTCACTCCATTCCCCGACTAGTCCCAGCTATATTATCATTTCCTGAAGAGAACAATGAAATCAAAGGGTGAGCTCAACTAGCCTAGTAAGAAATATTATGACTAAGATAATTCAGAATAAATTATTGTTAGCCTTCAACAGTGTTAAACTGATAAAATATAATAGACCTCAAGTTTAACTACAGCGGAACAAGCCATCCATTAGAAGAGTCAAGTAGAGCATAAAATCTACTATCTTCTATGATTTAAAAAGTTTATCAACAGTTTTATCGCTGAGACTCAGTTTAATAAATAATCCACATCATTGAATCATCCTTGCACTACGACCAAGGATATTCGTTAGTATTATGACCACAAATTATCCATGCACAACGGGCCAAGGATATTCGTGTTTTCACCAATGGTCATGATCATGCCAACAACTGTCCGTCAATGTACTACGGGCAATGAGGACTTTTATCACATCATTTGTAACATTACAATCATGATTATACCGAATAATCTTGGGTCATAATCATACCAAGTCCATCTATGCACTACGGCCACAGATGACTTTCAGCATAATATAAGCATAAGGATGATGACAATGATATAAGAATTCAATTAAAAGAAAGCAAAGGATAAATTTTTAAAGATTTATAATTTAATTTATCTAGAATTCAATAATGTCCAAATTGTCAACATGATACTACTTTATGGAGTAAAATTCAAGAATAATATTGTATCAAAAATGATTTGGACTGAAAAGAAATCAATTTTTGTCATGAATAGTACCCCGGGTGAATAGTAACCGAGTGAAAAGTACCCCATGAATAATAACTTTCGGAATAGTAATCCTGTGAATACTACCCCGACATGAAAAAGTTAAAACTTGTCAAGAATGCTCAGAATAATATTTCCATGAAAAGATACTGGATGAAGCGCAAATATCAAGGATATTCTACTAATTTCATGGAGTATAGAAGCCAAAACTTTAACAAAATGAGTATAGAATTCGAAATCTGAAATGAAATAATATTACTTATATACTACAGAGTATTAAAGAAAATATTATTTCATACGAATATTTAAAAAATATAATATCCCTTACCTTAAAAAGAAGAGTTCTCCGACTTGTAGGGGGGATATTCTTGAAGAAAACTTTCACTGTTTTCTACGCTCAAAGCTTCTTACAACTCTAAAGAAATACGCTCAATATTATAGAAGAAGAATTCTCTTATTCTGGTGTGGTTTTCAATTCTAACTAAGCATCCTATTTATAGGAGAATGGAAGGATACTATTTAGAAAAATATCACGGACGCACAGTGGGATATCAGATGAAATATTCACGGGCGAAAGAAGAGGAAAATCGGACACCCAATCTTTCAAAATTATTCATATAAAACAAACTTATATATATAAATATACACACCCATCCCTATTACCTCCCCCACCACATCTCATCCACCACACACACATATCACTTTCATTATTTTTTTCTTCCCACCACCACCACTTTCACCACACTTTTCCTCACATACGTACACTTTCAAATCCACACCCACATTTTCAAACACACACCCACATTTTCAAACACACATGTTTATATATATATAAACAACGAGTATGGAGGGTATTGCATTATATATATATATATATATATAATGCAATACCCTCCATACTCGGTAATCTCCCTTCCCCCCATTTCTATTTTTTCTTTCATCCCACATGTGGCCCAACTTTTATTATATAAAAATATATTGAACAACTTTTTACCGATTATTTTGAAAAATGGAGAAGTGGGGGTCCAAATAATAAGTAAATTTACAACAAATACTTCATAAAAATCCCCTCAATATTTTTTAACAACATTTATCATCATTATTATAATTCAGAATATTTAAGAACCAGGTCGTTCCCAGGAAAGAGGGGGCTTTCCACTAAGGATTTCTCCCTATTGGCGTGCAATTAGGTGACCAAACCTCTCCTTGAAAGAATTTCTAGACATCATCAATATTGAAAATAATACTATTAATAACTTTGTCGTCTCAATTATTGATTTAATAATATAAAATATTATGTAGATGATACTGTGATAATAACTGAATCAATAATATGAGAGATATGATGCAACAATTACTGTAGCAATAATTGAGTATAACTGAGTGACTTCTCACGTAAGCATCAATAATCAATAACGTGTGCTACTATTTAACCACACGTATTACTGTACTTTTAACATCGGTTATTTCAACAGTTAACGGTAAAACTCCCGCCGTTATTTTCATAAAAAAGATATTTCTGTCGTTTTCTCATTTCGACAATAATTATGTTGTGGGATCCACCAATTATTGTGTCGTCGTACGAATATTTCCGGTTAAAACGAATATTCCCCGACTAATCAAATATAATATAACAACTTGCGTACTTTGTAAAATTTATAAATATTACCCACAACTATAACATTATAACAAATTCACTCCATAATATTCAAAAATGATATTTATAGAAAATTTATTTTTATTCATAAAAGTTGGGGTCTTACATCATTGTCATCATCCTCATTCTTATATTGTTATGAAAGTCATCTTTGGCAGTAGTGCATAGATGGACTTGGTATGATTATGACCATAGATTATTTGGTATAATCATGACCGTAATGTTACAAATGATGTGGTAAAAGTCCTCATTGGCCGTAGTGCATTGATGGACGAGTTGTTGGCATGATCATGACCATTGATGAAAACATCTAATATCCTGGCGTGAGTGCATGGATAATTTGTGGTCGTGATACTAATGAATATCATGGCCATAAAGGTGGATGATTTGATGATGTGGATTATTTATTAAGCTGAGTCTCAGCGATAAAAGTGATGAAAAACCTTTTAAATCATAGAAGATAGTAGATTTTATGCTCTACTTGACTCTTCTAATGGATTGTTTGTTCCTCTGTAGTTAAACTTGATGTTTATTATATTTTATCAGTTTAGCATTGTTGACGATAAATTATTATGCATTATCTTAGTAATAATATTTCTTACTGGGCTAGTTAAGCTCACCCTTTGCTTTCATTATTCTCTTCAGGAAATGAGAATATAGCTGGGACTAGTCGGGGAACGGAGTGACGGTCCAGATGTTTGCATTAGTAGTCCTCACTATTCTGTGAAATAGTGTGATAATAAATGTATCAAGGACTTATTTTGAGTTTTAATACTGTGTAGAAGAAAATATTTGTATTAAAACTCACAGCTCATGTTGTATATTTAAGTTTGTATTTTTATTCTGTACCATGTATTTGGCGACTCAAAATGGGTGATGTATACCTATTTTGGGGGTGTCACAAAGTGCGAATCTCAATAATCAATATAGATGTGAATAATCATCAATAATCATTCACTAACATGTTTTGAAAATAATAACTCGAGTTTGAGTTAGGGAACTTGCGTGATCGACGAGCTACGACTAACTAGCTTAAATTAAAACTCTTTGAATGACCTAGCATTGACAATGTTGGTGTGACACCCCTAAAATAGGTATACAACACCCATTCTGAGTCGTCAAAATACATGGTACAGAAACAACTACAACTTTATTAATACAACATAAAAACTGTGAGTTTAAATACAAATATTGTCATCTAGATAATATCCACACTCAAATAAGTCCTCATTACAATTATTGATACACTATTTTATAGAATAGTGAGGACTACTAGAACCACTTCTAGAACCATCATTCCACACCCCGACTAGTACTCGCTACATTCTCACCTCCTGAGAAGAAAAATGGAACAACAAGGAAAAGGGTGAGCTCAACTAGCCCAGTAAAGAACATTATGACTAAGATAATATAGAACAAATTATCGTTAGTCCTCAACAGGGAAAAATCTAATAGAATACAATAGACAATCAGTTTTAAATCAATCTTTGCAACGGAAATAATAATTCATTAGAAGAGTTAAGTAGAGAATGCAAACTACTATCTTCTATATATGAATTTAAAAGTTCATCGTCGATATTTTATCCCTGTAACATCAATCAATATATATCTCGAATCAAATATTCATCTTTGCACTACAAAAGCCAAAGATATTCATCGATTGGTCATGTTCATCTAAACACATTTCATCTTTGCACTACTGGCCAAAGATATTAATCGATGGCCATATGTTCATCTCAACACCTGCTCATCTTCGCACTACTACGGGAACAAAGACATTCATCAAGAAATCTTTCATCTTTGCACTACAGGCCAAAGATATTCAGTAATATTATCATTTAGGACTGAGGATGATGAAAAATATTTTTAAAAAAAAAGAATCCAGTGAAACAAAAGAACAAGTATTAAGGATTCGTGCTTTAAATAATCCAAGTTCAAAAATACTTCTTAAATAACCAGATTGGAGTAAAATTCAAGAATGAAGATCAAAACATAGATCCAATCAAAGATAGGAATCATAACAGACAATCTTGGACATAGAAAAGAAAAATTAATTTTTTTGTGAATAGTGTCGTATTCGTGAATAGTGCCGTATACGTGAATAGTAACTTCGACCTCAAAAGATAGAAATTTCACAAAAAAAACATCATCACGCTTCGTGAATAGTACTCGTGAATAATAACTCGTGAATAGTAACTCAGGAATAGTAACTCGTGAATAGTGACTCATGAATAGTAACCCCGACATGAAAAAGTTCCAAATTTGATAAAAATTTCCAACCAATATTTCGGCATAATGATATTGAAGAAATAATATCATTTTCGAATAAAATAACATCTCTTACAATCCCTTAAAATCCCTTACCTCAAAAAGAATAGTACTTCTGACTTGAATACTGGATATAGTGTTGAAAGAACTTGCACCGTATAGCAATACTTAAAGTACTAAAATACTCACAAAATACCGATATTATAGAGAGAAAGAGAGAAATCTTTAGTTTCGTGTGATTTTCAATTCTAACCTAAGCACCCTATTTATAGGAAAATGCTTAGAACACCAAAGTAGAAAATTTAATATAATATTAATATTTATATTATAAATTCTCTACGCACACTTAGCATCCGAAATCAGCCACCTAATCACATGTTAAATGAGTCCCAACAATGTAAAAAATGTTTTTGTTAATATAATTATTTAAAACTTTCAAAAATCAATTATTCTGGAACCTCGGAACTTCAATAATTCATAATAAATAGCCCTTTTATCAGAAAATTTGAATCTCGCGAGTTTTTATAGGAAATTCAATTATATACAACTTTACAGAAGAAAGTGTTTCCAAATTCCAAACAGAAATTGACCGAAATCCATAAGCAGGCGATTTTCAAATTTATAATCAAATTTCAACAAGAAATAGGTCCACCGACACACAAAACATGTATTAAACAACTTTTGCAACAAAAATACTCTTCCGCCTCATATACTCATATATCCCACATTCATTGTAAAAATATTATCATTATTATATTATAATAATATAGTAAAATATTATTTTATCAGAAAAGATAAAATATCAATTTTTAACAATTGTCACTTTAAAAATTTTCTCTATCTATATCCACATAAAATCAATATTTCCCTCATCATATAAATCAATAATTAATTATTCACAAATAATATTATGTAATCACAAGATCGACAATTGTGCGGAGCCCTAAGAAAGAGGTGCTTTCAATAAGAATTTCTCCTCATCTTGGCGCCGCATTTAGGTGACTCAAACCTCTCCTTAGACAAAACTTTCTAGACATTGCCAATAATGTTATCTAATAATATTATTCAGATAATATGAATTATTGCTTCGATAATTGAAAATACTTTGTGTAGTGACAATTATTGAAACAACGAGAATATAAAAAAAATCAACGCAAAGAATTATTTAATCAATAAAATAAAAATATCGAATAAGAATTAATTCTGTAACAATTATTGAGTAGTGCCTTCTTACGTAAGAATCAATAATTGGTGCAAAACCGTAAGCTATCGTGTAACAACGCCAGACATCGTGTTTTAACCACCGGTATTCCAACAAAGATTAATGGTAACAACGCTACAAGTTATTTGTAAATAACTTATACTTGTCGTTTTCTTCATCCAATCGCTTTACATTATGGGGCCCACACACAAGGTCGCTACTGGCGTCATTTAATATTCTCGACAACAAGAATATTCAACGACCAAACGAATATTCTCTCGACAACAATGAGTATTTTATAACCACTTGCTTATTTAAAAATATTTAAGCGCATTTTACCCACAACTAACCACATTAATCAAATCAACCCTTACTATTTCAAAATAATAAATAGAGGAATTAAATCTTCATTTATAAAAAGTTGGGGCCTTACAACCTCCCCTCCTTATGAAATTTCGTCCTCGAAATTGACATGCGTAGGACATGCTCCTTCCCATCCAAGATCTTGACGGGTACCTCCTCGTACGTTAAATCTTCTGCTATCTCGTCTGGTTCTAACTCAATAATATGGTTCGGGTCATCCACATATTTACGTAACATCGATACGTGAAAAACGTTATGAACACGCGTCATACTTGGCGGTAAAACGAGTCTATAGGCCACAGTTCCTATTCGATCGAGGATTTCAAATGGACTAATAAATTGAAGGTTTGAGCTTTCCTCACATCGCCGATTCTCGCTTTTGGAATAACGACTTCTTGTACTTCCTTCTTCATATTCATCAGCTCCGGTGTGTAGCTTGAACGATTTTAACTTTATCGATTAAAGTCGATTCTACTCGTATATCATCACATGAGCCTTTTCTTCAACTCCATGAAACTCTCTTCATATTTCTCCGTCCAAACGAACTTCACCGTCATTCTAGTAAGATTAGTCAACGACGATGCTATCTTCGAAAAATCTTGGATGAACATCTGATAGTATCATGTAAATCCCAATAAACTCTTAATTTTTGTCGGCGTCTTCAGCTGCTCCCAGTTGATAACCGATTATACTTTTTTATGGATTCACCGAAACTCCATCCTTGTCGATAACGTGACCCAAAAACTGCACTCTCTTTAACCAAAATTCACACTTGGAGAATTTTGCATACAACTTCTCCTTCCTTAACGTCTCCAACACTATTCTTAGATGTTCAGCGTGCTCTTCCTCTGTCTCTGAATACACCAAAATGGCATCGAGGAATACGACAACAAACTTATCCAAATACTGCTTGAACACTCTGTTCATCAAATCCATTAATGATGTCGGTGCATTCGTCAACCAGAATGACATTACCAGAAACTCAAAGTGTCCATACCGAGTTTTGAATGTCGTCTTTGGAATGTCCTTCTTCCTCACCTTCAATTGGTTATAACCGGTCCTCAAGTTAATTTTTAAAAAAGTATTTCGCCTCATTCAACTGATCAAACAAATCGTCGATCCTGGGCAACGGGAACTTGTTCTTAATGATGACCTTGTTCGAGCCTTAATGACCCATCCTTTTTCTTTACGAATATGACAGATGCTCCCCACAGTGATACGCTCGGTCGAATGTATCCTTTATCTAACAACTCTTGTAGTTGAACCATCAGTTCCTTCATTTTTACTAGAGCCATACGATACGGCTCCTTGGATACCGGTGTTGTCCCTAGTGCCAAATCAATAACAAATTCTACCTCTCTATCTGGTGGCAATCTTGGAATCTCATCTGACAAGACATCAACGAATTCCCTTAGAATAGGTATCTGACCCAGTTCACCCTAGACTCTGCGAGTATCCACAACGTGAGCCAAATAACCTATGCAACCCTTTCTAAGAAACTTCTTTGCTTGCATCAACGTTAGACAACAAGAATGTCTCGGCGATTTACTACCATGAAATATCACCTTCGACTTATTCAGAGTCTTCAGGTGTACGCACTTTTTCTTATATTCAATGACCGCTTCGTGACTCGATAAACAATCCATCCCCAAGATTACATCAAACTCTCCTAATTGAATTGGTATCAAATCCACGTTAAGCTTAAACCCTCTCAAATTAGCACAATAATTCCTATGAATATAGTCTACATGGATAATTTCTTTGTTCGCTACTTCTACATTCATTGGGGGTTCTAATAGTTCATGATGTAAATTCAATCTTTGAGCAAATTCAACAGATATAAAAGAACATAAAGCTCTTGAATTGAAAAACATATAGGCATTTATATCGTTGATCGAAATTATACCCGACACCACCTCCCTGGATGCCACGACATCTTGCACTGTCATGTTGAAGGTCCTTGTTGTTGACTTGTTTGGATGGGATGGTCCTCCACTGGTTATCTTAGTGTTGTTGCCCCTATTGCCACTTCCGCCATCCGTACTTTTCTTCCTCGGACAGTCCTTGATCCGATGTCCCGCTTCTCCACAATTAAAACAACCTCATTTCTTCGCCTTAGGACAATTGGGTGAGATATGCCCTTCTTGTTCACATATATAACATACCATTTTTCCCTTCAGGCATTCTCCTGTGTGACCCTTTCCAAAGTTTCCACACATCCGCTTCTTCTGATGTACACTCCCTTACTGAATTTCAGAATTGCTACCCACATTGCTCCATTTTCACCTCTTGTTGTTGCTGCCACCACTACTAACGTTCTGGTTTCCACCTTCTACTCTCTTCTTGTTCTTCTCCCGATTAAACTTTGAGACCGCTTTACTTCCACCTTCCGCTATAAGAGTTTTCTCCAATAGAGTTGAGAATGGCGTGATTTGAAAAATCGCTACCTTGATGTAGATCCACGACTTTAACCCATTTTCGAACCTTCTTTCTTTCCCCACCTCCGTGTCCACCTGATGTAGAGCGAATCTGGCCAATACATTGAAATTCGCAGCGTACTCTGACACTGACATATTCTCCTATTTTAGCTCCAAAAACTTGATCTCCATTCTCGCTTGTGTACTTTCAGGGAAGTAATTCCCCAAAAACGTCTTGAATGCTTCCCATGTGACAACCCCAAAATAGGTCCATTCCATCCAACCCATTCTGAGTCGCCAAATACATGGTACAAAAAACAACTACAACTTTATTAATACAATTGTCGTGCAAGATACGACAACACTTAAACTGTGAGTTTAAATACAAATATATACCAACTGTGACTTATGTCCCAACCGTGGATAGCACCTCATAATGACACCTTACATAAAGGTATAGTCGAAAACTATTTTAGAAATTAGAATCTTTGGGAAGTGCTCAAGGAATCCTTCGTACATGGGAGGCCATGCGTCTAACTAATGATAGATATCATATGGCCACAGAATTATCCTTGGTTGACCCAATAGACCCCAAATAAAAATGAGAAGATTACTATCATATTCTTCCCAATGGTGTGTCTTCTCTTGACATATTACTATCTCCACCGTCTCTAATTGAGAATTATACTTCAACCAAACTCCAAGATTATATAGGCAGTGCTCGTATATATACTCAGTAAGTGGATGAGCACAACCTTGTCTTATGATGACTCGAGGTTGTATGTCATGAGACATCTTGTATGATAGTGGCAAAACAACCTTCCAAGTTAAATTCACCTCACCCTCAACATCTATAGACCACCGTTCTATTCCCCTATTATTCCCCACTTGTCCCAGCTACACTTTTATTACCTAAAAGGAATTGTGAAGCAAAAGGGTGATCACAACTAGCTTAGTAAAGAATATCATGACTAAAGATAAATAAACTATCAATAGCCTTCAACAGTAATAAATCAGAGATTTAGAACATATGGTAGATGATAAAACTTTTCAACCATAGTTGTAGCGGAACGAGCAATCCATTAGAAGAGTCAAATAGACCATAAAATCTATTATCTTCTCCATGTTAAAAGTCTATCAACAATGTTTTATCCCTGTAACATTAATCAACAATTCATGTCCACAATCACGTGTATAACTCATAATCATAATTGTAGTTCTAAATTCCTTTCCTCATCCAGGACAAAGTTAATTTTCATCACCTGAAACATCAAAGATCATGGTTATGCCAAATCACAATTCATATTCATAATTCTACTAATAAATTCATCTTTGCACTACGTGCCAAAGATATTCATCAACAGACCATTTTTTCACTACAGGCCAAAGATATTCAACAACAGGTCATCTTTGCACTACGGGCCAAAGATATTCATCAATAATTCATCTTTGCACTACAGGCCAAAGATATTCAACAACAGGTCATCTTTGCACCACTGGGCCAAAGATATTCATCAACAATTCATCTTGCTTGGCTGTGGCAAAGATATTCTTATCTCAAAGAAATATATAATCATTTCAGAATTTATATAAACCATAATTATAACCATGTTGATCAATTCACCTTGCACTTAAGCTAAAAATATTCCATTGTAAATTCAATGGTCATGATCATACCAGTCACAATTCAACTTTTCACTACTGGCCGAAGAGAACCCTAGTCATGATCATACCAATAATCTACCCATCTTTACACTCCAGTGAAAGAGAATTTCAAAATCAGGGTTATAAAAATGTAATATATGATAATAAAATCTATATAATCAATACATAGTTTTAATCTCTAGAGTAATATTCATAAATCAACTATAATTTGGTTAGAAAAAGAAACCAATTTTGTAGTGAATAGTACCCGTGAATAGTAACTCATGAATAGTAACCCGTCGTGAATAGTAACTCATGAATAGTAAATCGTGAATAGTAACTCGTGAATAGTAACTCATGAATAGTAACTCGTGAATAGTAACTCCGACATGAAAAGTTCCAAATTTGATAAAAATTTCCAACCAATATTTTGGCATAATGATATTGAAGAAAATATCATTTGAAGAAGAATATAACACCCCTTATTATCCCTTACCTCAAAAGAGCAAAGATTTGATTTGGAATAATTACCGAACGAACTTGCACCGTCTAGCAACACTCAAGATATCAGAATACTCACAAGAATACACTCGATAATATAGAGAGAGAAATAGAGAGAAAACTTCAGTTTCTGGTTTGATTTTCAATTCTAACCTAAGCACCCTATTTATAGGAAAATGCTTAGAACACCAAAGCAGAAAATTTAATAAATTAATAATATATATATTAAATTTTCATGCCAACCTTTGAATCATCCAATTCAGCATGTTTGACAACCCACCAACAATACAAAAAACGTTTTTTATATTTAAAATATTTTAAACTCAAAAAATCAATTATTTCGGAACTTCAGAACTTCAATAATTCATAATAAATAGCCCTTTTATCTAAAAATTCAAATTTTGCAATTTTTTATAGGAAATTCAATTCTCTACACCTTACAGAAGAAAGTTTTTCCAAATTCCAAACAGAAATTGACCGAAATCCACATACAGACGATTTTACAATTTATAATCAAATTTCGATCAAGAAATGGGTCCACATGACACACAAAACATGTGTTAATCATTTAATGCAACAAAATACTCTTCCTCCTCATATACTCATATATCACACATTCATTATAAAAATATCATCATTATTATATTATAATAATATAATAAAATATTATTTTATCAGAAAAGATTAAATATCAATTTTCAACAATTGTCACTTTAAAAAAATTTCTCCATCTATATCCACATAAAATGAATATTTTTCCTATCATATAAATCAATAATTAATTATTCACAAATAATATTATGAGAATCATAATAATGACAACTGCGGTTCCCCAAAGAAAAAGGGGCTTTCCAATAAAAATTCTCCTTCATCGCACGCAATTAGGTGACCAAACCTCTCCTTAAACAGAACTTTCTAGACATTGCCAATAATGCTATCTAATAATATTATTCAAATAATATGAATTATTGATTTGATAATGGAAAATACTGTGCCGTGACAATTATTGAAACAACAATAATATAAAATATCAACGTAGCAATTATTGAATCAATAAAATAAAATATTGAATAGTAATTACTGTAACAATTATGAGTAATGCCTTCTTACAAAAAAAATTATCATGCTTCATGAATAGTAATTAAAAAATTGAATACTTTTATTTCATAAAATTCGGGGTCTTACAATCTCCCCTCCTTATGAAATTTCGTCCCCGAAATTTACGTACCTGGTATTTCAAAGAGTTGAGAATACCTTGCTTTCATTTTAGATTCCATCTTCCCTGTCATCATGATTTCTCCATTGCTCATCTCCTGTATTTCAGATATCACTCAAGAATACAGCTTCAAAACAAAGGTTAATTGACATATCAACTTAAATAAGAAAATTCGGCTTAGGTAGGACACACACTAGCGAAGGATATTACTCGTCTCTCCCTTCCTAGTTCTATTTCCCGATCTCCACCAGAGATCATATCCCTAAGCTCTGACACCAACTGTGACTTTGGACACCAACTTGTGTCAAGACCTCACCGTGGTACTGTCGATTTGCCACATCCAGAAAGCAGGCGTCCCTACTACGGATAGTCCGCTTCGTGCATCATCCTCATCACCAAAGAAGTCACCAGATAGAGGCTCGGGGCTCTTTACATATGGCTTTGATACCAACTGTGATGCCCCCAAAACAGGCCCATTCCATCCAACCCATTCTGAGTCGCCAAATACATGGTACAGAAAACAACTACAACTTTATTAATACAATTGTCGTGCAAGATACGACAACACTTAAACTGTGAGTTTAACTACAAATATAGACCAATTGTGACTCATGTCCCAACCATGGATAGCACCTCATAATGACACCTTACATAAAGGTATAGTCGAAAACTGTTTTAGAAATTAGAATCTTTGGGAAGAGCTCAAGGAAACCTTCGTACATGGGAGGCCATGTGTCTAAGTTATGATAGATATCATATGGCCACAGAATTATCCTTGGTTGACCCAATAGACGCCAAAGAAAAATGAGAAGAATACTATCATATTCTTCCCAATGGTGTGTCTTCTCTTGACATATTATTATCTCCACCGTCTCTAAATGAGAAATATACTTCAACCAAACTCGAAGATTATATAGGCAGTGCTCGTATATATACTCAGCAAGTGGATGAGCACAACCTTGTCTTATGATGACTCGAGGTTGTATGTCATGAGACATCTTGTATGATAGTGGCAAAACACCCTTCCAAGTTAAATTCACCTCACCCTCAACATCTATAGACCACCGCTCTATTCCCCGTTATTCCCCGATTGTCGGCTACACTTTTATTACCCGAAAGGAATTTGTGAAGCAAAGGGTGATCACAACTAGCTCAATAAAGAATATCATGACTAAAGATAAATAAATTATCAATAGCCTTCAACAGTAATAAATCAGATATTTATAACATATGGTAGATGATAAAAATTTTCAACCATAGTTGCAGCGGAACGAGCAATCCATTAGAAGAGTCAAATAGACCATAAAATCTATTATCTTTTCCATGTTAAAAGTTCATCAACAATGTTTTATCCTCGTAACATTAATCAACAATTCCTCGCCCACAATCACGATGTATAACTCATAATCGTAATTGTAGTTCTAAATTCCTTTCCTCATCCAGGACAAAGTTAATTTTCATCACCTGAAACATCAAAGATCATGGTTATACCAAATCACAATTCATATTCATAATTCTACTAATAAATTCATCTTTGCACTACGGGCCAAAGATATTCATCAATAGACCATCTTTGCACTACAGGCCAAAGATATTCAACAACAGGTCATCTTTGCAGTACGGGCCAAAGATATTCATCAACAATTTATCTTTGCACTACAGGCCAAAGATATTCAACAACAGGTCATCTTTGCACTACGGGCCAAAGATATTCATCAACAATTCATCTTTGCACTACATGCCAAAGATATTCAACAACACGTCATCTTTGCACTACGGGCCAAAGATATTCATCAACAATTCATCTTTGCACAACAGGCCAAAGATATTCTTATCTCGAAGAAATATATAATCATTTCAGAATTTATATAAACCATAATTATAACCATGTTGATCAATTCACCTTGCACTTAAGCTAAAAATATTCCATTGTAAATTCAATAGTCATGATCATACCAGTCACAATTCAACTTTTCACTACTGGCCGAAGAGAACCCTTGTCATGGTCATACCAATAATCTACCCATCACGGTTATAATTTACACTCCAGTGAAAGAGAATTTCAACATCACGGTTATAAAAATGTTATATATGATAATAAAATCAATATAATCAATACATAGTTTTAATCTCCATAGTAATATTCATAAATCAACTATAATTTGGTTAGAAAAAGAAACCAATTTTGTAGTGAATAGTACCCGTGAATAGTAACTCATAAATAGTAACTCATGAATAGTAACTCATGAATAGTAACCCATCGTAAATAGTAACTCGTGAATAGTAACTCCGACATGAAAAGTTCCAAATTTGATAAAAATTTCCAACCAATATTTTGGCATAATGATATTGAAGAAAATATCATTTTAAGAAGAATATAACACCCCTTACTATCCCTTACAATCCCTTACTATCCCTTACCTCAAAAGAGTAGTACACTCAAGATATCAAAATACTCACAAGAATACACTCGATAATATAGAGAGAGAAATAGAGAGAAAGCTTCAGTTTCTGGTGTGATTTTCAATTCTAACCTAAGCACCCTATTTATAGGAAAATGCCAACCTTTGAATCATCCAATTCAGCATGTTTGACAACCCACCAACAATACAAAAAATGTTTTTTATATTTCAAATATTTTAAACTCCAAAAATTAATTATTTCGGAACTTCAGAACTTCAATAATTCATAATAAATAGCCCTTTTATCAGAAAATTTGAATTTCGCGACTTTTTATAGGAAATTCAATTCTCTACAACTTTGAAGAAGAAAGTTTTTCTAAATTCCAAAGAGAAATTGACCAAAATCCACATACGGACGATTTTACAAGCTATAATCAAATTTAAGTCATGAAATGGGGTCAACCGACACACAAAACATGTGTTAATCATTTAATGCAACAAAAATACTCTTCTTCCTCATATACTCATATATCACATATTCATTGTAAAAATATCATCATTATTATATTATAATAATATAATAAAATATTATTTTATCAGAAAAGATAAAATATCAATTTTCAACAATTGTCACTTTAAAAAATTTTCTCCATCTATATCCACATAAAATGAATATTTTTCATATCATATAAATCAATAATTAATTATTCACAAATAATATTACAGAATCACAATAATGACAACCAGACAGTTCCTAGGAAATAGGGGGCTTTCCAATAAGAATTTCTCTTTACTGGTGAGCATTTAGGTGACCAAACCTCTCCTTAGACAGAACTTTCTAGACATTGCCAATAATGCTATCTAATAATATTATTCAAATAATATGAATTATTGATTTGATAATGGAAAATACTGTGCTGTGACAATTATTGAAACAACAATAATATAAAATATCAACGTAGCAATTATTGAATCAATAAAATAAAATATTGATCAGTAATTACTGTAACAATTATTGAGTAAAGCCTTCTTACGAAAAAAATTATCATGCTTCATGAATAGTAATTAAAAAAATTGAATACTTTTATTTCATAAAATTCGGGGTCTTACATCCCACATCATGACTCTAGTCCCGGCGCTCTTTGCTCTGGTTGGATTCCCACCATAAGTTAGCCTTACCTTTCATTAAGTAGGTAGAAAAAATTATCTTCTGCTCCTCAGCGACTCTAGCAATAAAAAAGGCCTTTTCCATCTCCTTTATCCATGTCTGACCTTCTATTGGGTCTGTTGTTCCCTTAAACTCTGGCGGTCCTATTGGCTTGAAGTCTTTAAAATTGGCTAATTGGTTTCCCATCTGATTTCCAATGGGTTGTGCTTTATTTCGCATAGCCTTTGCCATCATGTTAATAAAATCTTGTATTGGGTTGGGTTGAGCTCCCTCTCCATTGTTAACCGACTCTTCGATCTCCTGGTTTCGTAGTACTCGTCTGGGCGGCATTATCTAGTTAAACAAAGTTCTAACACGTTACTCGAGTTTTATTATCATATAAGTATTTAGCATGTAATATAACACTGTATTTGAACAATCACATGATCATCAGGTGAGAGACTTAGATTACAAAAAATTGGAATTCTTTCTCCCTTATTAGTGGGTTAATTAGTTTGTTAAAAATACTGATTCAGTTTACTGAATTTACATAACATTAGATAGATAATTTACTATTTAAATTCTCAAACACATATCATAATAATGCATTTATAATCATATACCAACTTTGGTGTCTTACACGTTTATTACAGGTATATTACTATAAATCCTATTATCCCATTTTAAACACAATAGATGGGATTTACTCAAAATGATACTCCCCTATATACACAAATAGGGATACCACCTACCTACTTACTACCTCACACCTGCTGAGCTTTACATTAACATAAAAACTATTAAACAAAAAGGGGTATTGATGCATCTATCTAAAACTGGTCCATAGCATAACATCATTGGTGGCCCTGCTGGGTCACCTGAACAGGCTCCTGGGGAAATAACCCCTCCATAACTCTACGTCGAACTGATCAACTCGACTCCCATATCTCGATACACGCCCTCCTAGTCTTACTGCGCTAGCCCTAATACGCTGAGTCTAAAGCCAGTCCCAAGGTCTCGACCCTAACCTTCATGGCCTGCAGTGTTGTCTCTAACTAGTCCACCCGTTTGGTTGACTCAAAAAATGCATCATCCACACGTATCTTATCTGCAATCTCCAGATCAAACTCACCCTGCATTGCCAAATGCTCTACACTCAGTACACCAAAATTTTCCTTCTCCTGCTCCAGTTGCACTCGCACCTCTGCTAACTCAATCTGCACATGACTAGCAGCATCCTTGTACTGCTGCTCCATATATTGATGTGTCATATTCTGCTCCTCTAACTCTAAAATATTCTGCTCTAGCTCATAGTTCTTCGCTAGCAAGTCATCAATCATCTCATCATGTGAGGTATCCATCATCACCTCTGGCACAGTCTCCTCCTGATCTACTGAATGACTCCCCTGGCTATCTTCAGGCATCCTATAATAAAACTAGGACACAACATCAGTACTACAATAAAATATATTCATTGGTAAAATGAACCAATATTTTATGAAGTACAACACATACTCGATGAATTTCAATAATCCATCTCCTAACATACTCTATATGAGTTTTCTACTAAGGTTATAACCTAGGTTTCGCATTCCTAATGTTTATAACCTACAGCTTTGATACCAACCTGTGACGCCCCCAAATCCAGGTTTTCAAACCACAGATTCAATGCTCACGATCTATCATCATCATAAGCATTCTATAAACTATTGTGGAATAATAAACATACATTGTTCATTATAATAAAGTTTCATAACATAATCCCAAGGTCTTTTTAACCTTAACTTAAACACACCTTTAATATTACAAAAGGTTTACATAAATAATTCCATCAAATAATATACTAATTAACATTCATTTTAAACTATTCTTGGACCTTGCCCTTGCCTTTGTCTTTCGCATTCAATCCTTCGGGCTTAACTGAAATAATTGTCATGATATAGCAAGGGTATGCAACTAATTTTCTTAGCAAGTTTATATACAAGGGAGATATTGTGATGCCCCCAAAATAGATATACATCACTCATTCTGAGTCCCCAAATACATGGTACATAATTCAAATACAAACTTAATTAATACAACTGTCGTGTAATATATGACAAAACATAGCTGAGTTTTTACACAAAAATTGTCTCATTGACAATATCCAAACTCAAATTCAATCCTCATTACATTTATTATCACACTAAATAGAGTTGTCCATCAATGCACTACAGGCCAATGAGGACTTTTACCACGTCATTTATAATATTACTGTCATGACTATACCGAATAATCCCTGGTCATAATCATACCAATCAATAGTCCATCTATGCACTACGGCCAAAGATTACTTTCATCACAATATAAACATGAGGATGATGACAATGATATAAGAATTCAATTAAAAGAAAGCAAAGGATACATTTTTAATGATTTATAATTTAATTTATCCAGAATTCAAACAC
This sequence comes from Panax ginseng, assembly GCA_020205605.1. Lineage (NCBI taxonomy): Eukaryota > Viridiplantae > Streptophyta > Magnoliopsida > Apiales > Araliaceae > Panax > Panax ginseng. The sequence goes on from CM035127.1 coordinate 65,128,331, forward strand.
TTCCAAAGTATCAACATGATACTGCTTTGTGGAGTAAAATTCAAGAATAATATTGTATCAAAAATGATTTGGACAAAAAAGAAATCAATTTTTGTTATGAATAGTACCCCGGGTAAATAGTGCCCGAGTGAATAGTACCCCGTGAATAGTACCCTGGCATGAAAAAGTTAAAACTTATAAAAAATATTCAGAATAGTATTTCCATGAAAAGATATTGGATGAAGCGCAAATTTCAAGGATATTCTACTAATTTCATGGAGTATAAAAGCAAAACTTATCAACATGGGTGTATAATTATGAATACGAAAACGAAATAATATTACTTACATACGAATATTATTTTATACAAATATTGAACAAAAATAATATCCCTTACCTTAAAAAGGAGAGTATTCCAACTGGTATAGCGGGGATATTCTTGAAGGAAACTTTCACTATTTTCTACGCTCAAAACTTCTTAAACTCTAAAGAAATATGCTCAATATTATAGAAGAAGAATTCTCTGATTCTGGCGTAATTTTCAATTCTAAACTAAGCATCCTAATTTTTGAAGAATGGAAAGGATATTATTTGAATTTATTCACAGACGCACAATATTTAGAAATCACAGACGCCTAATTCGTCGGCTCAAAATTTTATGATTTACTATGCAAACATTATGTAGACACTATGCAAACACTATGCATAATAAAATATCATATATTTTATTTTTCATAAAAAAAAACTTATTATAATAATAATAATAATAATAAAACCACTCCCTCCCATCCAGGAAATCCTTTTTTCTTTCTCCCGTGACCATCCAATTTCATTTACTCGTGGGCCTCATCACTTATAATATATATTATATAATATTAATAATACTCCCTCCATTACACATTTTCTCCCCCTACCCCATTTTCATTTTTCATCCCATATGTGGGCCCCACCCCACATATCACTTTCACACAATTATTATATATATATATATATAATAATTTTATACTAATTATTTTGATAAATGGGTAAATGGGGGTCCAAATAATACGCCAAAATTTATAAGAAATACTTCATAAAAATTCCCTCAATATTGTTAACAACATTTATTCATCATTATTATAACCCGTAATATTAACAACCAGATCTTTCACACGAAAGAGGGGGCTTTTCGATAAGGATTTCACCCTATTGGGGCACAATTAGGTGACCAAACCCCTTTCCTCGACAGAACATTCTAGATATTATTAATTATACAAATAATAATATGAATAACTTGTCATCTCAATTATTGATTTAATAATATATAAAATATTGACAATAATTGAATCAAATAACGTGAGATACTATGCAGCAGTTGAATATAACTGAATGACTTCTCACGTAAGCATCAATAATCAATACTGGTATAAGCTATTTATGCAACCACGCCAGACATTCATTACTTTTCATCACCGGGTATTTCAACAGTTAACGGTAAAACTTTCGTCGTTATTTTATAAAAAAATATTTTTGTTATTTTCTAACTCTGACAATAATTTCGTTGTGGGGTCCACAAATGATTGTGCCGTCGTACGAATATTCTGTAACGACCCCAAAATTCATACAATAATATTCTCATTCTCGATCGTTAACAATACAACTTTAATCTATCTTTACATTATTATTCGATATTAAAATCACTAAGAATGCGGAATATTTAAAACTTTTATACATTTCCTTATGTATTGCCCTAAATCGCAACCTTTATATTACATCTCTTCGATTCAAATTTATATCATGAATCGTTACAACAAAATGACTATACAAAGTCTTACATCATAAATAGATATCTATATACACCGGATAGCTAAACTTACAATTCAATATGATGTTACATTCAAAATATTAAATACATTTCTCATAAAACATAAGTAATCTTCATGAATATGGATCTTTATAATTCATTTAGCACATATCCTTACCTTGAAATCTTGACCTGCAAAAATTATTATTTACAAGAGTGAGCTCGACAGCTCAGCAAGTTCTAACCGTTTTTATGCATCACATAGCACATAATAACATGCTCAACATATATCTCATAAATATTGGACTAACATAACATACATGCTGCATTTCATATAACAAGTATAAAGATTGAGTTCCTTACTCAATCAACATTCATTATTCAATTAACGTAGTCATAAATTGACTTTAACGTTTCATACATTCAATATATATAGAACACATCATGCTCTTTGCAACAAATATCTAAAACAGTTCATCATCAAGTTCACATAACAAATAGGAACTGAAATACTTGCCTTGATCGTTGTTTACCAATAACAGTTTAACAGCTTACAGTTATCTACACTTCACGTGCCCTACACAATTATATAATCATACACATCAACTATTAGTCATATAACAACACATAGTAATTGTAATGTAAACTCTACTCCACATCTCATAATCTTTCCTATTAATGAGCACACAATGTTCAATTAGATTGTGTTAACTTTTTGACTTATGTAATATTCAAAATTCATTCAAGTGTTTAAATCTTTGCTAGGAATCATTATTGGTTTTATATTAAACCCATTTCATATTTTATAATATTCATTTCATTTGACTTAAAACACTTTTTATGTTCATTAACACTTATCACGGTGTTTCGACGTTTATTCGTCACACGCTTAATTTGTCTCTCTTGTGTATGTTTACTATGATTCTATAACTTATTTAATACATTATTTATTAATGTTAAGCATCATTATGTTTACTAAAATTTATCTTTTATAACTTAGAACAACATCTTTTATCGTCAGAAGCACTACACATGCATACGTGCATGCCCGACGCCCTCTGATTGCCCCTGAAAACGTAACAGTCCTAAAGATGACCATTTTGACCACTATTCCTGACATCAAATTGAAAGACTTAAAGAACAAAAGTTATAGGTCTACTCGTCCTCGTTCCGGATCATTTTGAATCACCTCAATCAGAATTCTTATGAAAACGTTATGCTCATTTTAGTAAAGCATGTCCGGTCAGTTTTTCCAAAATTCGGCTAGGCAGACTCCCCCCCCCCTCCCTCGCCACCGGGGTGAGGGTTTTTGTACTAGGGGGGCTTGCCGGGGAGGGGTCCCTTTTGCGTTTCTACGATTTTTGATCTAGAACACTATAGAAAGTCAAATTAGGCCTACAAACTCCTTTCTAACAACCATACCAACTTACCCAAGGTGTAATATGTTTACAGAAACATAAACTAATGTATCTAACACGTTTCTACCCATATAAACAACATAAACATCAAAGATTATAACCTTTAATTTCACTATTTCTATTATTTCTTCTTCTTTTGACATTCATAGCGAAATTGAACACCACGAATTATTTTCTTAACCATTTGACACCATTCCAACTACGTTGTTTTCGTAATTCAACATACTAACAACATATTGACTTCATCATAAATTTTGATTCCAAAATAAGCCCTATTGTGTGTGTGTGTGTGTATATATATATATATATATATATATATATATATATATATATATAACACTCAATTTCTTCACTTTCAAACATGCTTTTATGAATTCGATACTTCAAAAATCATCTATAGACAACATATAACAGATTATGTAATCCCAATACACATAAAACTAATTTCTCAACAAATTAACCATAGAACTTCAATTACAGATAACTTAGAAAACAAAACTAAGAACTCAAAACTTTAATCTTGATTTCTTACCTTTAATTAGCTAGATGATTAGAGAAGCTTGATTAATCTTCTTCCTCTTCTTTGATTCTCAGAATTTTCTTCCCAAATTACAGAGATTTCTCTCTCTTTCTCTATTTCTCTCTTCTGTGTTCTTAACCTTAGAAAAATAAGTTACGTATATTTACTTAGCCCTCAGTTACACAATCCAATAATCTCAGCAGTTATAGAATACAAAGGTTCTCTAGGCCATGTTTATCTAGAACCCAAAATCCCTTTTTAAATTTATTTTAATACTCCTCTATTATATGGTATATTTGTCACAGATAACCAAACCAATCTTATAATTTCATATTAAGTTACATTGTTTTTATTAATAACTTAATTTATCAAATCACTCCTTATCAACATAATAAATTTATTTAATAAATCAGTCATCCTCTAATTTAATTACTTAATTAACTTAGAAAATCACCACCACATTAACGTTATAATTATGCACAATTTATAAAATTATTTATCATCAATTTATTTAATATCATCATACCTAAATTATTCCATAATAATTTTCATTGAATATTTATTTTAATCCATAAATATTTCCACTAAAATACTTATTTTACTTGATAAATATTTTAATTATTTACGATCTCACAATTCTAACATATTAACATATTACATTTATATGTAACATACATTACTCTCTCATATCATAATAATAATGTTATTTATTAAATTCTTATTTTAATAATTTTCAAAATTTTGGGTTATCACATCCTTCCCTCCTTATAAGGATTCCGTTCTCGGAATCACCGAAACAATACCTTACTCAAGTTTTCATCAAATCTCTTTAAAAATTTATTGTTGAATAACTTCAACACATTACCTTAATATTGGTTTTATATTTCGTACTACCTTCATTTCTTAAGCAAATTCTAGGTTTTATTTCATAACTTTCACTTGAACTCAATTATATTTTGAGTATTATAAATTCTTTAACCCATTCATTTCCTTTTTTAAGGATCGTTATCATAAACACTCGGGATATTACATTCACCCCTTCTTCTCAGAATTTTGTCCTCGAAATTTTTATTTATTAATCTTCATTCATTCAATTTATCAAAATAGATTTTATGTTAATACTTTATTCATTCATTAGATTTTATAACCACTTTCTTTCCACAATGATCTTTCTATAATTATTAACTTTTCTATTAAAAGTTTCATGTTATTCTTTGATAACTCATCTCATTCTCATTTCAAAATTTCTTTTCTCACTTATTCAATATATCCATCATTCAGTGTCGCATTCTACGACTTACTTCTTTCTAAGGAATATAATCCTTACCACATTCGCCTTTTAGAATAGCAAGAATCTTCCACAATTGCTCAATAATTGGGAAGTATTATGAATAACTCAGGAATTTAAAATATTCCAAATCATACTGAGGGTTCATCAGACCTTGAACTACGTCCACGGTTATAAGTACTCTTTCAACATTAACCTTAACAGTCATTAGACTATATGGACTCCCATACTTAGGGTGTTAAACCCTCCATACGATGTATTGTGCACAAATATTTAAACACTATGCGTAAATTATCCCCTGGAACAAGGTTGTTCACTATGTCCATAGTTATAAGTAATCTTTCAACTTAAACTTTAACAGTCATAAGACTATAGGGACTCCTCGTACTTAGGGGGATCAACCCTTCGTCCAATGTATTGTGCACAAACAACTAAACACCTCCGCGTAATCTCCTATAAAAAGGTTGTTCATCTCGGTTTTTTTACATCTGAATCCGCACCAAAACAATTTGGTTTGACATAACTTCTCGAGAAACGCTTGAATTTCATGAACATCTTTCAATATTCGTCTAGTTGAATCAAATAGCATAAGCTTCTACAACAATTCGGACATCAATCGAAATATACATATATATATATATATATATATATATATTCTCATATCTTAAAGAAATCTCAAAAATCTTTGTATGACGTCATGATACCGCACTGTATTTACAGTCCATTTGAGGATTCCGTCATTTGATGATTTTATCATACTACATCATACCATAGTAGGCTGACGATCCTTAGATCACATCCAACACTAAGTAATATTGTATTGATGACTCCATCGTTTTTTTTCATCTCTGCACCAGGTTCCATGATACATTGATGATATAAAAAATATATTTGGATATATTTCAAATTATTTTTGTCTAGCCGAAGCAATTAGCATAGACATACGAATAACGGTATTATTTTTAAAACTCATTGGTTTCATCATTTGATCCAATGTTTTTCAAGAAAATAGAAGTGCAAACATCAGCACGAAGTCAATAAATTTTGAAAGTCTAGCATAACTAGTAGATTTAGTGTGACGCCCCCAAAATAGGTATACATCACCCAATCTGAGTCGCGAAATACATGGTACAAAATACAAATACAACTTAATTATACAACTGTCGTGTAAAATACGACAAAACATAATATGAGATTTTTAATACGAATATTGTCATCTAGACAATATCCACACTCAAATTCAATCTTATTACAATTATTATCACACTATTTCACAGAATAGTGAGGACTACTAATGCAACCATCTGGATCGTCGATCCATTCCCCGACTAGTCCCAGCTATATTCTCATTTCCTGAAGAGAACAGTGAAAGAAAGGGTGAGGTCAACTAGCCTAGTAAGAAATATTATGACTAAGATAATGCATAATAAATTATCCTTAGCCTTCAACAGTATAACAACTGATAGACTATAATAGACAACAAGTTTTAGATCAACAACTGCAGCGGAATAAGCAATCCATTAAAAGAGTCAAGTAGAGCATGATATCTACTATCTTCTATGATTTGAAAAGTTTATCATCGATTTTATCGCTGAGACTCAGCTTAATAAATAATCCACATCATCTAATCATCCCTACACTACGGCCAAGGATATTATTTAGTATCACGACCACGAATTATCCATACACTACGGGCCAAAGATAATCGTGTTTTCATCAACGGTCATGATCATGCCATAAAACAATTCATCTTTGCACCCTTGGCTGAAGGGAACCTATGGTCATGATCATAACAAAAACTGTCCATCAATGCACTATGGGCCAATGAGGACTTTTACCACATCATTTGTAACATTACGGTCATGAGTATACCGAATAATCCATGGTCATAATCATACCAAGTCCATCTATGCACTACAAGCAAAGATGACTTTCATAACAATATAAGCATGAGGATGATGACAATGACATAATAATTCAATAAAACAAGTTCAAGGATAAATTTTAAAGATTTATAATTTAATTTATTTAGAATTCAATAACGTTCAAATTGTCAACATGATACTGCTTTATGGAGTAAAATTCAAGAATAATATTGAACTAAAAATGATTTGGACATAAAACGAATCAATTTTTATCATGAATAGTACCCCGGGTGAATAGTACCTGAGTGAATAGTACTTTGGGAATAGTAACCCGTGAATAGTACTCTGACATGAAAATATTAAAACTTATCAAGAATACTCAGAATAATATTTCCATGAAAGGATACTAGATGAAGCGCAAATATCAAGGATATTCTACTAATTTTATGGAGTATAGAAGCCAAAACTTTAACAAAACGAGTAGAGAATTCGAAATCTGAAACGAAATAATATTAGTTACATACTACAGAGTATGAAAGAAAATATTATTTCTTACGAATATTGAACAAAAATAATATCCCTTACGAATATTAAACGCAAAATAATATTCCTTTCGAATATTGAACGAATATAATATTCCTTACGAATATTAAATGAAAATAATATTTCTTGTGAATATTGAATGAAATAGTATTCATACGAATACGAAAAATAATATCTCTTCAGAATATGAAATAAATAATACTCCTTACCTCAAAACGAAGAGTATCCCAACTGGTATAACGGATATATTCTTGAAGAAAACTTTCACTATTTTCTACACTCAAAGCTTTCTAAAACTCGAAAGAAATATGCTCAATATCATAGAAGACGAATTCTCTGATTCTGGTGTGATTTTCAATTCTAACTAAGCATCCTATTTATAGGAGAAATGAAGGATACTATTTAGAAAAAAATTATCACGGACGCATAGTATGGTTCACGGGTCTTTGAAATTCACAGATGCTTTTAAAATTCACGGATGCCTATTATTCACATACAACAAAATTTTATAACCTATATATATATAACCATCACTTTCATCAGTTATTCCACCACCACTTACTCATCCACCCACCCATCACATTCACCCACCACACATACACATATTATATATATACACTCCCTCCTTAATACGTCTTCTTCCCCCCACCCCGATTTCATCTTCCAACACACACACACACCCACCTTACACCTTTCACTATCACACACACACACACACACACACACACACACTTTCATATATATAACTATCACACACATACATACCAATTATATATACACATACCCCAAACACATTACCCACTACCACTTTTCTTCCACCTATCACTTTCACAACTATCACTTTTCCACCACTTTCCACTCACACACATATTATATTATATATATATACACACACACACACACATCACATACATATATATATAAATTCCCTCCCCTTTACATATACTCTCCCCCCATTTCCAAAATCATTTCTTCCACATGTGGGCCCCACATATAGTCCCCACCATTATTATAAAGAATAAATTTCTACCGATTATTTTGAAAATTGGGTAAGTATGGGTCCATAAAATAAGCAAAATTTACATCAAATACTTCATAAAAATTCCCTCAATATTTTTAACAACATTTATTCATCATTATTATTATTCGCAATATTTAACAACTAGATCATTCCCAGGAAAGAGGGGGCTTTCCAATAAGGATTTCTCTCTATTGGTGCGTAATTATGTGACCAAACCTCTCCTCGACAGAACTTTCTAGACATTGTCAATATTGTAAATAATAATATGACTAACTGTATCGTCTCAATTATTGATTTAATAATATATAAAATATCGACAATAATTAAATCAAATAACGTGAGATACTGTGCAACAATTACTGTAGCAATAATTAAACAAAACTAAGTGACTTCTCACGTAAGCATCAATAATCAATACCGTGTGCTACTATGCAACCATGTGTATTACTGTACTTTTACTACCTGGTAGTTCAATAGTTTAACGGTAAAACTTCCGCCGTTATTTTCATTAAAAGATATTTATGTCGTTTTCTCATTCCGATAATAATTCCATTGTGGGGTCCACCAATGATTGTGCCGTCGTACGAATATTCCATGACCAATCAAATATTTTATAAAAACTTACTTACTTTGAAAAATTTATAAATATTACCCACAACTATAACATTATATCAAATCCACACCATAATATTCAAAAAAAAATTCGAGAAAATTGAAATCTTTATTCATAAAATTTGGGGTCTTACAATCTCTCCTCCTTATAAAATTTCACCCTCGAAATTTATGTACGTACCTGGTATGCCGAACAGATGAGGACACTTGTCAGATTCTAACTCTTGAGGTATAACCTTTGAGCGTAGAATATATTTCTTCTTATCCAAGATTTTAACAAGTATCTCTTCATACGTTAAATCTTCCGCTATCTCGTCTGGTTCAAATTCAATAATGTGGTTTGGGTCGTCCACATATTTACGTAACATTGATACGTGAAAAACATTATGAACACGTGACATACTTAGCGGTAAGGCGAGTCTATAGGCCACAATTCCTACTCGATCGAGGATTTTAAATGGGTCAATTAAATCGAGGGTTGGAATTTCCTCTCTTCGTCGATTCTTGCTTTAAGAATAACGCCTTCTTGAACCTTCTTCTTCATATTCATCAGCTTCGGGTCTGTAGCTTGAGCGACTTTAACTTTATCGATTAACGTCGATTATACTGGTATATTCGCTTTCTTCACGTGGGTTCCTAGAGTTTTTAACTCTATCTCTATAATTTGTAAGTTATACGAAATGAGTTTTTGTGTTAACAACATTGCACTCGTAAACGCATATGATCTTTTACTCAACGTGTCAGCTACCACGTTCACTTTTCCAGGATGTTATTGACGGGTATTGTTTTAATCTTCAACAACTTGAGCTAACATCTTTGGCTCATGTTACGTTCATTTTAGGTGAAAAAATATTTGAGGTTTTAGAAATGAGTTTTGTACTGGGGTCAATACAAAATTTTATTTCACGCTTTGGGGGTAGGCTAGGAAGTCTTCAGGGAATACGTGAGGAAATTTATTAACAATAGAAATATTATTCCAAACTGTGACTCTCATCCCAAAACTTGGATATCACGTCACATTGATACCTATCAACTTGCCACCGTTATTCACAGCGTTCCCTAAGGATAGTCTAGCTTCGGTGTATTCCAAGACTTGGAAGTCACCAGCGAAAGGCTCGGGGCTCTTTACTTATAGCTTGGTATGACAGTGATTGACTTTATTGGTTTGGTTTCTTGAATTCGCATAACAGGTTGGTTATGAATATGAAAGCTAACAACTTTACGAAAATAATCAATTTTAGCATGAGTAGTTAACCAGTCGATTCCTAAAATAACATCAAAGGCAAGTATTTTCAAAGAGATAAGGTCGACAGGTAACGTGAGGGTACCGATTTGAACCAAACAAGACTTAGAAACAGTGGATGTAATGAAGGTTTCTCCCAACAGAGTTTCAACAGATAAGACAAAGTCTAATTTCTCCGGAGTCAAATTTAAACGTTGATCGCAAGTAGGAGAAATAAAAGAATGGGTAGAACCGGTATCAAATAAGGTATAAACTTTGTAAGAGTTTATGATTAACTTACCCGTGATAACTTCATTCGGGTTCCTCAATAAACGCTCTTACTTAAACTAACGACTTTGACTTTTCTGGGACATCCTTCGGCATCACTATCCCAGTTGGACTTGACTTCACTACACGACAAAATCGAGCTAGGTGACCTTCTCTTCTGCAATTGAAACACGCTTTGGGTTGCTGCATATAGTTTGGACGGATGTGTCCCTCATGTTCGCATTTGAAACATATGACCGATGGTCGTTCTCCTTCCTTAACAACGGGTGATGGTGATGATGTCTTTCCATCATTATTGAATCTTCTCTTCTTGAAGTTATTTTCACTTAGTTCACCATTCCTATTATCCTGACCATGATTACCACCGAAGTGGTTACCATTTTTGTCATATTGATTCCCTCCACGTTTGTTGTCACCGCTTCGATGACTGCTACCATTGGTATTATCGATTTGCCGGTTACTTTTTCTTGGTTGGGTTGACTCGTTATCGCGCTCCAGTAACTGAGCCATATTCACAACATCTGAATATAAACAAAGTTTGAAAGAAATGAGGTATTGACGTATATCGGGTTTCAAACCTCGCAGAAACATCTGTGTCATTCTCTCCTCATTATCAACCAAGTGGGACGCAAATCGGGACAACTCGGCAAACCTAGCTTCGTACTACGACACAGTCATATTGTTCTGCTCCAGCTTGACGAACTCTATCTCCTTCATGTGACGAGAGTACTTTCGGGAAAGTACTTGTCGTTGAATAGTTCTTGGAACTTCTCCCAAGACATCTTTAGTGTGATAGGTTGAGTACGCTTTACTGATTCCCACCAGTGATTTGCTTCTTCAAGCAACATAAAGGTGGCGAATGGAACCTTTTGCTCCTCTGAGCATTCCAAGACATCAAATATCTTGGTGATCTATGTTATCCACGTCTCTACCTTGAGTGGTTCTTGCTTTCCCAAAAACTTCGGTGGTCCCAGCTCCTTGAACTACTTAGCGATGACCAACCGTGGTTTGCCATTGTTTACACCTGCATTATGAACATGTGTCTCTCTCGTTTGGTGTTACATAAATTCTTGAAAACTCTTAAACATACCGTCGTTCATCATTTGATCAGTGTTGTTGTTTACAGGAGGATTATTGTCTTCCTGATGCACATTATCCGGGCTATTGATCAGCGGTGACTCAACGGTCTCATGTGCTCCATTGCTTATCTCAACATTTTTAGATGTCATTTTCAAACACTGCCACAAGAAAAGGGTTAATTCACATGCCACATATTATCCCTATATTCCGACTGACCATTTAAATAACAAATAAACTAATTAGGTAGGTCATACTAGTGAAGGAATTCCCTGTCTCTCCCCTCCTAGTTCTTGTCTCACATCTCAGCCAGGGATCATATCACTAAGCATTGATACCAACTATGATGCCCCCAAAATAGGTATACATCACCCAATCTGAGTCACCAAATACATGGTACAAAATACAAATTCAACTTAATTATATAACTGTCGTGTAAAATAAGACAAAACATAATATGAGAGTTTTAATAGGAATATTGTCATCTAGACAATATTCACACTCAAATTCAATCTTATTACAATTATTATCACACTATTTCACAGAATAGTGAGGACTACTAATGCAACCATCTGGACCGTCGATCCATTCCCCGACTAGTCCCAACTATATTCTCATTCTGAAGAGAACAGTGAAAGAAAGGGTGAGCTCAACTAGCCCAATAAGAAATATTATGACTAAGATAATGCAGAATAAATTATCCTTAGCCTTCAACAAAGACAACAAATTTGATAGAATATAATAGACAACAAGTTTTTGATCAACAACTGCAACGGAATAAGAAATCCATTAGAAGAGTCAAGTAGAGCATGATATCTACTATCTTCTATGATTTTAAAATTTATCATCGATTTTACTTCAATTTTTAATAAATAATCCACATCATCTAAGATTACTACCAATGTATCACGACCACAAATTATCCAACACTACGGGCCAAGGAAATCATGTTTTCATCAACTATGATCATGCCACAAAACAATTCATCTTTAAATTGATGATAAGAACCCATGGTCATGATTGTGACACCCAAATTCCTGTACTTCATTTCCTCAAGATTTGGTTAATCAAAAATTCATTTCTTACCCAATCAAATAAAAAATATGCCCATCAGATTAAACTTAAATAAAAATATCACGGGTTATCTAACCTTTAATTACAATCATTCAAATGCGGAAATTAAATTATTACATCATTCAAAAGTCTATAACGATAAAATAAAATTATAAGTCTTCATCACTTGTACATTTTCCCTTTCCTTTGCTAGTGGTCGGTTCATTGACCTTCTCAACCTTAGCTGTAATAAGTATATAATATGCAAGAGTGAACAAACAAGGCTCACTTGAAATAAGAATAAATACTTTACAACATTACAACCTTTGACAGAAATAGGTTCAATAAAACTGAATGATAGTTTCTATTAACATTTTAAACATACTACTGAGGGTCTAATGACCACGAATATGTCCACAATTATAAGTAATCTTTCAACTTTAACTTTAATGATATAAGACTATAAGGACTCCACGTGCTTGGGGATCAACCCTTCAGTATAATGTATTGTGCACAACCATTTCAACGCTAAGCGTAAACCTCTAATAAAAGAGTTGTTCATCGAAATTATTTAGAATACAAGTCCGCACCAAAGTAAGTTTGGTTTGGATACATTCTGAGGTAATTTAGAATTCAACGGTCATCAACTAAGGATTAGTTGAATACAAAAGAAATAAGCTGTATGCTATGGAATAATCATAACTGAATTGATATTTGTAAATTAACATCATCCTTTAGGAATAATAAAATAGCATAAACATTGAATAATCATATCATAATTTGCTTTGAACAATATTAAGTCAAAGTTTATTGAGAATTGGATATCAAGCATGCATAATGAATAGTAATTTGAACAATAAAGTTGTTCACCACTAGAATATTAGAATATAGTGATTTGCATGCTAAATAACAAGTTACATATTAAAGAAACTTGCTCAATACTAAATATACGATTTAGAATACTTGCATCCTTATGAACAATTAGATACAAAAACTTTCAAAAAAATAAACCATCTAGCTCTATGAAAATGTAGAGTTAGCCACTTGTGTAATTACAATTGAATCAAAGACAATAATGTACTCAACGAAATTAAACTCGCACAATAAAATTGTTGAGTTAGAGAACTTGCCTTTAGCACAAGTTAAACCTTACAACTTGAATCAATACCATATACATATGTCATCATGACATAATTAGTCATTACCAACATTTTATATTTATATAAACAAATATATACATCATGTAGGTCAAATTACCCATTCACATAATCAAACTATGTTAATACTAGTTAACACTTGATAACATGCTCATTCATAGTTTAATACTACTGAAATCATCATTTAACATTCATATTATTAACACATAACATTTATTTTCAAAATTTGTGTAATAAACTAAAAGCTGTCGGAACATTACGCTTAACTTTCATGATCTGTACGCCACGATTTACAACGCATTTATACTTGTGGGTTTGCTGCATGATTGTACCAATGATTCATGCATATGTAATCGCGTATTGGTATTTATGTGGCTTTTATCTTCTTTATTCTTGGGTTCTGGCTGCTAAAAGTCGAACTTCGGCGACAACCTCGGCAACAGCATGAATAAAAAACCAAATTGGCCTACAAGCTCCAATCTAACAAACTAATTAAAATGTAATTCATACATAAACTTCATGTAAACATATTGTAAAGACTTCTAGTATGATTATACACATATAACAATACAATTATCAACTTTACAACACTCAATTTCACTACTTTTGGCAAAAACTCCATTTTTGACATTTTTAATGAAAATCAACAATGTGATTTTGTTTTTCAATCAAAACAGTAAATTCAAAATACCATGGTTATGATTATACATACTCTATCAAATTCAATAGTCATTTTATATATATTAACAATTAATCAAACCTTAATTTCATTTTAAACTAAGCCATACTCATATATTTTCATATAAACACTGTAATATGGTTTTCTTCATAAACTGCATACATACATGACTTAATTTCTCTATAATCACATATAAACTCATGAAACAACCTTTTACAAATAATTCTCATACAAAACTATATACATATCAACAATTAATCTTTTACAATTATTTTATAGAGACTTTTTGGGAAGAGGAAAACTAAACTTTTAAAGAAAAAGATTAAGCTCCTACCTTTGATTAAAAAGATGATACCCTTCCCTTTTGATAAAGAACCTTCTTTTCCCAATTCCTTTATCAAAACCTGTTAGGATATCTCTCAATTCTCTCTAGAGTTTTCTTTTCTCTCCCTTTTCTTCTTCCGATATTTTTTCTTCTCTAACTCTATATTTACGTATTATCATATAACATATATAATAATAATAATATAGATATTAAGTATAGGATTTTAAGCGACATCGATTATAAAAGTTTGAAAATCAAAAGTCATAAGGCTTGTTTGGCTAGTTAACTAAAAATTAACCCATTAACCCTTACACCTTGTTTGGTAAATCTAATTAAAATAAATGGATTAATCCTTATACCTTGTTTGATAAAATATCATTAGATTAAAGACTTATTATGCATTAAGACATATTTGGCAAAACTAAATTAAACTCTTTTAATTTATTTTAATAACTCCTTTATAACAAGGTTATTTGTCACACTTCTATTTAATTAAATAATCAATTTAATCAATTAAAATATTAATCTATTAAATTACTTTAACACATAAATCATTATCTCATAATTATAATTTTCTTTATAATTATAAATTTATTTAACCAACTAACACCTTATTTTTAAATTACAAATTCTAATTAAAATATTATAATTCATTTAATCATTATTAGCTCTCTAACTTAATTAATAAATTAAATTAGTATATAATCTCATAACAATTAATTTTCTTAGCTCCTTAATTATTTATTCAACAAATAATTATCTAAACCACATCAACTCAATTTGAAAAATTATTTATTCAATAATAACATATCCCTTAAATACTTATATAAATCAATAAATATTTAATATTATAATTTAAAATTCTAGAATGTTACATCATTCCCTCCTTACAAGGATTCTGTCCTCAGAATCACAACTAAAACAATACATTCGTTACATTCTTCCCTACTTATAAAGAATCTGTCCCCAGAATTGAAGACACAGATTAAACAAATAACTCAGGGTACTCTTTCAACATTTTCTCTTAGAGTTCCCACGTAGTTTCTTCAACGTTGTGGTTCCTCCATATCACCTTCACAGAAGGTATAACTTTATTCCTGAGCACTGGTTCTTTCCTGTCAACTATATGGATAGGAACCTCTTCATAAGATAAATCTTTCTCGAATTGCAACGGTTCGTACTCGATCACATGTTTCTAGTCGGGTTTATATGGTCGTAACACCGAAATGTGAAAAACATTATGAATGTTTTCCAACTCTGGAGATAGAGCTACCTTGTAAGCCACTTCTCCCACTCTTCGCAGCACTTCAAAGGGTCCAATAAACCTCGGGCTTAGCTTTCCCTTTTTACCAAAACAAATTTTCCCCTTCTAAGGAGAAACTTTTAGGAATACAAAAGTTCCTACGTCGAATACACGATCTTGTCTGTGTTGATCAAAGATACTTTTACATGCATCTTGAGTTGCTACCAATCTTGTCACGATGAGTTTGACAATGTCGCAGATTTGTTGCACTAGTTTGGTCCCTAGCGAAGAGGCGTCACCGACTTCATCCCAAAGACGGTGGAGTTCGCACTTTCGTCGTCTGACAATGCCTCGTAAGGTGGCATGCCGATGCTTGCGTGATAACTGTTGTTGTAAGCAAATTCCACCAACGGTAAATGTTCTTCCCAGCTTCCTTTAAAGTCCATGACACATGCTCTTAACATATCTTCTAATGTTTGAACTGTTCGTTCGCTTTGGCCATCTGTTTGTGGATGATAAGCTGTATTCATTCGCAATTGTGTTCCCATGCATTCTTGTAGTCTCTTCCAGAAATTAGACGTGAATCGCGGATCTCAATCGGACACAATTGATACTGGCACTCCATGTCTCGAAACGATCTCTTTAATGTACAATCTTGCCAACTGATCAAGATTGAATCTAATCTTTATTGGTAGAAAAGTTAATTTGATTTCGATCATTCATCCACTATCACCCAAATCGCATCACATCTTCTCTGAGTAGTTGGAAGACCCACCACAAAATCCATCGTGATGTGTTCCCACTTCCATTCTGGTATTTCCAACAGTTGAGGTAATCCGTTGGGTCTTTGATGTTCAGCTTTTACTCTTTGGCATGTCAAGCATTTCGCTACGCATTCTGCAACGTCCCTTTTCATATTCGGCCACCAAAAATGCCGACGCAAATCTTGATACATTTTCGTGCTTCCTGGATGAATTGAATATCTTGATGTGACGCCCCCAAAACAGGAATACATCACCTATTCTGAGTCGCCAAATACATGGTACTGAATACAAATAAAAACTAATTATACAACAATCGTGTAAAATACGACAAAACATATGCTGTGAGTTTTAATACAAATATTGTCATCTAGACAATATCCACACTCAATGGAGTCCTCATTACAATTATTATTACACTATTTCATAGAATAGTGGGGACTACTAATGCACCATCTAGGACCATCACTCTATTCCCCGACTAGTCCCAGCTACGTTCTCATTTCCTGAAGAGAACAATGAAAGTAAAAGGGTGAGCTCAACTAGCCCAGTAGGAAATATTATGACTAAGATAATGCATAATAAATTATCATTAGCCTTCAACGGTGTTAAACTGATATAATATAACAAACATCAAGTTTAACTGCAGCGGAACAAGCAATCCATTAGAAGAGTCAAATAGACCATAAGGTCTATTATCTTCTCTGTGTTAAAAGTCCACCAATAATGTTTTATCCATGTAAAATAAATCAACAGTTCCTGTTCACAATCATATGAATAACTCATAATCATAATTGTGGTTCTAAATTCCTCTTCGCAACTAGGAGGAAGATAATTTTTATCACCTATCTTCACCTGAAACATCAAAAATTATGGTTATACCAAATCAGAATTCCTGCTCATAATCATACTAATAAATTCATCTTTGCACTACGGCCAAAGATATTCATTAACAATTCATCTTTGCACTACATGCCAAAGACATACAACTGTATTTTAGAAGAGTCAAGTAGAGCATTATATCTACTATCTTCTACGCATTAAAAATGTATAATAAATATTACAGTATAATACCTTCAACTATACCTTCATTTTTAATTTAATCCTGCAAGTATTATCAAACTTGCACCACCTCCCCTAATAGTAAATAATGTGAATCAATAGTACAATCATGTGAATAAATAGTATAATCATGAGAAAAAACTAATTACAATATAATACCTTCAACTATACCTCCATTTTTAACTTAGTCATGCAAGTATTATCAATCTTGCACCACCACCCCTAATAGTATAAGAATGTGAATCAATAGTACCCCGTGAATAGTAACTCGTGAATAGTAACTCATGAATAGTACTCCGACACGAAAGGTACTCTGAATACTCGAGTGAACAACACTAGAGTAAATAGTAACCGGGTATTTTATGACAACTTGTCTAATTTGAAAATTTTTCACATATTACCCTTAACTTTAAACTTTTATCAATTTAACTATTTACCAAAATAGAAAAATTGAATACTTTTATTTCATAAAATTCAGGGTCTCACACTTGAGCTATGAACTTCGGTCAAAATTTCTTCTTTCAGCTCTGGTGTTGCTGGAACCCAGATTCTTCCCTCAAACAGTAGTAGTCCTTCGGTGTGGATCTTGTATTTTACATCACTACCCTCAATCAGATTCTCTTTGATTTTCTCACACTCTTCATCTTGTAGTTGAGCATCCTTCACTTTGTCCACTAAAGTTGGACCAGCTTCTATCTGGAATAGTTGTTCGTCAGATTCTTTTAGAAATTTGATTTCCAACTCCAGTTTTGTCATTACTGAAATGAGCTCCTCCTGAGTTGTTATCAGCATTAACTTTTCCCGACCTTTCCTGCTTAAAGCATCTGCAACCACATTCGCTTTGCCCGGATGATAAAAGATCTCACAATCGTAATCTTTTATCAGGAGTGAAAATATACTTCAGACTTTTGTGGTCTGTGTAGATCTCACATTTCTCTCCATAAATGTAAAACCCCAACTTTTTGAATAAAGATGAATTTTCTATAAATATTATTTTTGAATATTATGGAGTGAAATTGATATAATAGTTGTGGGTAATATTTATAAATTTTGCAAAGTACGCAAGTTGTTATATAATATTCGATTGGTCGGGGAATATTCGTTTTAACAGGGAATATTCGTACAACGACACAATCATTGGTGGACCCCACAACGGAATTATTGTCGGATTGAGAAAACAACAAAAATACTTTATGAAAATAACGGCGGAAGTTTTACCGTTAACTATTGAAACACCCGGTGTTAAAGTACAATGAATGGCGTGATTGCATAAGTAGTTAATACCAGTATTAATTATTGATGCTTAAGTGATAAGTCACTCAGTTTTGTTGGTATTATTAATGTAATAATACAGAAAATCTTTTTATATAAAACATAATACTTTTATAAAGTTATTATATAAATAGAATATATAATATTCTATTATGCATAGTGTTGCATAGTAAAATATTTTTATATAAAATAGAATACTTTTATAAAGTTATCTGTTTTATTAGACAATAATTAGAATATATTATATTTTATTATGCATAGTGTTTGCATAGTGCCTGTATAGTGTTTGCATAGTAAAATCTTTTATAAAGTTATTAGTTTTATTAGATTATAAATAGAATATATTTTATTTTATTTAAAAGATTTTGCTTTAAATATGGACCGTCAGATTAAAGTAAATCAATCTCGACTGTTCATGAGTTAGTTACTATGCATTCCATTTTTCTATAAATAGAAGCTCATTCATTCATTATTTTCTTACAATTTCATGAAACTCTAGAGAGATAAACTATAGAGAGAAAGAAGAAAGTATTCTGCTACTTCACTACTTATATATCCAGTACTCTTCTTCTTAAGGTAGGGAATATTATTTGTTGTACTCGTAAGGGGTGTTATTCTTTCTTATTCATGAAGAGAACTGTTGTTATTCCATTTCTTATTATTCTGTTGGAATAACCTGTATACGCGGTCTACCCTATACTTGGTGACATTCTTCTATTATTCTGTTGGAACATCCTATCTGTGTGTTTTACACCGGACCTGGTTCCGTCTTTATTATTATTCCGTTGGAACATCACATGCGTGTGTTTTACAGGACTTGGTTCTCGTTTCTTTATTATTATTCCGTTGGAATATCACATGCGTGTGTTTTACAAGGACTGGTTCCATCTTATTATTATTACATTGGAACATCACATGCGCGGTGTTTTACAGGACCGGTTAAAATCTTTATTATTCTCATTGGAACATCACCTTGTTGCAAATTTTTTCCCGACCGGTTCCGTTATTATTATTCATTGGAATAACTTTAATCTATCTGGTACCGCATGCATGGTGATTTCTTTTGTTATTCCATTCTTTATTATACTTAGTTGGTTAAAGTTTTGACTTCTATACTCCATGAAATTAGTAGAATATCCTTGATATTTGCGCTTCATCCAGTATCTTTTTATGGAAATATTCTTCTGATCATTCTTGAATTTTACTCTACAAAAAAGTATCATGTTGACAATTTGGATGTTAATAATTCCTGGACAAAATAATTCTTGAACTTGTTTTATTGAATTCTTATATCATTGTTATCATCCTCATGTTTATATTTTGTTGAAAGTCATCGGTGGCCTGTAGTCCATAGATGGACTTGGTATGATTATGACCAGGGATTATTCGGTGTAATCATGACCATAATGTTACAAATGATGTGGTAAAAGTTCTCATTGGCCCGTAGTGCATTGATGGACAGTTGTTGGCATGATCATGACCATTAATGAATACACAAATATTCTTGGCCCGTAGTGCATGGATAATTGTGGTCGTGATACTAAAGAATATCCTTGGTCGAAAAAGGGGGTGATTCGATGATGTGGAATATTTATTAAGCCGAGTCTCAGCGATAACAATTATGAAAAACCTTTTTAATCATAAAAGATAGTAGATTTTATTTTCTACTTGACTCTTTTAATGGATTATTTGTTCGACTGCAGTTAAACTTGATGTCTATTATATTTTATCAGTTTAACATTGTAAGAGACTAATGATAATTTATTCTGCATTATCTTAGTCATAATATTTCTTACTGGGCTAGTTGAGCTCACCCTTCCTTTCACTGTTCTCTTCAGGAAATGAGAATATAGCTGGGACGAGTCGGGGAACGGAGTGATGGTCCAGAGGATAGCATTAGTAGTCCTCACTATTCTGTGAAATAGTGTGATAATATTTGTAATGAGGACTCCTTTTGAGTTTGTATAATCTCTAATAGATAATATTTGTATTCAAACTCACAGTTTATGTTTTGTCGTATTGTACACGACAGTTGAATTAGTAAGTTGTATTTGAATTCTATACCATGTATCTGGCAACCCAAGATGGGTGATGTATACCTAATTTTGGGGCCTTCACAGTTGGTATCAAAGCTTTGGGATATGATCCCTGGCTAAGATGTGAGACTAGAACTAGGAGGGGAGAGACGGGGAATTCCTTCACTAGTATGACCTACTTAAATTTATTTTGTATTTAAATTGGTTGGTCAGAGTTTAGAGATATTATGTTACATGTCAATTAACCTTTGTTTTGTGGCAGTATCTGAATGACATCCAAAAATGTTGAGAATATCAATGGAGCACAAGAGATCGTTGAGTCTCCACATATCAATAATCAGGAGAATGTGCATCAGGAAGGCGACAATCCTCATGCAAACAACAACACTGACCAAATGATGAATGATGGATTGTTCAGAGGCTTTATGCAATTCATACAACAACAGGAGAGAGCGGCACTTGTCCAAAATATAGGTGGAAACATTGGAAACTCTCGGGCGGTCACCGCTAAACAGTTCAAGGAGCTGGGACCACCGGAGTTTAAGGGAGAGCCAAAACCACTTATGGCAAAAGCATGGATAAAGCAGATCACCAAGATATTTGATGTCTTGGGATGCTCTGAAAAGAAAAAGGTTCCTTTCACGCCTTTATGTTAGCTTGGAGAGGCAGACTTGGTGGAATCCAAAAACGTACTCAACTCTTTGTCAGATGAAGATGTCTTGGGAGAAGTTCCAAGAGCTGTTCAACGATAAATACATTCTCAAAAGTATTCGTCACATGAAGGAGATGGAGTTTATCAAATTGGAGCAAAAAAATATGACCGTATCGTAATATGAGGCAAAATTTGCGGAGTTATCCCAGTTTGCGTCCCACTTGGAGGATAATGAAGAGAGAATGGCGTGAATGTTTTTAAGAGGTTTGAAGCCGGAGATACGTCAACATCTTATTTCTCATAAACTGTGTTTGTATTCAGATGTTGTAAATAGGCACCATTGGTGGAGGCGCGATAACGAGTCAACGCAACCAAAAGAGAGCAGCAAAGAAATGATAATACCAGTGAGAGCAGTCATCGAAGCGGTGACAACAAGTGTGGAGGGAATCAACAGGCCAAAAATGGTAACCACTTTGGTGGTAATCAAGGCCAAAACAATAAGAATGGACATTTCAAGAAGAGGAGATTCAACAATGATGGAAAGATGTCAGCACCAGCACCCGTTGTTAAGGAGGGAGAAAGACCACCTATCATATGCTTCAAATGCGAAGGGGAGGGACACATCGGTCCAAATTGCGCGATGCCGTCCAAAGCATGTTATAATTGTGGAAGAGAAGGTCACTTACTTCCGATTTTGTCTTTCACCAAGACAAATTCAATAGGATGGAGGCACCAAAGGTCATCCCCGTAAAAGTCAAAGCCGATAGTGCAAGGGAGAGCGTTTGTTTTGACCTCCCAGAAAGCAAGGAACCCGAATGAGGTCATCACGGGTAAGCTTATCATAAACTCTAGCGAATTCTACACTTTATTTGATACCGGTTCTACCCATTCTTTTATTTCTCCTACTTGCGCTCAATGATTAAATTTGACTCCGGAGAAATTAGACTTTGACTTATCTGTGGAATCTCCGTTGGGAGAAACCTTCATTACATCCACGGTTTATAAGTCTTGTTTGGTTAAAGTTGGTACCCACGCATTACCTGTCGATCTTATTGCATTAAAATACTTGCATTTGATGTAATTCTAGGGATTGATTGGTTAACTACTCATCATGCAAAAATTGATTGTTTTCGTAAGGTTGTTAGCTTTCATATTCCTAATCGACCTATTATGCAAATTCAAGCAACCAAACCATTAAAATCAATCACTGTCATCTCAAGCCATAAACTATTCGTTTATTGAAAAGCGGATGTCAAGCTTTCTTAGCTCATGTCACAGATCTAAACAAAAACACTTCAGTTTTGAATAATATTTCTATTGTTAATGAATTTCCTGATGTATTCCCTGAAGAACTTCATGGCCTACCCCCAGAGCGTGAAATTGAATTTTGTATCGACCTTGAACCTGGTACAAAACCCATTTCTAAATCCCCATATCGAATGGCTCCTATTGAAATTCAGGAGTTAAAAACTTAACTGCAGGAATTGTTAGACATTGGCTTTATTCGCCCTAGTACTTCTCCTTGGGGTGCTCCTATTCTATTCGTGAAGAAGAAAGATGGGAGTATGCAACTTTGTATTGATTATCGGGAGTTGAATCATGTCACTATCAAAAATAGGTACCCATTACCACGTATTGATGACCTGTTTGACCAATTGCAAGGAGCCAAATTCTTTTCAAAGATTAATCTTCATTCCGGATATCACCAATTGAAGATTAGAACCGAAGACATTCCAACGACGGCTTTCAGAACTCGGTACGGGCATTATGAATTCCTAGTCATGTCCTTTGGATTGACTAATGCTCCTGCTGCCTTCATGGATATGATGAACCGAGTATTCAAGGAATATTTGGATCACTTTGTGGTCGTCTTTATTGATGACATCCTCATATATTCCAAAACCCGTGAAGATCATGAGCAACACTAGAGGCTGATACTCCAAAAGCTTCATGAATATAAGCTTTATGCCAAGTTGAAGAAATGCGATTTCTGGCTTGAGAAAGTAGCATTCCTTGGGAACGTGGTATCAAGTCATGGAATATCTGTTGACCCAGCAAAGATTGAAGCTATTTAAAGCTAGGAGCAACCTAAATCAGTGATCAAAGTACGTAGCTTTCTCGGCTTAGCTGGTTATTATCGGAGATTCATAGAAGGGTTTTCTCGAATCGCTACTCCACTAACTCAGCTAACTCAGAAAGAAACAAAGTTCTGTTGGAGCGATGAATGTGAGAAAAGTTTTCAAGAACTCAAGTGGAGACTCATTTTAGCACCTGTTCTGACAATACCATCTGGTTCGGAGGGATTTGTCATCTATAGTGATGCTTCGGGCAAAGGGTTAGGATGTGTTCTCATACAACATGGGAAAGTCATAGCCTATGCCTCACGACAACTCAAAGAATATGAGAGGAATTATCCTACTCATGATCTAGAGTTGGCAGCTATTGTCTTCGCACTAAAGATTTGGAGGCATTACTTGTATGGGGAGAAAGTGGAGATCTTTACGGATCATAAAAGCTTCAAATATTTCTTCACTCAAAAGGAACTCAACATGCGACAACTACGTTGGCTTGAACTGTTGAAAGATTATGACCATACTATCCAATACCATCTTGGAAAAGCGAACGTGGTAGCTGACGCATTGAGTAGAAGATCATATGCGGGTACGAGTGCAATATTGTCAATGCAAAGGCCCATTTTGTATGACTTGCAAAGGATGGAGATAGAGATAAAGACTCCAGGGACCCACGTGATGATGGAAAATACACGAGTAGAACCGACTTTAATTGATAAAATTAAAGCTACTCAAATTACAGATCCGGAGCTGATGCGTATGAGGAAGTAAGTGCAAGAAGGCGCAATGCCAGAAGCAAGAATCGATGAAGAAAGAATACTTCGTGTTAATTCTAGACTTTGTGTTCCTAAAGACCCAGATTTAAAGTATAAAATCATGATGAAGTCGCACAACACACCGTTTGCAATCCATCCTGGGAGTACCAAAATGTATCATGATCTTCGACATACATTTTGGTGGGGCAATATGAAGAGAGATAATAATTTGTTTATCTCAAGGTGTCTAACGTGTCAACGAGTCAAGGCGAAGCATCAAGTACCAAAAGGTCCATTCCAACCACTTGAAATTCCAGAATGGAAGTGGGAGCACATTACCATGGATTTCGTTACTGGTCTTCCCAAAGTTTCTTAAGGCATAGATGCGATTTGGGTCATTGTTGATAGATTGACCAAGTCTGCTCATTTCTTACCGATACGAGAAACTTATACACTTGAACGTCTTGCTCGTATGTACATAAATGAGGTTGTAAGATTGCATGGTATGCCAGTATCCATAGTTTCTGATCGAGACCCAAGATTCACTTCGCGATTTTGGGTTAGTTTGCAAAAAGATATGGGCACAGATTTACGATTTAGCTCGGCATATCATCCTCAAACGGACGGACAGTCGGAGAGGACTATTCAAACTCTTGAAGATCTATTAAGACTCTGTGTCCTTGATTTCAAGGGAAGTTGGGACAAGTTCTTACCATTGGTAGAGTTTTCCTACAATAACAGTTATCAAGCAAGTATTGTCATGACTTCATTTGAAGCGTTATATGGAATAAAGTGTCGTTCTCCAGTATGCTAGGATGAGGTGGGTGAAGCAACGTTGTTGGGACCAGAGTTGAATGCGTATGACTACGGAAAAAGATTCAAACGATTCTAAGAACGATAAAAACCTCACAAGATCGACAAAAGAGTTATGCTGATCTTCATCGAAAGGACGTGGAATTCGATATAGGAGATCATGTGTTGTTACGTGTTGCTCCATGGAAAGGAGTTACGAGATTTGGAAAGAGAGGAAAGCTCAATCCTCGATTCATCGGCCCATTTTTAATCCTTGATCGAGTAGGGCGTGGCCTATAGACTCGCTTTTACCGCCAAGTATGTCTCGTGTTCATAACGTTTTCACATATCCATGTTACGTAAATATATGGAAGACCCGAACCACATTATTGAGTTGGAACCGGATGAAATAGCGGAAGATTTGACGTATGAAGAGGTTCCTGTTCAAATCTTGGATAAGAAGGAACATATTCTACGCACCAAGGTTATACCTCAAGTCAAAGTTTTGTGGAGAAACCACGATGTTGAGGAAATGACTTGGGAGTTAGAATCTGAAATGAAATCAAGGTATCCTTACCTCTTCGACATACCAAGTACGTACCCTAATTTCGAGGGCGAAATTTCATAAGAAGGGGAGAATGTAAAACCCCAACTTTTTGAATAAAGATGAATTTTCTATAAATATTATTTTTGAATATTATGGAGTGAAATTTATATAATAGTTGTGGCTAATATTTATAAATTTTGCAAAGTACGCAAGTTGTTATATAATACTCGATTGGTGGGGAATATTCGTTTTAACAGGGGAATATTCGCATAAGCAACAGCACAATCACCGGTGGACCCCACAACGGAATTATTGTCGAATTGAGAAAATGACAAAAATACTTTATAAAAATAACTACGGAAGTTTTACCAACTGTTAAATGTTGAAAACCGGTGTTAAAAAATGCGATGAATGGCGTGGTTACATTGTAGTAACACAGTATTAATTATTGATGCTTAAGTGATAAGTCACTTTCGATTTTTTGTTGGTATTATTAATGTAATAAAATAGAAAATCTTTTATATAAATGAATACTTTTATAAAGTTATTCTATAAATAGAATATATTATATTCTATTATGCATAGTGTTGCATAGTAATCGCATAGTGTTTTGCATAGTAAAATTTTTTTATATAAAATGTAATACTTTTATAAAGTTATCTCGCTTTTATTATTATAATAATTAGAATATATTATATTTTATTATGCATAGTGTTTGAATAGTAAAAATCTTTTATAAAGTTATTCGTTTTATTAGATTATAAATAGAATATATTTTATTTTATTTAAAAGATTTTGCTTTAAATATGGACCGTCGATTAAAGTGAATTAATCTCGACTAGTTCATGAGTTAGTTACTATGCATTCCATTTTTTCTATAAATAGAAGCTCATTCATTCATTATTTTCTTACTTAATTCTTTGAAACTCCTGAGAGATAAACTATAGAGAGAAAGAAGAAAGTATTCGCTACTTCACTACTTATATATCCAAAGATTTCTTCTTCTTAAGGTAGGAATATTATTTGTTGTACTCGTAAGGGGTGTTATTCTTTCTTATTTATGAAGAGAACTGTTGTTATTCCATTTCTTATTATTCTATTGGAATAACTTTGTGTCATGATCTACCCTATACTTGGTGACATTCTTCTATTATTACGTTGGAACATCCTATTCTGTGTGTTTTACACCGGACTCGGTTCCGTCTTTATTATTATTCCGTTGGAACATCTTATCTCAGGTGTTTTACATCAACACGGGTTCCGTCTTTATTATTATTCCGTTGGAACATCCTGTTCGTGTGTTTTACAGGACTGGTTCCATCTTATTATTATTCTCGTTGGAACATCCTCGTCATGCGTGTGTTTTACAATTTGGGACTGGTTAAAATCTCTATTATTCTGTTGGAACATCCGCGCTTGCAAATTTTGCTCGACTTGGTTCCGTTATTATTATTCTGTTGGAATAACCTGTCTCTGCGAAGTACCGCATGCATGGTGATTTCTTTTGTTATTCCATTCTTTATTATACTCAGTTGATTAAAGTTTTGACTTCTATACTCCATGAAATTAGTAGAATATCCTTGATATTTGCGCTTCATCCAGTATCTTTTCATTGAAATATTCTTCTGATCATTCTTGAATTTTACTCTACAAAACAGTATCATGTTGACAATTTGGATGTTAATAATTCCTGGACAAAATAATTCTTGAACTTGTTTTATTGAATTCTTATATCATTGTTATCATCCTCATGTTTATATTTTGTTGAAAGTCATCGATATTTGTAGTGCATAGATGGACTTGGTATGATTATGACCGAGGATTATTCTTGTAATCATGACCATAATGTTACAAATGATGTGGTAAAAGTTCTCATTGGCCCGTAGTGCATTGATGGACAGTTGTTGGCATGATCATGACCATTAATGAATACACAAATATTCTTGGCCCGTAGTGCATGGATAATTGTGGTCGTGATACTAAAGAATATCCTTGGTCGTAGTGCAGGGGTGATTCGATGATGTGGAATATTTATTAAGCTGAGTCTCAGCGATAACAATTATGAAAAATCTTTTTAATCATAAAAGATAGTAGATTTTATTTTTTTACTTAACTCTTTTAATGGATTGCTTGTTCCGCTGTAGTTAAACTTGATGTCTATTATATTTTATCAGTTTAACATTGTTGGAGACTAATGATAATTTATTCTGCATTATCTTAGTCATAATATTTCTTACTGGGCTAGATGAGCTCACCCTTTCTTTCATTGTTCTCTCTTGAAATGAGAATATAGTGGGACGAGTCTGGGGAACGGAGTGGTGGTCCAGAGGATAGCATTAGTAGTCCTCACTATTCTGTGAAATAGTGTGATAATAATTGTAATGAGGATTCCTTTTGAGTTTGTATAATCTCTAGTAGATAATATTTGTATTCAAACTCACAGTTTATGTTTTGTCGTATTGTACACGACAGTTGTATTTGAATTCTGTACCATGTATCTGGCGACCCAAGATGGGTGATGTATACCTAATTTTGGGGGCGTCACAATAAAGATAGTGTCTCCATATCTTCAGAGCAAATACAACTGCAGCCAATTCCAAATCATGAGTCGGATACCCTTTCTCATAATCCTTCAGTTGTCTTGATGCATACGCAATAACTTTGCCATTATGCATGAGAACACAACCCAACCCTTTGTGTGAGGCATCACTATACACCACAAAATTTCCTGTATTATCTAGTAATGCCAACACAGGTGCCACACTTAACTTCTTCTTTAAATCTTGGAAACTCTCTTCATATTTCTCTATCTTAGAAAAATCTTGAATAAATCTTCTATAATAACCAGCCAGTCCCAAGAAACTCCTCACTTCTGATGGTGTTCTTGGTTGTTCCCAATTGATCATAGCTTCCACTTTTGATGGATCCACTGAAATCCCATCTTTGTCAATCACATGCCCCAAAAATTATACACGGTCGAGCCAAAATTCGCACTTAGAGAATTTTGCATACAACTTTTCTTTTCTTAGTGTGTCCAATGTCAAACGTAAGTGTTCCACGTGTTCTTCTTGAGTTTTGGAATACACTAGAATGTCGTCGATGAATACTACTACAAACTTGTCTAAGAATGGTTTAAACACCCTATTCATCAAATCCATGAATGCAGTAGTTGTATTGGTTAAACGAAAAGACATCACCAAAAACTTGTAATGTCCATACCGAGTTCTGAATGTTGTTCGTGGTATATCCTCCTTCCTCACTTTCAACTGGTGATACCCACTTCTCAAATCTATTTTTGAAAAGTATTTAGTACCTTTCAACTGGTCAAACAAGTCATTTATTCTTGGAAATGGGTATTTGTTTTTAATAGTGACTTTGTTCAATTCTCTATAATCAATGCAAAAGACGCATCGACCCATCCTTCTTCTTCACGAATAAAACTGGCGCTCCCCAAGGCGATACTCTTGGTTGAATATACTTCTTGTCTAGCAATTCTTGCAACTGTACCATCAGTTCCTTCATTTCTACCGGAGCCATTCTGCACGGGGCCTTCTATATCGGTGTTGTTCCAGGAGCTAAGTCGATCACGAACTCAATTTCTCTGTCAGGCGGAAGTCCTGGCAAATCCTCTGGAAAAACGTCTTCGAATTCCCTCACTACTGGTATTTCTTCCGCTTTTACATTCTTCTTCCGAGTATCAACTATGCAAGCTAAATAGCCCACATTTTGACCTTGACTCAACAATTTCTTGGCTCGCATAATCGTCGTGACATTTCATCCGTCAGGCGACTTGCTACCATAGAATACTACCTTTGTGAAGTCATAAGGTTTACACACTTTTTCCGCAATCAATTACCGCTCCATATTTGAATGTACCAATCCATTCCCAAAATAACATCAAACTCTCCAAGTCTAATCGAATCAAATCTACCATAAAGATATTTTCCTTAATGTTCACCCTACGGTTCTTGTATACTAATCTAATAGGATTACTTCCTTATTCGCAATTTCTATGTTCAAAGGAAAATTCGGGTTCTTCTCAGGCAATTCTAACCTCTTAGCAAATTCATCGGATATAAATGAACAAGTAGCACCAATCAAATAATACAAAAACATTTATATCATTGATTGGGATAATACCTGACACCACATCTTTTGATTGCACAGTCATGTTGAAGGTTCTGGCTGTGGGTTTATTTGATTCTGCAGGTCCTGCAATGGCCCATGTACCTCCATTGTTACCTCCATTGCTTCTGGTAGTCACTCCATCCTTCTTCTTAGGGCATTCACGAGCAAAGTGTTCCTTGGGTCCGCACGTGAAGCACGCATTCTTCTTTGGTTGAGTGCAATTTGGGGAGATGTGACCCTCAAACTCGTTTCCCCATCAAGTACGCACCCTTGTGAAATTTCCCACATGGCGCACATGCTTTAAACTTTTTGTTTTGCTAGTTACCATACTAGTTTCCAGCACCCATGTTTCCATTCCACTTCCTCTTCAAACTGTTGTTGTTGTTGTTTCCACTGCTACCACCTCCATTCTTAATCTCATTTTCATTCTTCTTCTTCTTTTGTTCCTGATTGAACTTTGTCACTGCCTCGCCTCCACCTTCAGTGAGTACTGCCTTCTCCATCACTGCTGCAAACATCTTCAATTGGAAGCAGGAAACCCTCTTGTCATGACCTGGGGCTTGGGTCCACATGCTCAAATCTCTTAGCTTTACGCCATCATCTGTCCGACTGATATGGCGCAAACCTCGCCAATTCGTTGAATTTCGCAGTATACTCAGATACCGTCATCGTTCCCTACTTTAATTCCAGAAACTGCACTTCTAACTGACTCTTCGAACTCTCCGAAAAATAGGTCTCGAAGAACAACTCCTTGAACCTATCCCAGGTCGTCACTCCTGGCCCTTCACGAGTTTTATTGGCCTGCCACCAATAACTAGCTTCTGCTTTCAACATGAATGTTGCAAAAGCAGTCTTCTAGTCATCCCCTACCTTAGCGACATCGAATACCTTTTCTATCTCCATAATCCAGGTTTGTACTTCGACTAGATTCATGGACCCACAGAATTCAGGTGGTCCAACCGCCTTGAAATCCTTAAACGTTGTACCGTGGTTTTGTGGTTGATTCTACAACGCTCCTATCAGTAGTGTCACTAATTGTTGAATGAGGTTACCATCAACAGTGTCGTTATTGGTTCCTTCAGTGGTTCTCTGTCTTGGTGGTTGACGTCTGGGAGGTATTTTCTGTTAAAATACATTCATTAGACTATTATTTAATTATTTTAAGTAATTTCTACTTAACTTGCCTCCAAAAGAAATAACCACATAACACATAACACTTTGAATAAAGTAACAACTTTTATTTATTCATAACCTTTTTGAAACATAAAACAATAGCATCACTGCTATTTACATTACTTTCTTGAACTACAAAGGTTTCAGGACAACATCATAGTCATATCCCATAGGTTGCACAACACTTGGGATTTACAATTTATTTAACCTTTCACTCATCGTACAACAACTACAATGTTCTATTAAGATACTTCTTAGCCCTATCACGTTCTTCCTCCATGACCCAGAACATTGTTCTGCGATCTAATACATATGATGGCAGTGTCTCGAACTGAATCGGATATCCCATGACCCGATCTTGAGCTCGATTAATTGCAGTGTTAAATACTTTATCCATCTCTTCCATCTTCATCCTCTTTGCTTGTGAGTTCCTTACTACTCTTTCAGTTCGTTGATAAGCTTCCTCGTATGCATCTTCAGCTCTCGCCCTCTTGGTAGCTTTTTTCCTTCAACTTGTTCTTCAGTTCAGCGACCACCTCAATCAATTGTTCTTTTTCTCCTTCGGTCTATACTAGTTTCTCCTTGACATTTGTCAGTCATTCTTCATGATCCTGGATCTCGCCATCTTTTTGTATCATTGCGGTATGTTGTTCAGCTACTATCTCCTGCAACTCCTCAATTGTATCCTGAAGTTCCACGTTACGGTCGTAGACTTTATCGTAAATACGAGCAGCCATCGAGGTTAATGGAGTCTCCTCCTCTTCGTCCTCGTCATTCTCATCCTCCTGTGGCAACTCAACGGGATCCTCCTCGTCCATCTCCACATCATCATCCTCATCTTCAACTACTGTGACCAACGGGGATCGACTCCGTGGCGTGAGTTGTTCCCAAAACTACAGAATGTCGCGAGGCTCCTCCTCAATAGGCATTTGAGGTACCTCCTACCTAGCCTGACTGGATTCTCCGACATTAGTTATCCTGACAACAAAGTTTTAAAGTTGTAATTATTAATCATTTCTACTCGACACTCACGAGTACATAAACTATAAACACATAAGAACATAAGTGTTTTATTACTTCTTCCTTAAAACTCGATAAGAGTTATCTCCGCTATCTTTTCAAAGGTTACTTCCTAAGGCTTTTCCCCACCTAAGGTTCATAACCTAAAGCTTTGATACCAACTTGTGACACCCCCAAATCTTTGTACTTCATTTCCTCAAGATTTGGTGTTCACTTAATCAAAAATTCATTTCTAACTACCCAATCATAATAAAATTGAATAATAAAACCTGCCCATACAAGATTAAACTTAAATAAAAATATCCCAGGTTATCTAACATTTAATTACAATTATTCAAATGCGGAAATTAAATTATTACATCATTCAAAAGTCTATAACGATAAAATAAAATTAGTCTTCATCACTTGTACATTTTTCCCTTTCCTTTGCTAGTGTTCAGTTCATTGACCTTCTCAACCTTAGTTGCAATAAGTATATAATATGCAAGAGTGAGCAAACAAGGCTCACTTGAAATAAGAATAAATACTTTACAACATTACAACCTTTGACAGAAATAGGTTCAATAGAACTGAATGATAATTTCTATTAACATTTTAAACATACTATTGAGGGTCTAATGACCACGAATCATGTCCACAGTTATAAGTAATCTTTCAACTTTAACTTTAACAGTCATAAGACTATAAGGACTCCACGTACTTAGGGGGATCAACCCTTCGTACAATGTATTGTGCACAACCATTTCAACGCTAAGCGTAAACTTCTAATAAAAGAGTTGTTCATCTCAGTATTTAGAATACAAGTCCGCACCAAAGTAAGTTTGGTTTGGATACATTACATGGTAATTTAGAATTCAACGGTCATCAACTAAGAATTAGTTGAATACAAAAGAAATAACTGTATGCATGCTATAGAATAATCATAACTGAATTGATATTTGTAAATTAACATCATGTTTTAGGAATAATCTAATAGCATAAACATTGAATAACCATATCATAATTTGTTTTGAACAATATTAAGTCAAAGTTTATTGAGAATTGGATACCAAGCATGCATAATGAATAGTAATTTGAACGATA
Source organism: Panax ginseng (assembly GCA_020205605.1). NCBI lineage: Eukaryota > Viridiplantae > Streptophyta > Magnoliopsida > Apiales > Araliaceae > Panax > Panax ginseng. Next base: position 65,161,757 of record CM035127.1, read on the forward strand.
AAGTTGTTCAACCCTAGAATATTAGAATATAGTGATTTGCATGCTAAATAACAAGTTACATATTAAATAAACTTGCTCAATACTAAATATATGATTTAGAATACTTGCATCCTTATGAACAATTAGATACAAAAGCTTTCTCAAAAATAAACCATCTAGCTCTACGAAAAATGTAGAGTTAACCACTTGTGTAATTGCAATTGAATCAAAGATAATAATGTACTCAATGAAATTAAACTCGCACAATAAAATTTTTGAGTTAGAGAACTTGCCTTTAGCACAAGCTAAACCTTACAACTTGAATCAATACCCTATACATATGTCATCATGACATAATTAGTCATTACAAACATTTTATATCTATATAAACAAATATATACATCATGTAGGTCAAATTATCCATTCACATAATCAAACTATGTTAATACTAGTTAACACTTGATAATATGCTCATTCATAGTTTAATACTACTGAAATCATCATTTAACATTCCTATTATTAACACATAACATTTATTTTCAAAATTTGTGTAATAAACTAAAAATGTCAGACCATTCTACTAACTTTCGCGTTCTTGATCTTTGAAATTTGGCGTTGCGGCGAGAGTCACAGGCCAATGATTATTGGCTGGTATTATAGGCGTCGATCTTTGTATGAAACTTGTCTTCTTTGGCCGCGCTTGGCGTAAAAGTCGAACTTCGACGACGACCTCGATAACGGCGGCATGAACAAAAAGCCAAATTAGCCTACAAGCTCCAATCTAACAAACTAATTAACATGTAATTCATACATAAACTTCATGTAAACATATTGTAAAGACTTCTAGCATGATTATACACATATAACAACACAATTATCAACTTTACAACACTCAATTTCACTGCTTTTGGTAAAAACTCTATTTTTGACATTTTTAATGAAAATCAACACTATGATTTTGTTTTTCAATCAAAACAGTAAATTCAAAATACCATGGTTATGATTATACATACTCTATCAAATTCAATAGTCAATTTATATATATTAACAATTAATCAAACCTTAATTTCATTTCAAACTAAGTCATACTCATATATTTTCATATAAACACTGTAATATGGTTTTCTTCATAAATTGCATACATACATAACTTAATTTCTCTATAATCACATATAAACTCATGAAACAACCTTTTACAAACAATTCTCATACAAAACTATATACATATCAGCAATTCATCTTTTATAATTATTTTACAGACTTTTTGGGAAGAGGAAAACTAAACTTTTAAAGAACAAGATTAAGCTCATACCTTTAATTAAGAAGATGATACCCTTTCATTTTGATCAAGAACCTTCTTTTCCCAATTCCTTTATCAAAACCTGTTAGGATATCTCTCAATTCTCTCTAGAGTTTTCTTCTTCTCTCCCTTTTTCTTCTTCTGATATTTTCTTCTCCTAACTCTATCTTACGTATTATCATATAACGTATAATAATAATATAGATATTAAGTATAGGATTTTAACTGACATCAGTTATAAAATTTTTAAAATCAAAAGCCATAAGGCTTGTTTGGCTAGTTAACTAAAAATTAACCCATTAACCCTTACACCTTGTTTGGTAAACCTAATTAAAACAAATGGATTAATCCTTATACCTTGTTTGATAAAATATCATAACAATTAATTTTCTTAGCTCCTTAATTATATATTCAACAAATAATTAACTAAACCACAACAACTCAAATTGAACAATTATTTATTCAATAATAACATATCCATTAAATACTTATATAAATCAATAAATATTTAATATTATAATTTAAAATTCTGGAATGTTATAATGATCATACCAAAAACTATTCATCAATGCACTACAGGCCAATGATAACTTTTACCACATCATTTGTAACATTACAGTCATGATTATACCGAATAATCCCTGGTCATAATCATAGCAAGTCCATATATGCACTACGGCCAAAGATTACTTTCATAACAATATAAGCACGAGGATGATGACAATGACATAAAAATTCAATAAAACAAGTTCAAGGATAAATTTTAAAGATTTATAATTTAATTTATCCAAAATTCAATAACGTTCAAATTGTCAACATGATACTGCTTTGTGGAGTAAAATTAAAGAATAATATTGTACAAATGATTTAGACCGAAAACGAATCTATTTTTATCTTGAATAGTACCCCGGGTGAATAGTACCTGAGTGAATAGTACTTTGGGAATATTAACCCGTGAATAGTACTCTGACATAAAAATGTTAAAAGTTAATCAAAAATATTCTGAATAATATTTCCTGAAAAGATACTGGATGAAGCACAAATATCAAAGATATTCTACTAATTTCATGAAGTATAGAAGCCAAAACTTTAACAAAACGAGTATAGAATTCGAAATCTGAAACAAAATAATATTACTTACATACTACATAGTATGGAAGAAAATATTATTTCTTACGAATACTGAACAAAAATAATATCCCTTACGAATATTAAACAAAAATAATATTCCTTTCGAATATTGAACGAATATAATATTCCTTACGAATATTAAATGAAAATAATATTTCTTGCGAATATTGAACGAAATAATATTCATATGAATACGAAAAATAATATATCTTCAGAATTTGAAATAAATAATATCCCTTACCTCAAAACGAAGAGTATTCCAACTAGTATAGAGGATATATTCTTGAAGAAAACTTTCACTATTTTCTACACTCAAAGCTTTCTAAAACTCGAAAAAAATATGCTCAATATTATAGAAGAAGAATTCTCTGATTCTGGTGTGATTTTCAATTCTAACTAAACATCCTATTTGTAGGAGAAAAGAAGGATACTATTTAGAAAAATTTATCACGGACGCACAGTATGGTTCACGGGTCTTTGAAATTCATAGATGCTTTTGAAATTCACGAATGCCTATTATTCACATACAACAAAATTTTATAACCTATATATATATAACCATCACTTTCATCAATTATTCAACCACCACTTACTCATCCACCCACCCATCACATTCACCCACCACACACACACATATTATATATATATATATATATATATATATATATATATACATTCCCTCCTTAATACGTCTTCTTCCCCCCACCCCAATTTCATCATCCAACATACACACACACACCCACCTTACACCTTTCACTATCACACACACACATACATACCAATTATATATACACACACCCCAAACACATTACCCACTACCACTTTTCTTCCACCTATCACTTTCACAACTATCACTTTTTCACCACTTTCCACTCACACACACATTATTATATATATATATATATATATATATATATATATATATATATATATATATATATATATATATATTGTAAGACCCCAAATAATTAATAAATGAAATTTAATTTCCTCTAATTATTATTTTGAAATAGTAAGGGTTAATGTAATTAATGTAGATAGTTATGGGTAAAATACGCAAATATTTCAAAATAAGCAAGTGGTTATTAAATATTCATTGTTGTCGGGGAATATTCGTTGGTCGTGGAATATTAAATCTTGTCGGGGAATATTTGTGCAATGACATGACCATGTGTGGGCCCCATAACGGAAAGCGATTGGAGGAAGAAAATGACAAATATAAGTTATTTAAAAATAACTTGGCGTAGTTGTTACCATTTACTTACTATTGGAATACCGGTTGGTTAAAAACAAGATGTCTGGCGTTGTTGTTGCAAGAATACACACTTTATTGCACCAATTATTGATTCTTACGTAAGAAGGCACTACTCAATAATGGTTATGAATTCTTTAGTTAAGTATTTTATTTTATTGGTTCAATAATTGTTGCGTTGATATTTTATATTTCTTTGTTGTTTCAATAATTGTCATTACACAAAGATTTTTCATTATCGAAGCAATAATTCATATTATCCTGAATAATATTATTAGATAACATTATTGGCAATGTCTAGAAAGTACGTCTAAGGAGAGGTTTGGTCACCTAATTGCGGCCTTGATGAAGGAGAAATTCTTATTGGAAGCCCCTCTTTCAGGAATTGCACGTTGTCAATATTGTGATTACGTAATATTATTTGTGAATAATTAATTATTGATTCATATGATGAGGAAAATATTGATTTTATGTGGATATAGATGGAGAAAATTTTTAATGTGACAATTGTTGAAAATTGAAGTTTTATCTTTTTACGATAAAATAATTCATTTAAATATATATATATATATATATATATTATATTTTAATAATATAATAATGGTGATATTTTTACAACGAATGTGAGATATATGATTATACGAGGAGGAAGAGTATTTTTGTTGCAATAAATGTTTAAAACATGTTAAACATATGTCGGTGGACCCCATTTATTGAGTGAAATTTGATTATAGCCTCTAAAATCACCCATTTGTGGATTTCGGTCAATTTCTGTTTGGAATTTGGAAAAACTTTCTTCTGCAAAGTTGTAGAGAATTGAATTTCCTATAAAAACAAGCGAGATTCGAATTTTATGATAAAAGGGCTATTTATTATGAATTATTGAAGTTCCGAAGCTCCGAAATAATTGATTTTTGGAAGTTTAAAATATTTTTAATTACTAAAACGTGATTTTCATTTTGTGGCTCTCATTTAACATGTGATATGAACTGAATTCAGTTGATAAGAGTGGGCATTAGAAAATTTTAATATAAATTAATACTTTATTAAATTTTCTGCTTTGGTGTTCTAAGCATTTTCCTATAAATAGGGTGCTTAGGTTATAATTGAAAATCACACCTAAATCAAGTTTTCTCTCTATATTATCGAGCGTATTATTGTGAGTATTTTGAGTATACTTTGAGTATTGCTATCTGGTGAAAGTTCAAGTCATAGCTTTATATATCAGGTTGTTTCATTAGAAGTACCGATTTTTCGAGGTAAGGGATATTATTTTTTCGTAATGATATTATTTCTTCAATATCATTATCTTTGAAATATTGATCCAAGTTTTATCAAATTTGTAACTTTTGGTGTCGGAGTTACTATTCACGATATCTGACACTATTCACGTATACGATACTATTCACGAATACGACACTATTCATCGAAAAATAAAAAAATTTCTTTTCGTCCAAAATATCTATTGTGGATACTAGCTTTGATTGTATCCATGTTTTGATCATTCTTGAATTTTACACCACTATGATTATTTTTGAGGTATTTTTGGACGTGGATAAAAGCGAAGTACTTAATCCTTAATCCTTAATCCTTGTCATTTTGTTTCTTTGGATTCGTTTCTTTTAAAAATAAATAATATATTTTTTCATCATCCTCGGTCTTAAATGATGATATTATTGAATATCTTTGGCTTTTGTAGTGCAAAGATGAATGATTTCGATGAATATCTTTGGCCCGTAGTGCAAAGATGAATGATTTCGATGAATATCTTTGGCCCGTAGTGCAAAAGATGATGAATGTGTTTAGATGAACATGACTAATGGTGAATGTCCTTGGCACATAGTCTGAGGATGAATATATGATTCGGATATATATTGATTGGTGTTACAAGGATAAAAAAATAGACGATGAACTTTAAAATTCATACATAGAAGATAGTAGTTTGCATTCTCTACTTAACTCTTCTAATGAATTATTATTTCCACTGCGAATATTGATTTAAAACTTGTTGTCTATTGTATTCTATTATATTTTTCCCTGTTGAAGACTAACGATAATTTTGTTGTATATTATCTTAGTCATAATATTCTTTACTGGGCTAGTCGAGCTCACCCTTTTTCATTTTGTTCCATTTTTCTTCTTAAGAGGCGAGAATATAGCGAATACGAGTCGGGGTATGGAATGAAGGTTCTAGGGAGAGTTGTTTAGTAGTCCTCACCATTGTTGTAAAATAATGTATCAATAATTATGTTGAGGATTTATTTGTTTGTGGATATTGTGTAGATGGCAATATCTGTATTTAAACTCACAGTTTTACTATTGTAATAATAAAGTTGTAGTTGTTACTGTACCGTGTATTGACAACTCAGAATGGGTGATGTATACCTGTTTTGGGGGTGTCACATATATATACACATCACATACATATATATATATAAATTCCCTCCCCTTTACGTATACTCTCCCCCCCCCCCCATTTCCAAAATCATTTCTTCCACACGTGGACCCCACATTTATTATAAAGAATAAATTTTTACCGATTATTTTGAAAATTGTGTAAATGGGAGTCCATAAAATAAGTAAAATTTACATCAAATACTTCATAAAAATTCTCTCAATATTTTTAATAACATTTATTCATCATCATTATTATTCGCAATATTTAACAACCAGCTCGTTCCCAAGAAAGAGGAGGCTTTCCAATAAGGATTTCTCCCTATTAGCGCGTAATTATGTGACCAAACCTCTCTTCGATAGAACATTCTAGACATCGTCAATATTGTAAATAATAATATGACTAACTATATCGTCTCAATTATTGATTTAATAATATATAAAATATCGACAATAAATTAATCAAATAACGTGAGATACTATGTAGCAATTACTGTAGCAATAATTGAACAAAACTGAGTGACTTCTCACGTAAGCATCAATAATCAATACCGTGTGCTACTATGCAACTCACTGGCAGACATCTTTGTACTTTACTACCGGGTAGTTCAACAGTTTAACGGTAAAATTTTCGCCGTTATTTTCATAAAAATATATTTTTGTCGTTTTCTCATTTCGACAATAATTCTGTTGTGGGGTCCACCAATGATTGTGCCGTCGTACGAATATTCCTCGACCAATTGAATATTATATAACAACTTGCTTACTTTGCAAAATTTATAAATATTACCCACAACTATAACATTATATCAAATCCACACCATAATATTCAAAAAAATATTTCGAGAAAATTTAAATCTTTATTCATAAAATTTGAGGTCTCACATTTAGAATTTCCAGGTATCCATCAACTTTAATCTTTACTCCATTACTTCATTACTTAACAAATTCTTTTTATTTCTAGCACCACCAATACTCTTATACTAAATAGTCTTGTATTTCACCTTACAATCTTCCTATACCCCCAATATAATTAATCAAACTTATTACACATTGGAAGTTCAGGAACTTGCCACAATAATATGAGTTTAAGAACTTATCCTAGTCAGACCATAGGCGTCCATTCGCTGAGGGGTTCAAAATATATCATATTATTATGAGTCACAAACTTACCATATGCATTAGTTTTAAGAACTCGCACCTAACCCTAATGATATCTAACTAATTTTAATAGTTTATAACTATCAAATATACACATGAGAAAAGAATCACCTTTTCACAACATATACATTGATAGCGCGACACCGACATTCCAATGATTATCAATGTGATAAACTGAGCGCAAGCACAAAACCCTCGCCCATACAAAGGTTTGTACAACTCAGTCATCACATGAGTCTTCAATTGAAATCCCACCTTACTCTATCTTGCTTATTACTTGCTCGTTGCTCGATACGAATTTTTTGTACCTCATTATCTATAACTCCTCACGAGTTTAACTCGTACTATATCATAGTTCATTATCTTCGTAGCATCAAGCTATAATTATTCAAACATTACAAACCATCTTTCTTTTATAACTTAAACAGATCACGTCGTGATCTTATTCTATAATCATCTCCCTTAAAATTCTTTTCTTAACTCGTGATCGTTTTGTTTTACGATCCTCTTTCTTTCCTTTTTTCATCATTTACGAAATTATTCGTTATCTTGGCTATTGGAGTTAGGTAACTTCCATTTCTTATCTTTATATCTCTTTAAGATTCTTTTTTGAATTTTCTTGTTTATATAACAATTCTTCCTTTAAGAATTTCAAACATCATTTACATTGCTCAACATTTCATTCGAGTTTCACATTTTCATCATACGTATCCATTTTCTATACTTGGTACACATCGAGTCTCTAATAGTTTCAATACGGTACGCTGAGTGGTTTCCCACAAACAACCAACAAACTAGGTTCTAAGTTACTAAGTCGTATATACCTCCACTCTATGAAGGAATCATTTAGCCCAGATACCATACATCAACTACTAAAGAGTACAATTGTACCATACTTAAATATAACTTTTTATTCTTAACTTCTTTATCATTCTCTTTTTATAGACATTGTCTATTTATTATCACCTTACATCCTTACTATTGGAGTTGGGTAACCCCACATTCATATTCGTTATAATTCTGCGAGATTCTTCTTTGAATCCTCTCACGCGTGTTTAAATCCCTTCTTTATAAATTTCTTAAATTACTTCTTATTGTTCAAACTCTATTTGAGCTTATTCGTTCATTATCTTCACTTCTCTTCTCTAAGGTTATAGTCTAAGGTACTCTTACCTAAGGTTTCTAACCTATTAACTTTGATACCAACTGTAACGACCCAAAAATTCATACAATAATATTCTCCTTCTCGATCGTTAACAATACAACTTTAATCTATCTTTACATTATTATTCGATATTAAAATCACTAAGAATGCGGAATATTTAAAACTTTTATACATTTCCTTATGTATTGCCCTAAATCGCAACCTTTACATTACATCTCTTTGATTCAAGTTTATATCATTAATCGTTACAACAAAATGACTATACAAAGTCTTACATCATAAATAGATATCCATATACACCGGATAACTCAACTTACAATTCAACATGATGTTACATTCAAAATATTAAATACATTTCTCATAAAATTTAAGTAATCTTCATGAATATGGATCTCTATAATTCACTTAGCACCTATCTTTACCTTGAAATCTTGACCTGCAAAAATTATTATTTGCAAGAGTGAGCTCGACAGCTCAGTAAGTTCTAACAGTTTTTATGCATCACATAACACATAATAACATGCTCAACATATATCTCATAAATATTGGACTAAAATAACATACATGTTGCATTTCATATAACAAGTATAAAGATTGAGTTCCTAACTCAATCAACATTCATTATTCAATTAACGTAGTCATAAATTGACTTTAACGTTACATACATTCAATATATATAGAACACATCATGCTCTTTGCAACAAATATCTAAAACAGTTCATCATCAAGTTCAGATAACAAATAGGAACTGAAAGACTTGCCTTGATTGTTGTTTACCAATAACAGTTTAACAGCTTACAGTTATCTACACTTCACGTGTCCTACACAATTATATAATCATACACATCAACTATTAGTCATATAACAACACATAGTAATTGTAATGTAAACTCTACTCCACATCTCATAATCTTTCTTATTAATTAGCACACAATGTTCAATTAGATTGTGTTAACTTTTTGACTTATGTAATATTCAAAATTCATTCAAGTGTTTAAATCTTATAATATTTAATAATATTCATTTCATTTGACTTAAAACACTTTTTATGTTCATTAACACTTATCACGACGTTTCGACGTTTATTCGTCACACGCCCAATTTGTCTCTCTTGTGTATGTTTACTATGCTTCTATAACTTATCTAATACATTATTTATTAATGTTAAGCATCATTATGTTTACTAAAATTTATGTTTTATAACTTAGAACAACATCTTTTATCTTCAGAAGCACTACACATGCATACGTGCATGCCGACGCCCTCCGATTGCCCCCGAAAACGCAATAGTCCAAAAGATGACCATTTTTACCTTTATTCCCGACATCAAATTGAAAGACTTAAAGAACAAAAGTTGTATGTCTACTCGTCCTCGTTCCGGATCATTTTGAATCACCTCAATCGGAGTTAGTATGAAAACGTTATGCTCATTTTAGTAAAGCATGTCCGGTCAGTTTATTTTTCAAAAATTCGACTAGGCAGACTACCCCACCACGGCGGCGGGTTTTTGTACCAGGGGGCTCATAGGGGCGGGGGTCCCTTCTGCATTTCTGCGATTTTTGATCTAGAACACCACAGAAAGCCAAATTAGGCCTACAAACTCCTTTCTAACAACCATACCAACCTACCCAAGGTGTAATATGTTTACAAAAACATAAACTAATATTTCTAACACGTTTCTACCCACATAAATATCAAAGATTATAACCTTTAATTTCACTATTTCTATAATTTTTCTTCTTTTGACATTCATAGTAAAATTGAACACCATGAATTTTTTTCTTAACCATTTGACACCATTCCAACTACGTTGTTTTCGTAATTCAACATACTAACAACATATATCATCAATTTCAGATTATATCATGACTTCATCATAAATTTTGATTCCAAAATAAGCCCTAATGTATATATATATATATATATATATATATATATATATATATATATAAAAGTAATTTATAAAGTAAAAGTAAAACGTAAAAAACATTTTATATTTACTTTTACACTGGTAAATGTAAGAAACATTTAACTTAAGTAAAAGCAAAAGTTATTCTTTTACTTTTACTTTTATATTTACTAAAGTAAAAGACTTTTGCTTTCTGACGGAAAGCAAAAATTTGAGATGATCATTTGGGCCATCACTATCGATATTGAAGATGCCTCTGGCGTCTTCTTCCTTAATGAGTCGTCTCTCTTGCTCAGGTTGGTGAAGTTCTTGGGATGGCCTTTGTTGATCATCTTCTCAAATGAGTTACCACCTCTAGAGGACTGCACCAACCAGAGCAGAGACGGACCAGTCAAGGAAGAAGAAGCCAGAGGCATCTTCAGTCATCGACAGGTGATGGCCCAGCCATCATCTCAGCTTTTGCTTTTCGTAAAGCAAAAGTCTTTTACTTTAGTAAATGTAAAAGTAAAAGTAAAAGAATAACTTTTGCTTTTACTTAAGTTAAATGTTTCTTACATTTACCAGTGTAAAAGTAAATGTAAAGTGTTTCTTACGTTTTACTTTTACTTTAGTAAATTAATTTAACTTCAGTGAATGTAATAGTGAATCCTGCGTGATTCAATAGTAATTTACTTTTCAGTTTTCTATTTAAGTAACTCAAAGTGTTTAGAGTTACTTAAGCTTAATTCAGTATAGCCTCAGAGCTTCTCTCTCTAGAGAACGCTCTTCTGAGGTCCGCTCTCCCTTCTCTCTAGAGTTAGCGAAGAAGAAGCTTGTTACTTCCTTTTTCTAGTTAGATGAAGACGAAGTCCTTCGTACTTCGATCTTCCCTCAAACATTAGATCTAGGATTAAGATGTAATCCCTTTCCTCAAATGTTTATAAATAAAAGAAAGAGATTTCTTTAACGATTCACCGGTCATCTTCTTAATCTTTTCTTTTTTCTGTTTAAGTTTTCTTATAAAAACTTATCCCACTGTTATATGGTATCAGAGCCACACGGTTGGTTCTTGATTTTGTCGGTGGTTTCGATTGAAAAACAGTTTGATTTGTTTTTAAATGTTTCTTCAAACTTTTATTTCTTTTTCTCCACTTTTAATCACCTGACATGCCATAAACCACCTAAGATCGCCATAAGACCCGTTATGCCGTTTAAGACTCCAGTGTGGGAGCAGTTTAGGCTAAGGGTATCATTAGATCTTACGGTGTGAGTTTACTCGTGCAAGAACGGTTTGAGTTTAAGCGGAATGATGAAAAAAAGAATTTTTGTTTAAACAGTTAACAAAGAAGTCTTCTGTTTAGATCGATTTTACTGATAGATCAGGACCAATCGAGTGATCCTTTGTTTCAGATTTCATCTGATTAGTTTTTGAACAAATTTTTTTTTTACAAAATCTAAGAAATTTTGAAAATTTTGACCAATTTTTCGGTGAAATTTTTTTTCCTCCTTTTTTTAAACCAAAATTTTGGGGCTGAAAGGGTTATTTTCTGGATAAAAATTTTGAGGTGGAAATGTATGGAGGTGGTGACTCATCTGAGAAGATGATCAACAGCGCCATCCGACGACTTCACTAACCAGAGCAGAGACGGACCAGTCAAGGAAGAAGACGCCAGAGGCATCTTCAGTCACCGACAGGTGATGGCCCAACCATCATCTCAGATTTTGTTTTCCGTAAAGCAATAGTCTTTTACTTTAGTAAATGTAAAAGTAAAAGTAAAAGAATAACTTTTGCTTTTACTTAAGTTAAATGTTTCTTACATTTACTAGTGTAAAAGTAAATGTAAAATGTTTCTTACGTTTTACTTTTACTTTAGTAAATTACTTTAACTTCAGTGAATGTAATAGTGAATCCTGCGTAATTCAATAGTAATTTATTTTTCAGTTTTCTATTTACGTAACTCAAAGTGTTAGAGTTACTCAGGTTTTTCTTTTGTAAGAAAACCTCACCTGAGGTCCTCTCTCCCCCTTCTCACTAGAGTTAGCGAAGAATAAGCTTATTGCTTCCTTCTTCTAGTAAGATGAAGAGGAAGTCCTTCGTACTTCCTTCTTCCCTTAATAGTTAGATTTAGGATATACTGTAATCCCTTCCTCAACTATTTATAAATAAAAGAAAGAGATTACTTTACCGATTCACCGGTCATTTTTAATCTGTTCTTTTTCTGTTTATGTTTTCTGATTAAAACTTATCCCGTTGTTATATAGTATCAGAGCCACACGGTTGGTTCTTGATTCTGTTAGTGGTTTCGATTACAAACAGTCAGATCTTGTTTTTAAATGTTTCTGCAAACTTTTATTTCTTTTGCTCCACTTTCAATCGCCTGACTTACCGTAAACCGCCTATGATCGCCACAAGACCCGTTACGCCGTTGTAAGTCTCCAGGTTGGGAGTAGTTTAGGCTAAGGGTATCATTAGATCATAGGTATGAGTTTATTCAAGGCAAGAACGATTTGAGTTTAAGAGGAATGATGAAAGAAAGAATTTTTGTTTAAATAGTTAACAAAGAAGTCTCCTGTTTAGATCGATTTTACTGATAGATCAAGACCAATCGAGTGATCCTTTGTTTCAGATTTCATCTGATTTGGTTTTAAATAAATTTTTTTTTACAAAATCTAAGAAATTATGAAGATTTTGACCAATTTTTCGGTGAAAATTTTTTCCTCCTTTTTATAAACCAAATTTTTGGGGCTGGAAGGGTTAAATCCTGGATAAAAATTTTAAGGTGGAAATGTATGGGGATGGTGATCCATCTAAGAAGATGATCAATGTACGGCCTTGCTAAGCGTCTACACAGCAGAAGACGGACCTCATCGATTATTATCAGCAGTGATGGCCCTGACCATCATCGGTCAATGAACGACATCATTCTTTGTCGGTAGAAAGTAAAGTAAAAGAATAACTTTTGCTTTTAATTTAAGTAAAATGTTTTTAATTTTACCAATGTAAATGTAAATGTAAAATGTTTCTTACATTTTACTTTTACTTTAGTAAATTACTTTTGCTTTGTACTTTTATTTCAGTGAATGTAATAGTGAATCCTGCGTGATTCAACAGTAATTTACTTTTCAGTTTTCTATTTAAGTAACTCGAAGTGTTAGAATTACTCAGGCTTTTCTTTTGTAAGAAAACCTCACCTGAGGTCCTCTCTCCCCCTTCTCTCTAGAGTTAGCGAAGAAGAAGCTTGTTGCTTCCTTCTTCTAGTAAGATGAAGAGGAAGTCCTTCGTACTTCCTTCTTCCCTTAACAGTTTGATTCAGGATATACTGTAATCCCTTCCTCAACTGTTTATAAATAAAAAAAAGAGATTACTTTATCGATTCACCGGTCATCTTCTTAATCTTTTCTTTTTCTGTTTAAGTTTTCTGATTAAAACTTATCCCGCTGTTATATGGTATCAGAGCCACACGATTGGTTCTTGATTCTGTTAGTTGTTTCGATTAAAAATAGTCAGATCTTGTTTTTAAATGTTTCTGTAAACTTTCATTTCTTTTGCTCCACTTTTAATTGCCTGACTTGCCGTAAACCACCTATGATCGCCATAAGACCCGTTACGCCGTTGTAAGTCTCCAGGTTGGGAGCAGTTTAGGCTAAGGGTATCATTAGATCACAGGTATGAGTTTACTCAAGGCAAGAACGGTTTGAGTTTAAGCAGAATGATAAAAGAAAGAATTTTTGTTTAAACAATTAACAAAGAAGTCTCCTGTTTAGATCGATTTTACTGATAGATCAGGACCAATCGAGTGATCCTTTGTTTCAGATTTCATCTGATTTGTTTTTAAACAAATTTTTTTTTACAAAATCTAAAAAAGTATGAAGATTTTGACCAATTTTTCGGTGAAATTTTTTTCCTCTTTCTCTTTATAAACCAAATTTTTGGGGCTGAAAGGGTTAAATCCTAGATAAAATGTTTAAGGTGGAAATGTATGGGGATGGTGATCCATCTGAGAAGATGATCAACAGTGCCCTCCGGCGTCTGCACCAGCAGAAGGCGGATCTCATCAGTTATCAACAGTGATGGCCCCATCCATCATTAGTCAACAGACAACATCATTGCTGTCAGCCGAAAGTAAAGTAAAAGAATAAATTTTGCTTTTACTTTAAGTAAAATGTTTTTACTTTTACCAATGTAAATGTAAATGTAAAATGTTTCTTACGTTTTACTTTTACTTTAGTAAATTACTTTTACTTTGTACTTTTATTTCAGTGAATGTAATAGTGAATCCTGCTTGATTCAACAGTAATTTACTTTTCAATTTTCTATTTAAGTAACTCGAAGTGTTAGAGTTACTCAGGCTTTTCTTTTGTAAGTAAACCTCACCTGAGGTCCTCTCTCCCCCTTCTTTCTAGAGTTAGCGAAGAAGAAGCTTGTTGCTTTCTTGTTCTAGTAAGATGAAGAGGAAGTCATTCGTACTTCCTTCTTCCCTTGACAGTTAGATTTAGGATATACTGTAATCCCTTCCTCAACTATTTATAAATAAAAGAAAGAGATTACTTTACCGATTCACCGGTCATCTTCTTAATCTTTTTTTTTTCTGTTTAAGTTTTCTGATTAAAACTTATCCCGCTATTTGATTCATCGTTACAAGTGCTGCTACTCGAAGATTCTGGAATATCAAAAGCTTCTTCGTTACTAACGCTATTTTCAATTCTTATTAATTCTAACAATTATTCAGTATCTTTAGTTGAGATATTCAATTGGGCTAACTTTTGCTTAACTCTACACTCACTTTTAAAGTGCCCTTTCTGACCACAATTGTGACAGACAATTTTACTTTTATCAAATTTCTTTGATTTTGTAGTTGATTTTTTGTGTGTTGACTTAGGTTTCTTATAATAAGAATCTTGATTATTATTTTTATTATTCTTATCTTGATTATATCTCTTTTTACGACGTTTATGACTCTTATGCTGAGACTCAATATGTTTATTTTTGTGCCTGTGCTTTCTTCTAGAGGGAGCAACAGGGGGTAAACCATATTGTTCACAGAAGGTGCCTAACTCGTATTTAGCTTTATTTTTATCTTTACTAGCTTGCTTAGCTAATTTAAAGTCAATACACATTTTTAATCCAATTTTTTGAATATAACTTATAATATCACCGTAGGTTAAATTATCATAATCAATATATCCTAAAAATTTTCTTAATTCTTCTCTAACTTTATGTGTAAACAACTAAGGTAAACCATTAACAAATTTTTCTTTCCAAAATGGTTTATTACTATCAGTGCGCATCATAACTCGTGAAGTAAATACATCTTTATACCACCTAAAATCACTTAGGGTGGGACAAGTGAGGTTACTAAGCTGATCATGAATTCTTTCAGTGATGGTACTAGGAGTTCTAACAAAATGTTTAATAATGGTGAAAATGAAAGTATTAACTCCGTCAGGCCGACCAATACCAGCATCTTCATCAAAGATGGGATTGCCATCATCGTCCATCTGGATAGCATGAATAATTGATATTCTAGATTCTTCTGTGAGATGTTTTTCCCACCAAGACCTAAGAATACCAATAAATCCACTAGCTATTAATTCACCTATGTCCGGCTGGAACAGATGATTGAATTTTTTAATATAGCTATTAGCTACCATAGAAATATGATTTAGTTTATTAAGAATTTCTTGTTCGCTAAATCCATCAATATTCCATTCATATATTTTATTAGATGAAACAGAGAATTGTTTATCATCTATAGACAACATATAACAGATTATGTAATCTCAATACACATAAAACTAATTTCTCAACAAATTAACTATAGAACTTCAATTTTAGATAACTTAGAAAACAAAACTAAGAGCTCGAAACTTTAATCTTGATTGCTTACCTTTAATTAGCTAGATGATTATAGAAGCTTGATTAATCTTCTTCCTCTTCTTTAATTCTCATAATTTTCTTCCCAAATTACAGAGAATTCTCTCCCTTTCTCTATTTCTCTCTTCTGTGTTCTTAACCTTAGAAAAATAAGCTACGTATATTTACTTAGCCCTCAGTTACACAATCTAATAGTCTCAACATTTATAGAATATAAAGGGTCTCTAGGCCATGTTTGGCTAGAACCCAAAATCCCTTTTTTTAATTTTATTTTAATACTCCTCTATTATATGGTACATTTGTCACGCATAACCAAACCAATCTTATAATTTCATATTAAGTTACATTGTGTTTATTAATAACTTAATTTATCAAATCACTCCTTATCAACATAATAAATTTATTTAATAAATCATTCATCCTCTAATTTAATTACTTAATTAACTTAGAAAATCACCACCACATTAACATAATAATTATGCATAAATTATAAAATTATTTATCATCAATTTATTTAATTAATATCATCATACTTAAATAAATTATTCTATAATAATTTTCATTGAATATTTATTTTAATCCATAAATGTTCCATTAAAATACTTATTTTACTTGATAAATATTTTAATTATTTACGATCTCACAATCTTAACATATTAACATATTACATTTATATGTAACATACATTACTCTCTCATATCATAATAAGAATGTTATTTATTAAATTCTTATTTTAATAATTTTCAAAAATTTGAGTTATCACATATTCCCTGTTAAAACGAATATTTCCGACCAATCGAATATTTTATAACAACTTGTATACTTTGCAAAATTTATAAATATTACCTACAACTATAGCATTATATCAAATCAAGACCATAATATTCAAAAATTTATTCTGAGAAAAATTAATCTTTATTTATGAAAGTTGGGGTCTTACAGATATATCATGATTAGAAAGAAGTTTCGGTTTCAATCTTCAAAACAATATAAAGTTTTGAATGAACATGAATTAATAGTCAACAGTTGAATATTCGAACAATTGAATAACAGGTACTTAGTGGTTTGAAATAACCATGAACATTTGTCATTGTTCTCAGCATTTAAACTGGACCTTTTAATAAGTTTTGGTAATCAAGGGGATCAGCCTTTCATACCCCGTGATTTATGCTTAAACACTTAATAATCTAGCATCGATATCATGCTTTAATCAAATTTGTCCTTTTCTTAGTTAAGAGTTCTTATCATATCAATTTAATAAGAACAACTTTTTAAAACACATTTGATTTAACAAATTTAAACATGCTTGATCTAGCTGATACAATTAGCATAGATCTATCTCATAAATAGTTCATGAATGAAGAACTTTAATCTAATTCACAGTTCAATATTGATAGAACATGAATTCAATTGCACCAAGTGCGAATCTCAATAATCAATATAGATATGAATAATCATCAATAATTATTCACTAACATGCTTTTAAAATAATAACTCGATTTTGAGTTAGGGAACTTGCCTGATCGACGAGCTACGACTAACTAGCTTTAATTAAAACTCTTTGAATGACCTAGCATTGACAATGTTGGTCTACTAATTAGTATTGTGTATAATTGTACGTCTATATGCTTACTTATGTTATTATCTAGCAAATAATTCAATCACAATGTTCACATATTATAATGTACCATCATTAACCCTATAAGATATTTAATAAATCTTAGTTTTATGATTTTATAATTTTATAAGGTTTCCTTAAGTATTAAACACTTATTAGATCCTTAAACAACTTATTATAAATGTTTAATTAATGAGTCATTTAAACGATCTTTATTTATTAACTCTATCTTCATTTAATTACCATTTTATATTAGTTAAATAGTATTTAATTAATTACCTTTAGTTATTATTATATAAATAATATCTAATTACATCTATTTATTATTTAATGTTAATTAAACAATGAATAATTACATTATTAACATTATTTGTCTTTAATTATTATTTAATACTCCCTCCGTCCCATGATAAAAGTCCTTATTACTATTTTGGGTAGTCCCATGTTAAATGTCCACTTTCCTTTAATAACCAAACTTTTACACATTTTTTCCTATTATGCCCGTAACATTAAATATCTCATACTTTTTTTTATTATAATTCTCTCTCCATATTTAATACGTATGGAGAGAGAATATTTTGAATTGAATAACTAGAAAGTCACTCTCTCACCTACATTGAAAATAATTAATGACATTATTATGGATAGTTTTTTCATTTCATTCCTCTTCTTATTATGGGTGAAAAGTCCACCAGAACTTTTATCCTAGGACGGAGGGAGTATTTGTAAGACCCCGAATTTTACGAAATGAAAGTATTCAATTTTTTGATAATTGTTATTCTATTTAGTAAATGGTTAAATTGATAAAAGGTTAAAGTTAAGGGTGATAGAGAAAGAAGAAGAGAAGTCTGCTACTTCACTATTCTACTATCCAGTTTTTTTTTGAGGTAAGGGGTATTATTTATTTCATATTCTGAAGAGAAATTATTTTTCGTATTCGTATGAATATTATTTTCATTTAATATTCGTAAGGGGTATTATTTCTTTCGTATTCATGAAGAGAGTTATTTTCTTTCAATACTCGTAAGGGTTGTTATTCCATTCTTTATTATTCTGTTGGAATAACATGTCTATGCGAACTATCGCATGCATGGTGAAATTCTTCTGTTATTCCATTCTTTATTATTATGTTGGAATAACCTGTCTATGCGAACTACCGCATGCATGGTGAAATTCTTCTATTCTTCTATTCTTTATTATTATGTTGGAATAACCTGTCTACGCGGACTACCGTATGACGGTTGAAACTCTTCTGTTATTCCATTCTTTATTATTCTGTTGGAATAACCTGTCTACGCGGACTACCGCATGCATGGTGAATGACCCTTCATATTCATTATTTATTAAATTGTGGAAATGATCTGTCTACGTGGATTACCGCATGGCGGAGTGAAAATCCATTCTGACGCTTATATATCTATTATACTCATATGAGATATCATTTCTTTTGTACTCGTCATGGAATAATGTTTTCTTTTGTATTTTCCTTTTATGAGTATTATTCATGAGTTACTGTTCATGAGTTACTATTTATGGGTTACTATTCGCCCGATTATTATTCACTCGGGTATTCGGGGCACTTTTCGTGCTGGAGTACTATTCACGAATTACTATTCACCTAGTTACTATTCGCTCGAATATTATTCACTCGGGTATTTGGGGCATTTTTCATGTCAGAATACTATTCACGAGGTACTATTCTCGAAGTACTATTCACAGGGTACTATTCACGAGGTACAAAAAAATATATTTCTTTTCTGTCCAAATTATTTTTGACACATGAATATTATTCTTGAATTTTACTCTTCAAAGCAGTATCATGTTGACAATTTGGATATTTTTAAACTCTAGATAAATTTAAAGTCTTTAATATTTATCCTTGATTTCGTTTGATTAATGTTTATATCATTGTCATCATCCTTATGCTTATATTGTAATAAAAGTCATATGTGGCTTACGTGCATAGATGGACTTGGTATGATTATGACCAGGGATTATTCGGTATAATCATGATCATAATGTTACAAATGATGTGGTAAAAGTCATCATTGGCCCGTAGTGCATTGATGGACAGTTTTTTGTATGATCATGACCATGGGTTCTCTTCGGCCAAAGGTACAAAGATGAATTGTTTTATGGCATGATCATGATCGTTGATGAAAACACGAATATCCTTGGCTTGTAGTGCAGGGATGATTCAATTATGTGGTTTATTTATTAAGTTGAGTCTCAGCGATAAAATATTGATAATAAACTTTTAATTCGTAGAAGAAAGTAGATATCATGCTCTACTTGACTCTTCTAAAATACAATTGCATGTCTTTGGCCTGTAGTGCAAAGATGAACTATTAATGAATATCTTTGGCCCGTAGTGCAAAAATGAATTTATTAGTATGATTATGAACATGAACTGTGATTTGGTATAACCATGATCTTTGATGTTTCAGGTAAAGACAGGTGATGAAAATTATCTTCGTCATGGATGTGAAGAGGAATTTAGAACCACAATTATGATTATGAGTTATTCACATGATTGTGGACATGAATTATTGATTGATGTTACAGGGATAAGACAATGTTGGTGGACTTTTAACATGGAGAAGATAATAGACTTTATGGTCTATTTGACTCTTCTAATGGATTGCTCGTTCCGCTGTAACTATGGTTGAAAAGTTTTATCATCTACCATATGTTCTAAATCTCTGATTTATTACTGACGAAGGCTATTGATAATTTAATTATCTTTAGTTATGATATTCTTTACTGGGCTAGTTGTGCTCACCATTTTGCTTCACAATTCCTTTCAGGTAATAAGAGTGTAGTTGGGTCGAGCGGGGGTAACAGAGGATTAGAACGATGATCTATAGTTGTTGAGGCTCTCCTTAAACAGTATGGAAATAATTTTATTGAGAACTTTAGATAAGTGTGTTGTATTTTATACGTCATTTAATAGTTATATTTGGTGAATCAAATAGGGTGAGGAGAACCCAACTTTGGAAGGGTGTTTTGCCACTATCATACAAGATGTCTAATGACATATGACTTTGTGTTATCACAAGACAAGGTTGTGCACATCCACTTTCTGAGTATGTCTACGAGCACTACCTATATAATCTTGGAGTTTGGTTGAAATATAATTCTCAAATGGAGACAATTGAGATAATTATATGTCAAGAGAAGACTCACCATTGGATAGAACATGATAGTAATCTTCTCATTTTTCTTTGGGGACTATTGGGTCAACCAAGGATAATTCTGTGGTCATATGATATCTATCATAACTTAGATGCATGGCCTCCCATGTACGAAAGTTTCTTTGAGCATTTTCCAAAGATTTTAATTTCTAAAACAGTTATTGATTGTACTTTTATGTAAAGTACCATTGTAAAGTGTTGTGGTCGAGGAACCATGAGAGTTATATATATTTGTATTAGAACTCACAGCTTATGTGGTGTTGTACTCTGCACGACAATTCAACAGTGGTATAAATGAAGTTTGAATTGTGTATATATATATATTCTGTAGTGTGATATCTGGTGACTCAGAATGGGTCGTGTGGACCTACTTTGGGGGCGTCACAATATTAATTAAGTAATAAATAATTAATCATTTATCCTTGAATAATAAATAATTTCTTTATTTTCTTCATTAGTCTTTAATTATTCATTAATAAATGAATAATTAATTAACATTGTCCTTATTTAGTAATAATTATTTATCCTTAAATAATAAACAATTAATTCACTTCATAAGTCTTTAATTATTCTTTCTTATTAATCTAAGAATAATTAATTATCATTTGTTCTTATTTATTATTTAATATTAACTAAATAATAAATAATTATTTTATAAATTTTATGTCAATGTAATTAAGTAATTACATTATTCTTACTTAATCTTACTTAAGCATTTTTAATTATTATTTTAATATTAATTAATCAATGGTTTAACTATATTTATTAATTAATCTTAATTAAATAATCAACAATTAATTTATTAATACTATCTCTACTTAATTATCACCTAATATTACTTAGATAATAATTAAATAGTTAATTACACTCAAATTACTTATAATTAGTTTAATAATCATTTAATGGCAGTAAAAATTATAAATTAGTAACTTTTAAAATGATTTAAATGAGTTTAAACTACTAATTGCTTAATAATTATTCCCTTCGTCCCATGATAAGTCCTTATTACTATTTTGGGTAGTCCCATGTTAAATATCCATTTTCCTTTAATAACCAAACTTTTACATATTTTTTCCTATTATACCTGTAGCATTAAATATATCATACTTATTCTAATTCTCTCTCACCAACATTGAAAATAATTAATGACATTATTATGGACAATTTTGTCATTTCATTCTCTTCTTAATATGCGTGAAAAGTCTACCAGGACTTTTATCCTGGGACAGAGGGAGTACATAACTGTTCCGAAAAATTATGAATTAAATATCTTAATATTCTGCAGAATTTTAGAAAAATTTGGGTCCAAGAACCAAATCACTTGCTTGGGAAAGTAAATTTGAGCCGATCATAGGAAAAATTACAGCAAGTTCGATTCTGATTGAACCGACAATAGGTTTCCTAAAAGTTTTTGATTTTTCTAGATTTGGGGTCCTTCACTAGAACTTGAATAAAATAAAATCTACAACTCCGATTTAGGTCCAACCGATCTCGTTGGATTCGTATCTTCCCAAACTACAGTTATCATTCATCAAACATCAAATTTGGTTCTGTTTTGGACCTGGAAAATAGCCTAAAAGTGGCTATTCATGCATAAGCTTTCATAGTTGGAGTGTTTTAGTAATAAATCCATATCATGCTCATTTTTTAATATTTTTACATGCTTCCATGGGGGGCTTTGCCCTTAATTCATAGTTCTAGCATACCAAGAAACAAAATCACAAAAACCATTTGTAGATTTCAAAATGAAAAGCATGGATCACCCATTTTGAATAAACTTTTCCTAAAAACTACTTTAACTTCCTTTTACCCAAATCTCCAACACAAACTTATATAGATGAAAAAGTTAAACATAATATACTCAAGATTTATCATTCTCATAAGACTAGCCTTTTAGAACTTACACGTCCATAAATCTACCACAAGATTACATTGAACATACAAATCATAAAACTAGGGTTTGATTTTTTCTTACTTAGTCTTGTGGGATATCCTCCTTTTCTTTCCAAAGTAAGTTAGGAACTTGGGATGCATGAAATACTTCATTATCTTCCTTCCCTTAAGATCCGAACCTCCCTCCCTCTCTTTCTCTCTTTGTATTTTGCTAGTTGGGAGAAAATAGAAGAAGAAGAATGGTGGAGATAATGAAAATGAAATGAAGATGTGGTGAAATAAATATGTAATGTTGGTGATTAACTAATATCCCCCACGTTCTTTGTGTCCCTTGGATAAAAGATTTAGCCTTATCTCTTCCTAATCATGCCTAATCATGTCATTAAGGATGCTAATTAGATTTTCCACCATTAGGAGCATGACACACTTGTCCTTGTTATAAGAACTTCTATTTAAGGAATTGGATTAGGATAATATTTTTGCCTTAAAAGGCCTAATGTGGCCAGTCATATATGCCCCATATCCCATCCATTTCACTTTTATTTTAATGCACAAATTTGATTAATCAAAAATCTAAAATACCTTTAATCAAGTGGGTTAAGTATAGGCTTCTATTGGGCTTCTCCTTTACTTGTTTTGGGCTATGTATTAAACATAGTTTAACCATTTTAATATATATTACCCTAATTGGTTATTTAGGGTTTCCATTTCCAATCTTATGGAATTTAATTACATACACATATCTCATTAACTTGTAACCACTAGAATTAGGTTTAAAATTATTAATCACTTGCATAATAAAATTCTCCACTTAAGTTAGTATACATATTAAATACTAACTTTTCCTTATTATCATAACCTTTAGGTTATTTAATTATCTCACTAAATGTATAATTAGGTTATGAAGCTTTCATTTTTAATGAGATCTATATATGTACATATCCATAATTATAGTATATATGTTTATTTAGACATACACCACATCACATATGTTATTACATATCTAATCACTATATAGCACAAAGTTTTAAAAATCAATAATATATATACATTAAATGACTTGAAAATCCTAGTTGTTACAGGTCCTCTATTGAAGGTTTCATCCTTACCGATGATTTTTCTGCAGTTTCTAATGGTTCAAATGGAATCTTGAATCTGCTCACTCTAGGTAACGCATCCAACATGTGAAAATACTCAATCAACTCGGGAACATCCAAGTCAACATCTCCCAGCAATGTGTTTTCCAATAGGTTCCTATTCATGCCTCGCATCTTATCTTCATTAACCATTTTCTCAACCACATCCATCATAAAACATTCCTCCTCAACTGTAGGGAATTTCATAGCTTTGAATACATTAAATGTGACCTCTTGGTCTTGAACTTTCATAGTCGATTCTCCTTTTTACACTTCGATGAGAGTCCTCCTAGTTGCTAAGAATGGTCTTCCCAAAATAATCGGAATATCCTTATCTTCTTCATAATCAAGGATAATTAAGTCAGCTAGAAATATGAACTTGTCTACTTTCACAAGTATATCTTCCACAATTCCCCTTGGGTACGTAACTGACCTATCCGCAAGCACGAGATATTCGTTGGTTTTGGTGTCGGCAAACCCAATTGAGTGTAAACTGATAATGACATGAGATTCACACTTACAACCAAATCACATAAACACTTGTTGAAGGACATTCTTCCAATAGTGTAAGGAATGGTGAAACTATGCGGATCCTTCAACTTCGGAGGCAACTTCCTTTGCAAAACAACGCTACACTCCTCTGTTAATGCTATTGTTTTATAGTCCTCTAATTTTTTCTTTCTAGATAAAATATCCTTCAAAACGTTAGCATAACTCGACATCAGTTCTACGACTTCAGCAAATGGAATATTTATTTATAGCTTCTTGAAGATTTCCAGGAACTTGGAGAACTGTTTATCTAACTTCTACTTTTGGACCCGTTGTTGAAAAGGTTATGGTGGGTAGAAAACTGGTACAACAACTGCCGGTTCCTTAGCCACTTGTCTTTCTTCAACTATTTTTGGTCCTCTTTCTTCAGCATCTTCCCTTGTCAATGAACTTTCTGCACTTTGCCTAACTAACTGTTTTCCACTCGAATGTGTAATAGCTTGACGACACTGCTCTTGATCTCCCCTGGGATTCTTTTCGATGTCACTCGATAAAGACCTTTGAGGTCTATTGTTCAAAGCAATTGCAAGCTGTCCCATTTGAGTCTCTAGATTTTTAACTGCAGCCACCTGAGTTTTCCTTCCCGCCTCATTACCTGTTATGTATTTCAGAAGTAGCTCTTTCAAATCCGACTTCTTCTCATGTTTGGAGATAATTATTGGTTCTGATTTTGAAAATCGGGGGGTATGATGGTCGTGAATTTTAAGTCACCATGTATGTATGTACATTTTTTTTACTTTGTGTTATATATGGATACATACATTTATGGATTTCATTAAAAATGAAAGCCTTGTGACCTAATTATACATTAGGTAAGGATATTAAATAACCTAAGGGTTATGGTAACACGAAAAAGTTAGTATTTTATATGTATACTAACTTAAGTGGGTAAACTTAGTATTTCAAGTGACTAATAATTTTAAACCTAATTCTTGTAAATCTAATTAGGTTATAAGATAAAATCATATGTATAAGTAATTAAACTTCATATGATTGGAGATGAAAGCCCTAAATTATCAAATTGGGTAACATTATTAAAATTGTTGGACTATGTTTTTATCTAGCCCAAATCAATTAAAAGAAAAGCCCAAGGAAAATAAAATGTAATCCAATACTTAGCCCACTTGATTGGGGTATTCTAGACATTTGATTAATCAAAATTGGGCATTTAAAATAAAAGCTAAATGGTGGATATTATGAGGATCCTAAGTGGATTAATTAATCTAGCTTGTCCATTAGTAGACATGATTAAACATAAGGACAATGTTGTAAGGCTCCCCATTGGTTGCCACTCCATTATGCACATTTAATCATGTTTAACCTAAGGTAAGTAATAATACAAAGTGTTTTTACCTAATGGGCAACAAAATGATTGTGGGAGAATTAATAATGAATTGCCCATTACATTTTGAATGCACATCTCATTCTTCCAACACTTCATTCAGTATTCCAACATTTCATTTTCTCTCCATCTTCTTCATCTTCTTCTTCTATCTCTTGCTCCCAAGCTAGCCAACTTCAAAGAGAGAAAAGAAAGAGAGAATTTCATCCATAGAAAAAAAAAAAAAAATATAGGAGTGCTAGTTGTTTATGCCCCTAAGTTTATTAGTTACTTTGGAAAATCAAGGAAGGTAGCCACTAAGTCAAGGTATAATGTACCTTCATCTTCTTCTCTTACCTTGTTTTGATAGCTTGAGTTTTGATGGGGTTATGTACAACTACTCAAGATACACTAGTTATACATACCATCATGCATGGAACTAAGTATCTTGAGTGTTGGATCTAAGGCTTAGAGGAAGAAAATGAGCATATGTTCTCCAAGGGTGAAAACTCTTGTTTTTCTTCCACTAAATCTTGTGTAACTCAAGTTCTACAACTTGGAATTATGATCCGTCGAGAAGGGGGTGCTAGATACATGAGTTATCTAGTAAACCCAAGTGGTAGATCACAAATCTAGTAAGTTTTGAAACCTTTAAGATTATTTTTCCCAAAAGCAGTCCACTTTATATGCTAAAGCTTTGAAATCCTAAATCAGCTACTGACTTGTTTTTCATGAGGCTGTTTCGGTCAGTTCCTTGTCTTGTAAAAATCTGGAAAAATATTACAGAGGTACCTTATGAAGTTATCTCACGCGTAGGAAAAAAAGAACGGACACGTTTTGAGTTATATATTATGCGTAATGACTATTTCAGTAAAGGACTCCATAAATATTATCCTACGAATATCTCATTGTGTATACACTGGAAAATTCCAAAAATTTTTACAGTAGCTTCATATATGTTAAGAGAGCATACCCTGAAAATTTCAGAGTTTTCTAAGTAAAACTCAATTTATGAAAAATAGAGCAAGATCCAAGTGTTTTGGACACTCTAAAAATAGTAAATCATTTTCTAAAATTCTAGAAAAGTTAGAGGATCATTGTTGGTTCATATTCTGTTAAAATCCAGAAGCTGAGAATTTTTGGAATCAGTTTGCTATTTTTCCTAAAAATGATTGAGTTATGAATAAAAGGAAATAAATAGTTAAATGATGCCTTTAATGAGAAAAATATGATTTTTATGCTTGAATGCTCATAATATATTATATCATGACTATCTTAGGGCATTTTGGTAATTTATAATAATAAATATTACTTATGACCTTTTATGGATATTAAATAAGAGGTTATTAAAGGATGAACAATTAGAATAAATTATTTTATAATTTAATAAATCATTGGAATATTATTATAATACTAATAATATTATAATATGATGTTGTTATGTAAATAAAATATTAGATTAGAGTATTATTATTAAATAATAATATTCGAGATTAAATAAAATATTATTAAATGATTAATAATATTAGTAAGTGAATAAAATATTATTAAATAATTAATAATATTAGTAAAGGGATAAAATATTATTAAATGATTAATAATATTAGTAAGTGAATAAAATGTTGGTAAATGATTTAAAGTATTATTAGTGAACCAATAATACTAGAAGGTGAATTAATATTATCTAAGTTAATAATATTATGTGAATTAAAGGTAGTCGTTAATTAATAATAACACTATCTAGGCATGATAATGTTTATAAGAACTTATTGTAATGTATGATATCTATGTGATTACATAATCGATGTTATGCATTGACTAATTGAAAGACTAATTATAGGTCTCAAAGGAAGATAATTTAACTACATAGTGGATAGAAATTTATTTCGATTTTGTAACTCTGATCGAGGCAAGTTTAGAACTCAACTTGAGTTATTATTTTCAAAGAATATTAGTGAATAATTATTGATGATTATTCACGTCTTTATTGATTATTGAAATTGCGCACTTTTGTGCAATTGAATTAGATTCTCTTGCCATTGAAGCTGTGAATTAAATTAAAGTTCTTCATTTATGAACTATTTATGGGATAGATCTATGCTAATTGTACGATTAGATCAAGCATGTCTAAATTTGTTAAATCAAATGGATTTTAAATAAGCTGTTCTTATTAATTGATATGGTAAGGACTCTTGGTGAGAAATGAACAAATTTGATTAAGGCATGATATCAATGTCGGATTATTAAGTGTTTATGCATAAATCACGGGGTATGAAAGGTGATCCTTGAATACCAAAACTTTTTAAAAGGTCGATTTAAATCACTTTGAGCACCTTGGCAAATGTTCATGGTTATTCAAAACCACTCAGATTCATGTTATTCAATTATCGAATATTCAATTGTTGATTATTAATTCATGTTCCTTCACAATCTTATATTATTGTTGAACATTGAAGGCAATATTTCTTTCTAAGTCATGATATATATCCTTTGTCTTTATAAACTTGTGAAGCAAATTAGTTGCTTACTCTTGCTATATCATGACCTCTATTTTCGATTAAGCAAGAAGGATCTAATGCGAAGGACAAGGGCAAGGCAAGATCCAGGAGTAATTCTAGAATGAATGTTAAATTAGTTATTATCTAATGGAATTTCTTGTGTAAACTATTTGTATTATAAATGGTGTATTTAAAGTTAAGGTTAGAGAGACCTTGGGACCATGTTTTGAGACTTTTGTATAATGAACAGTGTATGTTTATTATTTCGAAATAGTTATAGAATGCTTATGATGATGATAGGATCGTGAGCACTGAATCTGAGGTTAGAGAACCTGGATTTGGGGGCGTCACAGGAGGCGTGGTAAAGGAAAATGGGTAATCGGGAGTTGTTTTAAAAGTAATTTGGAATTTCAAAACATGCTTATTTTAAACTATACGACTCAGACACTGTGACGAACGAGATTTTTGTAATTTAATTTGAATATTTATTGAATTAAATAAATATTTTTTGATGATTTAATTATTTGGCAAAATAATTAATTGAGAAATTTGTGGTAGATTAATTTAATTATATGTGTTACATTGATTAGATTAATGTAGAGAATTTATTATTCAAAGTATGTATTTAATTGAGCTTATTAGATTAAGCGAATTATTTAATAAGTATAATGTTATTCTAATTAATTTAATAATTAATTAGAGATTTAATGATGTGACATAATTTAAATGAGAATTTAATTGTTTGACTATGTGATTTAATGTGGAATTATTATATTTTATTTAATTGAATAAAATAATGTATATTTGATGAATTACTTAAATGGGTGTGACATTATTAAACTATATAATAAGTGAGTTAATTAAAATAAATGAAAAAGAGCCTTTTAAAGGCTAGCTAAACATGGCCCTAAGAGGAGTTGGCCAGTTAACCCACTAAGGGATTAACCGACCACGACAATGCCAATATGCGCAAGTTATATCAGTTCTCCTTTAATTTCATTATGTACATTCTCCTAAAACCCAACTAAGAGAAATACAGAGAGAGTTTAGAGAGAAAATTGGGAGAAAGTGTGAATTGAAGAAGAAAAAGAGAAGAACTTCATCATCTTTGAATCATATACGCAAACTAGCAGGGTAATTCCTTAACCTAAACTTTTAATTTACGTACTTTGAAGCTTTCAATGAAAATTGGCTTTTAGTTTCTGTAATCGGAATTTTCATGGGTAATTACTGAAGAGTTGTTATAAATTGTTTATATGCATGAATAATCTAATATATGATGTTTATAAATGGTTTTGGGTGAATTAATCTATGAACATTGGTGTAAAAGAGGGTTTTTAAGTTTATAGTGACAATATATGATTTTCAAGTCAAAATCTGAGTTTTGGTTGATGATTTGTTAGAATAATGGATGTTTATGTTGTTAGATAGAAATAATCTATTATACGTGGGTTGAAAACGAATTTTGACATGAATTGATTCATGAAACCATGTTTTACAAAAGAAGTTTGAGTTTTTTATAAAAAGTACAAAAAGGCTGATTTTAGAACAAAAATTTGTGTTCAAATCTTATTGTAATCTGTAAATTGATTTCAGAATATGTTAGTCTATTGAATTACGAAAAAAATGCAACTAAAATGACTTAATTTGGTTAAGAAATGAAGATTTGGTAATTAAATTAGCTAAACATGTTGGGATATGAAGAAAACTAGTAAAAACATGGTTTTGATCCTTTAAAATTAGTTGTGTAAGATGTTTATGTTGTTAGAATCTTGATGTGCATGCTTGGTGTTGTTGTAAGTTAGTATATAGCCTCTAGGATTGTGAATTTCTGCTTTATTAGAGAAAAATTTGGGTTGATTGGAGTAAATGCGTGAAGCGGGGTATCACAGAATCTAGCTGATTTTCACTGCGTCTTTGGCGTAGCCCTACGCTTGATGCCAAAAGCAGCAATGTATAGAATTGCGCTTCTTTGGGTATTTTGAGTATTAAGCAATAATAGCAATTGTACTTGGGTGTTAAGACTTAGGGTGGGCTTGATTTGCACCCACAAGTGAAGCAATTTGTTTTCTTTTAGTTTTCAGACCATGACATGTTGGCCTAACCTAGTCTAAGGTGCAAGATAGTATTTTAAACATGTAATGAGGTTTTATAATTAATTGTAAGCATGTGTTTAATGATTTCAAATTGTGAAGTTAATAAGTTGTGAAAAACTTTAATTTGTTAATTGTTTAAGTCTCAAAATGTGTTAAAAGGTTACATTTCTATGATAGCCTTATGATTTCAGATTGGTGACGTGATGTTAACTCAAAAGTCAGAATTTGAATTGTGTTAAGAAATTGAATTT
This sequence comes from Panax ginseng, assembly GCA_020205605.1. NCBI lineage: Eukaryota > Viridiplantae > Streptophyta > Magnoliopsida > Apiales > Araliaceae > Panax > Panax ginseng. Next base: position 65,192,458 of record CM035127.1, read on the forward strand.
AAATGAGAGCTACTGTAATGCCCCCGAAATTGGGTCCTCTGACCCCGGTTCGGTCATCACGATAAAATATAAACATCCACCTCTAAACAACATATGATAACTAAAATGCGGAATATAAAAAAAATACGTTGTTTATTTAAAATGTGTTACTAGTCCCAAGATACGATAACCTTAATATCATCTTACAAACATACCCTAAAATAGTTATTAGGGTTCATGTTACATAACAGTAGTTTAAACTAAACATAAGGTAAAGTCGACTCCTCGCAACTCTCCTACATCTTTCTTTTACCCTCATTCTTTCCTGAGGTCTCGGGCTTAGCTGCAATATAAATCGTGATATAGCAAGGATGAACAACAAGTTTGCTCAGCAAGTTTAAGTATAACAATAAAGATATATCATGGTGAATGGAAAGTATCTGACAATGAATTCAACAATATGAATATATGAAGGATTCAACAATATGAATATCTGAAGCAAAGGTAATGATTGCTTTTAGAATAACTGCTAGTCAAATATACTTTGAACTATCACACTCCAATGGAATCTGTTGGGAGAGTGCATATGTTGATTTGATGATTAAATATAAATGCTCATGATTATTTGTAAAGTCCTTCAAGGAATATTTGTATAAGGACTTAGTGATAGATCAAAGTTGTTAGGTTGATCTAAGCTTTTAATGTGTATCATTCTGTAAATGAATGTATAGATAGAGAGATCAAAGTTGTTAGGTTGATCTTGAGATGTAATAGATAGGCTTCGAAGAGATCGTAGTGTATCAAGTTGATCAAGATTACAGAAGTCAAGGCAGAACGTAGAGCTTCGAGGATCGTAGTCTGCCTGACTTGAAGGGCCTCTTCGGAGATCGTAGAGTGGTCCCAACGTTTGCCGAGCCAACTCAGAGATCATAGTGTACAAGTATTTAAGAGAAATCGTAGTGCTCTCTGCTGATAGCATCAGACCAAGCACCAAGGCAACAAGTCACCACGATCTGAATCGTAGAGTATCATCCGCCTTGTGTCAGAAGCATCAAGCCCCACGTTTTGTGTGGAGGCAAACTCCAACAAATGTGGAATGGGTTCTAAACGTTGTAGTACTCACCAGTTCCAAAGGAATAAAAGATATCCTTAGTATGCCACAAAGAAGCGTATTGAAGAAGCTAAGGAAAGTACCATTGGTAAGGGGAAAAATACCTTTTCAGGTGTTAGGTGAGAAAGCAGTCTGTTGTGTCAGTGGGCCATAATGCAATTAAGAAGATGTACAGAAAAGTCTCCATCAAAGAATAGAAATGTCAAACGCATTTAATGCTTCAACGGATGGATCCAACGGATAGTTTTCAAGATCACATATATGCAAATCAAGCAGATAAGAGAACTGAGCAAGCATTGAACAAAAACGAACAAGAACTCTCAACACTCAACTCTATGATCTGAGAAAAAGAAAAGCTTGCTCAGCTACTCAGTTTTTTTGAACAAGTGCTTAACAGCAACTGAGTAGCAACAATCAAGAATGCAACAACTACCAATCAACTAAAGTAAGAGTTCTAAGTCAGAAGGACTTGAAGAGTTCTAAGTGAACTATGAAGAGCCAAGTCTGCTGGACTTGAAGAGGTCAAGAGAGAACTAAGAAGTTCCTAGACTGCTGGTCTAGAAGGAATCTGAGTGATTCAGAAAAGTGTAAAAGACATCCTTAGTGGATTTCCTACTCGAGGAGTAGAAGAGTGGACTAGGAGCTTTAATTGCTCTGAACCACTTAAAACGACTGTGTCTATTACATTCTTGCTAGAACTGTCATATCTGCCATAACTGCTATAACTGTCTAACTCTCATAAACCTACTATCTTAAGGGAGATTAAAACAAACATTAATTTCGCTAAGTTTTAATCATCATCAACTAACAAGTTAAAATGAAAAGATTTTTTAAATATCTATTCAACCCCCCATCTAGATAACTATTGTGCCTCCGGGAACTAACAATTAGTATCAGAGTAGGTTCTATTATACAGCCTACAAAGCTTTAGTAGATCCAATGGCACACTTACCAAGTGAATCAAGAAATGAAGGAGGCAGCAAGCCACCAATGTGCAACAAAGATAAATTTGCAAACTGGAAAGTTAGGATGCAAGCATACATGGACTCAATAGATGAAGATCTATTTGAGACTACTCAAAATGGGCCCTATGTTCCAACAAAGCTTGCCCCAACCACAGACGATCCAAACAAAATATAAATCGAAGTCTAAGAGGAGTGCACTGACAACGAGAAGAGAGTTGTCCAACTCGACAAGAAGGCCAAGAACATTTTGTTTCAATCCTTAGAAGACGATCTGTTCGAAAATGTTGTCAACAGTAAAACAGCGAAGGTGGTTTGGGAAGCACTACTCATCATGCACGAAGGAACAGAAGAAGTAAGAGAAAACAAACAATCAATCCTGACACAGCAGTATGAAATGTTTGCTCATGTTCAAGGAGAAAATGTAACTGCCACCTATGAGAGATTCAACGTTCTGCTTAACTCTCTACAAGCCTATGGGAAGATCTATCCAAACAAATATCTAATCATAAAGTTCATGAGAGCCCTACCAAGCAGGTGGGATGCCAAAACCACCTCTATTAGAGAGTCAAAGAATCTTCATGAGATGACAGTTCAACAGCTATATGGAAATCTTCTGACATACAAACTGAAGCTGACTCAATGAGCTGAAACCCTATCAGAAGGAAGAAAAAAGGATAAGGGTGTTGCTCTCAAAGCAACTGAAAGTGCATCCAAGTTTAACACTGAGATTGACTCTAACTATGACGAAGACGATGATGAAGACTTTGCTATGCTGGTAAAAAGACTAAGAAGGTTCATGCGTCAAGGTAAAACTAGCAAGCCAAAGAAGGTCAGCAACTACAGCAGCCAGGAGCAAATGAATGATCTATGCTACAACTGCAAGAAGCCTGACCACTTCATTGCCAACTACAACAAACCTCTCAGAGAAGAATTAAAGAAGAAAACACATACAAAGAAGGAATACAAAGGAAACAAAAGGCCTCAGAAGAGAGACAAAGGCCTGGTAGCTGGAGGATCATGGAGTGATTTAGACAATGACTCCAATCCTGAATCTGGAGATGATGAAGAACCACAAATGGCTAATCTGTGCCTAATGGCCAAACATGCAAAGGACAAACTAAACTCCAACATACATGAAGTAAGTCTCGATGAGATATTTGACTTCAATACTTTTGATGTAGACATTAATGATTTGAGAACTACACTGCATGGCATAACAACTTATCTATATCAATACATGAAGTGATTCAGAGTTTTGTCTAAGGGTCATTCACTTCTCCAAGAGGAGAAAAAGAAAGTTCAAGAAGAGCTAGAAACAACTCTTCTAAGTACTAACTTTCTCTCCTAGCTTGAGGCTGAGAATGAGATCTTAAAACAGACTAATGAGCTCAATGTACAAAGAGAGTCCAATCTAACCTCTAAAATTGAGGAACTAGAAAAGACTATCTCTACATGGAAAAAATCCTCATCATCCATGGACTCCCTGCTCTCTAGTCAGGGAAGTGCATTTCACAGAACATACTTAGGCTTTGGGGAATCCACCTCAGAGCCATGTATGGAAAAGACAAAGGAAACTAGCACTAGTAATGCCTCAAGTTTTAGTAGAAGCATTACCTTTGTGAAATCCTCACAGAAGGAAGAACCAGTCAAACCTTGTTCTACTGTTTCCATCAATACTCCAAGGAGTAAAGGATCTCATGCTGGCCTGGGCTTCAGAAAAGAGAAGCGTAACCCATCCTCTACTCACCAACCTCTAAGGATCGTAGAGTTAAATAAAACCAACTCTACGAACCAACTTGGAAGGTACCGTAGAGGTAAAATGCACTCCTCACATTTCGTGAGACCCATGGATATGTGGAAGAAGGAAAATTAGTTTAACAGAAGAATGACTAAAGAACCACAAAAGTCCAAATGGAGAATGAACTCTCACACACACATATGCATGCATCATATTAAGTGTTTTGTGTGCAATAGAGTTGGTTACAAGGCTACAAGATGCTATTATAATTCCATGCATGTGAGACCCAAGATCAAACAGATTTGGGTCCCCAAGGGCACTAACAAAGTAGGACCCATGCAAATATGGGTACTAAAATGAAGGTTCAATGTTATGACAGGAAAAGAGCTCCACGATCACAACCTGGTGTAAGACCCCAAGTTATTATTAATTGAAATTTAATTTCCTCTATTTATCATTTTGAAATAGTAAGGGTTGATTTGATTAATGTGGTTAGTTATGGGTAAAATGCGCAAATATTTCAAATAAGCAAGTGGATATAAAATAGTCATTGTTGTCGGAGAATATTCGTTTGGTTGTGGAATATTCTTTCGTCGAGGGGAATATTAAATGCGACTGACATGACCTTGTAATGGGCCCCATAATGAAAGCAATTGGATGAAGAAAACGACAAGTATAAGTTATTTATAAATAACAGTAGCTTGTTATTCTGAATTATCTTGTTGGAATACTAAATTGGTTAAAACACGAATACACGTTGTTGAACAAGGTAGCACCGGTATTGCACCAATTATTGATTCTTACGTGCGAAGGCATTACTCAATAATTGTTACGTAATTCTTATTCGATATTTTATTTTATTGATTCAATAATTGTCTGCGTTGATTTTTTTATATTATCGTTGTTTCAATAATTGTCACTACACATTATTTTCCATTATCGAAGCAATAATTCATATTATCTAAATAATATTATTAGAAAACATTATTGGCAATGTCTAGAAAGTTACATCTAAGGAGAGGTTTGGTCACCTAATTGTGCGCCAAGAAGGAGAAATCTTTATGGAAAACCCCTCTTTCTGAGGGAACTACCGGTTGTCGAAGATTGTGATTACGTAATATTATTTGTGAATAATTAATTATCGATTTATATGATGAGGAAAATATTGATTTTATGTGGATATAGATGGAGAAAATATTTAAAGTGACAATTGTTGAAAATTGATATTTTATCTTTTCTGATAAAATAATATTTTATTATATTATTATAATATAATAATGGGGATATTTTTACAATGAATGTGGGATATATGAGTATATGAGGAGGAAGAGTATTTTTGTTGCAAAAGTTGTTTAAAACATGTTAAACATGTTGGTGGACCCATTTCTTGACTGAAATTTGATTATAGCTTGTAAAATCGCCCGTTTATGGATTTCAGTCAATTTTTGTTTGGAATTTGGAAAACCTTTCTTCTGCAAAGTTGTAGAGAATTGAATTTCCTATAAACAGTCGCGAGATTCAAATTTTCTGATAAAAGAGATATTTATTATGAATTATTGAAGTTCTGAGGTTCCAAAATAATTGATTTTTGGAAGTTTTAAATAATTATATTAACAAAAACGTTTTTTACATTGTTGGGACTCATTTAACATGTGATTAGGTGGATGATTTCAGATGCTAAGTGTGCGTAGAGAATTTATAATATAAATATTAATATTATATTAAATTTTCTGATTTGGTGTTCTAAGCATTTTCCTATAAATAGGGTGCTTAGGTTAGAATTGAAAATCACACGAAACAAAGATTTTCTCTCTTCTCTCTCTATAATATTGGCGCGATTTGTGAGTATTTTAGTACTTTGAGTATTGCTATACGGTGCAAGTTCTTTCAGCACTATATCTAATATTCCAGTCAGAAGTACTATTCTTTCTGAGGTAAGGGTTGTTATTTTCTTCTCAAATGATATTATTTCTTCAATATCATTATGCCAAAATATTGGTTGGAACTTTTTATCAAATTTGGAACTTTTTCATGTCGGGGTTACTATTCATGAGTTACTATTCACGAGTACTATTCACGAAGCGTGATGATGTTTTTTTGTGAAATTTCTATCTTTTGAGGTCAGAGTTACTATTCACGTATATGACACTATTCACGTATACGGCACTATTCACGAATACGACACTATTCACAGAAAAATTAAATTTTCTTTTCTGTGTCCAAGATTGTCGGTTATGATTCCTATCTTTGATTGGATCTATGTAGTGCAAAGATGAATATTTGATTCCAGATATATATTGATTGATGTTACAGGGATAAAATATCGGTGATGAACTTTTAAATTCATATATAGAAGATAGTAGTTTGCATTCTCTACTTAACTCTTCTAATGAATTATTATTTCCACTGCGAAGATTGATTTAAAACTGGTTGTCTATTGTATTCTATTAGATTTTTCCCTGTTGAGGACTTACGATAATTTGTTCTATATTATCTTAGTCATAATGTTCTTTCTTGGGCTAGTTGAGCTCACCCTTTTTCCTTGTTGTTCCATTTTTTTTTTTTTTCTCGGGGAGGCGAGAATGTAACGAGTACTAGTCGAGGTGTGGAATGATGGTTCTAGAAGTTGTCTAGTAGTCCTCACTATTCTGTAAAATAGTGTATTAATAATTGTAATGAGGACTTATTTGAGTGTGGATATTGTCTAGACGATAATATTTGTATTTAAACTCACAGTTTTTATGTTGTATTAATAAAGTTGTAGTTGTTTCTGTACCATGTATTTTGACAACTCGAAATGGGTGTTGTATACCTATTTTGGGGGCGTCACACCTGGTATCTGGACAGTGGATGCTCAAGACACATGACTGGGAACAAAGCCCTTCTGTCTAACTACATAAAGAAGGAAGGACCCTCAGTCATGTTTGGAGACAACGGCTCGGGCAAGATAAGAGGATATGCGTAGCGCCCCCAAATCCAGGTATCTTCCAACCCGACAAATGGTGCTATACTGCACAACATTCATAGATTCATTCAATTGAAAAGTCTCAAAGAACGAACATAACTTTTATATATTTAAAGTAATATTTACATTTCCCAAGTTCTATACCCATTACAAAGGTTCTTTGTCATAATATTAGTTACATTACAACAATAGACCTATACTATTACCAGATAGCTTAGTAATCTGCCTTAGCTTTTCCTTTATCCTTTTTCGATCCTTAGGGACATTCAGTCTTAGCTGCATTCATATGGTTCAAGCAAGAGTGAGCATAACTAGCTCAGCAAGTATAACAATTTAATAACAACATGCTTGACACATACAAATCGTATATCTCCAATAACTGAACAATAGTTATGAAGTACTATTGATAATTCAAAATAGCACTTCATCTTTTCTTTCAAAATGTTTTACAATAACAACAGTATTTAGTAAAACATTCACTCCAGTCAAAGACCTCGAGTATTCATTCTTTATTAGAAAAGGACAACCCAGAAACAAGTCCGTAAGCCCGATATCACTTACGAGCACTTCTAGGTGATCAGCCTATTGTACTCTATGTTGATCAACACTACATCCATTAAACGTATGTACGTTTAAGCATTTGGCAACCTCACGTGCTTGTCGTTTTACCGACAAAACATTTGTTTAACATTTCAGTCTTCTTTTGAAAACCATATCAATTAGTTGACGAAAGATAGCAACATTTGATAATACATGAATAGATTATCAATACATCAAGTCTAGCCAAAGGAATTGGTTTCAACTTCAACATACCTCAATTCATGTGAAAGAATACATGAACCTCAAAAACTTGTTCAGATTGAACTGAGACAAGAGTTAGAATACTTGCCTTTAGCGTCTGCTACGGTAAATTAACTTTATGTTCAAGTCGTTCAAGTCTCTACAATACATGATCACATAATGCCTTACATTAGGTCACATATAATTAAGTATGTATATGACTATATCATACCCTTCATTTCAATCTAATTGTGTATTTGATTCAGTTACTATTCGTTCTGGTTTATCATTATGCTTGCATTATATTTGACTAGGTTATCTCAACCTTTATACAACATCCTTAAGGTTTAACAATGTTACATTACATTCCTTAAGTTGTGTTTACTTCCTTTTCTTTTCTTTGTACTTAAAAACCTTCATTACTATCTTTGTTCGAGATCTGGCCATACTATGGCCAAAGATTATGCTTACATCTCGTCTTGAGTGGCATGGGCGCTCTTAATGTATTACTGTCCCGGACTTGGTGGTGCGGCGCGAGTCCTTACTTAATGGGCGTATTTGCGCACACCACTCTCTTTAGAGGATTTTGTATCAGTAAATGGTATGGCTATATTATTAATATGTACTATAGTTTCATACCGCAATGTAACTCTTGTTGTGTGCTCTCGATTCTTGTTCCCGCATGGCATGGCATGGGTATTTTTGCCTAGGGTTGGAAATAGCCACACGCGCCAACTCTGTGCACCAGATACTAAATTCATTTTGTGAAGTTTGTGAACTTCCCGGACGCATAACTTCTTCGTTAGAAGTCCAATTTGGCTCGTTCAAAAGCCTACGGTTCATAAATTACATAATCTACATGATCATTCCAGAATTTTATCTATTTGACTTCGTTTGCTAAAATTCACCTATTGGTTCATTTTTAACGAAAACGATAAACGTTCGTGAACGTTCAACGCTCGTTTCTTCGTTCTAAGTCGGAATTCGGTCATTTTTGAGTCCGCAACTCTTAAATGCCAAATATGACTTGTCTCCATTGGAAAACAATGGTTCCGAGTTCAAACACAAAATTTGACTTCCATTCCGAGAATTTTACGAATTCGACGATTATCGTCCATTCGTGCAAATTCCGGCAATTCTTTATTCTTATGATTTGTTCAACATTACAAATGAACTTCATTCATCATGTGAACATTTTAACATACTTAATACAACAATTTAGATTTATTGTTGGATTTTGACTTATTCTTCATAAGTTTATAACTTGTCAACTATAAACTACTTAAGATTTCATTGTTAATGACTTATGATAAGTTAAAGTTTCTTAAACATCATTGCTTATATGTTCTTAACATATAACTTAACTTAGGTATACATGATACATATGATCATATAAATTCTTTTACATTCATATCTTTTCTCTTAATAAGCTCCTTACAAGTTCATATTATTTTCACATAAGTTTATAACTTATGATAGCTTAAATTACTTATTACCAACTTAATTGGCTTAAGTTCATTACTTACTCATTCATGTTTCTTAATCCAACTTTTGTTATCATCCTATCATGGTAGAGATAGAAGATAATTGAGAAGAAGTCTTACTTTTGTTGTCTTGGTAAGTAGCTTGCTTCTTCTTCTTACTTATGGAAGTGACTTATTGGTAGCTTATTCTCTCTAACACTTAAGCACTTTAGAAGTGTTGGATTAATTGAACAAGTAACAAATGGCTTTTAAGCCTTCTCTATTCATATAATTTGCAAGGTTAGGGTAGATTGGTCATTAAATCATCCCACCTCCTCAAGCCACCTCCTTAGTATTCATTACTTGCTAACCACTCTCTTATCTCATACTTGGCCATTACTTCAAAGTCTTGGTCATTACTCCTAAGTCTTGGTCATCACACTTACTTGATCACCACATTACATGGTCACCACAATAACCATATCAATATGGTTTGCCCCATAGGTCATACAACCCATGGATTCTAGCTTGGGCTTGCATTAATTCACTCTTTGGGCTTTGCATTAATGACCACTAGTTGGTTCATTATTTAATAGTTTGGCTTCTCTCTTTAATTCACTTGGACTTATATTAATTCTTATCAATCTTTCCAAGTCCATTAACATTCCATAATAAATACACATATAGTTGATGCATTATTCTTGTATTCCAATTCATATAGAATTTATATATATGTATTTCATCCTTCATACAAACTTGTATAATACTTCGTATTATACTCGCTTTCATTTCTTCGTACAATACCAAGTATCATACAATTATTACTTATTCCTTACCACTTCGATTTACTTAAAGTTTACAAAATTAAGTCCACAAGCGAATTATTACATTTTCCATAACTAGATTTTTATTACATAATCCATCTTACCTTGTTATTCCATCATTGCGTATTTCTCAGAAACTCAAAATTTTATCCCGAGAAAATACCGATGAATACTGTTTTTCCGAAAATTTCTCTAAAAACTTTTATTTTCGTCTTGGAAATTCAAACACTTTAATTCATCCACGTAGCTCAAATACTACGACATTCTAACATCAATAGGTTATACAATGACAACCATCTTGATAACACATGGAATATGATTTTATTATTATTTAATTTAATAAAATTATTTTACAATAGGATCCGAATTTCTCGGTCGTTACATTCTTCCCCCCTTATAAAGATTCTGTCCCCAGAATTTCGTCTTACTTTAATCAAATAGATGAGGAAAATTTTTCTTCATCTTTTCTTCTAGTTCCCACGTTGCTTCTTCAACATCGTGGTTCTTCCATAATACCTTTACTGAGGGTATTACCTTGTTCCTCAGAACTTGTTCCATTCTATCAATGATCTGCATCGGCGACTCTTAATATGATAAGTCTTTCTCGGTATGAATCGGATCATACTCGATTACATGCTTATAGTCCGGCTTATATGGACGTAATACAGATACGTGAAACACGTTATGTATTCGTTCTAGGTCTGGAGGTAATGCTATCATATACGCTACCTCTCCCACCCGTTTTAACACCTCAAAAGGTCCTATAAGCCTTGGACTTAACTTTTCTTTCTTTCCAAAGAGTATCTTTCCTTTCCAGGGAGATACCTTTTGAAACACATACGAGCCCACCTCAAACTCTCTACTTAGTCTATGTGAGTTCGCATCCGAATTAACTTTACCACATCCGCTGTCTGCTGCACCAATTCTGGTCCTAGCATCCGGCGTTCTCCCACCTCATCCCAACACAAAGGTGTTCTGCACTTCCTTCCATACAAAGCTTCAGACGGCTTAAGATGCCTATGCTTGCATGATAATTGTTGTTATATGCAAACTCTACTAGTGGTAGGTGATCATCCTAACTACCCTTGAAATCCATGACGCAAGACCTCAACATGTCTTCTAACGTCTGAATTGTCCTTTCACTCTACCCATCAGTTTGTGGATGATAAGTCGTGCTTAACTTCAGCTGTGTTCCCAACTGCTCTTGCAAACTACTCCAAAAGTTCGATGTGAATCGTGGATCACGATCTGACACAATCGATACCGGTACTCCATGTCTAGAAATGATTTCCTTAACATAAAGTTTAGCTAACTGGTCTAAGTTATACTTAACCCTAATTGGCAAAAAGTGAGCCGACTTAGTCAACCGATCCACTATTACCCAAATTGAATCGTACCCTTTCTGCGTCGTCGGAAGTCCCACCACAAAGTCCATCGTGATATGCTCCCATTTCCATTCTGGAATCTCCAATGACTATAACAAGTCACTGGGTCGTTGATGTTCGGCCTTAACTTTTTGACAAGTCAAGCACCTACTCATATATTCTGCTATTTCTCTCTTGATGTTTGGCCACCAAAAAACTCGTCAAGGTCTTGATACATCTTAGTGCTCTGTGGATGTATCGAGTACCTCGAACTATGAGCTTCTTGTAACACTTGCTCCTTTAATTCCGCCTCATTGAACCCAAATTCTTCCTCAAATCTTAATAATTCCTCATTATCAAGACTATACTTAACCTCTTCCTTCTCGGATAACCGCTTCTTCATTTGGTTACACTCATCCGTCTTGAGTTGTACCTCCTTGACCCTTTCTATGATGGTAGATTGCATCTCCATCGCAAAGAGTAATTGCCCCAAATCACTCGGCATCTTCACTTCTATTTCCATCCTAGCCATCTCTATTATTAACTCATTTCGAGCCGTTAACATAGACAACTTTTCCCGACCCTTCCTACTTAAGGTGTCGGCAACTACATTGGCCTTTCCAGGGTGATACAAGATTTCACAATCATAATCCTTTATCAACTCTAGCCATCTTCTCTGTCTCATATTCAAATCCTTCTAAGTGAAGATATACTTTAGACTTTTATGGTCCGTATATATCTCACATTTTTCCCCATAAAGATAATGTCTCCATATCTTTAGGGCAAACACTACCGCGGCCAGTTCCAGATCATGAGTAGGATAAACTTTCTCATAATCCTTCAACTGCCGAGATGCATACGCAATAACTTTGCCATGATGTATAAGCACACAACCAAGTCCTCTATGCGAATCATCACTATACACTACAAAATTTCTTGTGTCATCTGGCAATGACAAAACATGAGCTTCACTTAATCTTTTCTTCAGTTCTTGAAAACTGTCTTCACATTTATCCGTCCACACATATTTCACCGTCTTCCTTGTTAAAATAGTCAACGAGGTAGCTATCTTCGAAAAGTCTTGGATAAATCTTCGATAGTACCCTGCTAACCCTAGGAAACTCCGCACCCTCCTCGCAAGCGCTTTCAGGTTGTTCCAAATTCATTACTGCTTCCACCTTCGCTGGATCCACTGAAATCCCCTCTTGGTCAATGACATGACTTAAAAACTGCACCTTATCTAACCAAAATTCACATTTGGTGAATTTCTCATATAACTTCTCCTTCCTTAGTGTCTCCAACACTAATCTTAAGTGTTCAGCATGATCTTCTGGCATCTTAGAATAGACTAGAATATCATCGATAAACACCACGCATTTAACTTGTCCAAATATAATTTGAAACACTGCTCATCATATCCATAAATGCAAGTGGTGCATTCACAACCCAAATGACATCACTAGAAACTCGTAATGACCATAACGAGTCCTGAATGCAGTCTTTGGTACATCTTCCTTTCTACCCTTCAACTGATGATACCCCGTCCGCAAATCTATTTTAGAAAAATACTTTGCCCCTTTCAATTGATCAAAGAGATCATCGATCCTAGGCAATGGGTATTTATTCTTTATCGTTAACTTGTTCAACTCCCGATAGTCGATACAAAGCCTTAGCGATCCATCTTTCTTCTTCGACAAACAACACCGTGCTCCCTACCAAGCAAAACACTTGGTTAAATGTACTTCTTGTCCAATAGTTCTCAGAGTGAACCATTAGTTCTTTCATTTCCATAAAGCGCTTATACTAAGATAAAGTGCCCATGAGATCGGTGTCGTTCTCGAACAAAGGTTCATCACAAATTCGATCTCCCTATCCATGCAGTAACCCAGAACTCACTTAGAAATACATCCATGAATTCGTTTATTATAGGTATTTGTTCCATGGTTGCTCCCTCTCGGGTATCAACAACATGGCATAGGTAACCCACACAACCCTTTCTTAAAAGTTTTCTAGTTTGTGTCATCGTAAGGAAACACGAACGTCTCCGGCAATTTACTACCAGAAATACTAAGGTGAGGTTGTTTCAACGCCCTGATGCTCACACATTTCTTTTGGCAATCTATAATTGCTCCATGGTTAATCAACCAATCCATCCCGAGAATTACGTCAAACTCTCCTAACTTTATCGGTATCAAATCTACCGATAGCTTACGACCACGTACATCTACGCAACAACTCCTATGAATATCTTTAACAGGAATTATCTCTTCGTTTGCTACCTTAATGTTCAAAGGTATATGCAATTTTTTGGGAAATAATTCTAGTCGTCTAGCAAAATCACATGCTATAAACGAACAAGTAGCACCGAATCAAATATGCGTTTATATTGTTGATCGAAATAATACTAAGAACTACATCCCCCGATGCCACCGCATCTTGGACCGTCATATTAAAAGTGCGGGCCATTGATTTCCCCGGCTGAGCTGGACCACTAATAGCTAACTTCCCGCTATTAGTTCCCTTATTTCCTTCTATCCCCTTCTTCGGGCAGTTCTTTGCTATGTGGTGAGTTGATCCACATACAAAGCATCCGTGATTCTTCTTTGGATTGGGACAATTAGGCTAAATGTGCCCTTCCGTCCATAATTATAACATACCGCTTTTCCTTGAGATGCACTCCTAAGTGAGTCTTCTCGTGAGGTTTTACAGCATCCATCCTCCTCTTAGAGTCCCTTGTTTTACTCCTGTATTCCCCGAGTTAAAGCCCTTCCTCTTCTCGACTGCCGCCACTTCCACTTGGCTCCCCTGGCCTTGGTCCCTCCATCAACCCCGCCTTTGGTCTTCTTATCTTTGTGGTAATCGCTAAGAGCCCTCATTCCCACCATCGACAATTATTACCTTTTTCTAGTATGGTTCCAAAGGAAGTACTTTGGAACACGAGATTTGGCTATAGAGCTCAGGTTTCAAGCCCCGCCGAACCTTCTAGCCTTTCTCACTTACATGTCCACTTGATGTGGAGAAAATCATACGATTCATTAAACTTGGCGCAAAGATCTTTGAGGAACTCATATATCCCTTGTCTCAATTCCAGAAACCTCATCTCCATCCTCCCTTGCATACTCGTGGGAAAATAGTTCTCAAAGAAAATATCCTTGAACCTCTCCCACGTTAGATTTCCTATATCGGCCCTAGCCTGGTTTGCCTCCCACCAGAAGTTGGCGTCTCACTTCATCAAATAGGTTACAAAGGAAACCTTTTGACCCTCCTCAACATTTACTATTACAAATGCTTTCTCGATTTCTTTTACCCATGTCTGGGCTTCTATAGGGTCCGTAGTTCCTTTGAACTCCGGCGGACCTACACTTTTGAAATCCTTGAAAGTAGTAGCTCGTATTACTCCAGGAATCACGGGTACATTAGCCCCCATTCTATTAAATACAACCATTAACAGATTAACGAACTCATGCATTGGATTAATCGGACCACCCTCCGGTTGATTAACATTAGCGCCCTGATTTCGTTGTCTCCTTCTTGGTGGCATTTTGCTGTTAAGAAAACAACACATCATTATTACTTTATTCTTGTTGGTTTGTTATTATTTGTAATCAAACAACAACTCATACTCATTACTCAACATATTCCATAAAAAGATTTATATTGATTCATAACTTGTAGTATAACACTACATTGTTTACATTACTCATCCTTAGCTGATTACATTACCATCCCGTAATTACTTTCTAAAAATTGGGATTTACGAAAGACTACCCTTTGTTATACAAAAGAGGGTTTTACATCACTACTAGATATATAATATTTACATATCTATTCTACTCTAAGCTATTGCTAGACTACATCTGTCGTAGGGCATTCTCGAAATCTTTCGCCGCGACCGGCAATAACATCTCATCGATAGTGTGTCGGGTCCGCCTCGCTTCTATCTCGATATCCAACTACCTCGTCATTGAAATCTACGTGAGAACTCCTATGAATATAGGACATCCTCTCCAACTTCCTCTTTTAGTCTTTAGCTCTCGCTTGAGCTCAAAGACTTCACATTTCAGCTCTCGGACCTTGTCCTTAGCTAAAACTCTATCATCATGCTCCTCTTCCCACATTCCCTCCATGCTAGTCTTGTCCTCACGAACAGCTTGGAGTTCCTCTTTCAACTCCTTAACCTCTTGGCAGTAATGGACATTCTTATCCAATACCGATATGAACAATGCCTTAATTGATTCCCCCGTAGACATTTCCTCTGTAGGTGGAACCTGGTCCTCTGTAGGTGGAACCTGGTCAAAGGACATCACATCCACCTCCTCCTCTAGCATGCCATAAAATATAGACACGTAGTCTAAATCGTCTGAGTCTCCCTACTCGATGGTCACCAACTCTGGTTCTACGGCTACTGGATTTGGTAGTATCTCTACCCGATTAACTGAATCCTCGCTCACTACATGTATATCTCTATACATATCATTTTCTCCTGACATCTACAATAAAACAATATAGTTTGATTAGTACACATCAGTAAAATAATAGAAATACATAACATAATATAATGCATTTTTATAAGGTTACTTTCCATCTTTTACTTCTTTATTCTTTCTTAAGGTTATGAATTAAGGTTCTACTTTCCCCTTAAGTTTTATAACCTAGGCTTTGATACCAACTTGTAGCGCCTCTAAATCCGGGTATCTTCCAACCCGGCATGTGATGGTGCTATATCTTGCATAACATTCATACATTCATTCAATTGAAAAGTCTCAAAGAACTAACATAACTTTTATATATTTAAAGTAATATTTACATTTCCCAAGTTCTATACCCATTACAAAGGTTCTTTGTCATAATATCGCTTACATTACAACAATAGACCTATACTATTACAAGACAAACTTAGTAATCATTTTTAGCTTTTCCTTTATCCTTTTTCGATTTTCGGACGTTGAGTCTTAGTTGCATTCATATGGTTCAAGCAAGAGTGAGCATAACTAGCTCAAATAAGTATAACAATTTAATAACAACATGCTTGACACATACAAATCGTATATCTTCAATAATCGAACAATAGTTATGAAGTACTATTGATAATTCAAAATAGCACTTCATCTTTTCTTTCAAAATGTTTTACAATAACAACAATATTTAGTAAAACATTCACTCCCGATCAAAGACCTCGAGTATTCATTCTTTATTGAAAAGGACAACCTTAAACAAGTCCGAAGTCTCGATATCACTTACGAGCACTTCTAGGTGATCACCTATTGTACTCTATGTTGATCAACACTACATCCATTAAACGTATGTATGTTTAAGCATTTGGCAACCTCACGTGTACTCGCTGCTTTTACCGACAAAACATTTGTTTAACATTTTTAGTCTTCTTTTGAAAACCATATCAAGTAGTTGACAAAAGATAGCAACGTTTGATAATACATGAATAGATTATCAATACATCAAGTCTAGCCAAAGGAAATGGCTTCAACTTCAACATACCTCAATTCATGTGAAAGAATACATGAACCTCAAAAACTTGTTCAGATTGAACTGAGACAAGAGTTAGAATACTTGCCTTTAACGTCTACTATGGTAAATTAACTTTATGTTCAAGTCGTTCAAGTCTCTACAATACATGATCACATAATGCCTTACATTAGGTCACATATAATCAAGTATATATATGACTATATCATACCCTTCATTTCAATCTAATTGTGTATTAGATTCAGTTACTATTCGTTCTGGTTTATCATTATGCTTGCATTATATTTGACTAGGTTATCTCAACCTTTATACAACATCCTTAAGGTTTAACAATGTTACATTACATTCCTTATGTTGTGTTTACTTCCTTTTCTTTTCTTTGTACTTAAAAGCCTTCATTACTATCTTTGTTTCGAGATCAGTATTGGCATGGGCACCAAGCTTTTATGCTTACATCTCGTCTTCATGGGCGAGCTCTTAATGTACGATCGTCCTGACTTGGTGGTGCAGTAGCGAGTCCTTACTTAATGGCCGCATGCGTACCACTCTTTAGAGGATTTTGGTACCGTAAATGAAATTATGCCACAATATGTACTATAGTTCGTATTGTTGCAATGAACTCTTTGTTGTGTGTGCTCTACATTATTTTGTGCCCATGGCATGGGTATTTTTGTTTAGGGTTGGCGCCATGGCCAACTACAACTCAGGCACCGATACTAAATTCATTTTGTGAAGTTTGTGAACTTCCTGACGCATAACTTCTTCGTTAGAAGTCCAAATTGGCTCGCTCAAAAGCCTACGGTTCATAAATTACATAATCTACATGATCATTCCAGAATTTTATCTATTTGACTTCGTTTGCTAAAATTCACCTATTGGTTCATTTTTAACGAAAACGATAAACGTTCGTGAACGTTCAACGCTCGTTTCTTCGTTCTAAGTCGGAATTCGGTCATTTTTGAGTCCGCAACTCTTAAATGCCAAATATGACTTGTCTCCATTGGAAAACAATGGTTCCGAAGTTCAAACACAAAATTTGACTTCCATTCCGAGAATTTTATTTAATTCGACGATTATCGTCCATTCGTGCAAATTCCGGCAATTCTTTATTCTTATGATTTGTTCAACATTACAAATGAACTTCATTCATCATGTGAACATTTTAACATACTTAATACAACAATTTAGATTTATTGTTGGATTTTGACTTATTCTTCATAAGTTTATAACTTGTCAACTATAAACTACTTAAGATTTCATTGTTAATGACTTATGATAAGTTAAAGTTTCTTAAACATCATTGCTTATATGTTCTTAACATATAACTTAACTTAGGTATACATGATACATATGATCATATAACTTCTTTTACATTCATATCTTTTCTCTTAATAAGCTCCTTACAAGTTCATATTATTTTCACATAAGTTTATAACTTATGCTAGCTTAAATGACTTATTACCAACTTAATTGGCTTAAGTTCATTACTTACTCATTCATGTTTCTTAATCCAACTTTTGTTATCATCCTATCATGGTAGAGATAGAAGATAATTGAGAAGAAGTCTTACTTTTGTTGTCTTGGTAAGTAGCTTGCTTCTTCTTCTTACTTATGGAAGTGACTTATTGGTAGCTTATTCTCTCTAACACTTAAGCACTTTAGAAGTGTTGGATTAATTGAACAATTGTTAAATGGCTTGCAAAGCCTTCTCTATTTATATAATTTGCAAGGTTAGGGTAGATTGGTCATTAAATCATCCCACCTCCTTAAGCCACCTCCTTAGTATTCATTACTTGCTAACCACTCTCTTATCTCATACTTGGCCATTACTTCAAAGTCTTGGTCATTACTCCTAAGTCTTGGTCATCACACTTACTTGATCACCACATTACTTGGTCACCACAATAACCATATCAATATGGTTTGCCCCATAGGTCATACAACCCATGGATTCTAGCTTGGGCTTGCATTAATTCACTCTTTGGGCTTTGCATTAATAACCACTAGTTGGTTCATTAATTAATAGTTGGGCTTCTCTCTTTAATTCACTTGGACTTATATTAATTCTTATCAATCTTTCCAAGTCCATTAACATTCCATAATAAATACACATATAGTTGATGCATTATTCTTGTATTCCAATTCATATAGAATTTATATACGGTATTTCATCCTTCATACAAACTTGTATAATACTTCGTATTATACTCGCTTTCATTTCTTCGTACAATACCAAGTATCATACAATTATTACTTATTCCTTACCACTTCGCTTTACTTAAAGTTTACAAAATTAAGTCCACAAGCGAATTATTACATTTTCCATAACTAGATTTTTATTACATAATCCATCTTACCTTGTTTTTCCATCATTGCGTATTTCTCAGAAACTCAAAATTATATCCCGAGAAAATAATGATGAATAGTGTTTTTCAGAAAATTTCTCGGAAAACTTTTATTTTTGTCTTGGAAATTCAAACACTTTAATTCATCCACGTAGCTCAAATACTACGACATTCTAACATCAATAGGTTATACAATGACAACCATCTTAATAACACATGGAATATGATTTTATTATTATTTAATTTAAAAAAATCATTTTACAATAGGATCCGAATTTCTCGGTCGTTACAATATGGCTCAGCTAGTAATGGTGAAGTGTCTTTCAGCAAAGTGGCATATGTGGAAGGTCTCCAACTCAACCTTCTAAGCTACAACCAACTCTATGACAAGGGTCATCAAGTAATATTCCTCAACAACTAGTGTCAAGTTAGAGATTTGAAGACATCTGCTGTAAAGCTAACTGGGATAAGAGAAGGAAATGTCTACACAGTGAATCTTAGACAACTACGCTCAGACGAGACAATATGCTTTCTGGAAAAAGCATATGAAGAAATGAGCTGGCTATGACATAGACGGTTGTCCCACTTAAACTTCAAAAGCATGTCATGACTTGCATCAAAAGATCTCGTTGTAGGCCTACCCAAGTTCAACTTCATCAAAGAAAGGCCATGCAATGCCTGTCAGCTTGGAAAGCAAACCAGAAGCTCATTCAAGAGCAAAACTGCCAACTCAATCGACAAGCCCTTGCAGTTGCTTCACATGGATCTATTTGGGCCAATTCCAACAACAAGTCTTGGAGGGAAAAGGTACTCACTAGTTATAGTTGAGGACTACACCAGATTCACATGGGTATTCTTTTTAACCTCAAAGGATGAAACTAGCTCCCAACTGATCAAGATGTTCAAGCTGGTAATGAACGAGAAAGGAGAGAAAATCAAGGCCATAAGGAGTGATTACGAAAGAGAATTTGACTTCTCAGAAATGGACCAGTTCTGCACAAACAATGGCATCAGTCATAATTTCTCAGCTCCACGAACTCCTCAACAAAATGGGATAGCTGAGAGAAAGAACAGAACTTTATTAAGGCTGGAAGAACTCTACTAGTAGCAGCCCATCTGCTTGAATACTTCTGGGCAAAAGCTGTCAACACCGCATGCTACACGCAGAATAGATCACTAATACACTCTACGATCAAGAAGGCATCCTACGAACTATGGAAAGGAAGAAAACCAAGTGTCAGCTACTTTCATGTATTCGGCTGTGCATGCTACATTCTCAACAATGGAAAGCACTACTTGACAAAATTTCAACCCAAGTCAGACGAAGGAATCTTTCTTGGATATGCCACAGACAGTAAGGCCTATAGAGTGTTCAACAAGAAGATGTTGAATGTTGAAGTCTCTATTCACATCATCTTTGATGAAACAGACTTAGACAAAATAGTGCTTCAAGACACTATGACCGACAGTGCAGACACTACGAATGAAGTCGTCGAGCTCAACACTACGATCGTAGTGCCAGACAGTGAAATCATTTAGAAAGAAAATGAGATCGTAGAGAGGCCTATACAAGACAACAAACCTCCACACCAAGAAGAAGAAATAGATCTTGAAGATATAAGACAAGAAGGTATCAGGACATATGTCCCAACCGAAAACAGATGGGTAAGAGATCACACTCAAGATCTAATCATTGGAGATCTGAGTGAAAGAGTCAAAACAAGAGCTGCCACCTAGAATGAATGCTTTTATCTAAGCTTTCTGTCACAAATAAAACCAAAGAAGATAGAGGATGCTATGGAAGACTCCAGCTGGATAGAAGCCATACGGGAAGAACTTAACCAATTTGAACGTAGCAAAGTATGGAGATTGGTACCAAGACCAAAGAGTCATCCTGTCATTGGAACCAAGTGGGTCTTCAGAAACAAGATGGATGAAGATGGAGTAATAACCATAAATAAGGAAAGACTGGTGGCCAAGGGTTACTCTCAGGAAGAAGGCATTGATTATGATGAGACATTTGCACCAGTTTCCAGACTAGAAGCCATCAGAATATTCCTTGCCTTTGCTGCTCACATGAAGTTCAAGGTCTTCCAGATGGATGTCAAAAGTGTATTCCTGAATGGAGAACTCCAAGAAGAAGTCTATGTAGAGCAACCTCCATGTTTAATCAATCCATCTCTTTCCAATTATGTTTATAGATTAGACAAAGACTTATATGGTCTTAAACAAGCACCTAGAGCATGGTATGAAACACTAACTAACTTCTTGATTGAAAATGGGTTCACTAGAGGTAGAGTAGATACCACATTATTCCTTAGAACGCATAAAGACAAAGTCTTATTGGTTCAAATATATGTTGATGATATTATTTTTGGTTCTACTGATGAAAAGCTATGTAAGAGATTCTCCAAGCTTATGCAGAGCGAGTTTGAAATGAGCATGATGGGTGAGTGAACTTCTTCCTCGATCGCAAGTGAAGCGATCGATGAAGGAATATTCATAAACCAAGCCAAGTACATCAAAGATTTACTTAAGAAGTATGGCATTGAATCAGCCTCTCCCATGAAAACCCCAATTGCTCCTGCAACAAAGCTTGACAAAGATGAAAAAGGTAAAAGTATTTATATAACTCAATACATAGGTATGATAGGCTCTCTTTTATATATAACTACCAGTAGACCAGAGATAATGTTTGCAACATGCATATGTGCTAGATTTCAGGCTAACCCTAAAGAATCACATTTAACTGATGTAAAGAGGATTTTCAGGTATCTCAAGGGTACACCTCACTTGGGGCTTTGGTATCCCAATGAGTCCTCATTTGAACTAACAGGATACACAGATGCTAATTTTGCAAGTTGCAAAATTGATAGAAAGAGTACCAGTGGCACCTGTCAATTGCTAGGAAACAGACTTGTGTCCTGGTTTAGCAAGAAGCAAAACTCAGTATCTACTTCAACCACAAAAGCTGAATACATTTCTGCTGGCAGCTGCTGTGCTCGGATCCTATGGATGAAAAATTAGCTAGCTGATTATGGGTTTGATTTCAAATCCATTCCCATTCACTGTGATAACACAAGTGCCATAGCAATAACTCATAATCATGTTATGCATTCTAGGACTAAGCATATAGAAATAAGGTATCACTTCATTAGGGATCATGTGCAAAATGGAACTATATCTTTACAATATATCCCTACTGAAAATCAACTTGCTGATGTCTTTACAAAACCTCTAGATGAATCCAGGTTAACAAGTTAATAAGTGAGCTAGGAATGCTTAATTTACAACCATGAAATATATGCTCTAGTATGTGCTAACAATATAGATACAAAGGCTATGGTTGAAATCGTATACATGATCAAGGGAAGTCCACGATCGTAGAGCTGAAGTGACATGAAAGAAAACGATCGTAGCATAGACTCAACAATCGTAGTGCAGAGTCAACGATAGAAGAACCCCATCAACAAAAACAAAAGGAGCATCATGTGAAGATAAGTTTCAAAACAAAGCAATCTCTCTGATAAGCTCCTCAAGAACAAACCTAACCCTTGACTAACTCCAAGAGGTTGGCCCTTCCTGAGTTACCTTAAAAGAATGCTAAGTCAAAAACTTATCACAAGGATTCGGTCAGACTCGACGATCGTAGTTCAGACACGACAATTGTTGGAACAGACCCGACGAATGCTGGAGAGACGCGACGAATGCTGGACAGACTTGATGATCGTAGCTCAGACACGACGATTGTTGGACAGACTCAACGATCGTAGTTCAGACTCGATGAATGCAAAGCAGACTCAACGATCAAAAAAGCTACCTCAACGATCGTAGTCCTCCCTAAGGACACATCAGCTCTGCAAGAGCTAAGGGCAAATTAGTACAATCATTCTTAGTCAAATTCGTAGAGCAAGGCAGAATTTGACACCTGTCCCACTAAGCAAAATGGAGAGAGGGAAGTTACTTGTACCATTTGAAAGCGCCTTTTTGAAATCAGAAGTTCAAAAGCTTATCTCTCTCCTTATCTTTGCAAGAAGAAACCCTAAAGCATCAAGAGAGCTCAAACAACCATACACTACAAAGAAATCAATGGCAACTTCCAATGTCATCTCTGGCCACAGACTATGCTTCGATGAGTTCAAAATCGCTGAACCTAAATTTCAGAAGACTCTGTCATTATTGAAGAAAGAGGGTCTCGAAAAATCTCGGGATACAGACACATTGATCTACCCCAAGCTAGTTAAAGAATTCTACAGGAATGGTGTGCTTGAAAATGACGCCATCACTACGAAAGTAAGGGAAATGGAAATCAGACTAAAGGCTGAAGATATCAACCTAGCCCTAGGTCTCAAATCTGAAGGGTATTCGTTCATAGATGGCATAGACTTCCACGAGAGGAACATATGTTCCCCTCTATAAAAGGATACAAGAAGAAGGAGTTTCCTCAGAGGTATGAATTTTTAGCTGATATTGTTGAAAAATGTATATGTTGCAAGAGTTCTGGTCATGATTCTATGAATGAAGTATAACTCAAGCTCATGACTGCCATATGTTATGGAATACAACTTAACTATGGAACTCTATTGCTTGAATGGATTGGAAAGTGGATCACCAACTCAAGGAAGTCAAAGAGCTCTCAAAAGATGCTCTACGGGCGAATTATAAGTATCATTCTACAGTCTGCTCTGGGTGACAAAATTGGGGATGAAGAAAGAGAAGCTATCAATCCAAACAGACGAATGACCCAGCAACTATTCGTGAACCGGAAAAGGAATCCGAGAGAAAATGTGCGATAATGTCCGAATCCAAGTAGTAGAAGCTGGCGATCACGAAGGAGACAGGATTCCGGGAAAATATATGTTGTCAAAGAGACTGAAGAAGAAGAAGAAGAAGAAACAAATAAAGAAGAACCCACTACCCTGATCAAAAAAAGCAAGGGCAAGAGGAAGTTAAAGGCCAGCATAGCAGAGGAACCCCAGGGATCCATAACTGATAAACCTGTAGAGTCCTCTGACATTGAGACTCTAAAGATCCTGAGAAAGAAGCAATAACAGGCTGAGGCAGAAGAAGATAGAGCTACCATATCTCAGTTGCTGAAGAAGAATAAGATCAGCCACAAATCCAAAAGGCCATCTATCTCTTCAATCGTAGAGTCTCTACTGATCGTAGAGACCAGACCAAACACATCAAGTAAGGAAGTAGCTGCATCAAACATTTTGGCTGATCAACAGGACAAAGCTAAAGTTCAAGAAAGTCCTGAGGTTGTGGCTCAGCCTAGAAAACCAAGAAGAAAATTGGTCAAGAAATATCTTCTTGTCAATGAAGAAGTACTAAAAATGGAAGACAAAGAATTGGCTGCTGCAAAGGAACCAGCCAAAGAAAGCCAAAGAGACAAAGCTCAAGCTGAGGGGAGCTCTTAAACTTACAAGAAGATGATCAAGTTGAGGGGGAGCCTCATGATATCCCCTTGACAGAAGAAGTTGCTCCTACAGAAAATGAGGGAGAACCAGAGCAAGAACAAAATGAAGTCATATATTGAGATATTGGAATCCCCAAAAGAAGATAGTGAAGAAAAGGGAGAAAAAGATGATGATGACCTTGAGATTACAGGTGTGGGCAATGATGGGTATAGGAGTTATCTCTACAATCAGACGTTCTCTTTCCTACCCATGCTGCCATATCATCAAGCCCAAATCCTAAACTCATGGAAGCACATGTTTTGGAGCTTCAAAGAATATCCAGCCATCACTGTGCTAGCTCATGGATTTCCAGGCACCTTCAAATTTGTCAAGAAGCTCATCACAAATAAACCCTCCTCAAGAATGGTTCATGAGGTATTAAATATCCTAATCCTTTTCAGAGTAAACCATTATCCACTATCTTTTTTTGGCCAATTTTATGAATTTCCAAGCTGGTTGGAAGTGGTTCTAAATCTACCAAGTCAACTCCCAGTTACAAAATCCCAAAATTCTGTAATTGATGAACCAGATATTCCAAACTTCATCTTGATTCCAACTCCCATCATCTCTACGATCACTGACTCTAGCCCCATCGTAGAGTCCCAAGGAGAAATCGTAGAGCCACCTATTCCAAACACCCAAACACAGGCCCCTCCATCAGATATTCCTTCTTCATCCTCAAATGAATACTTCAACCTTGATCTTGCCCTCTACTCACTACAAGATCAATACCAGAGATAACCCCCTTCCTCAAAAATTCCCTAACTGAATGAAATTCTTTCAGAGTTGTCCACAAAAGCTGACTTGTCAGAAATGTCTAAGAAAGTGATCAAGGAACTCGATGAGAGTCTTGAAGAACACACTGACCTCATTCAGCTGAGATTAACAACAATGATTAATGCTGCCAATTAACTCCCACACTCCCTAAGCTCTACGCTCTCTAAGACACTTAAAGAGTTCGTCAAGCACATAATTCAAAGCATAAAGGACCGGGATGACATTAACTTTCTAGCAGCCAAGAAACACAGAGAAGTTGTCCTTGCCCTACAGACAACTTAAGAAAATCAGAATAAAAACATGTTGGAAAGCTTCCTCAATCTACAAACTACCGTCAAA
Source organism: Panax ginseng (assembly GCA_020205605.1). Lineage (NCBI taxonomy): Eukaryota > Viridiplantae > Streptophyta > Magnoliopsida > Apiales > Araliaceae > Panax > Panax ginseng. The sequence goes on from CM035127.1 coordinate 65,218,051, forward strand.
GAATTCCAAAAATTCTACGTCAGCAATGGTCAACAAACTGACAACATTCTATCCATTCTACAACAAAGGGAAGCTCGGTCTGAAGCTCTAATCGAAGAAAATCGAGAGGACATTGCTCAGACCAAAAGTCAGCTCAACGAGCTTGTCCAAGGACTGGATCACCTCTCAACAGACATTCGAACCCTTGATGCTGACATAAAGGGGGAGAATAAAGGAAAAGGAGAAGGAGGCCAGGGCGGAGGCAGAGGAGCTCAAGGAGGCCAGGGAGGCAGAGGAGGTCAAGAAGGCCAGGGCAGAGGCAGAGGAAGGAGTCCTCCTGCAAGACAATTCCACCAAAAGACTCCACGATCAAGCAATCATACTTAATGATCTGATTAGTAGGAAGTCTTAATGGCTCAACCAATAAGTAGTCAAGGGCCAGCTACCAGCTCACAAAATGTGACCACTACAGGCCTAAGAATGCGAATTGGAGATCCTGCATTCATGAATAGGCATGATCACAACCCAAGGATAAGCCCGAGAGAGATGGAAGAGATAGCCAGAAGGAATGAAGCAATCAGAAAAAGAAGGGCTGAGGAGTGTGCCAATCCTTCACGCAAAAGACCAAAGAAATAGAGATAAGTGAAAGTTTAAATTCTTATTGATGTAAAGCTAAATTGTAATACTCTTCAAACATCAATAAATTCATGCTTATTCTATAGAAATTTCAGGTTCTCACTGAAATACTAAGTCATATTTACTTTCCTGCAAATGCATCTAGAAATTAGAAATCATGACAACAAATCTCCTTGATTATGTCAACATCAAATAGGGGGAGATTGTTGGGAGAGTATATATGTTGATTTGATGTTTAAATATAAATACTCATGATTATTTGTAAAGTCCTTCAAGGAATATTTGTATAAGAACTTAGTGACAGATCAAAGTTGTTAGGTTGATCTAAGCTCTTAATGTGTATCATTCTGTAAATGAATGTATAGATAGAGAGATCAAAGCTGTTAGGTTGATCTTGAGATGTAATAGATAGGCTTTGAAGAGATCATAGTGTATCAAGCTGGTCAAGATTACAGAAGTCAAGGCAGAACGTAAAGCTTTGAGGATCGTAGTGTGCCTGCCTTGAAGGGCCTCTTCGGAAATCGTGGAGTGGTCCAAACGTTTGCCGAGCCAACTCAGAGATCGTAGTATGATCTTGGAAATGTAGAGTTTACAACTCAAGCAAGCGAAGATCGTAGTGTGCAAGTATTTAAAAGAAATCGTAGTGCTCTCTGCTGATAGCATCAGACCAAGCACTAAGGCGACAAGTCACCACGATCTGAATCGTAGAGTATCATCTGCCTTGTGTCAGAAGCATCAAGCCTCACATTTTGTGTGGAGGCAAACTCCAATAAATGTGGAATGGGTTCTAAACATTGTAGTACTCACCAGTCCCAAAAGCATAAATGATATCCTTAGTATGAAATAAAGAAGCGTATTGAAGAAGCTAAGGAAAGTACCATTGGTAAGAGAAAAAACACATTTTCAGGTGTTAGGTAAGAAAGAAATCTGCTGTTTCAGTGGGCCATAATGCAATTAAGAAGATGTGCAGAAAAGTCTCCATCAAAGAACATAAATGTCAAACGCATTTAATGCTTCAACGGATGGATCCAACGGATAGTTTTCAAGATCACATATATGCAAATCAAGTAAATGAGAGAACTGAGCAAGCATTGAACAAAAACGAACAAGAACTCTCAACACTCAACTCTATGATCTGAGAAAAAGAAAAGCTTGCTCGGCTACTCAGTTCTTTCGAACAAGTGCTTAACAGCAACTGAGTAGAAACAATCAAGAATGCAACAACTACCAATCAACTAAAGTAAGAGTTCCAAGTCAGAAGGACTTGAAGAGTTCTAAGTAAACTGCGAAGAGCCAAGACTGCTGGACTTGAAGAGTTCAAGAGTGAACTAAGAAGTTCCTAGACTGCTGGTCTAGAAGGAATCTGAGTGATTCAGAAAAGTGTAAAAGACATCCTTAGTGGATTTCCTACTCGAGGAGTAGAAGAGTGGACTAGGAGATTTAAGTGCTCTGAACCATTTAAAATGGCTGTGTCTATTTCATTCTTGCTATAACTGCCATATCTGCCATAACTGCTATAACCGCCTCATTCTCATAAACATACTATCTTAAGGGAGATTAAAACAAACATTAATTCCGCTAAGTTTTAATCATCATCAACTAACAAGTTAAAATGAAAAGATTTTTTAAATATCTATTCAACCCCCCCCCTCTAGATAACTATTGTGCCTCTGGAAACTAACAGAGCTAATTGACCCTTTGGTTACTGGCTACAGAATAAGTATTTGAAGGGATCAGCCTTGCGTACACCATGTATATGCATAACATTCAAATATGTTCTTTGTATCATATATTAGATACCTGGGGTACTCCCCTATCATAGAAGGGGTGTTTTTTTAGTCTAAGAATACTTACCATCAATTGGTTTGGATAGCTTTTATAAAACTTCATATACTTGTCTGACCGAACAAAGGTTCAGACTCTATCTGACACAGTTCAAGAATTATAGAACTTTAAATGAGGTACAAGTCCAAGACTATACGAACTCAAGTGCACTAAGTGCGAATATCAATAATATCAATGTGAAATAATTGTAATGTAATTAAACCACTTAATAGTATGCTTGGAAATAAAGTTCAAGCTTAAATGAATAACTTTCAATTCAACAATAACCTGCTCAAATACAATATGATAAGGATAGGAAACTTTCACAAAATTCAAAGTTGTGTAAGTTAGGAAACTTGCAACACAATAAAATAGTGTTAGAATACTTGCTCAATATAAATTTGAGTAAGGTTAGGGAACTTGCACAATCAAAGAGTGAAGTTCAAGGAAACTTGTTTGTTTGCTCAGCTACAATTTATTTCTAGCTTTTATTAACTTGTATTAAAATGACCTAACATTAACAAGTCGGTCTTTCCAATTAGTATGTGTAAACTAATATGAGTCCACACTTACATGAATCAAATCATCACCTATCATGCTTCTATACATGTGTCATTACATTACACGATTAGTTTCTAACACAATATGTCATGGTTGAAATCATTATTGACTTTAAAGTGGTAAACACTAATTCATCATAGAATTCTTTCAATAACATGCCTATTATCACATGCATACTATACTGGACAAGTATTATAGATTAAAGTAATCATATACGCATGCATCAGTTCTCAATTTATTTATAGAACTCAGACCTCATTGCAGACTGGTGCGGTAGCGCTTAGTTTGTACTAAGGAGTGGCGCGGCCGCGCTGCTCCTAGTGCAACCCAAGACATGGCTGATTCTGTAGAAGGTCAGTGTACTCCCGTATTACACATATATGAATAATCATGCACAACAAACATTATATGATGTGAATAACTAAATTTAACCCTTCATCAAAACATAACATACGTCATTATTCATTTTCATTTAATCAAGACTTCACATGTTAAGCTAACAATCATGAAAGCCACTTTACCTACCACACATCATACTTTCATATTCATACATGTTAGACATCAAAAACATACTTACAAGTTCTCAACTTAATGTATATATAGTTTATCAAGTTCATTTTCAAAACTTTAAGACTCTATTAGTAAAACTTCTTCAAGCATACAAGATGAGTTTGCATAGTATAATTCATGCTTTTCATATGCATTTATGCACATACTCAAGTTATTTACATATGTTCACAAGGTCAGATTGTATATTACTCTATGTATAAAATTTCTAGTTTTCAAATCATTAAGACTTCTTCGAATAATCAAGTCAAAACAAACCTATTATGGCTTACTATATACATAACCACCTTAGTCCACATGTTCAGGTCATTTATATATATATATATATATTAAATTCAAAGTAACATGCTCAGAATGGAACATGATCACAAAAATTAGTACACATGACTGGCAGCAGGCGCGACCGCGCGGTCATGTACTATAGAAGTGGTGCGGTCGCGCCACTTCGAGCAGTATGAAAAATAATGGCTCTGCATTTGCAGAGCCTTAACCCAAACCATGCTAAAACTGCAACCAAACTAACTACAATGCTTTTAAGCATGCAAACCACCTCAGACAACACAATGACATGTTATTCTACATCAATTAATAGAGAATTCTTGAGAATTGTAATAATTTGCCCAAAACCCAATTCAAGAATAAAATAGGAATTATACATCCTTGAAGCATAGATTGATTAATTACTCCCTTCTAAGATTGCTAACCTCTTCTTTAGACCACAACTCACTCAATGCTCAGCCACACCCACTCTCTTTCTACACTTATCAGACAAATTCTTTAGCAACTGAGAAATGAAGAAGGAGGGCTATATATAGAGAACTCATTGTCCAGACATTGCTCTTACACCATGGTTTGATTCAATAGAGATTGGGAAGAAATGTTGGGTATAGAAGGGTTGGCCACCTGCCAAATCCTAGCCATCATCACTTCTAATGCTATGAAGCTGAAGTTTTACGCAATGAAGAAAGTAGCACACTGTTTATGTAATAGTGGGACTCTCAATTTGGGAAAAGAGTAATATCTCAGCAATAAGCTTGGTTTGGATACTTAAATTCCCAAAATATAAAATTAATGTGTTAATGCTACTACACAATGGAAAGTTGGGGATTAATTATGTACTCACATGAATGCAATAAATCTTACTATATAGTCTATATTTATAATATATAGACATATTAATGTGACACATTGTACTATATAAAATGTATAGTTAACTACCATATAATAAAGGTTCAATGTATTGCATGCTTGCACAAATTAATCAAGTAAATATAATCATATTATATTTATTAATCTCTTACTCATTAATTATTATTTATTCATAATAATTATTAATTAACACATTATCAATTAATTTCTCATAATTGCAATTAATCAATATGTTCACATCCTGTCACTATATTCAAATAAATTGAATATTTAATTAATAATCCCATCAATCCTTTGATATTAAAGTTTCTAGGTTAGTCCACCAATTTAAATAAAATATTAGTGACTCCCTTTAATCATTTCATAATTTCACATAACCACATAAAGTTTAAATAACCTCACAAAACCAACTTATTAAAATTAAATCACATATTTAATTAATAAGGAGTTTAAAATTCACGGTCATTACAACCCTTCCCCCTTATAAAAATTACGTCCTCAGAATTTCAAAAATAAGATTACTCAAATAAAAACGGATAATTCGCTCTTATTTTCTCTTCTAGCTCCCACGTAGCTTCTTCGACTGCGTGATTCCTCTAGAGGATTTTAACGGAATGGATGATTTTATTTCTCAGCTTCTGTTCATTCCTATCTAGTATCTGGACAGGAACTTCCTCGTACGATAAGTCTTTCTTGACTTGGATTGGTTTATAGGAGATAATGTGCTTGTAGTCTGGTTTAAACGGCTGCAATACTGACACATGAAATACATTGTGAATGTGCTCAAGTTTAGGAGGTAACGATACCTCGTACGCCACTTAACCGACTCGCCTCAAAATCTCGAACGGTCCTATGAACCTAGGAAGGATGAGCAACAAGTTTGCTCAGCAAGTTTAAATATAACAATAAAGATATATCATGATGAATGGAAAGTATCTGACAATAAATTCAATAATATGAATATCTAAAGGATTCAACAATATGAATATTAGAAGCAAAGGTAATGATTGGTTTTAGAATAATTGCTAGTCAAATAGACTTTGAACTATCACACTCCAATGGAATCAATAGCTAATTGACCCTTTGGTTACTGGCTACAGAATAAGTACTTGAGGGGATCAGCCTCGCGTACACCATGTATACGCATAAAATTCAAATATATTCTTTGTAACATATATTAGATACCTGGGGTACTCCCCTATCATAGGAGGGGTGTTTTTTTAGTTTAAGAATCCTTACCATCAATTGGTTTGGATAGCTTTTATAAAACTTCATATACTTGTCTGACCGAACAAAGGTTCAGACTCTATCTGACACAGTTCAAGAATTATAGAACTTTAAATGAGGTACAAGTCCAAGACTGTACAAACTCAAGTGCACTAAGTGAGAATATCAATAATATCAATGTGGAATCATTGTAAGGTAATTAAACCACTTAATAGTATGCTTGGAAATAAAGTTCAAGCTTAAATGAATAACTTTCAATTCAACAATAACCAGCTCAAATACAATATGAGAATGATATGAAACTTTCACAAAATTCAAAGTTGTGTAAGTTAGGAAACTTGCAACACAATAAAATAGTATTCGGATACTTGCTCAATATAAATTTTAGTAAGGTTAGGGAACTTGTATAATCAAAGAGTGAAGTTCAAGAAAGCACTACAAGAAATCACACAAAAAATGAAGCTAAAATTTGTCACATAAAATTCATTTTTCGTCACTAAAACGTTTGGTGACAATTGTTAATCATCACAGAGACCGTCACCGTATGAGCGTGATATTAGGTTTATTTGACACTATTTGATGTCGTCACTAAATGTTTTAACTTATGGTGACGATCTACATCATTATCACTATAATTAATTACTTTTAGTGACGTTAATAGCGTCACTTTTTGAATGAAACTTTCGTCACTATATATTATGTTTCGTCATCAAAACTTGGTGCATTAAATGACATAAATCGTTTTTCGTCATTAAATGATATTATTTTAGAGACGAAAATATGTTACTCTATTTAAATCATCTAATTTTAATGACGACAATATTGTCATATTTATGATTATTCTTTCTTCATGTTATTGTGTTTATCGTCACCAAAAATAAGAAAATAAATGACGACAGAACAATTTGTCACCTAATAATATATTTAACATGACAATTATGTCGTTGTCATTTTATATTTTAAATAATATTACAAAATAATTTGTCACGAAAGTTATTTTTTGGGACACATTTTTCAATGTCACTAATTGAATAGTTATGGTGACGATACATCTCGTTACAAAAAGAGTTACTAACAGTGACAAAATTAGTTGTTGTGACTAAATGAATATATAACAGTGACGATATAGTTTGTCACTAAAGATTTAATTTGTATGACACATTTTTCTATGTCACTAATTGAATAATTATGGTGACGATAGAACTCGTCACATAAAGAGCTATTAATAATTACAAAATTAAAAGGCATCACTAAATAATATATAATAGTGACGGCATAACTTGTCACCAAATAGTTAATATTAGTGACAATATCAGTTGTCATAACTAAATGAACATATATAATGACAATACTATTAATTCTAAAGAGTTAATATTATTCGTCATTAAATTTTAATTTTCATTGACCAAATATTATTTGCCAATAAATGATTATAAATCGTGATGATGTGGTGGTCATATTAAGTTGTTCGACATTCAAAATGTATTGTTACATTAACAATTTTCAATAAAAAAAAATATAATACATTTAGTGAGCTTTTTAAATCAACTTTACACCTATATATAATATAAAAGACAAAAGGCAATAAACATTTAAAATAAAAAGTAATTATCTTATAAAAAATAGTAGATTCACTGATTCAACAAAATACCCAACTAGCTAGGCAATAAACAGTTGCTTAAATAATCTAAGTACCACAAAACCAAATTATATAATCCAAAAAGCTAAAATTCTAAAATCCATATCCCAAGAAAATGCTTAATTAAAACCTTCAACCTTGTGGTTATTGACCTTCCAGAAAAAACTCTATCTGCAAATCAAAAAAAAACATATAGACATAAATCAATCAAATAGTTATGAAATTAAAAAAAGTGTATATAAAGAAAGAAATATTTAAATAAGAACTATAGCTATAGTAGCATTATAGCAACCAAAATCAATATCCATAGAATTTAGAGGATCCGCATAATCGGATTCTGGTTGAAGCTATAATATGAAAATAGACTTGAAGAAAGTTGTCCCATGTGTAGAGAGATATATTTATGAATCCCAAAATATGAGAACTATTAGAGCAAGTTTGAAACTAACCAAGAAGCTTGAGGAAGGGGAAGCAACCCAAGAGCTCCTGCACAAGTGAAGAAGTAATTATGTCAGCACTAAAAATTAATGTGAAGTAATGAGCACCATTAACGAAAAATATTGAACAACTATTAGTCAATCATCAGCAGCACTAAAGTTCTAATAGTGACATAGGAACACAAATGGAGTATCATCATCAAAGCACATAACAATCAACTATAGGTGAATAAAGAAAACCAATTTTCATCTACTTTAAACTAATTTTAAACTAATTTTTTGGGAATGAAAAAAAAAAGCCACATACAGATTCATCTTCTACTATCATTACTTCAGAGTTCTTTATTCGCTCATTTATAAAGTTGTTCTTAATATCAAAAATCTTCATTAACACAAATTCAACCACGAAAAGCAACAATTGAAAGCTTAATTGTAGTTTAAAAGTATATATTACTTACACGATATTTTTCTCTAGTATATATTCATCCCATTAGCAGCCATAAATGCAATAAGTTTGTTGATATTTACACCTTGATCAACCAATTGAGTTTTCAAATCAGACACTTCAGTCTCAAATTCAGCCACTTGTGTCTTAAGATCATTTACTTGAGAGTTAGACATTTGTAGCTTTTGTTGTGTATCTTGAAGTTCCTTTTGGACTTGTTGGGTAGCTAAATTAGATGATATGATGCGCCTGCTTGGAGGTTTTGGACCATACCCAATGCCTTTAATGTAACCAGATCCATGGCCAAGAACCTCCAAGACTATTTCATCTGTGTTCTTCTCAGATCCTTCTTCTCAATATTGATCTCGCTTTTTTTTTCATCAACTCCTATTAAAACACATGGATGTAAGAAGGTATATACATTTATTTACAATCATTAACATAGAAAAGGCTGGATTTTAAACAAATAGATACGAAAGTTACCCAATTCTCTTATGCCACTTTGGATGACCAACCCTTTTCCTCTGAATAATGCGTACGTTTATACAAATCAATCTTATCACAAGGATCTCCATTTAGCCCCTTTTGAGACTATGACAAGAAAAAATATGCCAAATACATTAGAATTATGCATCAATTAAAGGTTATTTTTTTTGCTAAATTTAAACTATATTAAACGGAAGAAAAAAAGATTACAACCATATTTGGCTTGATTGCCCCAATTACCTCATATCAATCCCTAACATACAATGTCTCTTCATATAACTTCTTTATTTTAGATTACAAACTAATTAAGTTTTCGTTATATGCATGTGTGTATTTAGGAAGTTATAAATCAAACTTCATGATTCTATCTTCAAGTTACAATATAGGATTTACTAGGATATTTTAAGCTGTTATGACGATTTGTTATTGTCATTGCCATCGCCTAAAGGCAACATTTCTTACTTCTTAGTTGTTATTGTCGTGTACACTCAAGATAGCCATAGCATAGCAGACCCATACCGGTAGAAAAGTAGGATAACATTAACACAAAGTTTACCAAACAAATCCCAAACAGATCTAAATTGGGGCAACAAAAACCCTTCCAGCAAAACAAGATCCAAAAAACTCCCATAAGACCCCAATTCCATATCCCAAAACAAGATATATTCAATTAAATGTTATTAGAATGAAAGTAGTACAAAAGTACAAGTTTAGAACACTTACAATCTCATTTCGATGAACAGTAAATGGCTTTTTGCCTGAAATATGTGGAGCTCTCACCTGTTTTCTATTCCCAACATTCACAAAACTTGTGTGCTATAAAAACAAGAACAATGACATTGTAAGCAATGTTACAAACTTATAGATATAACCTAAACACTGAACCTTAACATTTAAACATGTTAAGTTTTTGTATTATTACCTTAAATTTAGGTGTTTCAAAATAATCACACAATGCTTCCCATTTTTTTTACAAGGACAAAAAGAAGGCTTGTTATTCTTAGCCTCTACCAAAGTTGCAAAATTCTTGTAGTGCATATAAGACCCCAACTTTTTGAATAAAGATTAAATTTTCTCGAAATATATTTTTGAATATTATGGTGTGGATTTGATATAATGTTATAGTTGTGGGTAATATTTACAAATTTTGCAAAGTACGCAAGTTGTTATAAAATATTCGATTGGTCGGGGAATATTCGTTTTAACATGGAATATTCATACAACGACACAATCATTGGTGGACCCCCACAACAGAATTATTGTCGGATTGAGAAAATGACAAAAATACTTTATAAAAATAACGGCGGAAGTTTTACCTTTAACTGTTGAAACACCCGGTGTTAAAATTACGATATTTATGGTTGCATAGTAAGTAGTACACGGTATTGATTATTGATGCTTACGTGAGAAGTCACTTTCGATTATACTCAATTATTGCTACACGATAATTCTTTGCATCATATCTCTCATATTATTGATTCAATTATTGTCACAGATCATTTGCATAATATTTTATATTATTAAATCAATAATTGAGACGACAAAGTTATTCATATTATTATTTGCAATATTGACAATGTCTAGAAGTTCTGTCAAGGAGATGTTTGGTCACATAATTGCGCGCCAATAAGGAGAAATCCTTATCGGAAAGCCCACTCTTTCCTGGGAACGACCTGGTTGTTAAATATTGTGAGTTATAATATTAATGATGAATAAGTTGTGTTGATTAAAAATGAATTTTGATAGTTCCATTATGTTGGGATTATTAGTGTTAGTGAAAATCGACATCTATTCCGATGATAATTGATGTCTAGGGGTTATATTGATAAATCGGGTAATTTATCGGATAAATAAGCAATTAATTGCTACTAATTCACATGCTTATATAACTATTTGTTCACATATGTGTACCATTGAATCACATTATTTACTATTAGGGGAGTTGGTGCAAGATTTATAATACTTGCATGACTAAGTTAAAAATGGAGGTATAGATGGAGGTACTATACTGTAATTCATATTTTTCACATGATTATACTATTGATTCATATGATTGAACTATTGATTCACATTATTTACTATTAGGGGAGGTGGTGCAAGTTTGATAATACTTGCAGGACTAAATTAAAAATGAAAGAAAAGTTGGAGGTATTGTACTGTAATTTTTCGAGCCCCAAAACGTTTAATTATCGAAACTATATTTTTCTATAAATAGAAGCTCATTCTTCCTTCATTTCTCACCAATTCACAAAAGCTTTAGAGCGATTATTATAGAGAGAAAGAAGATGAGAAGTCTGCTACCTCACTATTCCAGTTTTTCCAAGGTAGGGAGTATTATTTCTTTCTTATCCATGAAGAGAACTTATGTTATTCCATTCTTTATTATTCTATTAGAATAACCTGTATACGCGGGCTACCCTATACTTGGTGAAATTCTTCTGTTATTCCATTCTTTATCATTCTGTTGGAACATCACATCTCAGACGTTTACGCCGGACTGGTTCCATTATTTATCATTCATTGGAACATCATGTATATGTGCATTCTACGCCGGACGGGTTCCGTCTTTATTATTACATTGGAATATCTCATTCATGCGCTTTTACACGGGACCGATTAAAATCTTTATTATTCTGTTGGAATAACCTACCTGTGCGGTCTATCGCATGCCTGGTGACTTCTTTTGTTATTCCATTCCTTGTTATACTCAGTTGGTTAAAGTTTTAACTTCTATACTCCATGAAATTAGTGGAATATCCTTGATATTTGCGCTTCATCCAGTATCTTTTCATTGAAATATTCTTCTGAGCATTCTTGAATTTTACTCTAGAAAGCAGTATCATGTTGACAATTTGGACGTTATTGATTCCTGGATAAAATAATTCTTGAACTTATTTTATTGAATTCTTATATCATTGTCATCATCCTTATATTTATATTTTGTTGAAAGTCATCTGTTGCCTGTAGTGCATAAATGGACTTGGTATGATTATGACCAGAGATTTTTCGGTGTAATCATGAACGTAATGTTACAAATGATGTGGTAAAAGTCCTCATTGGCCCGTAGTGCATTGATGGACAGTTTTTGGCATGATTATGACCATTAATGAATACATAAATAATCTTGGCCCGTAGTGCATGGATAATTATGGTCGTGATACTAAAGAATATCCTTCGCCATATTACAGGGGTGATTCGGTGATGTGGATTATTTATTAAGCTGAGTCCCAGCGATAAAAGTGTTGAAAAACCTTTTAAATCATAAAAGATAGTAGATTTTATTCTCTACTTGACTCTTTTAATGGATTGCTTGTTCTGCTGTAGTTAAACTTGATGGTTGTTATATTATATCAGTTTAACACTGTTGAAGGCTAACGATAATATATTCAGCATTATCTTAGTCATAATATTTCCTATTGGACTAGTTGAGCTCACCCTTTTACTTTCATTGTTCTCTTCAGGAAATGAGAACGTAGTAGGGACTAGTCGGGGAACGGAGTGATGGACCAGATGATAGCATTAGTAGTCCTCACTATTCAGTGAAATAGTGGGAAAATAAATGTAATAATATTGAATTTGAGTTTGTATATTGTCTAGACGACAATATTTGTATTAAAACTCACAGCTTATGTTTTGTCATACTTTGCACGACAGTTGTATAATTAAGTTGTATTTGTATTCTGTACCATGTATTTGGCGACTCAGAATAGGTGATGTATACCTGTTTTGGGGGCGTCACAGTGCACATGTAACTTGAAACGCTTTTGTCGGCTACTAGATTTCAGCCTATCAATCAAACATTGTTTCACTCCTGGAGCATCAACATTAACATCCATGTGGATCTACATATCATATTAGCATATTTTAGATGATGAGAAAAATAAATTGATATAATAAAAAAGTTATTAGTTTCGATATATACATTTATATGATCAAAGCCTAGTTCTAAACTCTTTTCCTCATCTACGTCTTTCCACCTTTTGGGCACTGGAAGGACATCTCGAGTTACTACGCCAATTTGACTTGCAAGCTTTACAGTTTCATCTCCATTTATAGGTCTTCGTATGAATGGATCAACATTAATCTTCATTTTGCTCCCTGAAGTAACAAATGACTTCATAATCCCCTTGCCCATTGTTGGACCACGACTCCTTTTCTTAGAGCTAGTTGTATGAACATTACATACTTGTTATAGTATTTGTTTTGCATACATAATAAATAAGATTATTAGTTAGTTCAGAACTTGGTATAATTTTTTTTAAGAAAAAAAAAATAGAATTCATACCTGTTTCAATACTTATTTCAGTTGATGGGACTTGCTCATTTGATGGAATTTCAGGACTTTCTGTTGTTGGAGTTTCATGATTTTCATTTGTTGGAATTCCTAGACTCTGAGTTAATGGAATTTCAAGCCTTTGAATTATTGGAACTATAGAGATTTGTGGCGTGAGATTAATTTCAGATGTCTAATTTTTAGTAGCATGTTCACTACCTTTGGATGAATTATTATGGGCTTTAAGTATTACAAATGGTTCCTTTTCTATACTAAATTTCCTAGCATCAAAAGCCGCATTTTCTTTGTTAAAACGTCCTTTGATACCTCTGAGAGTTATCGAATCAGCTGGCTTAGAATTACAATCAATGAGAATTTGTTTAGTCTTGTTTGCATTGCTTTTCACTTTCAGTTTGTGTCCACTTCCAGGAGCCATTTATAAAACCTGTAAGAAAAAAAAAGTTACATTAAATCTATTAGAATTGGATTAACTAATAATAAAGATAAGCTGCTTGTATAATTATACATAACATTTTAGTGAGTATTAAGATGAAAAATGATGTGACATACCAAAAATTTATAAATTGTTAGAGGAAAGTATTAAAGTTCATCTATATGTTCAGTTTCCCTATTTTGGGATTACATATATTTATGTATATATGATATCGTATAACATCCCATGAAATCAGTAATGTTTTTAACATCAGGAAATAAATGGAGAAGCAAAAGTATAGTTACTCTTTTTAACATCAGGAAATAAATCTGATTAGTGAGATCTTGTCATGCTTAAAGGCCTTGCCTATATGAATGTAAAACACAATCTTGTTGTGAGTGCAGTGGATGGATGATTTAGTGTAGTTATCTCACATGATTAGTAAAGCAACTATTAATACCCATTTTGTAGTAGGCTAGTATTAGTCACAATATCCAAAACAGTCCATAGAGGACTTTTGACAAACACCATGTATGCACTATTTTAAATCACCATTCTCATAGCTCTTTATTTGTGTTATCAATCTATTTTAGCCTCCTTGTATCACCACACAACCAACCTATCTCCATTATTCTATTTCAATTCATAGCAGTTCAATTATAGCTCAATTGCAAAAAGTATAAGAACTTGGTCTCTTACACAAACAAATACACATATACATATATGTATGTCTCAGATATATGAATCATTACAAAGAACTAATGGAATACGGATGAATAAAGTTGTTAGAAAAAATACCTTGAAAAAATTGACGGGTCTTTGGGTCTTGAATTTAGTGCTTACGCAATTGGGATGTAAGGAGCAAATTTGAAGATGCAAAGATGAAGTTTAGGAGTAAAATTTTGGGATTAATGATAATCCCTTCACCCGTAGGAAATATTATCTGCACAATCAAATCTCAATCTCTCTAATAGCTGCAAAATTTGGCAATACTTTTTAATTTCTCCCGCCTAAACTATGGCTAAGGAATAGAGGGAAAACCAAATTGGTATAGACCTAGCATCTATCTGGTTGAACCTTCAATGTTGGCTAAGAATTGAGCGAAAGCATCTCTATTATTTCCCTTTCGCGCACAACAACTCCAAACACACTAAGAATTGAGCGAAGCCCTCCCTAATTGATATTTAACTTAATGTTAAATACAATACCAAAAAAAAAGTTACTTTAAATTAATTTACAAAAGACTTTTTAAAATTAATATTATATAATTGAAATAAAATTTAAAGTATTTTAGATTATTTATTTTAATTTTTTTAACTTTAACTTTATTTATGATCATAAATAAATAATGAGACATTTGGTAGTAGTAATAATAATAATAATAATAATTATAATAGTTATAATTATAATAACAATAATAACACTACAACTAATAATAATAGTAATAATAATAATAATAATAATAATAATAATAATAATAATAATAATATTTATTATTATTATTATAATAGTACTAATAGTAATAGTAATATTAATAATTATAATAATAGTACTAATAAAAGTAATAATATTATAAAGTTACTTTAAATTAATCTCAAATGACTTTTTTAGATTAATATTATGTACTTGAAATAAAATTTAAAGTCTTTTGATTATTTATTTTTATATATATTAACTTTAACTTTATTTATGATCATAAAAATAAATTTTTATGGAGAAATTTAAAGTTTAACGTAGAGTAAAGTTATTTACTTTATAGTTTATTAAAATAAATAGTTGATATTGTAAGTTACTTAAAAAGTGTTACTAAAAGTAAATTATTATTGTAACTTATTTAAGGTATTTATATTGACCCCAATTAATTCTAAAAAAATTATTTAAAACAAAACAGCGACCAATTTTATCTTTCATAAAAAACCTCTGAACAATAATATATATGTAAGACCCCAACTTTTTGAATAAAGATTAAATTTTCTCGAAATATATTTTTGAATATTATGGTGTGGATTTGATATAATGTTATAGTTGTGGGTAATATTTATAAATTTTGTAAAGTATAAGTTGTTATATAATATTCGATTGGTGGGGATTATTCGTTTTAACAGGAATATTAAATAACGCCACAATCATTGGTGGACCCCATAACGGAATTATTGTCGATCGAGAAAACGACAAAAATACTTTATGAAAATAACGGCGGAAGTTTTACTGTTAATCTGTTGAAACACGGTGTTAAAAGTACAAGAATGTCTGGCGTGGTTAATAGTAGCACACGTATTGATTATTGATGCTTACGTGAGAAGTCACTCAGTTATACTCAATTATTGCTATAGTAATTGCTGCATCATATCTCTTATATTATTGATTCAATTATTATCATAGTATCATTTGCATAATATTTTATATTATTAAATCAATAATTGAGACGACAAAGTTATTCATATTATTATTTGCAATATTGACAATGTCTAAAAGTTCTGTCAAAGAGAGGTTTGGTCACCTAATTGCTGGCAATAAGTAGAAATCCTTATCGAAAAGCCCCTCTTTCTCGAACGCGACATGGTTGTTAAATATTGTGAGTTATAATATTAATGATGAATAAGTTGTGTTGATTAAAAATGAATTTTGATAGTTCCATTGTGTTGGGATTATTAGTGTTAGTGGAAATCGACATCTATTAGATGATAATTGATGTCAGGGTTATATTGATAAATCGGGTAATTTATCGGATAAATGAGCAATTAATTGCTACTAATTCACATGCTTATATAACTATTTGTTCACATGTGTGTACTATTGAATCGCATTATTTACTATTTGGGGAGTTGGTGCAAGATTGATAATACTTGCATGACTAAGTTAAAAATTGAAAGAAAAGTTGGAGGTATTATACTGTAATTTTTTGAGCTCCAAAACGTGCAATTATCGAAACTATATTTTCCTATAAATAGAAGCTCATTCTTCCTTCATTTCTCACCAATTCACAAAAGCTTTAGAGCGATTATTATACAGAGAAATTATAGAGAGAAAGAAAAAAAGAAGTCAGCTACCTCACTATTCCAGTATCCAATTTTTCCAAGGTAGGGAGTATTATTTCTTTCTTATCCATGAAGAGAACTTCTGTTATTCCATTCTTTATTATTCTATTGGAATAATCAGATACGCTGAGCTACCCTATACTTGGTGAAATTCTTCGTTATTCCATTCTTTATCATTACATTTGAACATCACATGTAATGCGTTTACACGGACTTGGTTCCATTATTTATCATTCTGTTGGAACATCCACATCACGTGTGTTCTACGCAGGACTGGTTCCGCTCTTTATTATTCTCATTGGAATATCACATGCATGCATTTTACGACGGACTGATTCCGTCTTTATTATTCTTGGAATGAATATCACATGCATGCGTTTCTATTTAATTGATTTCGTTATTTATTATTACATTGGAATAACTCGCCTGTGTGCGATCTATCGCATGCCCGGTGATTTCTTTTGTTATTCCATTCCTTATTATACTCGGTTGGTTAAAGTTTTGACTTATATACTCCATGAAATTAGTGGAATATCCTTGATATTTGCGCTTCATCCAAAGATCTTTTCATTGAAATATTCTTCCGAGCATTCTTGAATTTTACTCCACAAAGCAAGATCATGTTGACAATTTGGGACGTTATTGATTCTCGGATAAAATAATTCTTGAACTTGTTTTATTGAATTCTTATATCATTGCCATCATCCTCATGTTTATATTTTTTTGAAAGTCATCTGTGGCCTGTAGTGCATAGATGGACTTGGTATGATTATGACCAGGGATTATTCGGTTTAATCATAACCGTAATGTTACAAATGATGTGGTAAAAGTCCCCATTGGCCCATAGTGCATTGATGGACAGTTGTTGGCATGATCATGACCTACACAAATATTCTTGGCCCGTAGTGCATGGATAATTGTGGTCGTGATACTAAAGAATCTCCTTGGCCGTATTACAGGGGTGATTCGGTGATGTGGATTATTTATTAAGCTGAGTCCCATCGATAAAAGTGTTGAAAAACCTTTTAAATCATAAAAGATAGTAGATTTTATTCTCTACTTGACTCTTTTAATGGATTACTTGTTCCGCTGTAGTTAAACTTGATGGTTGTTATATTATATCAGTTAAACACTCTTAGTCATAATATTTCCTACTTTCATTGTTCTCTTCAGGAAATGAGAACGTAGCAGGGACTTGTCGGGGAACAGAGTGACGGACCAGATGATAGCATTAGTAGTCCTCACTATTCAGTGAAATAGTGGGAAAATAAATGTAATAATATTGAATTTGAGTTTGTATATTGTCTAGACGACAATATTTGTATTAAAACTCACAACTTATATTTTGTCGTACTTTGCACGACAGTTGTATAATTAAGTTGTATTTGTATTCTGTACCATGTATTTGGCGACTCAGAATAGGTGATGTATACCTGTTTTGGGGGCGTCACAGTTGGTATCAAAGCATATGGATATGATCCCTGGCTAAGATGTGAGACTAGAACTAGGAGGGGAGAGACAGGGAATTCCTTCGCTAGTATGACCTACCTAATTTTTTGGTATTTAATTGGTTGATCAGAGTATAGAGATAATATGTTGCATGTCAATTAACCCTTGTTTTGTAGCAGTATTTGAAAATGGCATCCGAGAATATTGAGAATAGCAATGGGGCACAAGAGATCGTTGAGTCTCCACATATCAACAATCAGAATAATGTGCATCAGGAAGGCGATAATCCTCATGCAAACAACAACACTAACGAAATGATGAACGATGGAATGTTCAGAGGCTTTATTCAATTCATGAAACATCAGGCGAGAGCGGCTCCTGTTCAAAATGTAGGTGGAAACACAGGAAACTCTCGAACGGTCACCGCTAAACAGTTCAAGGACCTGGGACCACCCGAGTTTATTGGAGAGCCAAAACCATTTAAGGCGGAAGCGTGGATAAAGCAGATCACCAAGATATTTGATGTCTTGGGATGCTCCGAGGAGCAAAAGGTTCCCTTTGCCACCTTCATGTTGCGTGAAGAGGCGACATCGATGGGAATCAGTAAAACGCATCTGACGACGCACTCAAGATGTCTTGGGAGAAGTTCCAAGAGCTATTCAATGACAAGTACTTTCCTTAAAGTATTCGTCACATGAAAGAGGTGCAGTTTATCAAGTTGGAGCAAAACAATATGACCTTGTCGCAATACGAGGCTAAATTTGTGGAGTTATCCAGGTTTGCATTCCATTTGATCGATAATGAGGAGCGAATGACACGAATGTTTTTAAGAGGTTTGAAACCGGAGATACGTCAATATCTTATTTCTCATAAACTGTGTTTGTACTCAAATGTTGTAAATAGGGCTAAGTTATTGGAGCGCGGTAACGAGTCAATGCAACCAAGAGAAAGCAGCCGGTAGCATGAAAATACAAGTGGTATCAGTCATCGAAGAGGTGACAACAAACGTGGAGGGAATCAACATGCCAGAAATGGTAACCACTTTGGTGGTAATCATGGCCAAGAAAGCAAAAATGGATATTTCAAGAAAAGGAGATTCAACAATGATGGAAAGACGTCAGTACCAGCAACCGTGGTTAAGGAAGGAGAACGACCACCTATCATATACTTCAAATACGGAGGGGAGGGACATATCAGTCCAAACTGCGTGATGCCATCCAAAACGTGTTATAATTTTGAAAGAGAAGGTCACCTAGCCCGATTTTGTCGTTCACCGAAGACAAGTTCAGCTAGGATGGAGGCACCAAAGGTCAGTCGAGTAAAAGTTAAAAGCCCGGTGGTGCAAGGGAGAGCATTTATTGTGACCTCCTAGAAAGCAAGGAACCCGAACGAGGTCATCACTGGTAAGCTTATCATAAACTCTAGCGAAGTCTATACCTTATTTGATACCGGTTCTACCCATTCTTTTATTTCTCCTACTTGCGCTCAACAATTAAATTTGACTCCGGAGAAATTAGACTTTGACTTATCTGTTGAAACTTCGTTAGGAGAAACCTTCATTACATCCGCTGTTTATAAGTCATATTTGGTTCAAATTGGTACCCTCATATTACCTGTCGATCTTATTTCATTAAAAATACTTGCATTTGACGTGATTCTAGGGATTGATTGGTTAACTACTCATCATGCAAAAATTGATTGTTTTCATAAGGTTGTTAGCTTTCATATTCCTAACAAACCTATTATGCGAATTCAAACAACTAAACCATTAAAATCAATCAATGTCATTTCAAGCCATAAAGCTATTCGTTTATTGAAAAACGGATGTCAAGCTTTCTTAGCTCATGTCACGGATCTAAACAAAAATACGTCAGTTTTGAATGATGTTTACATTGTTAATAAATTTCCGATATATTCCAGAAGAACTTCTGGCCTACCCCAGAGCGTGAAATTGAATTTTGTATCGACCTTGAACCCGGTACAAAACCCATTTCCAAAGCCTCATATCGAATGGCTCCTATTGAACTTCAGGAGTTAAAGACCCAGTTGCAGGAATTGTTAGACATTGGTTTCATTCGTCCTAGTACATCTCCTTGGGGTGCTCATGTTCTATTCGTAAAGAAGAAAGATGGGAGTATGCGACTTTGTATTGATTATCGGGAGTTGAATCATGTCACCATCAAAAATAGGTACCCATTGCCACGCATTGATGACCTGTTTGATCAGTTGCAAGGTGCCAAATTCTTTTCAAAGATTGATCTTCGTTTAGGATATCATCAATTGAAGATTAGAACCGATGACATTCCAAAGACGGCTTTCAAAACTTGGTATGGGCATTATGAATTCCTAGTCATGTCCTTTGGATTGACTAATGCTCCTGTTGCCTTCATGGATATGATGAACTGAGTTTTTAAGGAATATTTGGATCATTTTGTGGTCATCTTTATTGATGACATCCTCATATATTCCAAAAGCCGTGAAGATCATGAGAAACACTTGAGGCTGATACTCCAAAAGCTTCGTGAAAACAAGCTATATACCAAGTTAAAGAAATGTGAGTTCTGGCTTGAGCAAGTTGCATTCCTTGGGCACGTGATATCAAATCATGGGATATCTGTTGACCCGGCAAAGATTGAAGCAATTCAAAGCTGGGAACAACCTAAATCAGTGACCAAAGTACGTAGCTTTCTCGGCTTAGCTAGTTATTATCGGAGATTCGTAGAAGGTTTTTCTCGAATCGCTACTCCATTAACTCAGCTGACTCGAAAAGATACAAAATTCGGTTGGAGCGTGGAATGTGAGAAGAGTTTTCAAGAACTCAAGAGGAGACTCATTTTAGCACCTGTTCTGACAATACCATCTGGCTTGGAGGAATTTGTCATCTACAGTGATGCTTCGGGTAGAACCGACTTTAATCGATAAAGTTAAAGCTGCTCAAGCTACAGACCTGGAGCTGATGCGTATGAGGAAGAAAGTGCAAGAAGGTGCTATGCCGGAAGTAAGAATCGATGAAGAAGGAATATTTCGAGTCAACTCCAGACTTTGTGTTCCTAATAAGCCTGATTTAAAGTATAAAATCATGATGGAGGCGCATAACACACCGTTTTCAATCCATCCTGGGAGTACCAAAATGTATCGTGATCTTCGACATACATTTTAGTGGAGCAATATAAAGAGAGAGATAGCAGAATTTATCTCAAGGTGTTTAACTTGTCAACGAGTCAAAGTGGAGCGTCAAGTACCAAAAGGTCCATTGCAACCACTTAAAATTCCATAATGGAAGTGGGAACACATTACCATGGATTTCATTACTGGTCTTCCCAAGGTTTCTCAAGGCATAGATGCAATTTGGGACATTGTTGATAGATTGACCAAGTCTGCTCATTTCCTACCTATACGAGAAACTTATACACTTGAACATCTTGCTCGTATGTACATAAACGAGATTGTAAGACTGCATGGTATGCCAGTATCTATAGTTTCTAATCGAGACCCAAGATTCACTTCAAGATTTTGGGTTAGTTTGCAAAATGCTATGGGCACGGATTTACGATTTAGCTCGGCATATCATCCTCAGACGGACGGGCAGTCAGAGAGGACCATTCAAACTCTTGAAGATCTATTAAGACTTTGTGTCCTTGACTTCAAGGGAAGTTGGGATAAGTTCCTACCATTGGTGGAGTTTTCCTACAACAACAGTTATCAAGCAAGTATTAGCATGGCTCCATTTGAGGCGTTGTATGGAAGAAAGTGTCGTTCTCCAGTATGCTTGGATGAGGTGGGTGAAGCAACGTTGTTGGGATCGGAGTGATGCGATGACTCTGAAAAATTCAAACGATCCAAACAACGTATAAAAACCTCACAAGATCGACAAAAGAGTTATGCTGATCTTCATCGAAATGACGTGGAATTCGATATTGGAGATCATGTGTTATTACGTGTTGTTCCATGGAAGGGAGTTACGAGATTTGGAAAGAGAGGAAAGCTCAACCCTCGATTCATTGGCCCATTTTTAATCATCGATCGAGTAGAAGCGTAGGCGTATAGACTCGCTTTTCGCCGTGTATGTCTCGTGTTCATAACGTTTTTCACATATCTATGTTAAGTAAATATGTGAAAGACCGAACCACATTATTGAATTAGAACCGCAGACGAGATAGAGGAAGATTTAGCGTATGAAGAGTTACTGTTAAAATCTTGGATAAAAAGGATCATATTATGCGCTCCAAGGTTATACCTCAAGTCAAAGTTTTGTGGAGAAACCACGATGTGGAAGAAATGACACAGGAGTTAGAATCGAGATGAAATCAAGATATCCTTACCTCTTCGACATACCAGGTACGCACCCTAATTTTGAGGACGAAATTTCATAAGAAGGGGAGGTTGTAAGACCCTAACTTTTTGAATAAAGATTAAATTTTCTCAAAATATATTTTTGAATATTATGATGTGGATTTGATATAATTTTATAGTTGTGGGTAATATTTACAAATTTTGCAAAGTACGCAAGTTGTTATATAATATTCGATTGGTCGGGGAATATTCATACAACGACACAATCATTGGTGGACCCTCATTAACGAAATTATTATCGGATTGAGAAAAGCGACAAAAATACTTTTTATGAAAATAATTGGCGGAAGTTTTACCGTTAACCTGTTGAAACACTTTCGGTGTTAAAAGTAAAAATGTCGCTGTGGTTGCATAGTAAGCTACGGTATTGATTATTGATGCTTACGTGAGAAGTCACTCGGTTATACTCAATTATTACTCTGATAATTCTTTGCGATCATATCTCTCATATTATTGATTCAATTATTGTCACGATTATCATTTGCATAATATTTTATATTATTAAATCAATAATTGAGACGACAAAGTTATTCATATTATTATTTGCATATATTGACAATGTCTAGAAGTTACATCGAGGAGAGGTTTGGTCACCTAATCATGCGCCAATAAGGAGAAATCCTTATCGAAGCCCCTCTTTCTGGGAACTACCTGGTTGTTAAATATTGTGAGTTATAATATTAATGATGAATAAGGTGTGTTGATTAAAAATGAATTTTGATAGTTCCATTGTGTTGGGATTACTAGTGTTAGTGGAAATCGACATCTATTCCGATGATAATTGATGTCTAGGGGTTATATTGATAAATCGGGTAATTTATCGGATAAATGAGCAATTAATTGCTACTAATTCACATGCTTATATAACTATTTTTTCACATATGTGTACTATTGAATCACATTATTTACTATTAGGGGAGTTGGTGCAAGATTGATAATACTTACATGACTAAGTTAAAAAAGGAGGTATAGATGGAGGTACTATACTGTAATTCGTATTTTTCACATGATTATACTATTGATTCACATGATTGAACTATTGATTCACATTATTTACTATTAAGGGAGGTGGTGCAAGTTTGATAATACTTGTAGGACTAAATTAAAAATGAAAGAAAAGTTGGAGGTATTGTACTGTAATTTTTTGAGCCTCAAAACGTGCAATTATCGAAACTATATTTTCCTATAAATAGAAGCTCATTCTTCCTTCATTTCTCACCAATTCACAAAAGCTTTAGAGCGATTATTATAGAGAGAAATTATAGACAGAAAGAAGAAGAGAAGTCTGCTACCTCACTAATCCAGTATCCAATTTTTCCAAGGTAGGGAGTATTATTTCTTTCTTATCCATGGAGAGAACTTCTATTATTACATTCTTTTTTATTCTATTGAAATAACCTGTATACGCGGGCTACCCTATACTTGGTGAAATTCTTTTGTTATTCTGTGAGACCCCAGATTTTATGAATAAATATTTAATTTTCTCAAAATAATTTTTTAAATATTATGGTGTGGATTTGATATAATATTATAGTTGTGGGTAGTATTTATAAATTTTGCAAAATATGCAAGTTGTTGTATAATATTCGATTGGTCGGGGAATATTCTTTTTGTGGGAATATCCGTGCGACGAATTACAATCATTGGTGGACCCCAAGCAACGGAATTATCATTCGGATTGAGAAAATGACAAAATACTTTATGAAAATAACGGCGGAAGTTTTACCGTTAACTCGTTGAAACACCCCTTGTTAGTTAAAAGTACAATAATACGCGTGGTTGCATAATAGAACACGGTATTGATTATTGATGCTTACGTGAGAAGTCACTCGCTTATACTCAATTATTGCTACAAAGAATTCTTCGCATCATATCTTTCATATTATTGATTCAATTATTGTTACAAAGATCATCATATAATATGATATATTATTAAATCAATGATTGAGACTACAAAGTTATTCATATTATTATTTGCAATATTGACAATGTCTAGAAGTTCTGTCAAGGAGTGGTATGGTCACCTAATTGCGCGCCAATAAAGAGAAATCCTTATCAGAAAGCCCCCTCTTTCTTGGGAACGACCTGGTTGTTAAATATTGTGAGTTATAATATTAATGATGAATGTTATGAAAATTGAAGTTGTGTTCAGAGTTGAATTTGGAGACACGGACGTGATATTTGAGTCCGGAACGATGAAATTAGTAAAAATACTCTATAAACACAAAATTTTCCGGGATTCACTATTTGGTCAAAAAGTCAACAGTTGACTTTTTTGGAAAGAGTCAAACTTCGAAATTTCAAAATTTATATTGTTGATAAAAATAGTTTCATTATGTTGGAATTGTTTGTGTTAGTGAAAATCGACATCTATTCCGATGATAATTGATGTCTGGGGGTTATATTGATAAATCGGGTAATTTATCGGATAAATGAGCAATTAATTGCTACTAATTCACATGCTTATATAACTATTTGTTCACATGTGTGTACTATTGAATCACATTCTTGTACTATTAGGGGAGTTGGTGCAAAATTGATAATACTTGAATGACTAAGTTAAAAATGGAGGTATATATGGAGGTAGTATACTGTAATTGTTTTAATCACATGATTAGAACTATTGAGTCACATGATTTACTATTTATTCACATTATTTACTATTAGGGAAGTTGGTGCAAGTTTGATAATACTTGCAGGACTAAATTAAAAATAAAGAAAAAGAGGAAGGTATTATACTGTAATATTTTGAGCCCCAAAACTTGTAATTATCTAAACTATATTTTCCTATAAATAGAAGCTCATTGTTCTTTCATTTCTCACCAATTCACAAAAGCTTTAGAGCAATTATTATAGAGAGAAAGAAGAAGAGAAGTCTGCTACCTCTCTATTCCAATATCCAGTTTTTTTAAGGTAGGGAATATTATTTGTTGTATTCGAAAGGGGTATTATTTCTTTCTTTCATCTTCATGAAATAATCTTCTGTTATTCCATTCTTTGTTATTATGTTGGAATAACCTGTCTATGCGAAGTACCGCATACTTGGTGAAATTCTTCTATTATTCCATTCCTTATTATTCTATTGGAATATCATGTCTGTGCGTTCTACGCTGGACCTGGTTTCTTCTTTATTATTCTGTTGGAATATCCCGTCTCATGCGTTTTTTACGACTGAATTCGGTTCCGCCTTTATTATTATTCTATTGAATATTGGCTTTTTATCGCCGACGATATTATTATTATTCGTCGAATACGATGTAAGCGCCTTTTTATTATTCTTATTAGTATTCTTATTATTATTTCGCTATTATTTCATCTGGATTATCTATTGAACTGTGCGTAATTTCACGGACCGATTCCGTTATTTATTATTCGTTGAATAACTCGCTTTATGCGGAGTCTATCGCATACATGGTGATTTCTTTTGTTATTCCATTCTTTATTATACTAAGTTGGTTAAAGTTTTGACTTCTATACTACATGAAATTAGTGGAATATCCTTGATATTTGCGCTTCATCCAAAGATCTTTTCATGGAAATATTCTTCTAAGCATTCTTGAATTTTACTCCACAAAGCAAAGATCATGTTGACAATTTGGACGTTATTGATTCTCGGATAAAATAATTTTTGAACTTGTTTTATTGAATTCTTATATCATTGTCATCATCCTCAAGTTTATATTTTGTTGAAAGTCATTTGTGGCTTTGTAGTGCATAGATGGACTTGGTATGATTATGACCAGGATTATTCTTTGTAATCATGACCGTAATGTTACAAATGATGTGGTAAAAGTCCTCATTGGTCCAGAAAGTGCATTGATGGACGCTTTTTGGTATGATTATGGCTATGGATTCTCTTCGCCAAGGGTGCAAAGATGAATTGTTTTATGGCATGATCAGACTGATGATGAAAACACGATTATCTTTGGCTTTGTGAAGTGCATGGATAATTCGTGGTCGTGATACTAAAAATATCCTTGGCCCGTAAAGTGCGAGGATGAGTTAATGATGTGGATTATTTATTGTTCGAGTCTCAAATGATAAAGTTGGTGAAAAACTTTTTAAATCATAGAAGATAGTAGATTTTATATTTTACTTGACTCTTCTAATAGATTGTTTATTCCGCTGTAGTTTTTTTATCTAAAACTTGTTGTCTATTATATTCTATCGCTTGTTATATCGTTGAAGGCTAATGATAATTTATTCGCATTATATTAGTCATAATATTTTCATCGGGCTAGTTAAGCTCACCTTTCTTTCACCGTTTCTTCGTGAAATGAGAACGTAGTCGGGACTAGTGGGGAACAGAGTGATGGTCCTAGATGTTTGCATTAGTAGTCCTCACTATTTTGTGAAATAGTGTGATAATAATAGTAATGAGGACTCCTTTTGAGTTTTATATACTCTAGTAAACAATATTTGTATTCAAACTCACAAAATTTCATGTTGTATATTTAAGATTGTATTTGTATTTTTGTACCATGTATTTGGAGACTGTAATAGGTGATGTATTCCTGCTTTGGGGGCATCACAGCTTGGTATCAAAGCTTAGGGATATGATCCTCGGCCGAGATATGAGATAAGAAATAGGAGGGAGAGACGGGAATTCCTTCGCTAGTATGACCTACCTAAGTTTATTTGGTATTTAATTGGTTGGTCAGAGCCTAGGGATAATATGTGATATGTTAATTAACCCTTGTTTCGTGGCAGTGTTTGAAAATGACATCCGAGAATGTTGAGAATAGCAATGGAACACAGGAGACCGTTGAGTCTCCACAGATCAATAATCAGGACAATGTACAATAGGATGGAGATAATCCTCTTGTAAACAACAACACTGATCAATTGACGAACGACGGTACGTTTAGGAGCTTTTTAGAATTCATGCAACATCAAGCGAAGGCGACTCCTGTTCATAATGCAGGAGGAAAAAATGGCAACCCACGGTTGGTCACCGCTAAGCAATTCAAGGAGCTGGGACAACTGGAGTTTTTGGGAAAGCCAGAACCACTTAAGGCGTGAGAGACGTGGTTAAAGTAGATCACCAAGATATTTGATGTCTTGGGATGCTCAGAGAGGAGCAAAAGGTTCCTTTGCCACCTTTTATGTTGCGTGAAGAGGCAGATCATCGGTGGGAATCAGAAACGCACCTGCACTCGACGCGACTCAAGACGTCTTGGGAGAAGTTCCAAGAGTCGTTCAACGACAAGTACTTTCCCAAAGTATCGGCCACATGAAGGAGGTGGAGTTCATCAAGTTGGATCAAAACAATATGACCGCGGTCGCAAAGTACGAGGCTAAGTTTGTCGAGTTGTCTCGGTTTGCATCCCATTTGGTCGATAATGAGGAGCGAATGACGCAAATGATTTTAAGAGGTTTGAAACCTGAGATACGTCAATATCTTATTTCTCACAAACTTTGTTTATATTTAGATGTTGTGAATAGGGCTCAGTTATTGAAGCACGATAATGAGTCAGCACAATCAAAAGGCAATGACCAACAACACGATAATAATCGTACCAGTGGCAATGGCCATCGGGACAATGATAACCATCGTGGGGGAAATTATCATGCCAATAATGGTAACCACTTCGGTGGTAATCATGGCCAAGATAATAGAAGTGGAAATTTCAAGAAGAGAAGGTTCAATAATGATGGAAAGACAGCAACACCAGCACCCGTTTTAAAGGAAGAAGAACAACCACCGGTCGTATGTTTCAAATGCGGACAGGAGGGACACATCCGTCCAAACTGTACGCATCAATCCAAAACGTGTTTTAATTGCGGAAGAGAAGGACACCTAGCTTGATTTTGTCGTATGGTGAAGTCAATTCCAGCTGGGATAGTGATGCCAAAGGATGTCCCAGACAAGCCAAAGCCGGTAGTTTAAGAGAGCATTTTTTATTTGTGACGAGGAACCCGAATAAAATTATCACTTGTATGTTAGTCATAAACTCTTCATAAGTCTATACCGTGTTAGATACCGGGTTCTACTTACTCTTTTATTTCACCTAGTTGTGTTCAATGTTTGAAGTTAACTCTAGGAGAAGTTAGACTTTGATTTATATGTGAAACTGGGAGAAAACCTTCGCATTTACCTCCACTATTTATAAATCTTGTTCAAATCAACACTTTCATGTTATTCGTCGATCTTATCTCTTTGAAAATACTTGCCTTTGATTGATTTTAGGAATCGATTGGTTAACTACTCATCATGCTTTTTGTAAGGTTGTTAGCTTTCATACTCCTAACCAACTTTAATTCAAAGTAACCAAACCACTAAAGTCAATCATTGTCATATCAAGCCATAAGTAAAGAGCCCGGTCCTTTCGTTGTCGACTTTTTGTGTGGAATGCACCAAGCCGATTTTTCGTAGGGTGACGTCGTGAATGACGATGGCAAGTTGATAGGTATCAATGTGACGTGCTATCCAAGTCTTGGATGAGAGTCACAGTTTTGAATGATATTTCTGTTGTTAATAAATTTCCTGACGTATTCTTGAAGACTTCTTAGCCTACCCTAGAGTGTGAAATCGAATTTTGTATTGAACCCAATACAAAACCCATTTCTAAAACCCTCAAATATTTCTCTCCTTAAAACGAATGTAACATGCGCCAAAGACGTTGGCTCGAGCTATTGAAGATTACGATCGTACCATTCAATACTATCGTGGGAAAGTGAACGTGGTAGCTGACACGTTGAGTAGAAGATCGTATGCGTTTACGAGTGCGATGTTGTTAACATAAAGACCCATTTCGTATGACTTAAAAATGATGAAGATAGAGTTAAAGAATCTAGGAACCCACGTGAAGATAACTAATATACGATTAGAATTGACTTTAATCGATAAAGTTAAAGCCGCTCAAGCTACATACTCAGAGCTGATAAATGAAGAAGGTTCAAGAGGGCGTTATTCTAGAAGAAAGAATCGATGAAGAGAGGAAATCTCAACCCTCGATTTAATTGACCCATTTGAAATCCTCGATCGAGTTGGAACTGTGGCTTATAGACTTGTTTTACAGCCAAGTATGTCGCGTGTTCATAACATTTTTTTTACGTATTGACGTTACGTAAATATGTGGGACGAATTCAACCACATTATTAATTTAGAACCCGGACGAGATAACTACTGATTTAACGCTTTGAGGAGATACGTGTTAAAATCTTGGATAAGAAGAATCGTATTCAACACTCAAAGGTTATACCTCAAGAGTTAGAATTTGAAATGAAGTCGAGGTATCCTCACCTGTTCAGCATACCTAGTACGTACGTAAATTTCGAGGGCGAAATTCCATAAGGAGGGGAGATTGTGAGACCCCAGATTTTATGAATAAATATTTAATTTTCTCAAAATAATTTTTTAAATATTATGGTGTGGATTTGATATAATGTTATAGTTGTGGGTAGTATTTATAAATTTTGCAAAGTATGCAAGTTGTTGTATAATATTCGATTGGTCGGGGAATATTCTTTTTGTCGTGGAATATCCGCGACGACAAGACAATCATTGGTGGACCCCGCAACGTAATTATTATCTGATTGAGAAAACGACAAAAAATACTTTATGAAAATAATCTCATAAGTTTTACCGTTAATCGCTGAAACACCTCTTGTTAAAAGTACAAGAATACGCGTGGTTGCATAAGAAGACACAGATTGATTATTGATGCTTACGTGAGAAGTCACCGCTTATACTCAATTATTGCTACAAAGAATTTGTCGTGATCATATCTTTCATATTATTGATTCAATTATTGTTACAGTATCATTTGTATAATATGATATATTATTAAATCAATGATTGAGATGGCAAAGTTATTCATATTATTATTTGCAATATTGACAATGTCTAGAAGTTCTGTCAAGGAGAGGTTTGGTCACCTAATTGCGCGCCAATAAAGAGAAATCCTTATCGGAAAGCCCCCTCTTTCCTGGGAACGACCTGGTTGTTAAATATTGTGAGTTATAATATTAATGATGAATGTTATTAAAATTGAAGTTGTGTTCGGAGTTGAATTTGGAGACGCGGACGTGATATTTGAGTCCGAAACGATGAAATAAGTAAAAATAGTCTATAAACACAAAATTTTCCGAGATTCACTATTTGGTCAAAAAGTCAACAGTTCACTTTTTCAGGAAAAGTCAAACTTTGAAATTTCAAAATTTATATTGTTGATAAAAATAGTTTCATTATGTTGGAATTGTTTGTGTTAGGGAAAATCGACATCTATTCCGATGATAATTGATGTTTGGGGGTTATATTAATAAATCGGGTAATTTATCGGATAAATGAGCAATTAATTGCTACTAATTCACATGCTTATATAACTATTTGTTCACATGTGTGTACTATTGAATCACATTCTTGTATTATTAGGGGAGTTGGTGCAAGATTGATAATACTTGCATGACTAAGTTAAAAAATGGAGGTATAGATGGAGGTACTATACTGTAATTATTTTTATCACATGATTAGACCTATTGAGTCACATGATTTACTATTGATTCACATTATTTACTATTAGGGGAGTTGGTGCAAGTTTGATAATACTTGTAGGACTAAATTAAAAATGAAGAAAAAGAGGAAGGTATTATACTGTAATATTTCGAGCCCCAAAATGTGCAATTATCAAAACTATATTTTCCTATAAATAGAAGCTCATTCTTCTTTCATTTATCACCAATTCACAAAAGCTTTAGAGCAATTATTATAGAGAGAAAGAAGAAGAGAAGTCTGCTACCTCACTATTCCAGTACCCAGTTTTTTTTGAAGGTAGGGAATATTATTTGTTATATTCAAAAGGGGTATTATTTATTTCTTTCGTCTTCATAAAGAGAACTTCTGTTATTCCATGCTTTGTTATTATGTTGGAATAACTCGTATATGTAAGTACCCTATACTTGGTGAAATTCTTCTATTATTTCATTCTTATTATTCTCATTGGAATATCCTGCTCAGATGCTTTCTTTACGACTGACCGGGTTTTATTTTTATTATTCGCTGAATATCTCGTTTCGTATGCTTTTACGCCGGACCGGGTTCCGCCTTTTTATTATTATTCTATTGGAATATCTCGTATGCATTTTTTTATGTTCCGGATTCGATTCCGCCCTTATTAGTATTCTCGTTGAATAACTCGCCTTCATGCGCGGCACCGTATGCATGCATGGTGATTTCTGTTGTTATTTCATTCTTTATTATTCTCGTTGGAACATCCCATCGATGCGTAATTTCACCTTTGACCGATTCCGTTATTTATTATTCTCGTTGAATAACTCGTCTCATGCAAAGTTTATCGCATGCATGGTGATTTCTTTTGTTATTCCATTCTTTATTATACTAAGTTGGTTAAAGTTTGACTTCTATACTCCTTGAAATTAGTGGAATATCCTTGATATTTGCGCTTCATCCAAAGATCTTTTCATGGAAATATTCTTCCGAGCATTCTTGAATTTTACTCTACAAAGCAAAGATCATGTTGACAATTTGGACATTATTAGTTCTCGGATAAATTAATTCTTGAACTTGTTTTATTGAATTCTTATATCATTGTCATCATCTTCATGTTTATATTTTGTTGAAAGTCATATGTGGCTCAGAAGTGCATAGATGGACTTGGTATGATTATGACTGTGGATTATTCTTGTAATCATGACCGTAATGTTACAAATGATGTGATAAAAGTCCTCATTGGCCCGTAGTGCATTGATGGATGCTTTTGGTATGATTATGGCTATGGATTCTCTTCTACCAAGGGTGCAAAGATGAATTGTTTTATGGCATGATCAGACTGTTGATGAAAACACGATTATCTTTGGCCAGAAGTGTATGGATAATTCGTGGTCGTGATACTAAAAAATATCCTTGGCTCAGTAGTGTGTGGATGAGTTAATGATGTGGATTATTTATTGTCGAGTCTCAAATGATAAAGTTAGTGAAAACTTTTTAAATCATAGAAGATAGTAGATTTTATATTTTACTTGACTCTTCTAATGGATTTTTTTATTCCCGCAGCTTTTTGATCTAAAACATGTTGTCTATTATATTCTATCAGTTGTTATACTGTTGAAGGCTAATGATAATTTATTCTACATTATCTTAGTCATAATATTTCTTACTAGGCTAGTTGAGCTCACCCTTTCTTTCACTATTCTCTTTAGGAAATGAGAACATAGCTAGGACTAGTCGGGGAACATAGTGATGGTCCTAGATGTTTACATTAGTAGTCCTCACTATTCTGTGAAATAGTGTGATAATAATAGTAATGAGGACTCTTTTTGAGTTTGTATACTCTCTAGTAAACAATATTTATATTCAAACTCAAAGCTCATGTTGTATATTTAAGATTATATTTGTATTCTGTACCATGTATCTGGCGACTCAGAATAGGTGATGTGTTCCTGTTTTGGGGGCATCATAGTTGGTATCAAAGCTTAGGGATATGATCCCTGGCTGAGATATGAGATAAGAACTAGGAGGGGAGAGACAGGGAATTCCTTCACTAGTATGACCTACCTAAGTTTATTTGGTATTTAATTGGTCGGTCATAGTATAGGGATAATATGTGATATGTTAATTAACCCTTGTTTTGTGGTAGTGTTTTAAAATGACATCCGAGAATGTTGAGAATAACAATGGAGCACAGGAGACCGTTGAGTCTCCACAGATCAATAATCAGGACAATGTACAATAGGATGGCGATAATCCTCCTGTAAACAACAACACTAATCAATTGACGAACGACGGTACGTTTAGGAGCTTTTTAGAATTCATGCAACATCAAGCATAGGCGGCTCCTGTTCATAATGCAGGAGGAAACAATGGCAATCCACGGTTGGTCACCGCTAAGCAATTCAAGGAGATGGGAGCACCGGAGTTTTTGGGAAAGCCAGAACCACTTAAGGCGGAGATGTGGTTAAAGCAGATCACCAAGATATTTGATGTCTTGGGATGCTCCGAGGAGCAAAAGGTTCCTTTTGCCACCTTTATGTTGCGTGAAGAGGCAGATCACTGGTGGGAATCTGTAAAACGTACCTAGCCTGACGCACTCAAGATGTCTTGGGAGAAGTTCCAAAAGCTGTTCAACGACAAGTACTTTCCCGAAAGTATTCCTCACATGAAGGAGGTGGAGTTCATCAAGTTGGAGCAAAACAATATGACCGTGTCGCAGTACGAGGCTAAGTTTGCCGAGTTGTCTCGGTTTGCATCCCATATATATGTAAGACCCCAACTTTTTGAATAAAGATTAATTTTTCTCGAAATATATTTTTGAATATTATGGTGTGGATTTGATATAATGTTACAGTTGTGGGTAATATTTACAAATTTTGCAAAGTACGCAAGTTGTTATATAATATTCGATTGGTCGGGGAATATTCATTTTAATAGGGAATATTCGTACAACGGGACAATCATTGGCGGACCCCCACAACGGAATTATTGTCGGATTGAAAAAATGACAAAAATACTTTATGAAAATAACGGCGGAAGTTTTACTGTTAACTGTTGAAACACCCGGTGTTAAAAGTACAGTAATACGCGTGGTTGCATAGTAGCACACGGTATTGATTATTGATGCTTACGTGAGAAGTCACTCAGTTATACTCAATTATTGCTACAGTAATTGCTGCATGATATCTCTCATATTATTGATTCAATTATTATCACAGTATCATTTGCATAATATTTTATATTATTAAATCAATAATTGAGATGACAAAGTTATTCATATTATTATTTACAATATTGACAATGTCTAGAAGCTCTGTCAAGGAGAGGTTTGATCACCTAATTCATGCGCATAATAAGGAGAAATCCTTATCGAAAGCCCCTCTTTCACAGGAACGACACAGGTTGTTAAATATTATGAGTTATAATATTAATGATGAATAAGTTGTGTTGATTAAAATGAATTTTGATAGTTCCATTATGTTGGGATTATTAGTGTTAGTGGAAATCGACATCTATTAGATGATAATTGATGTCTAGGGGTTATATTGATAAATCAGGTAATTTATCGGATAAATGAGCAATTAATTGCAACTAATTCACATGCTTATATAACTATTTATTCACATGTGTGTACTATTGAATCACATTATTTACTATTAGGGGAGTTGGTGCAAGATTTATAATACTTGCATGACTAAGTTAAAAATGGAGGTATAGATGGAGGTACTATACTGTAATTCGTATTTTTCACATGATTATACTATTGATTCTCATGATTAAACTATTGATTCAGATTATTTACTCTTAGGGGAGGTGGTGCAAGTTTGATAATACTTGCAGGACTAAATTAAAAATGAAAGAAAGGTTGGAGGTATTGTATCGTAATTTTTGAGCCCCAAACGCAAGCAATTATCGAAACTATATTTTTCTATAAATAGAAGCTCATTCTTCCTTCATTTCTCACCAATTCACAAAAGCTTTAGAACGATTATTATAGAGAGAAATTATAGAGAGAAAGAAGAAGAGAAGTCTGAGCATTCTTGAATTTTACTCCATGAAATTAGTGGAATATCCTTGATATTTGCGCTTCATCCAGTATCTTTTCATTGAAATATTCTTCTGAGCATTCTTGAATTTTACTCCACAAAGCAAAGATCATGTTGACAATTTAGGCGTTATTGATTCTTGGATAAAATAATTCTTGAACTTGTTTTCTTTGAATTCTTATATCATTGTCATCATCTTCATGTTTATATTTTGTTGAAAGTCATCTGTGGTGGCACATGGTGCATAGATGGACTTGGTATGATTATGACAAGAGATTACCGGTGTAATCATAAGCGTAATGTTACAAATGATGTGGTAAAAGTCCTCATTGGCCCGTGTAGTGCATTGATGGACAATTGTTGGCATGATTATGACCATTAATGAATACACAAATATTCTTGGCCCGTAGTGCATGGATAATTGTGGTCGTGATACTAAAGAATATCCTTGGCGTCAGATTACGGGGTGATTCGGTGATGTGGATTATTTATTAAAAGTCGAGTCCCGCCGATAAAAGTGTTGAAAAACCTTTTAAATCATAAAAAATAGTAGATTTTATTCTCTACTTGACTCTTTTAATGGATTGCTTGTTCCGCTGCAGTTAAACTTGATGGTTGTTATATTATATCAGTTTAACACTATTGAAGGCTAACGATAATATATTATGCATTATCTTGGTCATAATATTTCCTACTGGGCTAGTTGAGCTCACCCTTTTAATTTTATTGTTCTCTTCAGGAAATTAGAACGTAGCAGGGACTAGTCGGGGAACAGAGTGACAGAACAGATGATAGTATTAGTAGTCCTCACTATTTAGTGAAATAGTGGGAAAATAAATGTAATAATATTGAATTTGAGTTTGTATATTGTCTAGACGATAATATTTGTATTAAAACTCACAGCTTATATTTTGTCGTACTTTGCACGACAGTTGTATAATTAAGTTGTATTTGTATCCTGTACCATGTATTTGGCGACTCAAAATAGGTGATGTATACCTGTTTTGGGGGCGTCACAATATAACTATATTGCCACTATATTATGTGGATGTTTAATGGCTTTAACAATGATTTTTTTTAAAACTTAGGCGTTTAGTTGAATGCAATTTGAACGATTCGAACATCATACTTGATTGTATAGATGATAGAAAATGAACTGAAAACAAAGATAGAAAGCATATTTTGTGTACATAAAGATGTTAAAGAATTTTTATAGGGAAAAAGCACCTTTACCCCATTGTGGCCATCGTGTTTTAAGCAATTAGCCACTGTACTTTAAAAAAAATTAATTGGCCCACTGTGGTTTTTAAAAATGCTTAATCAAGCCATTCCGTCAAGCAATTTTTGTAACGCCCCCAAATTCAGGTACTTGAAACCCGAACTCAGTGCTTTGCGATACCATTTCTATGAGCGGAATAATACTAATAATAATAACAATAATATAAATACCAAACTTAATTTACATATATCAGAGTCTAATGTTAGGTACACGACCTTTACTACACTTCATTACATGATAGATATTAAATATAATTGCCTTAATAATGTTTAACTATTACAAAAGATACCATTAAACTTTTTATTGTTTGTTTTCCTTTGTCCTTGTTCTTGCTTAAACCTTCTGGTTGATCACACTTAGCTGAAAATATTTAAATTAAGCAAGGATGAGCATTTGAGTGCCTAACAAGTAATAAAAATTATTAATATTAGCTGAAAGGATTTAATGTTTTTTTTATACATCACGTCTACAACGATTCAAT
This sequence comes from Panax ginseng, assembly GCA_020205605.1. Lineage (NCBI taxonomy): Eukaryota > Viridiplantae > Streptophyta > Magnoliopsida > Apiales > Araliaceae > Panax > Panax ginseng. Next base: position 65,254,805 of record CM035127.1, read on the forward strand.
AGTTGTGAAGTAAACTAAACCGATAATAATAACATAACAACTCTATCTCAAAATTTTGAAACTACGTACTGACTATAAATGGGTATTAGTTGACAGGCTATGAACATTGTTTTTAGTTTTCGCTAAGGTTTAGCAGAACTTCATTTGCAAACCGTCATAACTTACAGGCACGAGGGTGATCTACCCAATGTGCCCTGTATTGATATTATTGTTCACTCTGTCCGCCTTGAGCGCATAAAAGTTTTCCCTTGATCGGGATGTTCATACTTAGTCTGGAATCCGAACCAAAATAATTTGATTCGATACACTAAGGTTTTATCATATTCAACGATATTTCTAAATCTGTGTCTAGTTGGTCAAATAGCTTGAATTAATTATATATATATATATATATATATATATATATATATATATATATATATATCAACATGTGTTTAATACAATGATTATCCAAGTGAGGACACTTGTATAACCATATTTCAAAATTAACGAACAATATATATATATATATATATATATATGAGTTATATAATATAATATCATGTTGATAAACAATGATGGGATATAGTATATACATAACAATAGGGTTAATAATGCTGTACAATAATAATATAAATCAAACTTTCTTACTCATGTCCAAAGTGCATAAAGGAAATGCAAAGGTAGGATACTTGGTTGGTCTCACGCTTACTGATTCATTTAACTTAGTTTTTATCTTTTATGTCAAGACCTATCATTAATAAGATCATTCTATCGATTAGAAATGCATATTGTAACACATAATACTGCTTATCGTAGTCAGCACATAACCTAATCAAATTGTCACATATGTTTAACAGTCATTGAATCACAAACAGACACGTAGCTAGTCAAATTGTCTAAGTCCAAAACAATTTCTGAAACTTGTCGGTGTACCGACGACTTTATCAGGTAATTATCGAGTCTAAAACTGTATAATATAGTTCAATATTCCTTTAGATATTTTAATATCAGTTGTATTATTTTTCATAGCCGTATAATAATTTTTAAATTATTATAATTTATTATGATTTTTCAAACAATGTAATCATTATTAAATGATTTAAATAGTTTTATTAATATTTAATTAATATTAAACTATTAATGAAAGTATTGACAAAATATATGATTTTTAAAACTTTTATTACCCTTAAATGATTTTTAAAACAATTAAAATCATTTTGAAATAATTACCATTAATATTTAATTATTAATTTATTATTCATCAAAATATATAAAAAGTCCTTAATTATAACTTAAAATACTTTTAATCCATTTCATTCATTTTTAAATCAATAAAACCATTTTTAAATTATTTATTTACTATTATTATTAAATAATTCTAATATCATTTATAATAAATTAATAATCATTAATATTAAATTATTAATGAAATTATCCTTTAAATATTAAAAGTTATATTTTATAACTTAAATTATCTTTAAACACTTTATTTTCATTTAAAATGATTTTTATAATATTAAAATCATTTTTAAACTAATTTATCTAATATAATTATTAAATAACTTTAATATTATTAATAATAATTAATTAATGAAATTTACCTTTAAATATTAAAAGTTATATATTAATTAATGAAGCTCATTCTTCTTTCATTTCTCACCAATTCACAAAAGCTTTAGAGCAATTATTATAGAGAGGAAGAAGAAGAGAAGTCTGCTACCTCACTATTCCAGTACCCAGTTTTTTTTTAAGATAGGGAATATTATTTGTTGTATTCAAAAGGGGTATTATTTCTTTCTTTCGTCTTCATGAAGAGAACTTCTGTTATTCCATTCTTTGTTATTATGTTGGAATAATCTGTCTATGCGAAGTACCGCATACTTGGTGAAATTTTTCTATTATTTCATTCCTTATTATTCTGTTGGAATATCACGTTCATGCGTTCTCACCTGGGACTGGTTTAAAATCTTTATTATTCTCATTGGAATATCACATCATGCGTTTTCGACGGACTGGTTAAAATCTTTATTATTATTCTATTGGAATATCACATGCACATGCGTTTTATGTCGGATTTGATTCCGTCCTTATTAGTATTACATTGGAATAACTTTGTCCATCAATGCAATCTACCGTATGCATGGTGATTTACATTGTTATTTCATTCTTTATTATTACTGTTGGAACATCCCGCTGTCAGGGCTTAATTTTTGCACGACCTGATTCCGTTATTTATTATTACATTGAATAACTCACTGTCTGCGGTTTATCGCATGCCTGGTGATTTCTTTTGTTATTCCATTCCTTATTATACTCAGTTGGTTAAAGTTTTGACTTTTATATTCCATGAAATTAGTGGAATATCCTTGATATTTGCGCTTCATCCAGTATCTTTTCATGAAAATATTCTTCTGAGCATTCTTGAATTTTACTCTACAAAACAGTATCATGTTGACAATTTGGACATTATTAGTTCCTAGATAAATTAATTCTTGAACTTGTTTTATTGAATTCTTATATCATTGTAATCATCCTCAAGTTTATATTTTGTTGAAAGTCATATGTGGCATGTAGTGCATAGATGAACTTGGTATGATTATGACCAGGGATTATTCGGTGTAATCAAGACCGTAATGTTACAAATGATGTGATAAAAGTCCTCATTGGCCCGTAGTGCATTGATGGACAGTTTTTGGTATGATTATGGCTATGGATTCTCTTGACCAAGGGTGCAAAGATGAATTGTTTTATGGCATGATCGGGGATCAGTTGATGAAAACACGATTATCTTTGGCACGTAGTGCATGGATAATTCGTGGTCGTGATACTAAAAATATCCTCGCCCGTAGTGCGGGGATGAGTTAATGATGTGGATTATTTATTGTCGAGTCTCGTGATAAAGTTGGTGAAAAGCTTTTTAAATAATAGAAGATAGTAGATTTTATATTTTACTTGACTCTTCTAATGGATTGTTTATTACGCTGCAGTTTTTTATCTCAAACATGTTGTCTATTATATTATATCAGTTGTTATACTGTTGAAGGCTAATGATAATTTATTCTGCATTATCTTAGTCATAATATTTCTTACTGGGCTAGTTGAGCTCACCCTTTCTTTCACTATTCTCTTTAGGAAATGAGAACGTAGCTGGGACTAGTCGGGGAACATAGTGATGGTCCTAGATGTTTGCATTAGTAGTCCTCACTATTCTATGAAATAGTGTGATAATAATAGTAATGAGGACTCCTTTTGAGTTTGTATACTCTCTAGTAAACAATATTTGTATTCAAACTCACAGCTCATGTTGTATATTTAAGATTATATTTGTATTCTGTACCATGTATCTGGCGACTCAGAATAGGTGATGTATTCCTGTTTTGGGGGCGTCATAGTTGGTATCAAAGCTTAGGGATATGATCCCTGGCTGAGATATGAGATAAGAACTAGGAGGGGGGAGACGGGGAATTCCTTCACTATTATGACCTACCTAAGTTTATTTGGTATTTAATTGGTCGGTCATAGTATAGGGATAATATGTGATATGTTAATTAACCCTTGTTTTGTGGCAGTGTTTTAAAATGACATCCGAGAATGTTGAGAATAACAATGGAGCACAGGAGACCGTTGAGTCTCCACAGATCAATAATCAGGACAATGTACAACAGGATGGCGATAATCCTCCTATAAACAACAACACTGATCAATTGATGAACGACGGTACGTTTAGGAGCTTTTTAGAATTCATGCAACATCAAGCGTAGGCGGCTCCTGTTCATAATGCAGGAGGAAACAATGGCAATCCACGGTTGGTCACCGCTAAGCAATTCAAGGAGATGGGACCACCAGAATTTTTGGGAAAGCCAGAACCACTTAAGGCGGAGATGTGGTTAAAGCAGATCACCAAGATATTTGATGTCTTGGGATGCTCCGAGGAGCAAAAGGTTACTTTTGCCACCTTTATGTTGCGTGAAGAGGAAAATCACTGGTGGGAATCTGTAAAACGTACCTAGCCTGACGCACTCAAGATGTCTTGGGAGAAGTTCCAAGAGCTGTTCAACGACAAGTACTTTCCCGAAAGTATTCGTCACATGAAGGAGGTGGAGTTCATCAAGTTGGAGCAAAACAATATGACCGTGTCGCAGTACGAGGCTAAGTTTGCCGAGTTGTCTCGGTTTGCATCCCATATATATGTAAGACCCCAACTTTTTGAATAAAGATTAAATTTTCTCGAAATATATTTTTGAATATTATGGTGTGGATTTGATATAATGTTATAGTTGTGGGTAATATTTATAAATTTTGCAAAGTACACAAGTTGTTATATAATATTCGATTGGTCGGGAAATATTCGTATAACGGCACAATCATTGGCGGACCCCCACAACGGAATTATTGTCGGATTGAGAAAACGACAAAAATACTTTATGAAAATAACGGTAGGAAGTTTTATCGTTAATCTGTTGAAACACCCGATGTTAAAAAGTACTGATGTCTGGCGTGGTAGCATAGTAGCACAGCCAGTATTGATTATTGATGCTTACGTGAGAAGTCACTCAGTTATACTCAATTATTACTACGATAATTTCTTTGCATCATATTTCTCGTATTATTGATTCAATTATTGTCACATTATCAATTGCATAATATTTTATATTATTAAATCAATAATTGAGGCGACAAAGTTATTCATATTATTATTTACAACATTGACAATGTCAGAAGCTCTATCAAGGAGAGGTTTGATCACTAATTCTTGGCTACGATAAGGAGAAATCCTTATACCTGGAAGCCCCCTATTTCACAGGAACGACACGGTTGTTAAATATTGTGAGTTAAAATATTAATGATGAATAAGTTGTGTTGATTAAAAATGAATTTTGATAGTTCCATTGTGTTGGGATTATTAGTGTTTGTGGAAATCGACATCTATTCCGATGATAATTGATGTTTAGGGGTTATATTGATAAATCGGGTAATTTATCGGATAAATGAGCAATTAATTGCTACTAATTCACATGCTTATATAACTATTTGTTCACATGTGTGTACTATTGAATCACATTATTTACTATTAGGGGAGTTGGTGCAAGATTTATAATACTTGCATGACTATGTTAAAAATGGAGGTATAGATGGAGGTACTATACTGTAATTCGTATTTTTCACAATATTATACTATTGATTCTCATGATTAAACTATTGATTCAGATTATTTACTATTAGGGGAGGTGGTGCAAGTTTGATAATACTTGTAGGACTAAATTAAAAATGAAAGAAAAGTTGGAGGTATTGTACTGTAATTTTTTGAGCCCCAAAACGTGCAATTATCAAAACTATTTTCCTATAAATAGAAGCTCATTCTTCCTTCATTTCTCACCAATTCACAAAAGCTTTAGAACGATTATTATAGAGAGAAATTATAGAGAGAAAGAAGAAGAGAAGTCTGAGCATTCTTGAATTTTACTCCATGAAATTAGTGGAATATCCTTGATATTTGCGCTTCATCCAGTATCTTTTCATTGAAATATTCTTCTTAGCATTCTTGAATTTTACTCCACAAGGCAGTATCATGTTGACAATTTGGACGTTATTGATTCTTGGATAAAATAATTCTTGAACTTGTTTTATTGAATTCTTATATCATTGCCATCATCCTCATGTTTATATTTTGTTGAAAGTCATCTGTGGCCTGTAGTGCATAGATGGACTTGGTATGATTATGACAAGAGATTATTCGGTGTAATCATAACTGTAATGTTACAAATGATGTGGTAAAAGTCCTCATTGGCCCGTAGTGCATTGATGGACAATTGTTGGCATGATTATGACCATTAATGAATACACAAATATTCTTGGCCCGTAGTGCATGGATAATTGTGGTCGTGATACTAAAGAATATCCTTAGGGCAGTACACGGGGGTGATTCGGTGATGTGGATTATTTATTTGTCGAGTCCCAAATGATAAAAGTGTTGAAAAACCTTTTAAATCATAAAAGATAGTAGATTTTATTCTATACTTGACTCTTTTAATGGATTTCTTGCTCCGCTGCAGTTAAACTTGATGGTTGTTATATTATATCAGTTTAACACTATTGAAGGCTAACGATAATATATTATGCATTATCTTGGTCATAATATTTCCTACTGGGCTAGTTGAGCTCACCCTTTTAATTTTATTGTTCTTTTCAGGAAATGAGAACGTAGTAGGGACTAGTCGGGGAACAGAGTGACAGAACAGATGATAGTATTAGTACTCCTCACTATTTAGTGAAATAGTGGGAAAATAAATGTAATAATATTGAATTTGAGTTTGTATATTGTCTAGACGATAATATTTGTATTAAAACTCACAGCTTATGTTTTGTCGTACTTTGCACGACAGTTGTATAATTAAGTTGTATTTGTATCCTGTACCATGTATTTGGCGACTCAAAATAGGTGATGTATACCTGTTTTGGGGGCGTCACAATATAACTATATTGCCACTATATTATGTGGATGTTTAATGGCTTTAACAATGATTTTTTTAAAAACTTGGGTGTTTAGTTGAATGCAATTTGAACGATTCGAACATCATACTTGATTGTATAGATGATAGAAAATGAACTGAAAACAAAGATAGAAAGCATATTTTGTGTACATAAAGATGTTAAAGAATTTTTATAGGGAAAATGCACCTTTACCCCATTGTGGCCATCGTGTTTTAAGCAATTAGCCACTGTACTTTAAAAAAAATTAATTGGCCCACTGTGGTTTTTAAAAATGATTAATCAAGCCATTCCATCAAACAATTTTTGTAACGCCCCCAAATTCGGGTACTTGAAACCCGAACTCAGTGCTTTGCGATACCATTTCTATGAGCGGAATAATACTAATAATAATAACAATAATATAAATACCAAACTTAATTTACATATATCAGAGTCTAATCTCAGGTACACGACCTTTACTACACTTCATTACATGATAGATATTAAATATAATTGCCTTAATAATGTTTAACTATTACAAAAGATACCATTAAACTTATATTGTTTGCTTTCCTTTGTCCTTATTCTTGCTTAAACCTTCTGGTTGATCACACTTAGCTGAAAACATTTAAATTAAGCAAGGATGAGCATTTGAGTGCCCAACAAGTAATAAAAATTATAAATATTAGCTGAAAGGATTTAATGTTTTTTTTATACATCACGTCTACAACGATTCAATAGTTGTGAAGTAAACTAAACCGATAATAATAACATAACAACTCTATCTCAAAATTTTGAAACTACGTACTGACTATAAATGGGTATTAGTTGACAGGCTATGAACATTGTTTTTAGTTTTCGCTAAGGTTTAGCAGAACGTCATTTGCAAACCGTCATAACTTACAGGCACGAGGGTGATCTACCCAATGTGCCCTGTATTGATATTATTGTTCACTCTGTCCGCCTTGAGCGCATAAAAGTTTTCCCTTGATCGGGATGTTCATACTTAGTCTGGAATCCGAACCAAAACAATTTGATTCGATACACTAAGGTTTTATCATATTCAACGATATTTCTAAATCTGTGTCTATATATATATATATATATATATATATATATATATATATCAACATGTGTTTAATACAATGATTATCCAAGTGAAGACACTTGTATAACCATATTTCAAAATTAACGAACAATATATATATATATATATATGAGTTATATAATATAATATCATGTTGATAAACAATGATCGGATATAGTATATACATAACAATAGGGTTAATAATCTGGTACAATAATAATATAAATCTGAAACTTTCTTACTCATGTCCAGTGCATAAAGGAAATGCAAAGGTAGGATACTTGGCTGGTCTGCTGCTTACAGTTACGCAACTTAGTTTTTATCTTTTATGTCAAGACCTATCATTAATAAGATCATTCTATCGATTAGAAATGCATATTGTAACACATAATACTGCTTATCGTAGTCAGCACATAACCTAATCAAATTGTCACATATGTTTAACAGTCATTGAATCACAAACAGACACGTAGCTAGTCAAATTGTCTAAGTCCAGAACAATTTCTGAAACTTGTCGGTGTACCGACGACTTTATCAGGTAATTATCGAGTCTAAAACTTTATCGACTTTATCAGTTGTATTATTTTTCATAGCCGTATAATAATTTTTAAATTATTATAATTTATTATGATTTTTCAAACATTGTAATCATTATTAAATGATTTAAATAGTTCTATTAATATTTAATTAATATTAAACTATTAATGAAAGTATTGACAAAATATTAAAGTTAAATGATTTTTAAAACTTTTATTACCCTTAAATGATTGTTAAAACAATTAAAATCATTTTGAAATAATTACCATTAATATTTAATTATTAATTTATTATTCATCAAAATATAAAAGTCCTTAATTATAACTTAAAATATTTTAAATCCATTTCATTCATTTTTAAATCAATAAAACCATTTTTAAATTATTTATTTGCTATTATTATTAAATAATTCTAATATCATTTATAATAAATTAATAATCATTAATATTAAATTATTAATGAAATTATCCTTTAAATATTAAAAGTTATATTTTATAACTTAAATTATCTTTAAACACTTTATTTTCATTTAAAATGATTTTTATAATATTAAAATTATTTTTAAACTAATTTATATAATATAATTATTAAATAACTTTAATATTATTAATAATAATTAATTAATGAAATTTACCTTTAAATATTAAAAGTTATATATTAATTAATGAAGCTCATTCTTCTTTCATTTCTCACCAATTCACAAAAGCTTTAGAGCAATTATTATAGAGAGGAAGAAGAAGAGAAGTCTGCTACCTCACTATTATTCGATTACCAGTTTTTTTTTTAAGATAGGGAATATTATTTGTTGTATTCAAAAGGGTATTATTTCTTTCTTTCGTCTTCATGAAGAGAACTTTTGTTATTCCATTCTTTGTTATTATGTTGGAATAACTTCGCCATACATCCAAATACTGCATACTTGGTGAAAATTTTCTATTATTTCATTCCTTATTATTCTGTTGGAATAACATGTGCAATGCGTTCTCACGTCGGACTGGTTAAAATCTTTATTATTATTCTATTGGAATATCACGTGTATGCGTTTTATGTGGGATTGATTAGTCCTTATTAGTATTATGTTGGAATAACCTGTCTATGCGAAGTACCGCATGCATGGTGATTTCTGTTGTTATTTCATTCTTTATTATTATGTTGGAACATCCTGTCGGTGCGAATTTCGCCGGACCTAATTCTGTTATTTATTATTTTATTGGAATAACCTGCCTGTGCGGTTTATCGCATGCCTGCTGATTTCTTTTGTTATTCCATTCCTTATTATACTCAGTTGGTTAAAATTTTAACTTCTATACTCCATGAAATTAGTGGAATATCCTTGATATTTGTGCTTCATCAAGTATCTTTTCATGGAAATATTCTTCTGAGCATTCTTGAATTTTACTCTACAAAGCAGAATCATGTTGACAATTTGGACATTATTAGTTCCTAGATAAATTAATTCTTGAACTTGTTTTATTGAATTCTAATATCATTGTAATCATCCTCAAGTTTATATTTTGTTGAAAGTCATATGTGGCCTGTAGTGCATAGATGGACTTGGTATGATTATGACCAGGGATTATTCGGTGTAATTAAGACCGTAATGTTACAAATGATGTGATAAAAGTCCTCAATGGCCCGTAGTGCATTGATGGACAGTTTTTGGTATGATTATGTCTATGGATTCTCTTCGGCCAAGGGTGCAAAGATGAATTGTTTTATGGCATGATCAGGACCATTGATGAAAACACGATTATCTTTGGCCTGTAGTGCATGGATAATTCGTGGTCGTGATACTAAAAATATCCTTGGCCTGTAGTGCAAGGATGAGTTAAGGATGTCGATTATTTATTAAGCTAAGTCTCAGCGATAAAGTTGGTGAAAAACTTTTTAAATAATAGAAGATAATAGATTTTATATTTTACTTGACTCTTCTAATGGATTGTTTATTCCGCTGCAGTTTTTGATCTAAAACATGTTGTCTATTATATTCTATCAGTTGTTATACTGTTGAAGGCTAATGATAATTTATTCTGCATTATCTTAGTCATAATATTTCTTACTAGGCTAGTTGAGCTCACCCTTTCTTTCACTATTCTCTTTAGGAAATGAGAGCGTGAAATTTGGGACTAGTCGGGAACATAGTGATGGTCCTAGATGTTTGCATTAGTAGTCCTCACTATTACGTGAAATAGTGTGATAATAATAGTAATGAGGACTCCTTTTGAGTTTGTATACTCTCTAGTAAACAATATTTGTATTCAAACTCACAGCTCATGTTGTATATTTAAGATTATATTTGTTTTCTGCACCATGTATCTGGCGACTCAGAATAGGTGATGTATTCCTGTTTTGGGGGCGTCATAGTTGGTATCAAAGCTTAGGGATTTGATCCCTAGCTGAGATATGAGATAAGAACTAGGAGGGGAGAGACGGGGAATTCCTTCACTAGTATGACCTACCTAAGTTTATTTGGTATTTAATTGGTCGGTCATAGTATAGGGATAATATGTGATATGTTAATTAACCCTTGTTTTGTGGCAGTGTTTTAAAATGACATCCGAGAATGTTGAGAATAACAATGGAGCATAGGAGACCGTTGAGTCTCCACAGATCAATAATCAGGACAATGTACAACAGGATGGCGATAATCCTCCTATAAACAACAACACTGATCAATTGACGAACGACGGTACGTTTAGGAGCTTTTTAGAATTCATGCAACATCAAGTGTAGGCGGCTCCTGTTCATAATGCAGGAAGAAACAATGGCAATCCACGGTTGGTCACCGCTAAGCAATTCAAGGAGATGGGACCACCGGAGTTTTTGGGAAAGCCAGAACCACTTAAGGCGGAGACGTGGTTAAAGCAGATCACCAAGATATTTGATGTCTTGGGATGCTCCGAGAGAGCAAAGGTTCCTTTGCCACCTTTATGTTGCGTGAAGAGGCGAGATCTTTGGTGGGAATCAGTAAAATATACCTAGCTGGACTTTTCAAGATGTCACGGAGAAGTTCCAAGAATTCATTCAACGACAAGTTATTTCCCGAAAGTATTCGTCACATGAAGGAGGTGGAGTAAGCAACTTTGACCATGCTAAATTCTTAACACAAAGTGTTTCTGGCCAAACTATGACTTAGATCTTTCAGTATTAATACAATACTACATGATCCAACCACAAGTATGGCCACAAAGCATCATATAAGAGAGATCTGGAGCCTTGAACAAGTTGTTAGAGCTGTTCTTCATTTCTGGGTTACCCAGTAATGAAGAACAGTTCGACTGTTCATATTTGGGCCTCCACAACTTGCAATCCATATATTATTTTTATGATATATAAACTGCAGTGTGTAGTCAAAATGTAAATGAAGAGAACATCAAAGTACTGTTAGATCCATAACAGAATAACATAACATACTACAACTTAGACTCAAGATCCATAACAGAACATCAAAGTACTGTCAAACACTACCACAAATTACTAAATAGACAACGCTTAATAGACAACGTTTTTTAGAAAAACATTGTGGTATTTTTTTTACAACGTTTTGTAGATATATATACAAAAACGTTATCTATTTAAAAGGGCATTTTTTTTGTTTTAATTAGATAACGTTTTTTTAAAAACGTTATCTATGAAGAAAAACACGGAGCTCTTAAAATTAAAAGACTTAAAGTCTTTTTCTCTCCGAGGCTAGCCCGTCTTTGATATTATCTTTGTGCTCGATTGTCGTTCTCCATGCAGAGCCTTCTCCCAAGTCCTTGCAAAGGTTTGTTCCTTCACTCTCAGTTTCGTTTCTCTCTCTTCTGTGCTTGATCGTCGTTCTCCGTGCAGAGCCTTCTCCCAAGTCCTTGCAGAGGTTCGTTCCATCACTCTCAGTTTCGTTCCTCTCTCTTCAGTTTCGTTCCTTCTCTCTTCAGTCTTCGTTCCTTCTCTTTCAGTTTTCTTCTCTCGTTATGCCCTGTTGCCTTACATTCGGTGATTGGGTGTACCTTCTCTCTGAGGCTGAAATCTGAGTTTGAAGATAAGCTGTTTTGGCGCTAGGGTTTCATTTTAAGTTCTTCATCTCTTTGAATTTGTTCTTACATATGTTTATTTTCATCCCATTTACAGTCTTTGTATATAAACGTGTTTAAGGTGCTCCATTTGTTTTGTTATAATGGTTTTTCTGCTTTCATATTGGTAGCATAGTGGTGGTCAGTAGTATGCAACAAGTGGTGGTTTCTCCTGTCTCCTCCACTAAAATTAGGTTTTAATTTCTCACTTGTTAATTTTCCCTAAAATATAGGTTTTAATTAGAAAATTTTTGATATTTGGAGCTAATTTGGAGCTTCTAAGTGTTATTGAAGGCTAATTAGATGTTTCTCTTATGAAATTTTATTTTTAACTTATAACGTTTGATAGCAAGTTTTGGTTGTCTAGGTGCAATGCCCACTCGAAGTTGTTAATCTCCGACCTAGTAGGGATGTAGCGGTTCTTGAATTCTCTTATAAGTTTGGAACCTATGTGGTATTACTTCTAAAAGAAATTTTTATGTTATGTTGCCAATCTTCGACCATTTAAGTAGTAGTACTATTTTTTCCCTTTTATAGGTCAATATAAAACTTCGGCTTCCGGCAGTCTTGAATAAATTTCTTCAGCCTATACCAGTCTCTCCGGAGGAGTTTTTCCCCCAATGGAGATCACTTTCTAGACCGCCTTTGAAACTTCAAGAAGTTGTATGTATATTTTACCTTTTGTTACATAACAACATTTGCGCAATGAAACTCGAGAATGGCAGTCCGTAGTATCTAACCCTGGATTCAATTTTCCAACCAAATGGGCTCTTAAAATATTTGTTAGACACGTCTTTTATTTGGGAAGGAGGATAGAGATCAATAAGCCTTAATTTCTTAATGGTTAATATTCAGCTATGTTCTAGTTTAATATTTGTAATCCTTTAATATAAATATTTTCATTATGTTAGAAATGTCTGAATGACCATATTTTTTTGACCAAATTGAATAGGTTCGAGGTGTAAGACCAATGTCTCTTGCAGAAATGGAAAACGTATTTCAGGATCCAAATACAAATAACTTGGTTGCCAGCACAACCTTTTATTCAGAAAGTACCCGAGCCATGACGGTTGGCTCTAGGGATCCTACACTAACATACGAGTATGTATACTAAATCCAGATGTATATGTGTAGCTTTTGTCACAAAACTGGTACGAGTAAATTTTTTTTGTATTTTTTAGAATTGACACTTGGTTGGGTTTGGACTGGCAGGGGATATTTCTTGCAGTGCGGATGCCATCGAACGAGCTTGGCAGATCCTGGATCAAATTCCTGGAAGAGCCACTGGTGCATATAGTCATAGTCAGGTACCAAGCCCTCTTTTGGATGCAGCAATACCTTTAATTAATATATTATCCATGCATAACGTTGTTAGTTGTATATATCACTCTTCATTCTTGTTCTCTGACATAAGGGTATCAAGGGGTTACGTGATATAATTGCTGCTGGTATTGAAGCTCGTGATGGTTTTCCTGCTGATCCTAATGATATTTTCTTGACAGATGGTGCAAGTCCAGCGGTAACTTATGGTTTTAACGTTCTTCTTCTTAAATATATCAAATTCATGTAATTATTGAAAATCTTTACACTGGAAGCTTCTTCTTTTGGTTGGTTGTCTTTCCTAATAATTTTTTCTGCTTTTGTCTTTTTTGTCTGCGTTTCATTGTTTCTGTTAACCTATTTTTTTTAGACTATTTGTTTCTCAATTTTTTACTAGCATAATAAGCAAGTGTGATTTTGCTTGCTGATGATTGGGTCTATAGTTGGAACTTGTTTAAACCTTAATTCTAACCAATCTTCAAGTGGATTTAACCTTCTATATATTATTTCTACACGTCTGAAATTATATAGCTGTATTTTTTTGTATTTATAAATGTTCTCAAGTATGCTTGTTGCTATTGTTCAGTTTAGGTTTCTTGCTGGTGTTAAAATAACTATCATTAGTAGTTGGTTATGATTAAAAATGGGATTGGGCTTGGATTTTGGGAGTATGCTTAACAATCAAAATCATATTGAGTTCATTTAAGTTGTATTGCTCATGTCAAGCCAGTTGGTTATTTTTGATCATTTATTTATGTTATAATATAATAACATTAAATATATGCATGTTGTAGAATCTCAATGTTTGGTACTTATTAGTGTGAACCAAGTACTAGGCCACATTAAGTATTTAGATTATGATTTATTCCCCTTTAAAAGATAGTTTACTTTTCATAACTATGAATTGCAAAGATACTTGACAGTATGTAATGTGTTGCAGGCTACATTTGACTGTCTGCTGAATACCTATGGGTTCCTCACTCCAGACTTACATCATTTGAGAATATACCAGATCTTTTTTCTCAGTGTATGAACATTCTTCTATTTCTTACTAGTTGTCTTGACCAGCCTTACTAAGGTTGTGATGAAGATGAAATGTTAAAAAGTGGTAATCACTTCCTAGTCCTACCAATGTTTGTGCATTGTGGATATGACTCCAATTATGGAATTGTTAAACAGCTTTAAATTTTCTTGATGAATTATAGAATTTCAGCAATAATCTTGAATTTTTTTAGTACTGCTCCGATCTCCATGGTATGGACGCGCTTTACTTGCTTAATCTTTTTTTTCCTTGTGTTATTCCTATCTTAATGTTTTACAATCCTCCATGCTTTTTACTTAAATCCTCGTTTTACAATCCTCCATGTCCTGATGAGGGTTTCTTTTGCTTTACAAAAGCAGGACTCAATCAAATGCGAGTAGCAGTGAGAATGCCACGATTAATCAAAAATAGAATTTATTTCTATTTTTACACAAGGCTAGATTTGTCTCATCACCCTTCACTCCACAGGAGAATACAGTTATTCAAACTTGAGCAATTGCATGTTATAGCATTGTTGTGAGAGGTTAGAGCCTTTGATTATTGATATTTTTAGTTTTACCCCAATATTTCTTTGTTTTTGGATAAAAATATTGGTTCAATGAATAAGTATTTAATTGTTTGCTTATGGTATTTTAGGTGGGTTTGGTTCCTATCTGTTTGGATTAAACAAGAAGACGTATGAGCAGGCAGGGATTGATACTGAGGGAAATTCACCAGGGAGCTACAAGGAACCTGGGGTTGGTTGGATGACTGGTTTCCTTTTTGTTAGCAGTTTTGTTGGGCTTTTGGCCTTGGTCCCTCTCAGGAAGGTATGATTTTACCTGCTATAGTCTTTGTCAATAAACTGAAAGGATTTCATTCTAGTGGCTTTGAAATGAATTATTCATGGGTTTTTGATCCTCTGCAAACTCACTTGGCTATAGTTTTCGTTTAAAGTATGAATATCACATGCAACAGCTCAAGTCTTTGTGATTATTTATGTTGTTCTGCAGATCATGGTAATAGACTACAAATTAACTTATCCCAAGTGGTATTGCTACCACATTGCTCATAAACGGGTTTCATACTCCTAGTCGAGACAAGATGGCCAAATATGCATTCATAATTAAATATATTCTCATTGTGAAATTCAAAGATTGATAGATGTACAAGTGTAGAACAATAAAATCATTTCATCATTGTTTTTGCAGGAAGCAGGTTCATGGGTGACGTGTGTTTTCACAGGGATGCCAAAATTCCTCAAATTGTGACGTGTGTTTTCACAGGGATGCAAATCCTTTTTGAAGGATTTCTGTCGATGCTGAAGTGTGTGATTGACTTGGCTTTTCATCATCTGGCTTTTGCTGTTTTTGTCAAACATGTCTATTAATCATCAACATGGGTGTCACATGCAGATCATAAATCATGCATTTGCTAGTAGCTAGTTTACTACATGTGACTAAAGAGTAATTGTCACAATTCCATGTGTGTTACAATCCAGTTTTAGGTTCTCTGTATTCTTATATGTTCCCATGTATTATTGGGATGTATTTTGAATGGTTGATACATTTTGGTTTTAAATTTAAATGAGAATTTAGACATTTTAGCTATATATCATGGAATTGCAGGTGCATTGGTAATATAGGTGAACCACAACCTTTTTTTTTTCTTTTTTTCCTTTATCTACAACATTTTAAAAATGTTGTATAAATTGGTTAAATACGTTGTCTGATATACTAAACAACAACATTTTTATCTAGAAAACGTTGTGGAATCATACCTTCTACAACGTTTTTAAGCATCTGCTAATTTTTGAAAAACAAATCTACAACGTTTTTTTCTAAAAAACGTTGTGTATTGTGCTTAACTACAACGTTTTAAAAACCTTGTGTAATGGTGTAAAATAGACAACACCCTTAACCACGACGTTTTTCTGACAGAAACCACAACGTTTTTTTCGCGTTGTCTATTTACTGTTCTGTAGTAGTGAGATCTAATGCTTAGCAAATCTTGTCAGACGCTGCAAACTACTTTCTGTGTTACCCATATTCCCTCTGGTCATGCCCGGTCAACGAGTTTTAACCAAGAATAACTTATGATCGAGACATGTAATCACAGTGGTTCCACTTCTAGATTAAATAACATATAACAAGCTACAGATTACAACTTTAAAACATAAAAAATCAAAAACATGCAGAGATCTACAGCCACTGACATTCATTGTCAGACCACAAAACAAACTTTTTCCAGATTTTGCAAAATCTCAAATCCAAGCCTCTAAATGTTATGGATCTAACATCTAGCAACCCAGATCATCATTATACACTATATATAACATGTTTAACACAAAAAAATTAACATCTAATAACAGATCAAAGGTCAGATTTCTAGTTAGGGTTTATACCTTTACTTTGATCAACATTGATCTTAGGGTTCTGATTTGATATAGATGTTAGTGGGGCTTGGTTTATGACTGATATGTCTTGATATTTTTGGAAGTGTGAGCTTGAGAGAGTCAAGGATGAGAGTTTTGCAAAATTAGTCTACCAAATGAATTTTCTCTCTCTCCAATTCTTTATATACTAGTCTTGTATGCATGTATGGCTGATAATGGACTGATTTACTGGAGATTTAGTCAATTGAGAAGCCAAGATTAGCTCACCAACTCCATTATTGCTAGATATACAAGTTATGTCAAATAATTCAAGAGGGGTATTTTGGTCATTTTGCTTGGAATTTTAATGGCATTTTTTATGTAAACTTGTCCTAAACCCTTAGGGCTTAACCCTAAGGTCTTGCACAATTAATTTTGTAGGATTTCTAATTAAACAAAAATAAATAAATAAAACTTTAGTTTCTAAAAATTTGAATTTAGGGTTTCCTTAATTAAATTAGGTTTCTAATTAAATTATACAGGAACATTAGGGTTTAAAATCAATAATTATAATTAACTTTGCTAATTTTAGCAATTAGGGTTTACAATTTTAATAATTATGGTTACCAAATCACAATTAGGGTTTCTAATTACTAAATTAGGGTTCTAGTCATTAGGGTTTTAAATTACTAAATTAGGGTTCTAGTCATTAGGGTTTTAAATTACTAATTAGGTTTTCCCATAATTAGCAATAAACTCTATCATACATGATATTAATCACATTAATACAATTCCTGACTGATCACAAACTCCAGTTTGGGTTTCAAATTAGGGTTTCTAATTTTAGAAATTAGGGTTTTAATTTATAATGATGGTTTTCCATAATAACAAGGCTTTTCCTAAAATTACAAATCATATAACACATAACACAATGTCTTAACAGATTCTTAAATTCTCATTTGACCTCGGAATTAGGGTTTAACAGTAATACTAGGGTTTGGTCATAATACACCATAATTGACCAACTATTATCATTACGTACATACAGTATATACAATACATATTTATAGCACTGAAAAATCAAAATATAATTAATATTATATTATTATTCTAATTCCTTGATAAAAATCCAAAATTTTGGATTGGATTCCATATCTGATTTATTCTTCATATATAACATTATTAATTAAGTTAAAAATAATTAACTTACTTAATCTAACATAAATTCATATAATAAAATAAATAGTTATTATAATAATTTAAAAATCATTTCATATATTATTTAAATAATATATAATTATAATTTCACTTTGAAAATAATTAATAAAAATATTTCTACTATAAAATTAATTATTATAAGAATATACTTTATAATGAGCAATAATTCTAAAATAAAATTATTGATAATCATTCATGTAATAAATATATTTTATATTCATCACATCAATACATATACATTACCTTGCATGCATTCTCATCTTTAAAATAAAAAAAAAAAATTATACGCAAAATTTCTGTTTTAAAGATATAGAAAATATCGGGTTATTACATTCACCCTCCCTTATAAAGATTCTGTCCCCGGAATCACCGTTTTAAAACTTATACACACAAGGGTACATAGCATACACAGTCATCGCAAGTAGATCTCGATCATAAATGATCAAACTGATCTTTAACTATTCAGCATAAAGCTTATCTATCTAATCAAACGGAAATTTGATTTCTAATAGAACTCAAATTCCTCCTTCAAAATTCTTGATAAAATAATTTACTATATATATAAGAAAATCATATATAAGAAAATAAAAGTTATACGAATAATACCTGGAGTTGAATCCCCAGCTGCCACGGTATCTTGAACGATCATGTTGAAGATTCATGCGGTTGATTCTGTTGGTTCATTTGTTGAAGTTGGTCTCGTTGTCGCCAATGTCCTGCTACCTTTTTCCGTATTCGCATTCCTTGCCTCCGATCCATTCTCCTTCTTGGACAGCCTTTCACCTTATGCTCCTTTGATTCACAAACTTTCCTCCTGCCCACACTTGTAGCACACAAACTTTCCTTTTAAACACTCTCCCGAGTGATTCTTTACACAAATTCTGAAATGCACAACTTGCTTCTTTCCACCTTCTGGCCTATTTTCCGTATTCCCAACATTATCTCTTTTCCTCTTTCCAGTTCTACTACCACTACTGCCTTCTCTGGCTTTAACTTGATTTGTCTCCCACCAAAGATTCACCCCTCCTTTCATTGTACAGGTGGCAAAAGCTGTCTTTTGCCCCTCCGTTACACTAGCTATCACAACCACTTCTACAACGTCAGTTGATCCTCTAAATCCTGGCGGTTCATTTGTCTTGAAGTCTTCAAAGTTTGTCGATCGATTGTCTAGCTGATTTACTGCGGCTAGTAATCCATTCTGCATAGCTTGAGTGTATATATTCGTCAAATTCTGCATCGGGTCTAGTTTTCCTCCAGCTTTGTTGACAAATTCCTCTATCCTTTGGTTTTGTTTTCGTCTTGGCGACATTATCTGATTAAATAAATCATGTTCATCTAACTAAATCATAGTACTTTATAGCATAACACATACTGCTTTAAACATTCGCTATCCCTTTGTTACATAAAAGTCGGGAATCACTGCCACAACTTATACAAAAGTTAAGAATATTAAATTACACATCATAGAGCATACATATTCAAGTAATACTAATACTACTTATTTCTTACACCTTCACTAATGATCAATTGCTTAGTATTCTATATATTCTCATTATCCTCAATAATCCATTCACACCTAACTATACCAAGTTCGTCAAACTTACCACACATTATGAGTTTAAGAACTCACTTCAATCATATGAGTTTAAGAACTCGAGCTTGACCATATACTCTATAACTATACTCTACCTATCTGCTATATATACTATTGTTTCTGAATCCGGTATTACATTTTCTAGTATAATCACCTCATCAGGGTTGCTTTCAATGTGACCCTCTATTTCAGCTATTTACTTTGATATTGGCTCGGTCATGGAGGCTGACTCATTCTTTACAATCTGAGGGTATCCTAATTCTTTTCTATCTGACATCTACACACCAACTATCTTGATTAGCACATAGTATATACACACAACAAATAATAATTTTATATAAGTTATCTTTTATTTCTTTTAACGATGAATTTATTCAATTCATCTCCTTATAAACTCTATATGAGTTATTTGTATTTTCAACGTTGTCCTCTATTCTAAGGTTATAGCCTAAGGTCTAACCCACCTAAGGTTTCTAACCCTAAGCTCTTATACCAACTTGTAACGCCCCCAAATTCAGGTACTTGAAACCCGAACTCAGTGCTTTACGATACCATTTCTATGAGCGGAATAATACTAATAATAATAACAATAATATAAATACCAAACTTAATTTACATATATCAGAGTCTAATCCCAGGTACACGACCTTTACTACACTTCATTACATGATAGATAACAAATATCATTGCCTTAATAATGTATAATTATTACAAAAGATACCATTAAACTTATATTATTTGCTTTCCTTTGTCCTTGTTCTTGCTTGAACCTTCTGGTTGATCACACTTAGTTAAAAACATTTAAATTAAGCAAGGATGAGCATTTGAGTGCCCAACAAATAATAACAATTATAAATATTAGCTGAAAGGATTAAATGTTTTCTTTATAAATCACGTCTACAACGATTCAATAGTTGTGAAGTAAACTAAACCGATAATAATAACATAACAACTCTATCTCAAAATTTTGAAACTACGTACTGACTATAAATGGGTATTAGTTGACAGGCTATGAACATTGTTTTAGTTTTCGCTAAGGTTTAGCAGAACTTCATCTACAAACCGTCATAACTTACAGGCACGAGGGTGATCTGCCCAATGTGCCCTGTATTGATCAATAGTACATGCAAGAACGATATTATCGTTCACTCTGTCCTCCTCGGGCGCATAAAAGTTTTCCCTTGATCAGGATGTTCATACTTAGTCTGGAATCCGAACCAAAACAATTTAATTGGATACAATAAGGTTTTATCATATTCAACGATATTTCTAAATATGTGTCTAGCTGGTCAAATAGCTTAGACGGCTTATATATATATATATATATATATATATATATATATATGTGTGTGTGTGTGTGTGTGTGTGTGTGTGTGTGTGTGTGTGTGTGTGTGTGTGACGCCCCCAAAATTAGGTATACATCACCCATCTTGGGCCGTCAGATACATGGTACAGAATTCAAATACAACTTACTAATACAATTGTCGTGTACAATACGACAAACATAAACTGTGAGTTTGAATACAAATATTATCTACTAGAGATTATACAAACTCAAAAGGAGTCCTCATTACAATTATTATCACACTATTTCACAGAATAGTGAGGACTACTACTCCGTTCCCCGACTCGTCCCAGCTATATTCTCATTTTCTGAAGAGAACAGAAAGAAAGGGTGAGCTCAACTAGCCCAGTAAGAAATATTATGACTAAGATAATGCAGAATAAATTATCATTAGTCTCCAACAATGTTAAACCGATAAAATATAATAGACATCAAGTTTAATCTGTAAATGAACAAACAATCCATTAAAAGAGTCAAGTAGAAAATAAAATCTACTATCTTTTATGATTTAAAAGGTTTTTCATCACTGTTATCGCTGAGACTCAGCTTAATAAATATTCCACATCATCGAATCACCCCTGTACTACGGCCAAGGATATTCTTTAGTATCACGACCACAATTATCCATGCACTACGGGCCAAGAATATTTATGTATTCATTAATGGTCATGATCATGCCAACAACTGTCCATCAATGCACTATGGGCTAATGATAACTTTTACCACATCATTTGTAACATTGCGGTCATGATTACACCGAATAATCCCTAGTTATAATCATACCAAGTCCATATATGCACTACAAGCCATAGATGACTTTCAAGAAAATATAAATATGAGGATGATGACAATGATATAAGAATTCAATAAAACAAGTTCAAGAATTATTTTATCCAGGAATTATTAACGCCCAAATTGTCAACATGATCTTGCTTTTGTAGAGTAAAATTCAAGAATGATCGGAAGAATATTTCCATGAAAAGATACTGGATGAAGCGCAAATATCAAGGATATTCTACTAATTTCATGGAGTATAGAAGTCAAAACTTTAACCAACTGAGTATAATAAAGAATGGAATAACAAAAGAAATCACCATGCATGCGGTACTTGTGATGTATGAGTTATTCCAACGAATAATAATAACGAACCGGGTCGTGCAAAATTTGTAACCAAGCGAGGATCTTCCAACAGAATAATAATAAGACGGAACCAGGTCCGGTATAAAACACATAGACAGGATGTTCCAACGGAATAATAATAAAGACGGAACCAGGTCCGGTGTAAAACACACTGTACGTGATGTTCCAACGGAATAATAATAAAGAGCGGAACCGGTCAAAGTGTAAAAACACATGCACAGGATGTTCCAAATGTAATAATAGAAGAATGTCACCAAATATAGGGTAGATCACAGATACAAAGTTATTCCAATGTAATAATAAGAATTGGAATAACAACAGCCTTCTTCATGAATAAAAAGAATAACACTCCTTACGAGTACAACAAATAATATTCCCTACCTTAAGAAGAAGAGTACTGGATATATAAGTAGTGAAGTAGTTTCTTCTTTCTCTCTATAGTTTATCTCTTTAGAGTTTCAGTGAATTCGTAAGAAAATAATGAATGAATGAGTTTCTATTTATAGAAAAATTGAATGCATAGTAACTAACTCATGAACGGTCGAGATTGATTTACTTTAAACTGACGGTCCATATTTAAAGCAAAATAAAATATAATATATTCTATTTATAATCTAATAAAATGAATAACTTTATAAAAGATTTTACTATGCAAACACTATGCAGGCACTATACAAATACTATGCATAATAAAATATAATATATTCTATTTATAGAATAACTTTATAAAAGTATTCTATTTTATATAAAATGATTTTCTGTATTAGTACATTAATAATACCAACAAAACTGAGTGACTTATCACTTAAGCATCAATAATTAATACCGTGTGCTACTATGCAACCACGCCAGACATCGCATTTTTAACACCGAAAGTGTTTCAACAGATTAACTGTAAAACTTTCGCCGTTATTTTCATAAAGTATATTTTTGTCATTTTCTCAATCCGACAATAATTCCGTTGTGGGGTCCACCAATGATTGTGCCATTGTATTAATATTCCCTGTTAAAACGAATATTCCCCGACCAATCGAATATTATATAACAAATTGCGTACTTTGCAAAATTTATAAATATTACCCACAACTATTATATCAATTTCACTCCATAATATTCAAAAATAATATTTATAGAAAATTCATCTTTATTCAAAAAGTTGGGGTTTTACAATCTCCACTTCTTATGAAATTTCGCCCTCGAAATTAGAGTGCGATACTGGTATGTCGAAATGTAAGGATACCTTGATTTCATTTCAGATTCTAACTCCCAAGTCATTTCCTCAACATCATGGTTTCTCCACAAAACTTTGACTTGAGGTATAACCTTGGTGCGTAGAATATGTTCCTTCTTATCCAAGATTTGAACAGGAACCTCTTCATACGTCAAATCTTACGCTATTTCGTCTGGTTCCAACTCAATAATGTGGTTTCGGTCTTCCACATATTTACGTAACATGGATATGTGAAAAACGTTATGAACACGAGACATACTTGGTGGTAAAGCGAGTCCATAGGCCACGATTCCTACTCGATCAAGGATTAAAAATGGGCCGATAAATCGAGGATTGAGCTTTCCTCTCTTTCCAAATCTCGTAACCCCTTTCCATGGAGCAACACGTAACAACACATGATCTCCTATATTGAATTCCACGTCCTTTCGATGAAGATCGATAACTCTTTTTGTCGATCTTGTGAGGTTTTTATACGTCTTGCGGATCGTTTGAATCTTTTCTGTTGTCATACGTACCAACTCCGGTCCCAACAATGTTGCTTCACCCACCTCATCCCAGTATACTGGAGATACAACGCTTCGAATGGAGCCATGCCAATACTTGCTTGATAATTGTTGTTGTAGGAAAACTCCACCAATGGTAAGAACTTGTCCCAACTTCCCTTGAAATCAAGGACACAAAGTCTTAATAGATCTTCAAGAGTTTGAATAGTCCTCTCCGACTGTCCGTCCGTTTGAGGATGATATGCCGAGCTAAATCGTAAATCTGTGCCCATAGCTTTCTGCAAACTAACCCAAAATTGTGAAGTGAATCTTGGGTCTCGATCAAAAATTATGGATTATGGCATACCATGCGATCTTACAATCTCGTTTATGTACATACTGAGCAAGACGTTCAAGTGTATAAGTCTCTCGTATCCATAAGAAATGAGCAGACTTGGTCAATCTATCAACAATGACCCAAATCGCATCTATGCCTTGAGAAACCTTGGGAAGACCAGTAACGAAATCCATTGTAATGTGCTCCCACTTCCATTCTGGAATTTCAAGTGGTTGCAATGACCTTTTGGTACTTGATGCTCCGCCTTGACTCGTTGACACGTTAGACAACTTGAGATAAACAGCGCTATCTCTCTCTTCATATTGCCCAACCAAAATGTATGTCGAAGATCATGATACATTTTGGTACTCCCAGGATGGATTACAAACGGTGTGTTGTGCGCCTCCATCATGATTTTATACTTTAAATTAGGCTCGTTAGGAACACAAAGTCTAGAGTTGACTCGAAGTATTCCTTCTTCATCGATTCTTGCTTCCAGCATCGCACCTTCTTGCACTTTCTTCCTCATACGCATTAGCTCCGGATCTGTAATTTGAGCAGCTTTAATTTTATCAATTAAAGTTAGTTCTACTCGTATATTTGCCATCACTATGTGGGTCCCTGGAGTCTTTACCTCTATCTCCATCCTTTGCAAGTCATACAAAATGGGCCTTTGCGTTGACAATATTGCACTCATACCTGCATATGATCTTCTACTCAATGCGTCAGCTATCACGTTCGCTTTTCCAGGATGGTATTGGATGGTATGATCATAATCTTTCAACAGTTCAAGCCAACGACGTTGTCGCATGTTGAGTTCCTTTTGAGTGAAGAAATATTTGAGGCTTTTATGATCCGTAAAGATCTCCACTTTCTCCCCATACAAGTAATGCCTCCAAATTTTAAGTGCGAAGACAACAGCTTCTAACTCTAGGTCATGAGTAGGATAATTCCTCTCATATTCTTTGAGTTGTCGTGAGGCATAGGCTATGACTTTCCCATGTTGCATGAGAACACATCCTAACCCTTTTGCTCAAGCATCATCGTAGATGACAAATCCTCCGAACCGGATGGTATTGTCGAACAGTCTTTGAAATGAGTCTCCTCTTGAGTTCTTGAAAACTCTTCTCACATTCCTCGCTCCAACTGAACTTTGTATCTTTCCAAGTCAGCTGAGTTAGTGGAGTAGCGATTCGAGAAAACCCTTCTACGAATCTCCGATAATAACCAGCTAAGCCGAGAAAGCTACGTACTTCGATCAACGATTTAGGTTGCTCCCCAGCTTTGAATAGCTTCAATCTTTCTTGGGTCAACAGATATTCCATGACTTGATACCACGTGCCCAAGGAATGCTACTTCCTCAAGCCAGAACTCGCATTTCTTCAACTTGGCATAAAGCTTGTATTCACGAAGCTTTTGGAGTATCAGCCTCAAGTGTTCCTCATGATCTTCACGGCTTTTGGAATATATGAGGATGTCATCAATAAAGACGACCACAAAATGATCCAAATATTCCTTGAATACTCGGTTCATCATATCCATGAAGGCAGCAGGAGCATTAGTCAATCCAAAGGACATAACTAGGAATTCATAATGCCCGTACCGAGTTCTGAAAGCCGTCTTTGGAATATCATCGGTTATAATCTTCAATTGGTGATATCCGGAACGAAGATTAATCTTTGAAAAGAATTTGGCTCCTTGCAACTAGTCAAACAGGTCATCAATACGTGGCAATGGGTACCTATTTTTGATGGTGACATGATTCAACTCCCGATAATCAATACAAAGTCAAATACTCCTATCTTTCTTCTTCACGAATAGAACAGGAGCACCCCAAGGAGAAGTACTAGGATGAATAAAGCCAATGTCTAACAATTCCTCGCGATTGAGTCTTTAACTCCTCGAAGTTCAATAGAGCCATTCGATATGGGGCTTTGGAAATGGGTTTTGTATGGGGTTCAAGGTCGATACAAAATTCAATTTCACGCTCTGGGGTAGGCGGGGAAGTTCTTCGGGAATACGCCAGAAATTCATTAACAATAGAAATATTATTCAAAACTGACGTATTTTTGTTTAGATCTATGACATGAGCTAAGAAAGCTTGACATCCATTTTTCAATAAACGAATAGCTTTATGGCTTTATATGACAGTGATTGATTTTAATGGTTTGGTTGCTTGAATTCGCATAATAGGTCGATTAGGAATATGAAAGCTAACAACCTTACGAAAATAATCAATTTTTGCATGATGAGTAGTTAACCAATCAATCCCTAGAATTACATCAAATGCAAGTATTTTTAATGCAATAAGAACGACAGTTAATGTGTGGGTACCAACTTGAACCAAACAAGACTTATAAACCGTGGATGTAATGAAAGTTTCTCCCAACGGAGTTTCCACAAATAAGTCAAAGTCTAATTTCTCCGGAGTCAAATTTAATCGTTGAGCGCAAGTAGGAGAAATAAAAGAATGGGTAGAACCGGTATCAAATAAAGTGTAGACTTCACTAGAGTTTATGATAAGCTTACCCGTGATGACCTCATTCGGGTTCCTTGCTCTCTGGGAGGTCACAACAAACGTTCTCCCTTGCACTACCGGCTTTGATTTTTCTGGGACAACCTTTGGTGCCTCCATCCTAGCTGAATTTGTCTTCGATGAACGACAAAATCGAGCTAAGTTACCTTCTCTTCCACAATTATAACATGCTTTGGATGGCATCGCACAATTTGGACTGATGTGTCCCTCCCCTCCGTATTTGAAGCATATGATAGGTGGTCTTTCTCCTTCCTTAACAACGGGTGCTGGTGCTGACGTCTTTCCATCATTATTGAATCTCCTCTTCTTGAAATGTCCATTCTTATTGTTTTGGCCCTGATTACCACCGAAGTGGTTACCATTTCTGGCCTGTTAATTCCCTCCACGCTTGTTGTCACCACTTCGATGACTGCTCTCACTGGTATTATCATTTTGTCGGCTGCTCTCTTTTGGTTGTGTTGACTCGTTATCGCGCTCCACCAACTGAGCCCTATTTACAACATCTGCATACAAACACAGTTTATGAGAAATAAGATGTTGACGTATTTTCGGCTTCAAACCTCTTAAAAACATTCGCGCCATTCTCTCTTCATTATCCACCAAGTGGGATGCAAACTGGAATAACTCCGCAAATTTTGCCTCGTATTGCGACACGGTCATATTGTTTTGCTCCAATTTGATAAACTCCACCTCCTTCATGTGACGAATACTTTCGGGAAAGTATTTGTCGTTCGCTGCAACTCTTGGAACTTCTCCCAAGACATCTTTAGCCACAGAAGTTGAGTATGTTTTACCGATTCCCACCAAGAATCGCCTCTCCGCTGCAACATAAAGGTGGCAAAGGAACCTTTTGCCTCTCGGAGCATCCCAAGACATCAAATATCTTGGTGATCTACTTTATCCATGCTTCGCCATAAGTGGTTTTGGCTCTCCCTTAAACTCCGGTGGTCCCGGCTCCTTGAATCATTTAGCGGTGACCGCCCGAGAGTTTCAATGTTTCCACCTACATTTTGGATGAGGAGCGCTTCTCTACTCTGCTATAGCATGAATTGTATAAAGCCTCTCGAACAATCCATCATTCAAGCATTTGGTCGGTGTTGTTGTTTGCATGAGGATTGTCGCCTTCACGATGCACATTCTCTCCGATTATTGATATGTGGAGACTCAGCGGTCTCTTGTGCTCCATTGCTATTCTCAACATTTTGAATGTCATTTTAGAGACATCGCCACAAAACAAAGGTTAATTTACATGTAACATAATATCTCTAAACTCTGACCAACCAATTTAAATACAAAATATATTTAAGTAGGTCATACTAGCGAAGGAATTCCCCGTCTCTCCCTCCTAGTTCTAGTCTCACATCTTAGCCAGGATCATATCCCTAAGCTTTGATATTAACCTGTGGCGCCCCAAAATTAGGTATACATCACCCATCTTGGGTCGCCGGATACATGTTACGTAATTGAAATACAACTTACTAATATAAGCGCATAGGTGTGCAATACGACAAACATAAGCGTGAGTTTGAATACAAATATTATCTACTAGAGATTATACAAACTCAAAAGGATTCCTCATTACAATTATTATCACACTATTTCACAGAATAGTGAGGACTACTAATGCTATCCTCTGGACCATCACTCCGTTCCCCGACTCGTCCTAGCTATATTCTCATTTCCTAAAGAGAACAGTGAAAGAAAGGGTGAGCTCAACTAGCCCAGTAAAAAATATTATGACTAAGATAATGCAGAATAAATTATCATTAGTCTCCAACAATGTTAAACTGATTAAATATAATAGACATCAAGTTTAACTGCAGCAGAACAAGAAATCCATTAAAAGAGTCAAGTAGAAAATAAAATCTACTATCTTTTATGATTTAAAAGGTTTTTGATCACTGTTATCGCTGAGACTCAGCTTAATAAATATTCCACATCATCGAATCACCCCTGCATTACGACCAAGGATATTCTTTAGTATCACGACCACAATTATCCATGCACTACGGGCCAAGAATATTTGTGTATTCATTAATGATCATGATCATGCCAACAACTGTCCATCAATGCACTACGGGCCAATGAGAACTTTTACCACATCATTTGTAACATTACGGTGATGATTACACCGAATAATCCCTAGTCATAATCATACCAAGTCCATCTATGCACTACAGGCCACAGATGACTTTCAACAAAATATAAACATGAGGATGATGACAATGATATAAGAATTCAATAAAACAAGTTCAAAAATTATTTTATCCAGGAATTATTAACGTCTAAATTGTCAACATGATATTGTTTTGTAGAGTAAAATTCAAGAATGATCAGAAGAATATTTCCATGAAAAGATACTAGATGAAGCGCAAATATCAAGGATATTCTACTAATTTCATGGAGTATAGAAGTCAAAACTTTAACCAACTGAGTATAATAAAGAATGGAATAACAAAAGAAATCACCATGCATGCAGATTGCGATGATGAGTTATTCCAACAGAATAATAATAACGGGGAACCGTCGAGCAAAATTTGCACAAGCAGGATCTTCCAATGTAATAATAATAAGAGACGGAACCGGTCCCAGATAAAATACATAAATGAGGATGTTCCAACGGAATAATAATAAAAAGATTTAAACCGGTCCTGTAAAAAACACACAGATGTGATGTTCCAACGGAATAATAATAAAGAGCGGAACCAGTGGGTGTAAAACACATGCAGGATGTTCCAACAGAATAATAGAAGAATGCCACCAAGTATAGGGTAGAAATGGCGTATCAAAGTTATTCTAACGAGAATAATAAGAATTGGAATAACAACAGTTCTCTTCATGAATAAGAAAGAATAACACTCCTTACGAGTACAACAAATAATATTCCCTACCTTAAGAAGAATAGTACTGGATATATAAGTAGTGAAGTAGTTTCTTCTTTCTCTCTAGAGTTTATCTCTCTAGAGTTTCAGTGAATTCTTTAGAAAGTAACGAATGAATGAGCTTCTATTTATAGAAAAATGGAATGCATAGTAACTAACTCATGAACGATCGAGATTGATTTACTTTAATCTGACGGTCCATATTTAAAGCAAAATAAAATATAATACATTCTATTTATAATCTAATAAAATGAATAACTTTATAAAAGATTTTACTATGCAAACACTTTGCAGGAACTATGCAAACACTATGCATAATAAAATATAATATATTCTATTTATAGAATAACTTTATAAAAAGTATTCATTTTATATAAAAAGATTTTTTTGTATTATTACATTAATAATACCAACAAAACCGAAAGTGACTTATCACTTAAGCATCAATAATTAATACCGCTTGCTATTATGCAACCACGCAGACATCGCATTTCTTTAACACTTTGGGTGTTTCAACGATTAACAGTAAAACTTCCACCGTTATTTTCATAGAGTATTTTTTTGTCGTTTTCTCAATCCAAACAATAATTCCGTTATAGGGTCCACCAATGATTGTGCAGTTATTACTAATATTCCCCGTTAAAACGAATATTCCCTAACCAATCGAATATTATATAACAACTTCATGTATTTTGCAAAATTTATAAATATTACCCACAACTATTATATCAATTTCACTCCATAATATTCAAAAATAATATTTATAGAAAATTCATCTTTATTCAAAAGTTGGGGTTTTACAATATATATATATATATATATATATATATATATATATATATATATATATATATATCAACATGTGTTTAATACAATGATTATCCAAGTGAGGACACTTGAATAACCATATTTCGAAATTAACGAACAGAATATATATATGAGTTATATAATATAATATCATGTTGATAAACAATGATCGGATATAATATATACATAGTTAATAATCTGGTACAATAATAATATAAATCTAAAACTTTCTTACTAATGTCCATTGCATAAATGAAATGCAAAGGTAGGATACTTGCCTGGTCTGCTGCTTACAGTTACGCAACTTAGTGTTTATCTTTTATGTCGAGACCTATCATTAATAAGATCATTCTATCGATTAGAAATACATATCGTAACACATAATACTGCTTATCGTAGTCAGCACATAACCTAATCATATTGTCACATATGTTTATCAGTCATTGAATCACAAACAGACACGTAGCTAGTCAAATTATCTAAGTCTAGAATAATTTCTAAAACCGACGACTTTATCGGGTAATTATCGAGTCTAAAACTCTATAGTGTAGTTCAATATTCCTTTAGATATTTTAATATCAGTCGTATTATTTTTCATAGCCGTATAATAATTTTTAAATTATTATAATTTATTATGATTTTTCAAACACTAGAATCATTATTAAATGATTTAAATAGTTCAATTAATATTTAATTAATATTAAACTATTAATGAAACCATTGCCAAAATATTAAAAGTTATTTATAATAACTCAAAATAATTTTAAAACACTTTTATTACCCTTAAATGATTTTTAAAACAATTAAAATCATTTTTAAATAATTACCATTAATATTTAATTATTAATGTATTATTCATGAAAATATAAAAAGTCCTTAATTATAACTTAAAAATATTTTTAATCCATTTCTTTCCTTTTTAAATCAATAAAACAATTATTAAATTATTTATTTAATATTATTATTAAATAATTCTAATATCATTTATAATAAATTAATAATCATTAATATTAAATTATTAATGAAATTATCCTTTAAATATTAAAAGTTATATTTTATAACTTAAATTATCTTTAAACACTTTCTTTTCATTTAAAATAATTTTATAATATTAAAATAATTTTAAAACTAATTTATCTAATATAATTATTAAATAACTTTAATATCATTAATAATAATTAATTAATGAAATTTACCTTTAAATATTAAAAGTTATATTTTATAAGTTAAATTATTTTTAAACTATTTATTTTCATTTAAAATGATTTTTATAATATTAAAATCATAATTAAACTAATTTATCTAATATAATTATTAAATAACTTTAATATCATTAATAAAAATTAATTAATGAAATTTACCTTTAAATATTAAAAGTTATATTTTATAACTTAAATTATTTTTAAACTATTTATTTTCATTTAAAATGATTTTATAATATTAAAATCATTTTAATTAATTAATTTAATTTAATTGTTAAATAAATCTAATATTATTAATATTAAATAATTAATGAAATTTGCTTTAAAATATTAAAAGTTATATTTCATAACTTAAAATATTTTAAATAACTTATTATCATTTAAAATTATTTTTAATATAATAAAATTATTTTTAATTTATTTATTTAATGCATTTAATAAATAAATCAAGTATCAATAATATTTAAATAAATACTAATATTTATGAAAAATATTTAAAATTATTAAAAGTTAGTTTTTATAACGTAAAATAATTTTTGTAATTTTCGGAAATTAATTACTATTTTTAAATAATTTTCGGAAATTAAAATAATTAAAATTATACTGTTTGTCGCTAAAGACTGCCTATAACGACAGAACCGTCGCTATAGGTGTTCTTCATGTTCTTGGCTAAACCCAGAACATTCATGCCGGTTTTCGAGTAAGCAACTTTGACTATGCTGAATTCTTAACACAAAGTGTTTCTAGCCAAAATATGACTTAGATCTTTCAGTACTAATGTGACGCCCCCAAAATTAGGTATACATCACCCATTCTGAGTCGCCAGATACATGGTACAAAATTCAAATACAACTTTATTTATACAACTGTTGAGCTGTCATATAGAATACGACCACAGTTAACTATGAGTTTTAATACAAATGTATGTAACTCTCATGGTACCTCGACCACAACCTTACAATGATACTTTATATGAAAGTATAGTCAAAAACTATTTTAGAAATTAAAATCTTTGGGAAGTGCTCAAGGAAACCTTCATACATGGGAGGCCATGCGTCTAGGTTATAATAGATATCATATGTCCACAGAATTTTTCCTTGGTTGACCCAATTGACCCCAAAGAAAAACGAGAAGATTACTATCATCTTCTTTCCAATGGTGAGTCTTCTCTTGACATATAACTATCTCCACTGTCTCCAAGTGAATATTATATTTCAAATAAACTCCAAGATCATATAGGTAGTGTCCGTAGATATACTCAGCAAGTGGATGTGCACAACCATGTCTTATGATAACATGAGGTTGTATGTCATTAGACATCTTGTATGATAGTGACAAAAACACCCTTCCAACGTTGGGTTCGCCTCACCCTATATGATTCACCAAATATAACTACTAAATGATGTATAGAATACAACACACTTTTTTTATCTTTGTTTAGGAGAACCTCCACGACTAGAGACCACCGATTCTAATCCTCTTAATACCCCGCTTCGACCCATCTACACTCTTATTACCTGAAAGAAATTGTGAAGCAGAAAGGGTGAACACAACTAGCCCAGTAAAGAATATCATGACTAAAGCTAATTTACACCATCAATAGCCTTCATCATTAATAAATCAGAGATTTAGAACATATGGTAGATGATAAAAGTTTTCAACCATAGTTGCAGCGGAACGAGCAATCCATTAGAAGAGTCAAATAGACCATCAGGTCTATTATCTTCTCCATGTTAAAAGTCCACCAATAATGTTTTATCCCTATAACATCAATCAACAATTTATGTCCACAATCATATGAATAACTCATAATCATAATTGTGATTCTAAATTCCTCTTCACACCCAGGACGAAGATAATTTTCATCACATAGCTTCACCTGAAACATCAAAAATTATGGTTATACCAAATCATAATTTTTGTTCATAATCATACTAATAAATTCATCTTTGCATTACGGCCAAAGATATTCATTAACAATTCATCTTTGTACTACAAGCCAAAGACATACAACTGTATTTTAGAAGAGTCAAGTAGAGCATGATATCTACTATCTTCTACAAATTAAAAGTGTATAACCAATATTTTATCGCTGAGACTCAGCTTAATAAATAATCCACATCATCGAATTATCCATGCACTACGGCCAAGGATATTCGTTAGTATCACATCCATGAATTATCCATGCACTACGGACAAAGATATTCATTATTATCACATCCATGAATTAATATTTCATCGCTGAGACTCAGTTCAATAATTAATCCACATCATCGAATCATCCCTGCACTACAGACCAAGGATATTCATTAGTATCACGACAACGAATTATCCATGCACTATGGGCCAAAGATAATCGTGTTTCGATCAACGGTCCTGATTATGCCATAAAACAATTCATCTTTGCACCCTTGGCCGAAGAGAATCCATAGCCATAATCATACCAAAAACTGTCCATCAATGCACTACGGGCCAATGAGGACTTTTCCACATCATTTGTAACATTACGGTCATGATTATACCGAATAATCCCTGGTCATAATCATATCATGTCCATCTATGCACTACAGGCCACATATGACTTTCAACATAATATAAACATGAGGATGATGACAATGACATAATAATTCAATAAACAAAGTTCAAGAATTAATTTATCCAGGAACCAATAACGTCCAAATTGTCAACATGATACTTCTTTGTAGAGTAAAATTCAAGAATGCTCAGAAGAATATTTCCATGAAAAGATACTGGATGAAGCGCAAATATCATGGATATTCCACTGATTTCATGGAGTATAGAAGCCAAAACTTTAACTAACTGAGTATAATAGAATATATGAAACTGCAAATGGATTTTTGCCGCCATGCGGTAATCCACTTAGACATATCATTTCCACAATTTAATAAGGAATGAATACAAAGGATCATTCACCATGCATGTGGTAATCCACATAGACAGGTTATTCTAACAGAATAATAAAGAATGGAATAACAGGAGGATTCACCATGCGTGCGATAGACTACACGATAAAAGTTATTCCCAATAGAATAATAAATAATGGAACGAGTCGGTGTAAATTCGCACCAAGCTGGGATGTTCTAATGTAATAATAAAGGCGAGAACTGTGTCAAAGTAAAATGCATGCAGACAGGATGTTCCAGCGAATAACAAAAAATGGAATAGAAGAATTTCACCAAGTATAAGCGAGTTCAGCGTATCTGAGTTATTCCAATGTAATAATAAAAAATGGAATAACTGAAGTTCTCTTCATGAACACAAAAGAAATAATACCCCTTACGAGTACAACAAATAATATCACTTACCATAAAAGAAGACTATTCCGACTGGTAGGGCGAGGATATACTCGAAGAAAATTTGCACTATGCTCAAAGCTTTCTTAAACTCTAAAGAAATATGCTCAAGATTATAGAAGAAGAACTCTCTCTATAGTTTCTCTCTCTAGAGTTTCAAATTGAATTCAGTAAGAAATAATGAAGGAATGAGCTTTATTTATAGAAGAATGGATCATATAGTAATTAATTCATGAACGGTCCAGATTGATTTACTTTTAATCAGACGGTCCATATTTAAAGCAAAATCTTTTAAATAAAATATAATATATACTATTTATAATCTAATAAAACGAATAACTTTATAAAAGTATTTTGTTTTTATATAAAAGATTTAACTATGCAAAAAACACTATGCGCAGCACTATGCAACACTATGCATAATAAAATATAATATATTCTAATTATTGTCTAATAAAACAAATAACTTTATAAAAGTATTATGTTTTATATAAAAAGATATTACTATGTAAAACACTATGCATAATAGAATATTATGTATTCTATTTATAGTCTAATAAAACGAATAACTTTATAAAAGTATTCTATTTTATATAAAAAGCTTTTCTGTTTTATTATATTAATAATACTAATAAAACAAAACTGAGTGACTTCTCACGTAAGCATCAATAATCAATCACAGGTGTGCTACTATGCAACCCACGCCAGTATTCTGTATTCTTAACACCGGGTGTTTCAACAGTTAACGGTAAAACTTTCGCCGTTATTTTCATAAAAATATTTTTGTCGTTTTCTCAATCCGAAAATAATTCCGTTGTGGGGTCCACCAATGATTGTACCGTCGTACGGATATTCCCCGACAAAAAGAATATTCCCTGACTAATCGAATATTCCCTGATACAACGAATATTTTATATCAATTTGCTTACTTTGCAAAAAAAAAATTCAAATATTACCCTTAACTTTAAACTTTTATCAATTTAACTATTTACCAAAATAGAAAAATTGAATACTTTTATTTCATAAAATTCGGGGTCTCACAACTAATACAATACTACATGATCCAACCACAAGTATGGCCAAAAAGCATCATATAAGAGAGATCTAGAGCCTTGAATAAGCTGTCAGACATTAACTGAAGTAAAAGTAATTGACTAAAGTAAAAGTAATTTACTAAAGTAAAAATAAAACGTAAGAAAAATTTTACATTTACATTTACATTGGTAAAAGAAAAAACATTTTACTGAAGTAAAAGCAAAAGTAATTTTCTTTTACTTTACTTTCGGCTGATTGACAGTGATGTTGTCGTTGACTGCTTCCTGCTTTTGCCTATAGCTGATGATGGATGGGGCCATCACATCTCCTTTGATTGATTAACTGGTCCGTCTCTTGTTGGTGCTGGAGGGCGCTGTTGATCTATCAGCGAACTCGATCAAAACAGGAGACTTCTTTGTTAACTGTTTAAACAAAAATTCTTTCTCTTGTCATTCCGCTTAAACTCAAACCGTTCTTTCCTTAAGAAAACTCATACCATAAGATCTAATGATTCCTTTAGCCTAAACTGCTCCCAACCTGGAGACTTACAACGGCATAACGGGACTTATGGCGATCATAGGTGGTTCACGGCAAGTTAGGCGAATTTAACTAGGAGCAAAAGAAATAAAAGTTTGAAGAAACATTTAAAAACAAGATCTAACATTTTCAATCGAAACCACCAACATAACCAAGAACCAATCGTGTGGCTTTGACACCATTTAACAGCAGATAAGTTTTAAATGTAAAACTTAAACAAAAAAAAGAAAAGATTAAGAAGATGACCGGTGAATCGGTAAAGTAATCTCTTTCTTTTATTTATAAACAGTTGAGGAAGGGATTACATCTAATCCTAGATAAACTGTTATGGGAAGAACGAAGAACGAAGAACTTCTTCTTCATCTAACTAGAAGAAGGAAGCAACAAGCTTCTTCTTCGCTAACTCTAGAGAGAAGGGAGAGCGCGGACCTCTGTGAGGCTAACAATTCAACTATTCATATTTGGGCCTCCATAACTTGCAATCCATATATTGTTTTTATGATATATAAGTTGCAGTATGTAGTCAGTATGTAAATGAAGAGATCTAACATAAAATATCAACAGAATAAACTTCAAATCTCTGGTCAGACCATGTCAGAACACATGGCCATTGGTTTTCTGGGTTGCCCAGAAAACTAGATCCGTAATCATGCTACCTACTTTGACTAGCCACTAAATCCAGTGTATTTGATATATAGAGGTTATAAAAGCATGAATATAAAGTTAACATAACATACTACAACTTAGACTCAAAATCCATAACAGAACATCAAAGTACTGTCAGATCTAATGCTTAGCAAATCTTGTCAGATGCTGCAAACTACTTTCTGGGTTACCCAGATTCCCTCTGGTCATGCCCGGTCAACGGGTTTTGACCAAGAATAACTTACGATCGAGACATGTAATCATAGTGGTTCCACTTCCAGATTAAAGAACATATAACAAGCTACAGATTACAACTTTAAAACATAAAAAATCAAAAACATGCAGAGATCTACAACCACTGACATTTATTGTCAGACCACAAAATAAACTTTTTCCAGATTTTGCAAAATCTCAAATCTGAGCCTCTAGATGTTATGGATCTAACATCTAGCAACCCATCATCATTATACACTATATATAACATGTTTAACACACAAAAAATTAACATCTAATAACAGATCAAATGTCAGATTTCTAGTTAGGGTTTATACCTTTACTTTGATCAACCTTGATCTTAGGGCTCTGATTTGATATAGATGTTAGTGGGGCATGGTTTATGGCTAAAATGTCTTGATATTTTCGGAGGTGTGAGCTTGAGAGAGTCAGGGATGAGAGTTGTGCAAAATTAGGCTACCAAATGAATTTTCTCTCTCTCCAATTCTATATATACTAGTCTTGTATGCATGTATGGATGATAATGGACTAATTTGCTGGAGATTTAGTCAATTGAGAAGTCAAGGTTAGCTCACCAACTCCATTATTGCTAGATATACAAGTTATCTCAAATAATTTAAGAGGGGTATTTTGGTCATTTTGCTTGAAATTTTAATGGCATTTATGTAAACTTGTCCTAAACCCTTAGGGTTTGACCCTTAGGGTTTAACCCTAAGGTCTTGCATAATTAATTTTGTAGGATTTCTAATTAAGCAAAAATAAATAAATAAATAAAACTTTAGTTTCTAAAAATTTGAATTTAGGGTTTCCTTAATTAAATTAGGTTTCTAATTAAATTATACAGGAACATTAGGGTTTAAAATCAATAATTATAATTAACGTTGCTAATTTTAGCAATTAGGGTTTATAATTTTAAAAGTTATGGTTACCAAATCACAATTAGGGTTTTTAATTACTAAATTAGGGTTCTAGTCATTAGGGGTTTTAAATTACTAAATTAGGGTTATAGTCATTATGGTTTTAAATTACTAATTAATTAGGTTTTCCCATAATTAGAAATAAACTCTATCATACATGATATTAATCACATTAACACAATTCCTGATTGATCACAAACTCCAGTTTAGGTTTTAAATTAGGGTTTCTAATTTCAGAAATTAGGGTTTTAATTTATAATGATGGTTTTCCATAATAACAAGGCTTTTCCTAAAATTACAAATCGTATAACACATAACACAATGTCTTAATAGATTCTTAAAGTCTTATTTGACCTCGGAATTAGGGTTCAACAGTAATACTAGGATTTGGTCATAATACACCATAATTGACAAACCATTATTAATACGTACATACAGTACATACAATACATATTTATAGCACTAAAAAATCAAAATATAATTAATATTATATTATTATTCTCATTCCTTGATAAAAATCCAAAATTAGGGTTTAGATTCCATATCGATTTATTCTTCATATATAACATTATTTATTAAATTAAAAACAATTAACTTACTTAATCTAACATAAATTCATATAATAAAATAAATAGTTATTATAATAATTCTAAAAATTATTTCATATATTATTTAAATAATATATAATTATAATTTCACTAAAAATAATTAATAAAAACATTTCTTCTATAAAATTAATTATTATAAGAATATAATTTATAATGAGTAATAATTCTAAAATAAAATTATTTATAATCATTCATGTAATAAATATATTTTATATTCATCACATCAATACATACACATTACCTTCCACGCATTCTCATCTTTAAAATAAATAAAATAATAAAAAAAAATTTATACGCAAAATTTCTGTTTTAAAGATATAGAAAATATCGGGTTATTATATTCACCCTCCCTTATAAAGATTCCGTCCCCGGAATCACCGTTTTAAAACTTATACACACAAGGGTACATAGCATACACAGTCATTGCAAGTAGATCTCGATCATAAATGATCGAACTGATCTTTAACTATTCAGCATAAAGCTTATCTATCTAATCAAACGGAAATTTGATTTCTAATAGAACTCAAATTCCTCCTTCAAAATTCTTGATAAAATAATTTACTATATATATAAGAAAATAAAAGTTATACGAATAATATCTGGAGTTGCATCCCCAGCTGCCACGGTATCTTTAACGACCATGTTGAAGATTCTTGCGATTGATTCTGTTGGTTCGTTTGTTGAAGTTGGTCCCGTTGTCGCCAATGTCCTACTGCCTTTTTCGTATTCGCATTCCTTGCCTCTGATCCCTTCTCCTTCTTGGACAGCCTTTCACCTTATGCTCCTTTGATTCATAAATAAAACACCCACTATACATTCTTAAATTAGGGCAGTTATGAGAGATATGTCTCTCCTGCCCACACTTATAGCACACAAACTTTCCTTTTAAACACTCTCCCGAGTGATTCTTTCAAAAATTTCTACAATACACAACTTGTTTCTTTCCTCATTCTGGCCTATTTTTCGTATTCCCAATATTATCTCTTTTCCTCTTTCCAATTCTACTACCACTACTCCCTTCTCTGGCTTTAACATGATTTGTCTCCCACCAAAGATTCACCCCTCCTTTCGTTGTATAGGTGGCAAAAGCTGTCTTTTGCCCCTCTGTTACACTAGCTATCATAACCACTTCTACAGGGTCAGTTGATCCTCTAAATCCTGGCGGTTCATTTTTCTTGAAGTCTTCGAAGATTGCCGATCGATTATCTGGCTAATTTCCTACGACTAGTAATCCATTCTGCATAGCTTGAGTGTCTATATTCTTCAAATTCTGCATCGGGTCTGGTTTTCCTCCAGCTTTGTTGACAGGTTCTTCTGTCCTTTGGTTTCATTTTCGTCTTGGCGGCATTATCTAATTAAATAAATCATGTTCATCTAACTAATTCATAGTACTTTATAGCATAACACATACTACTTTAATCATTCGCTATCCCTTTGTGACATAAAAGTTGGGAATCACTGCCACAACTTATACAAAAGTTAAGAATATTACATTACACATCATAGAGAATACATATTTAAGTAATACTAATACTACTTATTTCTTACCCCTTCACTAATGATCAATTGCTTAGTATTCTATATATTCCCATTATCCTCAATAATCCATTCACACCTAACTATACCAAGTTCGTTAAACTTACCACACATTATGGTTTAAGAACTCACTACAATCATATGAGTTTAAGAACTCGAGCTTGACCATATACTCTATAAATATACTCTACCTATCTGCTATATATACTACCGTTTCTGAATCCAGTATTACATTTCCTAGTATAATAACCTCATCAGGGTTTCTTTCAATATGAGCCTCTATTTCAGCTATTTACTTTGATATTGGCTCGGTCATGGAGGTTGACTCCTTCTTTACAATCTGAGGGTATCCTAATTCTTTTTTATCTGACATCTACACACCAACTATCTTGATTAGCACATAATATATACACACAGCAAATAATAATTTTATATAAGTTATCTTTTATTTTGTTTAACGAGGAATTTATTCAATTCATCTCCTTATAAACTCTATATGAGTTATTTGTATTTTCAACGTTTCACTGTGTTCTAAGGTTATAGCCTAAGGTCTAACCCACCTAAGGTTTCTGACCCTAAGCTCTTATACCAACTTGTAACGCCCCCAAATTCAAGTACTTGAAACCCGAACTCAGTGCTTTACGATACCATTTTTATGAGCGGAATAATACTAATACTAATAATAATAATAATATAAATACCAAACTTAATTTACATATATCAGAGTCTAATCCCAGGTACACGACCTTTACTACACTTCATTACATGATTGATAATAAATATCATTGCCTTAATAATGTATAACTATTACAAAAGATACCATTAAACTTATATTGTTTGTTTTCCTTTGTCCTTGTTCTTTCTTGAACCTTCTGGTTGATCACACTTAGCTGAAAACATTTAAATTAAGCAAAGATGAGCATTTGAGTGCCCAACAAGTAATAACAATTATAAATATTAGCTGAAAGGATTAAATATTTTCTTTATACATCATGTCTACAACGATTCAATAGTTGTGAAGTAAACTAAACCTATAATAATAACATAACAACTCTATCTCAAAATTTTGAAACTACGTACTGACTATAAATGGGTATTAGTTGACAGGCTATGAACATTATTTTAGTTTTCGCTAAGGTTTAGCAGAACTTCATCTGCAAATCGTCATAACTTACAGGCATGAGGGTGATCTGCCCAATGTGCCCTATATTGATCAATAGTACATGCAAGAACGATATTATCGTTCACTCTATCCTCCTTGGGCGCATAAAAGTTTTCCCTTTGATCGGGATGTTCATACTTAGTCTGGAATCCAAACCAAAACAATTTGATTGGATACAATAAGGTTTTATCATATTTAACGATATTTCTAAATCTGTGTCTAGCTGGTCAAGCGACTTAGACGGCTTATATATATATATATATATATATATATATATATATATATATATATATATATATATATATATATATATATCAACATGTGTTTAATATAATGATTATTCAAGTGAGGACACTTGAATAACCATATTTCAAAATTAACGAACAGAATATATATATGAGTTATATAATATAATATCATGTTGATAAACAATGATCGAATATAATATATACATAGTTAATAATCTGGCACAATAATAATATAAATCTAAAACTTTCTTACTCATGTCCATTGCATAAAGGAAATGCAAAGGTAGGATACTTGTCTGGTCTGCTGCTTACAGTTACGCAACTTAGTGTTTATCTTTTATGTCGAGACCTATCATTAATAAGATCATTCTATCGATTAGAAATACATATCGTAACACATAATACTACTTATCGTAGTCAGCACATAACCTAATCACATTGTCACATATGTTTAACAGTCATTGAATCATAAACAGACACGTAGCTAGTCAAATTGTCTAAGTCCAGAATAATTTCTGAAACATGTCGATGTACCGACGACTTTATCGGGTAATTATCGAGTCTAAAACTCTATAGTGTAGTTCAATATTCCTTTAGATATTTTAATATCAGTCGTATTATTTTTCATAGCCGTATAATAATTTTTAAATTATTATAATTTATTATGATTTTTCAAACACTAGAATCATTATTAAATTATTTAAATAGTTCTATTAATATTTAATTAATATTAAACTATTAATGAAACCATTGCCAAAATATTAAAGTTATTTATAATAACTCAAAATAATTTTAAAATATCGTTTATTACCCTTAAATGATTTTTAAAACAATTAAAATCATTTTGAAATAATTACCATTAATATTTAATTATTAATGTAGTATTCATCAAAATATAAAAAGTCCTTAATTATAACTTAAAAATTTTTAATCCATTTCTTTCCTTTTTAAATAATTTTAAATCAATAAAACCAATTTTAAATTATTTATTTAATATTATTATTAAATAACTCTAATATCATTTATAATAAATTAATAATCATTAATATTAAATTATTAATAAAATTATCCTTTAAATATTAAAAGTTATATTTTATAACTTGAATTATCTTTAAACACTTTATTTTCATTTAAAATAATTTTATAATAATAAAATCATTTTTAAACTAATTTATCTAATATAATTATTAAATAACTTTAATATCATTAATAATAATTAATTAATAAAATTTACCTTTAAATATTAAAAGTTATATTTTATAACTTAAATTCTTTTTAAACTATTTATTTTTATTTAAAATGATTTTTATAATATTAAACTTATTTTTAATTAATTTATTTAATTTAATTGTTAAATAAATCTAATATCATTAATATTAAATAATTAATGAAATTTGCTTTAAAATATTAAAAGTTATATTTCATAACTTAAAATATTTTTAAATAACTTATTATCATTTAAAATGATTTTTAATATAATAAAATTATTTTTAATTAATTTATTTAATACATTTAATAAATAAATTAATTATCAATAATATTTAAATAAATACTAATATTTATGAAAAATATTTCAAATTATTAAAAGTTAATTTTTATAACTTAAAATAATTTTTAAAATAATTTTTGTAATTTTCAAAAATTAATTACTATTTTTAAATAATTTTTGAAAATTAAAATAATTAAAATTACACATGCGTCTTTAAAGATCGCCTATATAGCTGCAAACTGTCGCTATAGGTGTTCTTCATGTTCTTGGCTAAACCCAGAACATTCATTCTAGTCTTCGAGTAAGCAACTTTGACCATGCTAAATTCTTAACACAAAGTGTTTCTGGCCAAACTATGACTTAGATCTTTCAGTACTAATACAATACTACATGATCCAACCACATGTATGGCCGCAAAGTATCATATAAGAGAGATCTGGAGCCTTGAACAAGCTGTCAAAGCTATTCTTTATTTCTGGGTTACCCAGAAATGAAGAACAGTTCGACTATTCATATTTGGGGCTTCACAACTTGCAATCCGTTTATTGTTTTTATGATATATAAGCTGCAGTGTGTAGTCAGTATGTAAATGCAGAGATCTAACACAAAACATCAACAAAACATCAACAGAATAAACTTCAAATCTCTAGTCAAACCATGTCAGAACACATGGCCATAGGTTTTCTGGGTTGCCCAGAAAACCGGATCCGTGA
The DNA here is from genome assembly GCA_020205605.1 of Panax ginseng. NCBI lineage: Eukaryota > Viridiplantae > Streptophyta > Magnoliopsida > Apiales > Araliaceae > Panax > Panax ginseng. The sequence continues at coordinate 65,298,861 of CM035127.1, forward strand.
TCATGCTACCTACTTTGACCAGCCACTAAATCCAGTGTATTTGATATATAGAGGTTATAAAAGCATGAATATAAAGTTAACATAACATACTACAACTTAGACTAAAGATCCATAACAGAACATCAAAGTACTGTCAGATCTAATGCTTAGAAAATCTTGTCAGACGCTGCAAACTACTTTCTGGGTTACCCAGATTCCCTCTGGTCATGCCCAGTCAACGGGTTTTGACCAAGAATAAGTTACGATCGAGACATGTAATCATAGTGGTTCCACTTCCAGATTAAAGAACATATAACAAGCTACAGATTACAACTTTAAAACATAAAAAATCAAAAACATGTAGAGATCTACAGCCAGTGACATTCATTGTCAGACCACAAAACAAACTTTATCCAGATTTTGCAAAATCTCAAATTCGAGCCTCTAGATGTTATGGATCTAACATCTAGCAACCCAGATTATCATTATACACTATATATAACATGTTTAACACAAAAAAATTAACATCTAACAACAGATCAAAGGTCAGATTTCTAGTTAGGGTTTATACCTTTACTTTGATCAACCTTGATATTAGGGTTCTGATTTGATATAGATGTTAGTGGGGCTTGGTTTATGACTGATATGTCTTGATATTTTCGGAGGTGTGAGCTTGAGAAAGTCAAGGATGAGAGTTGTACAAAATTAGGCTACCAAATGAATTTTCTCTCTCTCAAATTCTATATATACTAGTCTTGTATGCATGCATGGCTGATAATGGACTGATTTACTGGAAATTTAGTCAATTGAGAAGTCAAGGTTAGCTCACCAACTCCATTATTGCTAGATATACAAGTTATCTCAAAAACTTCAAGAGGGGTATTTTGGTCATTTTGCTTAGAATTTTAATGGCATTTGTGTAAACTTGTCCCAAACCCTTAGGGTTTGACCCTTAGGGTTTAACCCTAAGGTCTTACACAATTAATTTTGTACGATTTCTAATTAAGCAAAAATAAATAAATAAATAAAACTTTAGTTTCTAAAAATTTGAATTTAGGGTTTCCTTAATTAAATTAGGTTTCTAATTAAATTATACAGGAACATTAGGGTTTAAAATCAATAATTATAATTAACTTTACTAATTTTAGCAATTAGGGTTTACAATTTTAATAATTATGGTTACCAAATCACAATTAGGGTTTCTAATTACTAAATTATGGTTCTAGTCGTTAGGTTTTTAAATTACTAAATTAGGGTTCTAGTCATTAGGGTTTTAAATTACTAATTAGGTTTTTCTATAATTAGCAATAAATTCTATCATACATGATATTAATCACATTAACATAATTTCTAATTGATCACAAACTCCAGTTTAGGTTTCAAATTAGGGTTTCTAATTTTAGAAATTGGGGTTTTAATTTATAATCATGGTTTTCCATAATAACAAGACTTTTCCTAAAATTACAAATCGTATAACACATAACACAATCTTAACAGATTCTTAATGTCTTATTTGACCTCGAAATTAGGGTTTAACAGTAATACTAGGGTTTGGTCATAATACACCATAATTGACCAATCATTATCAATACGTACATACAGTACATATTTATAGCACTAAAAAATCAAAATATAATTAATATTATATTATTATTCTCATTCCTTGATAAAAATCCAAAATTAGGGTTTGGATTTCATATCTCGATCTATTCTTCATAAATAACATTATTAATTAAGTTAAAATAATTAACTTACTTAATCTAACATAAATTCATATAATAAAATAAATAGTTATTATAATAATTCTAAAAATCATTTCATATATTATTTAAATAATATATAAGTATAATTTCTTTGAAAATAATTAATAAAAACATTTCTACTATAAAATTAATTATTATAAGAATATACTTTATAATGAGCAATAATTCTAAAATAAAATTATTTATAATCATTCATGTAATAAATATATTTTATATTCATCACATCAATACATACACATTACCTTGCACGCATTCTCATCTTTAAAATAATAATAAAAAAAAATTATACGCAAAATTTCTGTTTTAAAGATATAGAAAATATCGGGTTATTACAATTTTGCTCACGGACGTTAAGAAATTCCTACGTGGCAAGTCATTCAGCCAACTTCCTACCTTTACCCCTGTAACGCCCGAGAATTTCGCATTTTTAATGAATTAAATTTTTATTTGATTATGTGGATTGAATGAATTTAATTGATTAATTATGTGAGTAAGGTGTTTGTAGGTCGTTCTATGACCTAGAATATATGTGTGAATGTGGTTAGTAGTCTGGCTATGTGCGAGGATTAATTGTTTTGAATTATCAAGACGAAAATGAATGTTTTCCGAGAAGTTTTCCGTAAAAATACTATTCATTCGATCTCGTTCGGAGCTTAGGTTTGAAATTCTGAGGAATTTAGAATGATAAAATATGAAGATATTATGTAATATCCAATAATATTTCCATTATGGAAAACGAAGTTTTCGCCTGCGGACTTAAAACCTAAGGGTTTGTGAAAGAGATTTCTAAAAGGGAAATGTAATGCGTATACTCATTTCGGTTATTATGCGTATGAGATACGAGTATTATACTAGTTAGAATATGAGTATGATATTAAGAATAGTACGACGTATAATACGAATATCGTATGAGTATTGGACGAAGAGGATACGGAAGTATACACGTAGAATACGAATAGTCTTATTGGAATATGGGTTAAGGATTTGGTAGAATCCAATTGAACTTGGACAAATAGAAAGCCGAACGAATTAAGTAAGCAAGCCCAAGTCAAGGCCCAATATTAATTAAAGACAAGCCCAATCAAAGAAGTTAAACTGCGGGTCGACCCGGCGGGTCATGGGATGGGTAAAACCCATGGGGCAACCCATGGGATGATATATGAAGGGGTGGGCCGACCACTTGTTGGCCAAGTAAAGTTCAATACTTGATCACCAAGTACTTTACTTGGTGATAAAGTAGTGAATAGTAAGGAGGTGGAATTTGGACCATTTTGCCCCCATGTTGATTTTCTATAAATACAAAGCTAGGGTTGGTTATTTCTTGTTTTACAATGATTTTCCAACTATATTGAGAGAGAGAGAGAGAAAGAGCTAGAAACATTATCACTCTACGTCCAAGAAAGCAATAAGACGTTTTATAAGAACGTGAAGAACGACAATGGTAAATTCTCATAAACCGTAGTCTTCATCTTTTTCGGTTTCTTTCTCGTAGTAGAAGAATCGTAGATTGGTGGAGCATGTTTATTGAGGAGGTATAAGGATGTCTATTAATGATTAAATCATTGATAATTCATGACCAAATAGAAATCGTAAGTGTTTACGTGAGTTAAAACCTGTAGAAAGTTAGGAACGTTAACTTAGTTGTGATCGGACGATTCGAAAACCGTCATAGCTAGGGTATGTGCATATTTTTTGGTTAGGATGTATATGATGAATTAATGGAGTGTTCCATTTGATTTAGCTTATAGAACACGAGTAACGAAGTTATGGCGAATTTTGCGAAAATAGACGTTAAACGTAGAAATCTCGGATTAAGGGTCAAAAGTTGTCGTGTGACTTGAAAACGTTGTTTTCCAATGTCAACACGTGAGATAAGGTATTTAAGAGTTGTGGACGCAAGAATCGTCTCATTCCGACTTATAACGAAGAAAACGAGTATTGAACGGTCGAAAACATTAAACAAACGCTCAAAAATGAACTCAAAGTTTAATTCCGAGTTAACGGATTCGGAAATGTAAATTCTTATATGAACACATAGAGGGTGTAATTTGTGAGTTGTAGGCTTTCGAATGAGTTAATTCGTATGTAAAAAGAAGAAGTTATAAAGCCCGGAGTTTTGTTAGAAACGTAAACCTGCTTTTGGACAATCGGTGCATTGGGGTGGTGGGCAGCCAGCCAACCCACCAGTGTATATGGTCACACCACAGTCAAGAGTCCGCAAAACTATCGAGAGTGGAAAGCCAGTCAATGAAGTTTTTACTAGGGATGTTGCAATGACTGTACGGCAGAAGTGTAAAAATGTTAACCAAGTTAGGTTTTTGTTACATTTGAATGTAGACCTAAGGTAAGACATTGAAGGTACTTAATGTGCATAATAAGACTAACCTTTAATCACTAATAAATTGATAAAGTTAGAAGATTTAGTATGGTTTAATAGAAATTAAACGAAGAACACAAGAAGGTAATAAAGGAACCATGAATGATGTTCAACGTTGGTAGTTCATCAATGATGATCGAATGTCGGTTAATAACGTAAGAATGTTAATGAGCCGTAACGAAGTATAGAAAGTCGAATTGACTTTATTAACGTAATAAACTCAAGTATGACATAGAAGAGAAATAAGTTGGTTAGGACAATAAAGTTACTTGTTTTGTAACTAATTACAGTATGCTATATGAATATATTATGTAGATCCTGTAAAGACTGAGAATTGTTGAATTTTATATTCGAAGACGCTTAAAGGCAAGTCTTCCTTAACGCTTGCCTAACCTCCGTGTTAGCCATGTTTTTATGATCCATGTTATAAGATACATGAATGGTTTTAAAGAAAGAGTTGATGCCAGTTTTAACTCGGCTAGACAAGTATTGAAGAATTGATTGATTTGTTTATAAGTCTTTCGATATAGAACTATTAACGCTATCCTATACCAATTATTTGGTACGGATGTAAAGGTAGGTTTGTTTATGAACAAACAAAAGTATTTTCATCGATTATTCGATGGGTACGCGAGGTTGCCAAATGTTAAACGTAAATACGTTTAACGGAGGAGTGTTGATCAACATAGAGTACAATAGGCTGATCACTTAGAAGTGCTCGTAAGTAAAGATGGATTGATGGCCTTAGTGCCGAATGTCCTTTTCAAGTGTGGAAACAAAAAGAGTATATTCATGGTTTTTTGACTGGTTCAGAATTCCCAAGTTATTATATACTTTGGAATTGTTGTTATGAAATGAGAAGTACTAGTAAATGTTGCATAGTACTTCATATTAAATTATTTGGTTATGGAAGAGTAACATATAATTCCCAATGTGATATGCATATGATTACTTGTTAGACTTGCTGAGCTAGTTATGCTCATTCTTGTTTGAACCATATGTTTGCAGCTAAAGTCGAACGAACTGAGAGTTCTAAGAGAGATAAAGGCAAGGCTAAAATGGACAATTGATCGTCCTGTAATAGATTAGTGTATTTCTATGTAATATACTTATGAAGAACAAAGAATGTATTCGGTTATGAACCTGGGAAAGGATTTATTACGAATGTAATAAGAATATAGTAAATACAATCATTTTATTGTTGTCTCAATGGAATGACTGTATGAATTGTAGTATCGTGGAGCACCATCTGTCGGGTTTGAAGATACCCGGATTTGGGGGCGTCACAGGTTGGTATCAAAGCATTAGGTTATAAAACTTAAGGGGGGAAGAACCTTATGCTAATAACCTCGTTAGAAAATAAAAAGTCCGAAGAAAGTTAACTCGAGTCAAATGAGTTAATAAGGTATTGAGGAAACTTAGTACCAAAAGATTTAAAAGATGAAAAGTAACCCTAAATGGATTAAATATGATTTGTGCTTATATTATTGTGTATTATGTACTAATCAATTTGTTATGTGTTATTATAGATGTCAATCGATAGCCTAATGTATAGGGATATACATATGGTAAGCGAGGAGTCCGTGAACAGAGTAGAGCCAGTACCTATGCCTGTAGCGGAGATACCTTTAGTGATTCTAGAAGAATCAGAGCACGATGAGTATTTCTCAGAGGAGGACTATTCGGAGGAGACCATGGGAATAACATCATGTCTGAATATGATGATAGATGTGGAGGATGATATGGAGGTAACATCGATTAATATGGTGATGTCTGCCTTATAGTCAACACCGACAGAGACAATGAGGGTAATGTACCTCTCAGTGCTTGACCGTAACGTGCAACTTCACAATATGGTGCAGCACCAGAAAGAGGAGTTCAGTGATCTCTATGGTGCCAAGGAGTCTGTAGAGTCAGACTATGAGATAGAGCATGATGAGAAAGTGCTCATGACTGAAAAGGCTAGGGATTATAAGAACAAGGTCGTAGAACTTCGTAAGAAACTGGCTGAAAAAGACCAGAAGATAACACGAATGTCATATATAAATGACAATGCGCACTAGGATTTCAAGCTTAAAATAGCTTGTTATTCTATTGAGTCTGGACAGACTCGACATACTATAAGTCGAGATATTGTGTCGATTCTAGTTAACGAGAAGTATGAAAATGCTGTTAGACAGTATTGGAAGTTAGAATGGTAAATACTTTTGTGTATTGACGTAAAACCCTCTTTTGTATAATTAAATGGTAGTCATTTTGTAAATCCCAATTTTTGTGAAAGTCAATCGCGGGATAAAAATGTAATAGCTTTTGGCCATGGAAAGCAACTTGTAAATAGTTTGGAACTATAAAGAAGCATCTTAATATAAAGAAGTTTTTATTTTAATGTGTTTTGTTGTGTATGAGTTATGGTTCAGTTATTCAATGACTAATAACTAAGTAAGCAAATAAGTAATAACAGAACTTTATTTATTTAATCAAAAATGCCGCCAAGAAGAAGACAACGTAATCAAGAGGCGGAATCGCATAACGATAATCAGGGGGGGCCTAATAACCCTATGTAAGAGTTCGTTAATTTATTAATGGCTGCGTTTAACCATACTGGGGGTAGAGCACCCGCAGGACCTAGGGTAGCCCGAACAACTACCTTTAAGGAATTTAAAAGTGTAGGTCCACCTAAGTTCAAGGGAACGACGGACCCAATGGAGGCCCAGACATGGGTCAAGGAAATAGAAAAGGCGTTTGCAATTACAAACGTAGCTGAGGCGCAAAAGACTTCTTTTGCGACCTACATGATGAAGGGGGAAGCCAACTACTAGTGGGAGGCTCACCAGGGTGGGACTAGAGCTGATGTTGTTACATGGGAACAGTTCAAGAAGGTATTTTTTGAGTACTTCCCTACTAGCATGCAAGGGAGAATGGAGATTAAGTTCCTAGAACTTAAGCAAGGGGACATGACGGTTCCCCAATATGCGGCCAAATTCAATGAATTGGCAAGGTTTGCTCCACACCAAATGGACACGGAGGAGAAAAAGGCACGTAGGTTTGAGCAGGGCCTGAAACCCTGGCTCTATAGTAGGATTTCGGTTTTTTAGAGTGCGTCCGATGGGACCATTCTGGAAAAGGCGATAATAGCAGAGGGTGGTAGTGAGGCGTTGACCCAATACCACAAGGAACGAAAGAATAAGGGTAAAGGAGAGGGAGGAAATATGGCAGAGATTTCCAGTGGTAGTGGCAACATGCCTAAAAGGAAGAATTTTAACCCTGGGAATACTGGGGTGAAACAAGGGGATCCTAAACGTAGGATGGAGGCATGCAAGACATGCGACAAGACTCATCTGGGAGTCTGTCTAAAAGGGAATACGGGTTGTTATAATTGCGGCAGGAGGGTCACATATCTCCCAACTGTCCTAATCCTAAGAAAAGTCGTGGCTGTTTTATTTGTGGGTCGATGGACCACATGGCAAGAAATTGTCTGAAAAAGGGGGCGGAGGGTAGTAGGGGTTCTGGTAGTGGTAATTTAGTCATTACTGGACCAACACCATCACTGGGTAGACCCTCAGCCCGAACATTTAATATGACTGTCCAAGATGCGGTTGCATCAGCGGATGTAGTAGCATGTATCATTCCGGTCAATGAAATAAATGCTTATGCGTTATTTGACTCGGGTGCTACTTGTTCTTTTATAGCATGTGGATTTTCTAAGCAACTGGGATTAAATCCTAAAAAGTTAGAAATACCTTTAGACGTTAAGGTAGCAAACGAGGAGATAATTCCCATTGAAAACATTTATAGGAATTGTTTCGTAGATATTAGGGGTAACATATTATCTGTAGATCTTTTACCGATTAGGTTAAGAGAATTCGAAGTAATTCTAGGTATGGATTGGTTAATTAACCATAGATCGATAATTGACTGTCATAGAAATAGTGTAAACCTAAGGCTTTCTAAGAAACCTAAGGTGGTGTTTTATGGTAATAAATCATAGGGACGTTCTTGTTGTCTAACCATGACACAAGCTAGGAAGATGTTGAAGAAGGGGTGTAAGGGTTACTTGTGCCATGTTGTGGATACCCAAAGAGTGGGAGCATTATTGGAACAGATAGCGGTAGTTCAAGAGTTCACGGATGTGTTTCCGGAGGAGTTACCCGGTATTCTGCCAGATAGGGATGTAGAATTTGTGATTGATTTGTTGTCGGGTATGGCACCAGTTTCAAAGGCCTAATATAGAATGGCGCCAATAGAAATAAAGGAGTTAATTCAATTACAGGAACTATTAGATAGAAAGTACATTCAACCGAGTGTGTCTCCATGGGGAGCACCGATATTGTTTGTAAAGAAGAAGGATGAGTCGTTACAACTCGGTATCAACTATCGGGAGTTGAACAAGTTAACGATTAAGAATAAATACCTGTTGCCCATGATCGATGATCTATTTGATCAGTTGAAAGGGGAAAAGTATTTTTCTAAAATAGATTTGTGTACGGGGTATCATCAACTAAAAGTGAGGAAGTAAGATGTACCTAAGACAGCGTTCAGAACTTGTTATGGGCATTACAAGTTTCTGGTTATGTCGTTTGGGTTGACGAATGCGCCAGCCGCATTTATGGATATGATGAACAGAGTGTTCAAGCATTATTTGGACAAGTTCGTTATAGTATTCATTGATGATATTCTAGTCTATTCTAAGACGCCAAAAGATCATGTTGAACATTTAAGGATAGTGTTGGAAACACTACGGAGAGAGAAGTTATATGCAAAATTCACTAAGTGTGAATTTTGGCTTGAACGAGTGTAGTTTCTAGGACATGTTATAGATAAAGATGGAATATCCGTAGATCCAGCAAAGGTCAAAGCGGTGAATGAGTGGGAGCGGCCAAAAATGCCAACCGAGGTTAGGAGTTTTCTGGGGTTAGCGGGATACTATATAAGGTTCATTCAGGACTTTTCTAAATTAGCTACTCCGTTAACGAATCTGACGAGAAATTCGGTGAAGTATAAGTAGACAGAAAAGTGTGAAAATAGTTTTTAAGAACTAAAAAGGAGGTTGAGTGAGGCACCTGTATTATCCTTACCAGATGATACGGGGAATTTTGTAGTTTATAGCGATGCTTCGCATAAAGGACTTGGTTGCGTGCTCATGTAGTATGGCAAGGTCATTGCGTATGCGTCACGCCAGTTAAAGGATTATGAGAAGGTCTATCCTACTCATGACCTGGAATTGGCAGCTGTTGTGAGGGCCCCGAATCTGAGGTCCCGAATCACCGCGGATCCGGTTCGATCATTCTATCACTATACAACTATATTTGCGGAAGATATAAACATAAATTGTTTATACATTAAACTTACATACTTTTCCCCAAGGTCAAGTAACCTTAACTTAATACAAAAATCATAACTTATTTAACACATAACTTTATTATAAAACTACACTATTACAAAACTAATTGTGCACATTAACTTTAAGTTGGAACTGTCTTTGACATTTCCTTGTATCCAACGCGTTCGTCTTAATCTGCAATGTTTTATCATGATATAGCAAGGGTGAGCATAAGGATTGCCCAGCAAGTTTAAGTTCAATAATATAATGATATATCATGATTGAAAGAGTCTGAATAATAAGTTGGCTATAATTCAACAATATAATTGTGAACTAGCAGGAACAAATTTATGACTGAACAAGTATTATACATGAACAAATATATTTGAACAAGCTGGTAATGAAGGTGATCAGCCTTTCATACCTGACTTATACATACAATATGTATAGAGTACAATTCATGGAAACCAACAATGATTTTAATAGAGTTAAGTAAAAACAAACTTGCCTGAACCGTTGATTACCGCTACACAATTTATATCGCCTTATCCGAAGACCTAATATTAGTAATATAGATCTCCAATATTAGAATAATATCATCACAATATAATACTATTATATATATATATATATACAGAATAACCTAAACACATAGCACATAATCCTATCAGTCTATAACACACATAAGACTCAGTATCAGGTCAAACTATTTCAGTCTGACTTGAATTCGACAAAGTTCTAACGTCCCGATGGTCTAGTCGGACTTTTCTTCGAGTTTACGTTCAATTAAAATCTGCCTAACACTTAAAAATTATCTCAGATAATTTTAATATCATTCAAAATATTTTTCGTAAGCTCGTAATAATTTTCACATAATTATTATCATTTATCATGAATTTTAATCATTAAAATCGTATTTATAGAAATTAAATACCACATAATTCCTTTATCTTATAATATATTTATAATATATCAAAGTATTTTTAATACCTTAAAATCATATTTATATGATTTTTAAACCGTTAAATTCATTATCGATAATTGCTTTTAATATTAAAAATATTAATATTTTCATGACAAAATATCAAAAGTTATATTTTATAACTTAAAATATTTTTATAACACTTAAATCATTTTCATATGATTTTTAAATCATTTATTCTATTTTTCCATAATTTATTTAATATATTTATTAAATAAACTAATTATCATTAATGTTAATTAATTAATGAATTTCATCATAAAATATTAAAAGTCACTTAAAATAACTTAAAATATTTTCTTTTACCATAATATTATTTTTTATGTATTAAAATCATTTTTAAATAATTTATTTAATATTGTAATTAAATAAATTAAATACCATTTATATTCCAAAATATTAAATATTATACTCTAAATAATTAAAAACTATTTTTTCGGACTTTAAAATAATTTTTTAGAATTTATTATGTATTTGTAATAATTAAATAAATTAAGCTGTAAGCTAGGGCCCTATAATACGTAACTGTCATATATAGGTGTTCTTGAGGTGTTCTTGAGCCTTCATGTCAGACTACATGATACCTACTTTGACCAACATTAAAGTCGTGTTCTTGATGATTTCTGGGTAACGTATGGGGTTAAGATTGTAGTACTGATGTAGTACTACAACCACAAACTCATTTCATGACCAAACAACAACATATCAGTGAGATTAAAGTCACCCAAAACCAGTCAGAGACTGTTCTTCAGTTTCTGGGTTTTCCAGAAATTGAAGAACAGTCGAGGTTCCTTATTTGAGCCTCTGAATAAACGATTTCCAAGCTTGCTTTGTGTAATATAAGGGTTTGAGAATCTCGAAAACATGTCATAGCACAAGTATATATCATCATAACATAATAACATCATCACATGAGCAAGATCTGGCATGGTCAAACCATGTCGAGGAAAACTTCTTCATTTATCTTCTGGGTTTTCCAGAAAGTTACCCAAAACAGTTGGTCAAAGCTATTTTGACCGTGATTTTCTTCCATTCCAGTTATGATCTAAGTGATCTGATGACTTTAATATATAGTATACATACCAAAATACAACAAACAAACAATAAATTGACTAATCGATTAACACACAGCACGATCTATGGCCTGCTAAATGTTGTCAGACGACTGCTGAGAAATCTGGGTTACCCAGAAATGTTTTTCGTGAACGGTCAACGTGGTTTAACCGCTTTTATCTCTTAATATACTAAGGATCTGACCTTGTTTCTTGTTTTAGATTATATTCCTAATGACAAAGAACATATTTATAACATAAAACAAGAAAAATCAAAAACAGAAAGAGATTTATGGCCACTGACATTTGCTTGTCAAGCAACCTTTTTAGGGTTCTAAGTCAGTTTCGAAAATCTTGATTTCGTTCATCTACATGATATGGATCCTTGATCTATCAACCCAGATCACTTATAGACACCTTCTAACACAACTTTAAACAATCAATTACAACATCAAACATAAAATTAAGAGATTTCGAAATTTAGGGTTCTTATACCTTTTTAGAGTTTGATTTTTGATTCTGACTTTTGGTTGATGTTCTTGGCTTGATAAGAGGCTAACATAACTTTATTTTTCTCTCTATCTCACTCTAGATTTCGAAGATTTCGAAGATGAAGAGAGAGGATGGGTTTGTAGAAAATGAAAAGTCAAGTGAGACTTTTCTCTTTCTTTAATCTATATACATGTTGTATGCAATGTAATGGCTGACAAGTATGGTTGATTGCTGCTGATATCAGTCACATGCATAGGCTAGGGTTGGTGAACAACCAAGAGTAAGGTTAGATCTACAAGTTATATCAAATAACGCACAACGGGGCAAAATAGTCATTTAGCAATTAATTTTAATAGTATTTTAGACAATTGGCCAAACCATTAGGGTTTGGGTCATTTAGGGTTTAGGGTTTGGAAAAATAATTCTAGAATTTCCAAATTAGGTTTTAAAAAGAGAAATTTAATATTTCTAAATTATAATTAAGATTCTATAATTATAATTAAGATTTCCTAATCGTAAATTTAATCTTGCTAATTAAGATTAGCATATCCTAATTAAAATTGCTAATTAAGCAATTAGGGTCAAAATGGTCATTAGGGTTTATAACCCACGAATTAGGGTTTCTAATAGAAAAATAATTTTCTAATTTAGAAATTATATTTCGTAATTAGATTAGGATTTTCTAATTACTTATAACTTTAAAATTAGGATTAATATTTCCTAATTAACATTAAAAGTATTAAATTAACACTTTCGTTTTTCCCGAATTATAAATTAGGGTTTAAAATCCTGAAGTTAGGGTTTTCTAAATTTAAAATTAGGGTTTGCTAATTAATTAAGCTTTACCCTAATTAATATATTAATTAATAGAACTTAAGCAATATAATAATCATTTAAGTTCCCAGATTATGGTTTCAACTCCCGAATTAGGGTTTTGGATTCCCAGAATTGAAATTAGGGTTTCCAGAACAGATTTCTAGGGTTTCTTATAATTCGTAAGAATTTTCTAACCGAACGTTGACGTTCTTAATATATAAATTAGGGTTTGTTACAGATATCGTTTATCTGGTCAACCCTTGACCCTTAACCACATACTGTACACATATACACAGAACATATCCACGTATTTCCTTAATCCTGAATAATTCATTTAAATCCTTAACAGAATTTTTAAATCCTCAAAATTCTATCTTAAAAATATCAAACGCATACACTAATTTTCTATCTAGGTTCTAATTTTGAACCTTAAATTAATTAATTAAAATTTTAAAAATATTCAAAATTCTCGGGTTGTCACAGCTGTAGTCTTTGCCTTGAAAATATGGAGACATTATTTATATAGGGAAAAGTGTGAGATATACACGGACCATAAGAGTCTGAAATATATCTTCACACAGAAGGAGTTGAATATGAGGCAGAGAAGGTGGTTAGAGTTGATAAAGGATTATTAATTGTGATATCCTGTATTATCCAGGAAAAGCGACGTAGTAGTCGACGCGTTAAGTCGGAAGGGTAGGGAAAATATGTCAATGTTAACGACTCAGAATGAGTTAATAATAGAGATGGCAAGGATGGAGTTGGAAGTTAAGTTACCAAGTGAAACGGTGGAGATGTTATTCTCAATAGAGACTCGACCAACAATAGTGGAACGGATTAAGGAAGTACAGATAAGTACTAAAGAATGCGAGCGAATGAAAAAGATAATGGAAGATGATGTGAAGACTAAGTATAACCTTGATAAAGAAGGTTTACTTCGTTTTGAAGGAATAATTTGGGTTCCAAATAATTCTGAGTTGAAGGAAGAGATCATGAGTGAGGCTCATAGCTCGAGGTACTTGATACATCCTGGTAGTACTAATATGTATCAAGACCTTCGTCAGAACTTTTGGTGGCCGAACATGAAGAGGGAGATCGCATAATATGTTAGTAAGTGCTTAACTTGTCAAAAAGTTAAGGCTGAACACGTAAGACCGAGTGGGTTGTTGCATCCACTAGAAATTACGGAGTGGAAATGGGAGAATATCACCATGGACTTTGTGGTGGGACTTCCAACGACGAGAAAAGGATACGATGCTATTTGGGTGATAGTGGATCGGTTAACCAAATCGGCTCATTTTCTACCAATAGGAATTAGGTATAACCTAGAGCAGTTAACTAAGCTTTATGTTAAAGAAATCATTTCTAGACATGGAGTACCTGTTTCGATTGTGTCTGACCATGATCCACGATTCACGTCGAACTTTTGGAGGAGTTTGCAAAAGCAATTGGGAACGCATTTGAGATTGAGTACAGCGTATCATCCACAAATGGATGGACAAAGTGAACGGACAATTCAAACGCTAGAAGATATGTTAAGATCTTGCGTTATGGATTTCAAGGGGAGTTGGGACGAACATCTACCTTTGGTGGAATTCGCTTACAACAATATTTTTCACGCTAGTATAGGCATGCCGCCTTACGAAGCGTTGTATGGTAGGAAGTGCAGAACACCACTTTGCTGGGATGGGGTAGGTGAACGTCGAATGTTGGGACCTGAGATGGTACAACAAACGACGGACATGGTTGTGCTAATACGAACTCGATTGGTAGCGGCTCAAGATAGACAAAAGAAGTATACAGATCCTCATCGAGAGAATAGAGAATTTGAAGTAGGATCGTATGTCTTTCTAAAAGTGTCGCCTTGGAAAGGGAAGATACGTTTCGTGAAGAAAGGGAAGTTAAGTCTTTGTAGGACCTTTTGAATTTTAAGAAGGGTAGGAGAGGTAGCTTATGAAGTAGCCTTACCTCCCGAGATGGAAAGAATACATAATGTGTTTCACGTGTCAGTGTTGCGTCCGTATAAACCGGACTACAAGCACGTAATAGAATATGAGTATATTCAAGTAGAAAAAGATTTAACGTATGAAGAACTTTCGATTCAAATTATTGATAGGAAGGAACAAGTCTTGAGAAATAAATTAATACCTTCAGTAAAGGTAATATGTAGTAACCACGATGCTGAAGAAGCAACGTGGGAGCTCGAAAGTAAAATGAAGGAAAAGTTTCCTCATTTGTTTATATAAGACTAACGTGATTCTGGGGACAGAATCCTTATAAGGAGAGAAGAATGTAACGCCCGAGAATTTCGAATTTTTAATGAATTAAATTTTTATTTGATTATATGGATTGAATGAATTTAATTGATTAATTATGTGAGTAAGGTGTTAGTAGGTCGTTCTATGACCTAGAATGTGTGAATGTGGTTAGTAGTCTGGCTATGTGCGAGGATTAATTGTTTTAAATTATCAAGACGAAAATGAATGTTTTTCGAGAAGTTTTCTGTAAAAACACTATTCATCCGATCTCGTTCGGAGCTTAGGTTTGAAATTCCGATGAATACAGAATGATAAAATATGAAGATATTATGCAATATCCAATAATATTTCCGTTATGGCAAACGAAGTTTTCGCCTGTGAACTTAAAACCTAAGGGTTTGTGAAAGAGATTTCTGAAAGGGAAATGTAATGCGTATACTCATTTCGGTTATTATGCATATGAGATACGAGTATTATACTAGTTAGAATACTAGTATGATATTAAGAATAGTACGTCGTATAATACCAATATCGTATGAGTATTGGACGAAGAGAATACGAAAGTATACACGTAGAATACGAATAGTCTTATTGGATTATGGGTTAAGGATTTGGTATAATCCAATTGGACTTGGACAAATAGCAAGCCCAACGAATTAAGTAAGCAAGCCCAAGTCAAGGCCAGATATTAATTAAAGACAAGCCCAATCCAAGAAGTTAAACCGCGGGTCGAACCGGCGCGTCATGGGATGGGTAAAACCCATGGGGCAACCCATGGGATGAGCTATGAAGGGGTGGGTCGGCCACTTGTTGGCCAAGTAAAGTGCAATACTTGATCACCAAGTACTTTACTTGGTGATAAAGTAGTGAATAGTAAGGAGGTGGGATTTGGACCATTTTGCCCCCATGTTGATTTTCTATAAATACAAAGCTAGGGTTGGTTATTTCTTGTTTTACAAAGATTATCCAACTATATTGAGAAAGAGAGAAAGAGCTAGAAACATTAAATCACTCTACTTCTAAGCAAGCAATAAGACATTTTATAAGAACGTGAAGAACGACAAAGGTAAATTCTCATAAACTGTAGTCTTCATCTTTTTCGGTTTCCTTCTCGTAGAAGAATCGTAGATTGGTGGAGCATGTTTATTGAGGAGGTATAAGGATGTCTATAAATGATTAAATCATTGATAAGTAATGACCAAATAGAAATCGTAAGTGTTTACGTGAGTTAAAAATCGTATAAAGTTAGGAACGTGAACTTAGTTGTGATTGGATGATTCGAAAACAAGCATAGCTAGGGTATGTGCATATTATTTGGTTAGGATGTATATGATGAATCAATGGAGTGTTCCATTTGATTTGGCTTATAGAACACGAGTAACGAAGTTATGGCAAATTTTGCAAAAATAGACGTTAAACGTTGAAAACGTAGAAATCTCGGATTAAGGGTCAAAAGTTGCCGTGTGACTTGAAAACATTGGTTTCCAATGTCAACATGTGAGATAAGGTATTTAAGAGTCGTGGACGCAAGAATCGTCTAATTCTGACTTATAACAAAGAAAACGAGTATTGAACGGTCGAAAACGTTAAACGAACGCTCAAAAATGAACTCAAATGTGAATTCCGAGGTAACGGATTCAGAAATGTAAAATTCTTATATGAACACATAGAGAGTGTAATTTGTAAGTTGTAAGCTTTCGAATGAGTCTAATTCGGATGTAAAACGAAGAAGTTATGAAGCCCGGAGTTTCGTTAGAAAAGCAAACTGTTTTAGACAACTAGCTAGATGTGAAGTACAGCCATGGCGCCAACCCAAGTGAATATTCGTCGCGCGCATGATCGTCGAGTCCCGTAAAACTATTTGGAGAGTGAAATACATGACCCCACGAGTTTGTACTAGGGATGCCGCGCCGCAGTGCCTGCAGTGTAAAAATGTTGACCAAGTTAGGTTTTTGTTCCATTTGAATGTAGACCTAAGGTAAGACATTGAAGGTACTTAATGTACATAATAAAACTAACCTTTAATCACTAATAAAGTGATAACGTTAGAAGATTTGGTATGGTTTAATAGAAATTAAACGAAGAACGCAAGAAGGTAATAAAGGAACCATGAATGATGTTCAACATTGGTAGTTCACCAATGATGATCGAATGTCGGTTAATAACGTAAGAACGTTAACGAGCCGTAACGAAGTATAGAAAGTCGAACTGACTTTATTAACGAAATAAACTCAAGTATGACATAGAAGAGAAAGAAGTTGGTTAGGAAAAAACAGTTACTTGTTTTGTAACTAATTATAGTGTGCTATGTGAATATATCATGTAGATCCTGTAAAGACTGAGAATTATTGAATTGTATATTCGAAGACGCTTAAAGGCAAGTCTTCCTTAACTCTTGCCTAACCTCCGTGTTAGCCAAGTTTTTATTATCCATGTTATAAGATGCATGAATGGTTTTAAAGAAAGTGTCGATGCCTGTTTTAACTCGGCTAGACATGTATTGAAGAATTGATTGATTTGTTTACAAGTCTTTCGATATAGAACTGTTAACGGTATCCTATACCAAGTATTTGGTACGGATGTAAAGGTAAGTTTGTCTATGAATAAACAAAAGTATTTTCATCGATTATTTGTTGGGCACGCGAGGTTGCCAAATGTTAAACGTAAATACGTTTAAAGGAAGATTGTTGATCAACATAGAGTACAATAGGCTGATCATCTAGAAGTGCTCGTAAGTAAAGACGGATGGATGGCCTTAGTGCCGGATGTCCTTTTAAAGTGTGAAAACGAAAAGAGTATGTTCATGGTCTTTTGATCGGTTCAGAATTCCCAAGCTATTATATACTTTGGAATTGTTGTTATGAAATGAGAAGTACTAGTAAATGTTGTATAGTACTTCGTATTAAATTGTTTAGTTATGGAAGAGTAACATGTAATTCCCAATGTGATATGCATATGATTACTTGTTAGACTTGCTAAGCTAGTTATGCTCATTCTTGCTTGAACCATATGTTTGCAGCTAAAGCCGAACGAACTGAGAGTTCTAAGAGAGATAAATGCAAGGCTAAAATGGACAATTGATCGTCCTGTAATAGATTAGTGTATTTGTATGTAATATACTTATGAAGAACAAAGAATGTATTCGGTTATGAACCTGGGAAAGGATTTATTACGAATGTAATAAGAATATAGTAAAAACAATCATTTTGTTGTTGTCTTAATTGAATTACTGTATGAATTGTAGTATCGTGGAGCAACATCTGTCGGGTTTGAAGATACCCGGATTTGGGGGAGTCACAACCCCATTGTGTTCGTCGAGTTATAAGCATTGAGCCACTATACTATAAAAAAATACAAATAAACAGACACGCGTGGATATGGTATACAAATGTTAAAAATGAGGTAGAAAATATTTATAATATGTATAATATTAATAAAAATTAATATTATAATATTTATAATATGTATGTTTTATTTTAAAAATAAAGATAAAAATACTTTTATGTTTTAAAATACTTATAAAACTTTTAAAAATAAAATTTCTTTTATGTTTTATTTTCTTTCTTTTTCTTTAACTAAATATTTATAATATGTATAATATTAATAAAATTAATATTATAATATTTATAATATGTATGTTTTATTTAAAAATAAAAATAAAAATATTTTTATGTTTAAAATACTTTAAAATTTTCAAAAATAAAAATACTTTTTATTTTTAAACATACATATTCATAATAAAAATACTTTTATTTTTAAAATTTTATTTTTAAAAGTATTTTATTTTATTTTATACATAAAAGTATTTTTATTTTATTTTTAGGTAAAGAAAAGAAAGAAAAATAAAAATAAAAGTATTTTATTTTAAACATTTTATATGTATTTTAAAACATAAAAGTATTTTTATTTTTATTTTTAAAATAAAACATACATATTATAAATATTATAATATTAATTTTTATTAATATTATACATATTATAAATATTTTCTACCTCATTTTCAAAGATTTGCATACCATATCCATGTGTCTCATTTATTTGATTCCACGCCATTTCCTTGATTTTTTTTAAATGTCATGTAAGAAATAAATAAACATACATCCACTAAATTTGATTTGAAATGGCCCAATTAAGCATTTTTAAAAACCACAATTATGGCCAATTATATATTTTTTAAAATACAATTGGGGTAAAGGTGTTTTTCCCCAATTTATATATATATATATATATATATATATATATATATATATATATATATATATATATATATAATTCATGAATCTAATACAACATTTTTTTTGCTAAATTTAGACTAAATTAAAATAAAGAGAAAGTACAACCATGTGGGAAACACCCAATCATGATATAACATAGAAATCATATATATACGCTCATACGATGTCGCATATATAAAAGATATAAAAGATTAAATGCCTCAAGACCACATAAACAACTCAAATAATTGACAGCCGACTGTAGCAGCCAAACACTCTGCAACACTATACAAAGTCTAACCCAACCAACAACAGGTCGCCCAAGACCGAAGCAACAAGCCAGTAGCACAGCTGCCGACCCAGCAACATCAGCTATTGTTGTTGAGGATCAACAGATAGAAAGACATAGAGTTCTGCAAGTAAAGACAGAGGAAACCCGCTATAGCTCCATTCCAAACTGCAGACAGCAACGAGCTGCCCATGCCAGAAGTAACACAGCAGCACAACAACATAATTTAGTTGGAACACAGAGCAGACATCTAGCCCCGTGGTAGCCAAACAGAAGCAAACTAGCAAAAACTACCAAGCTGGTAAGGGTACCTGTTTCACCTTCTTTCAATCTGCAGCTTCCAGTAGCCTCGAAACTCAAACCTACAACAACTGTTATAGTATAACATACAGCAGACAACAGACCAGAGACCAGGAACAATTTGTACTGCTGAAAATCCCTCCAACATTTTATACACTTAAACATGCCTTATATATAATAGGCCCACAAGAGATCCTAAAGCTGCACAATAGGAAATAGCCCAACGCCAGCAAGCCTAAAACCCAACAAATAGACTGATAGCCCATCAAAGCCAACTACAAAACAGATCCACCTACTGCACCAGCTAAGAACCCAGCCCTAATACAGCATCACAGCCGCCCCATTCTCCCCCTTCTTCTCATATCCTTTCACAAGCGACTGACAAGCAAAACCAATATACATAGTTTATGCCACACTAAAATAAAATGGATCAAACATAATAAGCTAAAAAAATCCATCAAATAGCACTAATACTATATGGAGAATTTCATTAATGTAATTTGATTTCGAGCTCAACTTGATCAGTGAGAACTTTAGTACCTGAAGTTCGCTCAATACATCAGATAATTTACCGTTCTTAAATAAAATCGTACCGGTGTAGCCTGAATAAAAAAAATGTATATAATCATGTTCACGTATCATATACAAAGAGATCGAAAATGAAAAGAAAGAGATCGATTAATAAACGAAGAACACATAGTAAGTGTGAGTGACTGTGTGTAAAAATTAAAATACCTGCTCCGAATAAGAGTATGATCCTATAGAAGCCCATTCCAGCTTGCATTGCTATAACCCTTATCTTTCATCTGAACTCAAAACCAACAGCAGTTGTACAACCTAGTAGCAGCAGTGCACCCCAGTAGTCCAACCAGCATCAGTGTAACCCAACAGCATATAGACACCATCCATAATTTTAGCAACCCAGCAGCAGAAGCAGAAAATAAGAAAGCAGAAGCAGTGTCAGGTAACAGAAACAAGGCATATACCAGCCCACCAACACACCTCATCAACCCATGAGAGCCCATGAAGCCAAAATTGTTGCACCTGCTTAGCAGAACAGACACAGCCCCATCAGTCAAGCCACTGACCAGCAGCAATACTGCAACAAAAAATGGGCCTCGCCTAAACCCGAACAGCTGCAACTTTAACACGCAGCAGGCACATAGAGAACCCAAATATATAGCCCAACTAGGCAACAGTACAGCAGAATTAGGATTAGACCAGCAACATCAGGCACATAAAGAACCCAGCAGAACTAAAGAGATCCCTATGGCAGTATCATATCAAGAGCAAAAGCAGAAGCAGTAGCAGCCAACTACATAAACCAGCTGAAGACCAGCAGAAGTATCAGCCAAAGACCTCCTAATCTAAAATTAAATATCATATACACATACATTTAGTGTTACGCCCCCAAAATAGGTATACATCACCCATCTTGAGTCGTTGTTGGGGAAAATTAATACGCGCAAAACACGCAAGTGTACGTGGTCAACAAGTAATATAGTAGTGAATAAAGTATCGTTCCCATGAGGACAAAATATCAAGAGTTTTAACTTCACAATTATCAATTTTGTATTAACCCTAATTTTATTAAACTAATCAATTTAATGGTTTTAAATTATATTTATATAAAAAAAAACTAAATTAATAAAGAAATAAACTATCACAAAACAGTCACCAATAACGAAAGCCAGAAATTCAAACAATTAATGGAGAATTAGACTTATGATTTCACCCTGAGCTTCACTCTGATTTTCAAACCTTTATTCCAACTCAATTTAATATCCCAGTTTATTAATCAAGAACACGAAAGTAGTAAGAGCCACCTCTCGATACACTAATACCATATTAACATCAATCCACAATTAAGATAGAAATCCGTTAAACACCTAAATTAACCAACTCGCTATATCTCTATGTGAACTGCAATCAAAGAAGGTTGAAGTTTAAGCTCTATATACGATTACATGCGATGTCAAGCGTATCTCTACCTTAACAATAATCACAAATCTGCTATCGACAAAATTCATGACACATGCTATATTAACTAGGTCTAGATTCGAATATCCTCTCTCGATTCCTTTCAAATCCACAAAGAACTGTTGATCAGGCAATTCATAAATTCACGCTCAAATTAACATAGATAAACTGAAAATAACCTATTGAATTAGAAATCAAAGTTATAGAATAATCGTTTCACCCAAGGATCCATCACAAGTCTAATAAGTAAATTAGTTCATAACGAATGAATTAAAAATTGAATAATTTGTTGAAAACATCCTTCCAATTACAAATAAGACTTGAGAGAAGAAGAATAAAGAAACCCCTTCACGTAGCCTTGATTTGCAACCGTTGTGACAATCTCTGAAAATTACTCCTCCAACGTTTTGCTCTTGAATCCTTCAAATCACTCTTGAATTAATGCCCTTTTTGTTGTATAATTGTTGTTTTTCTATGTAATAGCAAGCTCTCTCTCTCTCTCTCTCTCTCTTGGCCGAAATCTCTTTTTATTAGAGTCCAAACGCATCATTCAAGTCCCACAAACCGAGCACCAGCAGGTTACAATGAGCGGGACACTACTAAAATTGGGACCCCCCCCCATATCTGGTAATAACGTGACAACAAAGTTCATTCCGCATGCATAGTATGACTTCAACTTTTTCTTTCTCCAACTTTTTTCCACTTTTGCTCCAAAAAGACCGTCTTTCCTCACCAATAGCATCCATGATCACCCTACACATAAAATAACATGAAATGAATAAAAACGAACACAAAACATGAAGATAACTACGAATTTAAACTTGAAATGAATATTGATTCGTGTATATAAAATCCACTTATCAAAATCCCCCAAACTTAAACTGTGCTAGTCCTCGAGCACAAATCAAACTACATGCTATGTAATGCAATGAAATGCAATAACAACTGAAATGCCTAAAAATCCAACAACATCGCATAAACTAACTTATCCCATCGGCCTCAGAGAAAACAAGCAACTTAACAATTCAAATTATCAAAACCAATCCACATTGACATATTAATTCTCAATTCTTGAACAATTATCACTGGTATAGCGTGCGTGTGTGATCAACATCTAAGATAACTGATACGGACCCAAATTCAATACATAAACAACTTCTTAGAAGGAATCATATAGTGCAAACTCAAAAATCTCAAAGATAGGCACAATTCAACTAAAATTAAACTCAACCAAATTCAAGGGTACATGCAAGATACTTATACTTTCTTTTCTTTACTTTTTTTTTCACACATATACATAAATGACTGTGCAATGTCTCATCCCATTAGGCTAACCGTATTACCCCTTAGCGAGCTTTCGACCAACGACTCCCAGACCATAAAAGACCTTAGGGCGCTAGGTGTAAAGACAATCCCCTCGGGCTTACTTGCTCAAGTAACAAAGGCCCCAAAACAAGACTAGTCACCATATATACCCTATATATTTTTCTTTCTTTTTTTTACAAAGCTTATATACCCCACATATATTCCCCCAAACTTAGGTTCTTGCCTAATTTAAGCCTTCACTACCTATCCTTGTCATTTTCTGGTTCACCCTAGCATTATCCTTTAGAAACTTTTTATGTATCAATTTGAACTAACCAGTTAACAAAGATGTTATTAGTGCAACCCTTTTTATAACAGTTTCAAACAAGTCCAAGAATCGATTCATAACAGAAATTATATCATAGTTTTAATAATCCATACTATATTGGTTAACTTGTTCACAATCTCATCATTGGCCAAAATAAACTGTAACATGCGACACCGTTGGACATAGGCAAACACACTATTTAACTAAAATTTATTATTATTATTAAATATTTTTTTTACTATGCAAATACCTATTCTATAATGCAAAACTAGATATGACAACAAAAATTTTAAAATGCATGCATGCAACTAAACAAATAACTCCCCCAAACTTAAATAAGACAATGTCCTCATTGGATAACAATAAAGTGCAATAGGACTTCCCTGGAATCGTCTAAGTCTGGGGCGGTGGTTGGTGCTCTTCTTCATCGGAATCACTAGGAGGAAATCAAGGTAATGGACCGGGTTGTTGATATGGAAATTGAGCCGCCGGGTTGACACTTTGGAGTGTTGTGTTGAATGAGGCAAAAGATGCGTTCATGGCATCAAACATGTGATCTTGGCGCATCGCCAATCGCCGCATTTCCTGGCGTGCTACCCTATTATGCGCATTCATCTAATTTTGGAACTCAAGGAACTGAGTACTAGAAATTTCCTCAGTCTGCGGGACCTCCTCGGTTCCTTGATCTCCCATCGTGTCATCCTCATCCCCCGAGGTATCTTCGGCATCGACTTCGTCTTCTGACGCCGATGGAAAAATAAAACCCAAACCCCGTGGATGTGACTCTCTGCCACCCCAAACTGAATACCGCGCAATCATTCTTGAATCAAGCAAAGAAAGCGGCGGTTGAGTGGGCTCATCATCAGAATAACGCACCCCGGCGTTGCGGCACAACGCACATACAAGTGAAGGGTTTCGCAAACCGCCCAAAAAATTTCCACGTAAACACCGGCGGATGGAGAAACTGATGATGGCCCCGACGTCGATAATGAAATCTTGCACAATGGCGTATAACAGTAACGCCTTCTCTTTGGTGACGTCCGAAGTGTGTTGGGACGGAAGCAATTTCACACATAAAAATGCGTACCATATCTTTCCATACTGGCTTAAGTCCTTGCTATTGAACACCGTTCCTCCCGTCTTACCTTTGGTCCAAGATGTGCCCGGCTTTGTCATATTTTTAATAACCTCCTCATAATCTGGGTAAAAATCCCTCATTTGGGCATACTGACAATGGCGTGGCACCCGCAACTGATATTAAGCATTAATTGCATCGTCACTGAACGGAACCATTCGACCCCGCACAAACGCTTTGAAAGGAGCTTTGTCTTCGGCGTTTGCATAAAATTCATTGACAATATTAACCACGGCGGGTGTCAAATGTTCGGTGAATTTGATCCACCCCTTTTGGTAAATTTGGGACATCATCTCCCCGTCATTCCCCTCGGGGGCCAATCCATGCTCTGGCGTAAGTTCTTTAGTTTGCATGTACTCATAACAGTCGGCGGCGGCGGCACTCACAAATTTTCAGCGGTCATAGGTGGTTGTTGGTGGAGAGGCGCTTGAACTCGCCCCCCGTTGGCGTTTGGGTGTCGGTTGAGAAGCCATTGAATTTCAGCAGTGAACTCTTGCTAGTAAACACTTCCTTACCCAAAAACTTGGTTTAAGCACTTTATCAAACACTTGGCGTGTGGTTGGGGTAGGTTACACAATTTTTGAAATTTGAACTTGGAAATTGGTGTATGACGTAGAGATGTGATGAAGCCCCAAGTGCGCACTAGAAATTTACACTCAAAACAACCTCTCCAAATGCCCGAATTCGGAAATTGATTGTTGGAAGAAATAGAGATGAGATGATATATATAAAGGTGGTGTTGGTGTGATTGCGAAGTTTGGGTAGTGGAGATCGTGTGAATTAGTAGTGGGGATGAGGTATGTGATGTAGGTAATGGGTAGTAGTGGGTTGGTATGGAAGCGAGGTAGTGATGTTGAGGGAGAGTGAGATCAAAAGAAGGAGTAGGCGTGTGGATGTGTGTGGGGAAATAAGGACGGGGTGTGGCTTAAAACAAAAGCGTGTTCACCAGGAAGCCAGAACCCCCACCAAATAGGGGTGCTAGGCAAAAAGGTTCATCGCTTGGTGGCATGCTGCCCATATTAAAAATTTTGGCCAAAATTTTTGAGATGCAAAATTCTCTGATTTTCCTCCATTTCGTAGTCGTTGTTGCTCTGACTCACGTTGGACCTCTCCTGAAACCAAAAACATGCAATATGTTAGATTAATGACGACTTGGAGTTTCAATGCGATTTTTAGTACTTTTCAGAGAGTTTTAGCAAAACTTATAATTGACAAGACCTAACTACTGCTTCATAAACTATATCCTAACAAATTAAACATGAACTATGAAAAATAAAGAAAAGTTGGGTTGCCTCCCAATTAGCGCTTGATTTTAAGTCGTTCAGCCTGACTACTCCCTATTTTACTATGTATCGGCGAGGGTAATGACGTCGGCGTCCCAGTTCGACTTGCCACCCCAGTAATGCTTTATCCGTTGACCATTGACCTTAAACGTTTCTAACGGATTACGACTGTAGAGGTCAACGGCGCCATAAGGAAATACTCGTTTTATAGTAAATGGTCTCGACCATCTCTACTTAAGCTTTCCTGAAAATAATCGCAGCCGTGAGTTGAACAAGAGGACTGATTGGCCCGGCTCGAATGTTCGTTGCACAATTTTCTGGTCGTGCCATCTTTTAACCTTTTCTTTGTATAGCTTGGCATTCTCGTAGGCTTGGAGTCGGAATTCGTCAAGCTCATTTAGTTGAAGTAGCCTCTTTTCTCCTACCGTGCATTGATCAAAATTCATTTTCAGATTGCCCAATAGGGCCTTGCGAAGCTCCACCGAGAAGTGACATGCTTTTTTCATACAAGAGTTGATAAGGTGACATCCCGATTGGTGTTTTGTATGCGCGATCAAGACGCCCATAATGCGTCATCCAAACCTAAGTGACCAATCTTTCAGGCTTCGGTTCGACTTTTTCCAATATCCTCTTAACTTCTTTGTTCGATACCTCGGCTTGCCCATTAGTTTGAGGGTGATACGATGTAGCCACCTTGTGGTTTACCCCATACTTAGCCAAAAGAGCTGTAAATGACTTATTGCAGAAGTGACTACCTTCATTACTAATTATTGCTCTTGGCGTGCCAAACCTCGTGAAAATGTTTTTCTAACGGAATTTGAGGACCACCTTGGCATCGTTCGATGGTAATGCTGCAGCTTTAACCCATTTCGAGACGTAATCCACCGCGAGTAGAATTTACTGATTGTTCAAAGACGAAGGGAAGGGTCCCATGAAATTGATGCCCCATACATCAAAGATTTCCACTTCAAGAATTGTTTGTAGGGGCATCTCATTTCGTTTCGATATGTTTCCCACCCTTTGGCACCTATCACATGTTTTCACAAATTAGTGGGCGTCTTTGAACACTGTAGGCCAATAAAACCCAGATTGAAGCACTTTTGCCGCAGTGCGCTCACTCTCATAATGTCCACCGTATGCCGATTAGTGGAATTCTTGTAATATGTTGTGGACTTAACTGTATGGGATACATCGTCGAATCATCTTATCGGTGCATTGTTTGAATAAGTATGGTTCATCCCACATGTACCATTTGAAGTCATGCAAAAACTTCTTTTTATGTTGTCGTGTAAGATCCGGGGGAAGCATTTTGCTCACCACATAATTCGCGAAGTCTGCATACCACGAAAATTCTGCATTCAACCCAAATAGTTGCTCATCCGGGAATGACTCGTTGATCGCGCATCTATCTTCATCCTTTTCCCCCGGATTTTCCAGCCTTGATAAATGGTCGGCAACTTGATTTTCCGTCCCCTTTCTATCTTTAATTTCTAAATCAAACTCTTGAAGTAGGAGAATCCATCGGATAAGGCGTGGCTTAGCATCTTTTTTTGCTATTAAGTACCGAATCGCCGAATGGTCCGTGTAGACTATTACCTTAGTCCCAATCAAGTATGCTCAAAATTTGTCGAACGCTTACACCACTGCAAGCAATTCCTTTTCCGTAGTAGTGTAGTTCATTTGAGTCTCTGTGAGTGTTTTGGTTGCATAGTATATGGTGTGAAACACCTTGTCTCGTCTTTGGCCCAAAACAGCCCCAACCGCATAGTCGCTCGCATCACACATAAGTTCGAATGGCATTTTCCAGTTCGGTGCGAATATCACGGAGGCTGTAGTTAATTTCTTCTTCAATAGGTCAAACGCAGACTTACATTCCCTAGTAAAGCTGAAAGTGACATCCTTCTCTAAAAGACTGCATAGAGGTTTTGCAATCTTAGAGAAGTCTTTTATGAACCTTCTGTAGAAGCAAGCATGCCCTAGAAAACTTCGAATACCCTTAACTGAGCTCGGTGGAGGTAGTTTCTCGATCGTGTCCAACTTTGCCTTGTCCACCTCCAATCCTTGAGCCATCACCTTATGGCCCAATATTATGCCCTCTTCAATCATGAAGTGGCATTTTTCCCAATTTAGTATGAGGTTTGTATCCTTACACCGCTGCAATACCATGACCAAATTCTCTAGGCAAGTATCAAAATTGTCTCCATAGACCGAGAAATCGTCCATGAAGATTTCAACATTCTTCTCCACCATATCTGAAAAAATAGCCATCATACACCGTTAGAAAGTTTCAGGTGCATTGCATAGCCCAAATGACATCCTCCGAAACGCAAATGTGCCGTAAGGGCATGTAAATGTTATCTTCTCTTGATCCTCGGGAGCGATGGTGATCTGATTATATCCCGAGTATCCATCCAATAAACAGTAGAACTCATGTCCCGCTAACCTATCTAACATTTGATCGATAAAAGGAAGCGGGAAATGATCCTTTCGGGTTGCCTTATTCAATATCCTATAATCGATGTACACCCTCCAACCTGTCACTGTCCTTGTTGGAATTAACTCGTTATCCTCATTCTGAACTACCGTCATTCCCCCTTTCTTAGGCACACAATGAATCGGACTTACCCATTTACTGTCAGAAATTGGATATATGACACCGGCATCCAATAATTTCAGAATTTCCTTCTTGACCACTTCCTTCATGATTGGGTTAAGTCGAAGTTGATGCTCCACCGATGGACTTGCATCATCCTCCATCAGAATCTTGTGCATACAAAATGATGGGCTAATGCCTTTTATATCCGCAATCGTCCATCCAATTGCTGATTTGTGATCCCTAAGCACCCTCAACAACTTTTCTTCATGCAATTCGTTAAGTGCAGCAGAAATAATTATAGTAAAGAATTTAAATTGCCTAAATACGCATACCTGAGATGTTTAGGGAGTGGCTTAAGTTCCAATGTCGGTGGCTCCTCCAATGATGGTTTCAATTTTTCTGCAACTGTCTCCTCGGTGTGCAGAGGTTCAACCAGTGCTCTGAATTGGCTAACTCTTGGCAACGAGTCTAGTATCTGTAATAAGTCCACAAATTTTGGGTCATCTTTTTCTTCATCCCCCAATAAGGTTGTTTCTAACGGATCATTAATCAAACTCTTGTTAATATCTTCGCTGGTAATTTTCTCAATTAAATCCATTTGATAACATTCTTCCTCGTCCGTAGGATATTTCATGGCCTTGAACACATTGAATTTTATTTCTTGATCTTGGACCCTCATTGTAAGTTCTCCTTTTTGCACGTCTATGAGTGTCCTTCCAAGTAACAAGAAAGGTCTCCCTAGGATGATCGGGATGTTCTTATCTTCATCGAAATCCAGTATAATAAAGTCCGCAGGGAATATAAACTTATCCACTTTTACCAAAATGTCCTCTACAATGCCTCTTAGATATGTGACTGACCTATCTGCCAACTGCAATGAAATATTCATAGGCTTTGGCACGGGCAAACCCAATTATGAGTATCTCGACAATGGCATCGAGTTTATACCGCCCCAAATCACATAAGCACTTGTTAAAGCGACATCTTCCCGATCGTACCAGGATAGTAAAGCTCCGGGTCTTTGAGTTTTGGTGGTAACTTCTTCTGTAACACTACACTACACTCCTCTGTTAGTGCCACTATTTCGAAATCTTCCCATTTCTTCTTCCTCGACAGAATTTCCTTCATAAACTTCGCATAACTCGGCATTTGCTCTAGGGCCTCTGCGAATGGGATGTTAATCTGGAGTTTCTTGAACACGTCTAAAAACTTTGCAAACTGCTTATCTGATTTCTGTTTTTGGACCCTTTGCTGAAACGGTGGTGGAGGATAAATAATTGGCTCGCTGTTTAACTTTATTTTCTCATTTTTGTTACCCTCCGCTGCGTTACTGTCATCAACTTTTTCCTCCGGTGTTGCTGAATTTTTTGCACTATTCCCACCTAGATGTTTTCCACTTTTCAACATAACTGCTTGACATTGCTCATGATTACCCTTCAGATTTCTTTCGGTGTCGCTAGGTAATGTTCCTTGTAGTCTATTATTCAATGCCAACGCAATTTGACCTATCTGATTCTCTATGTTTTTGATAGCAATAGCTTGATTCTTCATTAGCCAAATTATTGCTAGTCATGTACCTTGCCCATGTTTCCTCCCCATCGGACTTCCTGTCCTGCTATTGAATCTGTTGTGGATGACTATGGAAACCAGGGGGATATGATGGTCGTGGAGCTTGAGTTTGCTGATTATTGCTCCATGAAAGGTTTGGGTGGTTCCTATTCCCCTGGTTATAGGTGTTTTGGTAAGTATTTTACGGAATTCTATTGTAGTTGCCTATGAACTGAACGAATGCTGGATTTATTGCACACTGATCTGTCGGATGATCACCCGCACACAATTCACATACTACCATAACCTGCTGAACTTGTTGAACTTGAGCCCCTGTCATCGTATTTACCCTCTCATTCATCGTATTAAACTTCATGGATAGTGCAGAAAGTTGTACTTGTATAGTTGTTACTCCATCTAATTCCAAGATCCCAACCGCCTTTGTCTGTGTCATTCTTGCTGTGGGCCACTGGTAGTTATTTGCCGACATTGTTTCTATCAAATTGTAGGCTTCCTCGTAACTCTTAGCCATGAATGCACCGCCCGATGCCGCATCAATGCTGGTTCTGACATTTCTATGTAGCCCGTTATAGAAGGTGTTCATTTATAACCACTTGGGTAATCCATGATGTGGGCACTTTCTGAGTAATTCCTTTTATCTCTCCCATGCCTCATATAGTGACTCCCCATTCTGCTGCTCGAACATTGTGATGTCATTCCTCATTTTCGCAGTCTTCGCCGGTGGGAAAAATTTGGTAAGAAATTTTTGAGCCAAGTCTTCCCACGTAGTGATCGAACCCAGTGGTAAAGAATGTAACCAACTCTTCGCCTTGTCCTGTAAAGTGAATGGGAACAAGCAAAGTCTTACTGCCTCATCCGACACCCCATTGTACTTGAACGTGTCGCACATTTCCAGAAAATTGATTAAATGTTCATTCGGATCATCATTCGCCATTCCCCCAAACTGACATGAGTTCTACATCATCTGAATGGTCCCAGGCTTAATTTCAAAAGTGTTCGCAGCTATTGCAGGCCTAGTAATGCTCGACTGCAGATCAGTCACCCTAGGTGTGGCAAAATCCCTCAACGCTTTCTGGTCTTCGGCAGCCATCGTTCCTTCCTTATCAGAATTTTCGAATTCGTTCCTCGTTTCCTCAATCCACTTACTCAACTTTTGAAATAAATCGTCTATCAATGTCGTCCTCAAAAGGAAGCAGGTCCGGATGTTTAGATCGTGTTTGCATAAACCAATGTCGAAAACCTGAAATAGAGGAAACAAAATAAAAATGTTTAAGTAAAACTGGACTAATTAAACTGATATTGTAAAAACATATATTAAAATCTCGGCTAAATTGTCCCCGGCAACGGCGCCAAAAACTTGTTGGTGAAAATCAATACGCGCAAAACACGTAAGTGTACGTGGTCAACAAGTAATATAGTAGTGAATAAAGTATTGTTCCCACGAGGAAAAAATATCAAGAGTTTTAACTTCACAATTATTAATGTTGTATTAACCCTAATTTTATTTAACTAATCAATTCAATGGTTTTAAATTATATTTATATAAAAAAACTAAATTAATAAAGAAATAAACTATCAAAAAACAGTCACCAATAACGAAAGCCGGAAATTCAAATAATTAATGGAGAATTGGACTTATGATTTCACCCTGAGCTTCACTCTGATTTTCAAACCTTTATTCCAACTCAATTTAATATCCCAGTTTATTAATCAAGAACATGAAAGTAGTAAGAGCCACCTCTCGATGCACTAATACCATATTAACATCAATCCACAATTAAGATAGAAACTGTTAAACACCTAAATTAACCAACTCACTATATCTCGTATGTGAAGCGCAATCAAAGAAGGTTGAAGTTTAAGCTCTCTATACGATTACATGCGATGTCAAGCGTATCTCTACCTTAACAATAATCACAAATCACTTTATCGACAAAATTCATGACACATCTTTATATTAACTAGGTCTAGATTCGAATCTCTCTCTCGATTCCTTTCAAATCGACAAAGAACTGTTGATCAGGCAATTCATAAATTCACGCTCAAATTAACATAGATAAACTGAAAATATCTTATTGAATTGGAAATCAAAGTTATAGAATAATCGTTTCACCCAAGGATCCATCACAAGTCTAATAACTAAATTAGTTCATAACGAATGAATTAAAAACTGAATAATTTGTTGAAAACATCCTTCCAATTACAAATAAGACTAGAGAGAAGAAGAATAAAGAAAACCCCTTCACGTAGCCTTGATTCGCAACCGTTGTGACAATCTCTGAAAATTACTCCTCCAACGTTTTGCTCTTGAATCCTTCAAATCTCTCTTGAATTAATGCCCTTTTTGTTGTATGATTGTTGTTTTTCTATGTAATAGCAAGCTCTCTCTCTCTCTCTTGGCCGAAATCTCTTTTTATTAGAGTCCAAACGCATCATTCAAGTCCCACAAATTGAGCACCAGCAGAAGTTGCAACAGAATAGGACACTAAAGAATCGAGACCCACTTGGGTGAAGAATACAGTCATAATAGAGCCCACCCGGTGAGCATAGTATTGACTTCAACTTTTTCTTTCTCCAACTTTTTTCCACTTTTGCTCCAAAAAGACCGCCTTTCCTCACCAATAGCATCCATGATCACCCTACACATAAAATAACATGAAACGAATAAAAACGAACACAAAACATGAAGATAACTACGAATTTAAACTTGAAATGAATATCGATTCGTGTATATAAAATCCACTTATCAGTCGCCAAATACATGGTACATAATTTAAATACAAACTTCTTTGATACAGTATGACAAAACGTAGCTGACAGTTTCAACACGGATAATGTCTTGTAGAGAGTATACAAACTCAAATAAAGTCTTCATTACAATTATTATCACACTATTTCATATAATAGTGAGGACTACTATAGCCACCTATCTGGACCGTTACTCTGTTCCCTGACTAGTCCTAGCTATATTCTCATTTCCTGAAGAGAACATAAGTGTAGAATTAGAAATATGAAACGAAATAATATTACTTACATACTACAGATTATGGAAGAAAATATTATTTCTTACGAATATTGAACAAGAATAATATCACTTACGAATACGAAAGAAATAATACCCCTTACCTTAGTAGAAGATTGAATACTGCAATAGTGTAGTAACAGAATACTCTTCTTCTTTCTCTCTTATTCTCTCTATACTTTCTCTCTCTATAGCTTGAATGAATTGGTGAAAAATAATGAAGAAATGAGCTTCTATTTATAGGCTTGGCAGAGTAAGGGTAAAATAGTCTTTTTGCCATAATTTATGACATCATCAATCATATTACATCATTGCTTACCTCATCATCCGATGACATCATCTCTTACCTCATCGTTCGATGACATCATCGCTTACATCATAAGAATTAAAATTCAATTTGTTCTCTTCCACCTCCTTTTACTTTTATACCATGAATTTACTATAATAATGTTACCATTCAAATTATAAAAAACGTATTATTATATAATCACATCATACTACTATAATGTAATATTATAATAATATATTTGAATAAATTATTTTATCGAAAAAGATAAAATACCAACTTTCAACAAATGTCACATGCTAAAATTCCTCAATTTAAATCCACATTGAATAAATATTTTCTTATCATATATATCAACAATTAATTATTCAAAAATAATATTACAAAATTATAATATCGACAACCAGGTCGTTCCCAGGAAAGAGGGGGCTTTCTGATAAGGATTTCTCCCTATTGGCGCACAATTAGGTGACCAAACCCCTTTCCTCAGCAGAACTTTCTAGACATTGTCAATAATGCAAATAATATTATTCAAATAATATGAATTATTGATTTGATAATTTGAAATAATGTGCAATGAAACTTATTGAATCAATAAAATAAAATATTGAACAGTAATTACTGTAACAATTATTGAGTAGTGACTTCTTACGTAAACATCAATAATCCATGATCTTGTGCAATCACCGTGTGCTACTTGCAATCAACGCAGACATCTTGTACTTTTACCACCAGGTATTTCAACAGTTAACGGTAAAACTTTTTTCGTTATTTTTATAAAAAGATAATTTTGTAGTTTTCTAACTCCGACAATAATTCTGTTGTGGGGTCCACCAATGATTGTGTCTTCTTACGAATATTTCCAGAAAAAAAAAGAATATTCCCCGACCAAACGAATATTTTATAACAACTTGCTTACTTTGCAAAATTTATAAATATTACCCACAACTATAACATTAGAACAAATTCACACCTTAATATTCAAAAATATAATTCGAGAAAAATTAATCTTTATTTATGAAAGTTGGGGTCTTACAATCTCCCCTTCTTATGAAATTTTGTCCTCAAAATTAGGGTACATACCTGGTATGTCGAAGATGTGAGGATACCTTGACTTAATTTTAGATTATAACTCCCAGGTCATTTTCTCAACATCGTGG
This sequence comes from Panax ginseng, assembly GCA_020205605.1. Classification (NCBI taxonomy): domain Eukaryota; kingdom Viridiplantae; phylum Streptophyta; class Magnoliopsida; order Apiales; family Araliaceae; genus Panax; species Panax ginseng. Next base: position 65,333,367 of record CM035127.1, read on the forward strand.
TTTCTCCATAAAACTTTGACTTGAGGTATAACCTTGGAGCGTAGAATATGTTCCTTCTTATCTAAGATTTTAACAAGTACCTCTTCATATATTAAATCTTCCGCTATTTCGTCCGGTTTTATCCCAATAATGTAGTTTGGGCCTTCCACATATTTACGTAACATGGATATTGAAAAACATTATGAACACGAGACATACTTGGCGGTAAGGCGAGTCTATAAGCCACAGTTCCTACTCGATCGAGGATTTCAAATGGGCCAATGAATCGAGGATTGATCTTTCCTCTCTTTCCAAATCTTGTAACTCCTTTCTGTGGAGCAACACGTAACAACACATGTTCTCTAACATTGAATTCCACATCCTTTCGATGAAGATCAGCATAACTCTTTTGTCGATCTTGTGAGGTCTTTATACGTTTCCGGATCATTTGAATCTTTTACGTAGTCATACGTACCAATTCCAGTCCCAACAACATTGCTTCACCCACCTCATCCCAGCATACTAGAGAACGACACTTTCTTCCATACAAGGTCTCGAACGGAGCCATTCCGATACTTGCCTGATAACTGTTATTATAGGAGAATTCTACCAGTGGCAAGAACTTGTCCCAACTTCCTTTGTATTCAAGGACACAGAGTCTTAATAGATCTTCCCGAGTTTGAATAGTCCTCTCTAACTGCCCGTCTATTTGAGGATGATATGCTGAATTAAATCATAAATCCGTGCCCATAGCTTTTTGCAAACTAACCCAAAACCGTGAAGTGAATCTTGGGTCTCGATCAGAAACTATGGATACTGGCATACCATGCAGTCTTACATTCTCATTTATGTATATACGACCAAGACGTTCAATTGTATGTATAAGTTTCTTGTATAGGTAAGAAATGAGCATACTTGGTCAATCTATCGATAATGACCCAAATTGCATCTATGCCTTGAGAAACCATGGGAAGACCGGTAACGAAATCCATGGTAATGTGCTCCCACTTCCATTATGGAATTTCAAGTGGTTGTAATGGACCTTTTGGCACTTGATGCTCCGCTTTGACTCGTTGACAAATTAGACACCTTGAGATAAACTCCGCGATCTCTCTTATCATATTGCTCCACCAAAATGTATGTAGAAGATCATGATACATTTTGGTACTCCCAGGATGGATTGCAAATGGTGTGTTATGCGCCTCCATCATGATCTTATACTTCAAATCAGAGTCGTTAAGAACACAAAGTCTGGAGTTGACTCTAAGTATTCCTTCGTCATCTATTCTTGTTTCTGGAATAGTACCTTCTTGCACTTTCTTCTTCATACGCATCAGCTCCAGGTATGTAGTTTAAGCAGCTTTAACTTTATCGATTAAAGTCGGTTCTACTCGTATAATTGACATCCTCACTTGGGTCCCTGGAGTCTTTATCTCTATCTCCATCCTTTGCAAGTCATACAAAATGGGCCTTTGCGTTGACAATATCGCACTCGTACCCACATATGATCTTCTACTTAATGCGTCAGCTACTACGTTCGCTTTTCCAGGATGGTATTGAATAGTATGATCATAATCTTTCAGCAATTCAAGCCAACATTGTTGCCGCATGTTGAGTTTCTTTTGAGTGAAGAAATATTTGAGGCTTTTATGATCCGTAAAGATCTCCACTTTCTCCCCATACAGGTAATGCCTCCATATTTTAAGTGTGAAGACAACAGCTGTCAACTCTAGATCATGAGTAGGATAATTCCTCTCATATTCTTTGAGTTATCACGAGGCATAGGCTATGACTTTCCCATGTTGCATGAGAACACATCCTAAACTCTTGCCTGAAGCATCACTGTATATGACAAATCCCTCTAAACCAGCTGGTATTGTCAGAATAAGTGCTGAAATGAGCCTCCTCTTGAGTTCTTAAAAACTCTTCTCACATTCCTCGCTCCAATCGAATTTTGTATCTTTTCGAGTTAGCTGAGTTAATGGAGTAGCGATTCGAGAAAATCCTTCCACGAATCTCCGATAATAACCAGCTAAGCCCAGAAAGCTACGTACTTCGGTAACTGACTTAGGTTGCTCCCAGCTTTGAATTTCTTCAATCTTTGTCGGGTCAACAGATATTCCATGATTAGATATCACGTGCCCAATGAATGCTACTTCCTCAAGCCAGAACTCGCATTTCTTCAACTTGGCATATAGCTTGTTTTCACGAAGCTTTTGGAGTATTAGCCTCAAGTGTTGCTCATGATCTTCACGACTTTTGGAGTATATGAAGATGTCATCAATAACGACAACAACAAAATGATCCAAATAATCTTTGAATACTCTATTCATCATATCCATGAAGGCCGCAGGAGCATTAGTAAATCCAAAAGATATGACTAGGAATTCGTAATGCCCGTAACGAGTTCTGAAAGCAGTCTTTGGAATGTCATCAGTTTTAACTTTTAACTGATGATATCCGAAACAAAGATCTATCTTTGAAAAGAATTTAGCACCTTGCAACTAGTCAAATAGGTCATCAATTAGAGGTAATGGGTACCTATTTTTGACGGTGACATGATTCAACTCCCGATAGTCAATACAAAGTCGCATACTTCCATCTTTCTTCTTTACGAATAGAATAGTAGTACCCCAAGGAGACGTACTAGGACGAATGAAACCGATGTCTAACAATTCTTGCAGTTGGGTTTTTAACTCCTAAAGTTCAATAGGAGCCATTCGATATGGGGCTTTGGAAATGGGTTTTTTACCGAGTTCAAGGTCGATACAAAATTCAATTTCATGCTCTGGGGGTAGGCCATGAAGTTCTTCAGGGAATACGTCAGGAAATTTATTAACAATAGAAATATCATTCAAAACTTATGTATTTTTGTTTAAATCCGTGACATGAGATAAGAAAGCTTGACATCCATTTTTCAATAAATGAATAGCTTTATGACTTGAGATGACAGTGATTGATTTTAATGGTTTGGTTGCTTGAATTCGCATAATAGGTTGGTTAGGAATATAAAAGCTAACAACATTACAAAAATAATCAATTTTTGCATGATGAGTAGTTAACCAATCAATCTCTAGAATTACGTCAAACGCAAGTATTTTTAAGGAAATAAGATCGACAGGTAATGTGAGGGTACCGATTTGAATCAAACAAGACTTATAAACAGTGGATGCAATGAAGGTTTCTCCCAACGGAGTTTCAACAGATAAGTCAAACTCTAATTTCACTGCAGTCAAATTTAAACGTTGAGCGCAAGTAGGAGAAATAAAAGAATGGGTAGAACCGGTATCAAATAAGTTATATACTTCGCTAGAATTTATGATAAGCTTACTCGTGATGACCTCGTTCGGGTTCCTTACACTCTGGGAGGTTACGACAAACGCTATCCCTTGATCTACCGGTTTTTTCTTGTCTGGGACGATCTTTGATGCCTCCATCCCAGCTGGACTTGACTTTGGTGCACGAAAAAATCGGGCTAGGTGACCTTCTCTTCCACAGTTGTAACATGCTTTGAACTGCTGCATATAGTTTGGACTAATGTGTCCCTCCCCTTTGTATTTGTAACATACGACCGTCGGTCATTCTTCTTCCTTAACAACAGGTGCTGGTGCTGACGTCTTTCCATCATTATTGAATTTCCTCTTTTTGAAATTTTCACTTCTATTATCTTGGCCATGATTACCACCGAAGTGGTTACCATTTCTAGCATGTTGATTCCCTCATCATTTGTTGTCACCGCTTCGATGACTACTACCACTGGTATTATCGATTTGTCGGCTGCTCTTTCTTGGTTGGGTTAACTCATTATCATGCTCCAATAACTGAGCCCTATTAACAACATCTTAATACAAACACAGTTTATGAGAAATTAGGTATTGACGTATCTCAGGTTTTAAACCTCTTAAAAACATCCGCGTCATTCTCTCATCATTATCAACCAATTGGGATGCAAACCGGGACAACTCGGCCAACTTAGCTTCGTACTGTGACACAGTCATATTATTTTGCTCTAGTTTGATGAACTCCACTTCTTTCATGTGATGAATACTTTCGGGAAAGTACTTGTCGTTGAACAGTTCTTGGAACTTTTCCCAAGACATCTTTAGTGCAGCAGGTTGAGTACGCTTTACAGATTCCCACCAGTAATCTGCCTCTCCTCTCAACATGAAAGCGGCAAAGGGAACCTTTTCCTCCATAGAGAATCCCAAGACATCAAATATCTTGGTGATATGCTTTATCCACGCCTCCGCCTTAAGTGGTTTTGGCTCTCCCAAAAACTCTGGTGGTCCCAATTCCCAGAACTGATTAGCGATGACCATCCGTGGAGTACCAGTGTTTCCACCTGCATTTTGGACAGGAGTCTTTCTCGCCTGATGTTGCATGAATTGCAGAAAGCCTCTGAACATTCCGTCGTTCATCATTTGGTCGGTGTTGTTGTTTACCTGAGGATTATTGTCTTCTTGATGCACATTATCCTGGGTATTGATCTGTGGTGACTCAATGGTCTCATGTGCTCCATTTCTAATCTCAACATTCTCGGATGCTATTTTCAAACACTGCCACAAAGCAATGGTTAATTGACATGCTACATATTATCCCTATATTATGACCGACCAATTAAATAACAATTAAACTTAGGTAGGTCATACTAGCAAAAAAATTACCCGTATCTCCCCTCCTAGTTCTAGTCTCACATCTCAGCCAAGGATCATATCCCTGAGCTTTGATACCAACTGTGACGCCCCCAAAATAGGTATACATCACCCATCTTGAGTCGCCAAATACATGGTACAGAATTTAAATACAAACTTCTTTGATACAGTATGACAAAACGTAGCTGAGAGTTTCAACACGGATAATATCTCGTGGAGAGTATACAAACTCGAATAAAGTCCTCATTACAATTATTGTCACACTATTTAACATAATAATGAGGACTACTATAGCCACCTATCTGGACCGTCACTCCGTTCCCCGACTAGTCCCATCTATATTCTCATTTCCTGAAGAAAACAATGAAAGCAAAGGGTGAGCTCAACTAGTTCAGTAAGAAATATTATGACTAAGATAATGCTAATGCAGAATAAATTATCGTTAGCCTTCAACAGTGTTAAACTGATAAAATATAATAAACATCAAGTTTAACTGCAGCGGAATAAGTAATCCATTAGAAGAGTCAAATAGAGCATAATATCTACTATCTTCTATGATTTAAAAAGTTTATCAACAGTTTAATCGCTGAGACTCAGCTTAATAAATAATCCACATCATCGATTCATCCATGCACTACGGGCCAAGGATATTCATTAGTATCACCAATTGTCATGATCATACCAATAACTGTCCATCAATGCACTACGGGCCAATGATGACTTTTACCACATCATTTGTAACATTACGGGTCATGATTATACTGAATGATTCCTGCTCATAATCATACCAATCAACAGTCCATCTATGCACTACGACCAAAGATGACTTTCATCACAATATAAGCATGATGATGATGACAATGATAAGAATTCAATTTAAATGAGAGCAAGGATAAATTGTAAAGATTTATAATTCAATTTATCCATAATTCAATAATGTTCAAATTGTCAACATGATACTGCTTTGTAGAGTAAAATTCAAGAATAATATTGTATCAAAAATAACTTGGACATAAAATAAATTATTTTTTTGTCGTGAATAGTACCCCGTGAATAATACTTCAGGAATAGTAACACGTGAATAGTACCCCGATATGAAAAGATTAAAAATTATCAAAAATGCTCAGGATAATATTTCCATGAAAAGATACTAGATGAAGCGCAAATATCAAGGATAGTCTACTAATTTCATGGAGTATAGAAGCAATACTTATCAACATAAGTGTAGAATTAGAAATATAAAATGAAATAATATTACTTACATACTACAGAGTATGGGAGAAAATATTATTTCTTACGAATATTGAACAAGAATAATATCACTTACGAATACGAAAGAAATAATACCCCTTACCTTAGTAAGAGATTGGATACTGCAATAGTGTAGTAATATAATACTCTTCTTCTTTCCCTCTTATTCTCTCTATACTTTCTCTCTCTATAGCTTGAATGAATTGGTGAAAAATAATGAAGAAATGAGCTTCTATTTATAGGCTTGACAGAGTAAGGGTAAAATATTCTTTTCACCATAATTTATGACATCATCGCTGACATCATCAATCATATTACATCATTGCTTACCTCATCATCCGATGACATCATCGCTTACTTCATCGTCCGATGACATCATCGCTTACATTATAGGAATTCAAATTCAATTTGTTCGCTTCCACCTCCTTTTACTTTTATACCATGAATTTACTGTAATAATATTACCATTCAAATTATAAAAAACGTACTATTATATAATCACATCATACTACTATAATGTAATATTATAATAATATATTTGAATGAATTATTTTATCGAAAAAGATAAAATACCAACTTTCAACAAATGTCACATGCTAAAATTCATCAGTTTAAATCCACATTGAATAAATATTTTCTTATCATATATATCAATAATTAATTATTCACAAATAATATTACAAAATTATAATATCGACAACCAGGTCGTTCCCAGGAAAGGGGGGGCTTTCCGATAAGGATTTCTCCCTATTGGCGCGCAATTAGGTGACCAAACCCCTTTCCTCGACAGAACTTTCTAGACATTGTCAATAATGCAAATAATAATATTATTCAAATAATATGAATTATTTATTTGATAATTTGAAATACTGTGCAATGAAAATTATTGAATCAATAATATAAAATATCAACGAAGAAATTATTGAATCAATAAAATAAAATATTGAACAGTAATTACTGTAACAATTATTGAGTAGTGACTTCTTACGTAAGCATCAATAATCCAAGATAATGTACAATACCGTGTGATACTATGCAATCACGTGTATTACTATACTTTTACCACCGGGTATTTCAACAGTTAACGGTAAAACTTTCACCGTTATTTTTATAAAAAAGATATTTTTTTCATTTTCTAACTCCAATAATAAATCTGTTATGGGGTCCACCAATGATTGTGTCGTCGTACGAATACTCCCAGATAAAAAGAATATTCCCTGACCAAACGAATATTTTATAACAACTTGCTTACTTCGCAAAATTTATAAATATTATCCACAACTATAACATTATAACAAATTCACACCTTAATATTCAAAAATATAATTCGAGAAAAATTAATCTTTTTTTATAAAAGTTGGGGTCTTACATTTAGCACCCATATTCATTAATACATCAAAGCAACTGAAAAAGTTTAAAGAATAAAATGAGTTTATTAGAGCACATGTGTTCTATTGAGTTAACTATTGTCATCATCAGTATCGTTTTCAGAATCACTATGTTGCTGAGAACCATCCTCAGTACTACAATAATCAACCAAAGTTTCATCTAACTCATCTTCTTCATCGACATCCTCTAAGTTCTCCTCAACAACTTCAAGTAGTCTTGAAATTACCAACTCCTCAACATCTTCAGGATCCATGTCCTCTCTACTCGACGATTGTATTTCACCAAGACTAACTTCAAATGCATCATCAACATCATTCTCTTGATATACTCCATCTTCCACAAAGGAAAAGTCGTCAACATCCATTGCTTCTTCTTGCATCTCATCAACATCGTATATATGTCTATGTTGAAATGGTTGCACTACTCGCCAATTGCCTCATAATTTAGGATCATTAATATAGAAAACTTGTCGTGTTTGATCAGCTAGTATATAAAAATCATTATCATACCATATTCATATAACTTTAATACTTACTATATTTTCGTCCTTTTGTATCCCTAATTTTGTTTCCCAAGATCAAACCATTCAAATTTGAATATAGTTACATGTCTATCTTTCATATAATCCAATTGAATTATATCAGTTAATACCCCATAAAAATCTATGATATCTTCACCATGGTTCCCCTCTACTACAATCCCACTATTTTGACTTTTACGACGACCATCACGTTCTTTAGTTAAAACCTAACTCCATTCACGATGCATCCAATGTACTTTCTTACACACCTATGTGGTGCACATGCTAAAGAATATAAAGATTCGTTTGCTTCTGATGGTTCATCATGATATATTTAAGTCATCTATAGAAAAATAAGATTTTAAAAATCAACAAAATGACAATAAGATATTTTACAATTGCAAACAATATTCAAAATCCCAAGTATCTTACATGATTTTTGAACCATGCAGGAAATTGCTCTCTATGTTCTTGATCTACATTTTCACAACCAGCTAAGCGAAGCTCCTCTTTATGCCTCCTGTAATAAATAATATCAATAAGTATTTCAGCAAATTCCAAATACTTAACATATTGTTTTTGTAAGTTTAAAATCTAATTATATACTCACTCAAAATATGGTTCAACCTCTTCATAATTTTGGAAGACAAACCATTGTGTCCCATTGAACTCTTCCTCAAATAATTCAACATATTTAGTTTCTCCAAAATGGCGGCATTTTGAGAGAAAATTGATAAACTATCGTCAGTTACTATATCATTATTTTGTTCATCTTGATTGAATCTAGTCTCAATTCCCCGTAAGTACATTGAGCAAAAAGTTAAACACTCTTTTGCAATGTAAGCTTCTGCAACTGAACCTTCTGGATGAGCTTTATTATGCACACTCTACTTCAATTCACATAATGATCTATAAAAACATAATTACCAAAAACATCAATAACAATTTAGAGAAAAGAAATTATATATTGAATGTATTTTTTTTTACCTTTCAATTGGATACATCCATCTAAATTGAACCGGTCCACCAATCAATCCCTCATTTGGTAAATGAATAGAAAAATGAACCATTATGTCAAAAAAGCTGGAGGATATATTTTTTCAAGTTTACATAAAATCAAGCAAATATCTTCTCTCATTTTCTCCAATTCAGATTTCTTCAACTTCTTACAACACAACCGTTGAAAAAAATGACACAACTCTGCTAGTACGTTGTATACTTCATTGTTTAACGATCCTCGAATACCAACAGGAAGTAACCGTTGTAAAAGTATATGGCAATCATGACTTTTCAATCCAGATATCTTGTGATCACTCGAAATAACACAACGATAGATATTAGAAGCATACCCATCATGAAATTTAATAGATTTTAGAAACTCACAAAAATCCTGCCTTTTTTTCTATTTCATGACATAACATGCAGCAAGTTTCACATATTCCATCACTCCTCTTAATTAAGTGGAACTCCTTGCGAATGTTCATGTCCTCCAAATCTTGTCTTGACTTATATATATCTTTTGTTTTCCCATCTATACTCATCAAGTTTCCTAATATACCCTCACAAATATTCTTTTTCAATATGCATTACATCTAAATTATGCCTTAACTTCAACTTACTCCAGTAAGGCAAATAAAAAAAAATGCTAAATTTAGTCCAATTCAATTCCTCAGGCTTACGCTTTCTCTTTCTATTACCATGCTTCCCTGGTATCAAATCTTCTAGTCTCCCCAACTGCATTAACACATCCTCCCCAGTTAATTCTCTAGGTGCCTCGTTATCTTTTCGTTTACCATTGAACTTTCTGCTTCTTCTCCAAGCATGGTCTTTTGGTAAATAGCGACGGTGTCCCATGTAACACACCTTGTTTCGCAACCCCTGAGAACATATTTGGTCATTACAAACTGGACAAACCATATATGTAGAGCCCCCAAATTCGGGTACTTGAAACCCGAACTCGGTGCTTTATGATACCATTTCTATGAGCGGAATAATACTAATAATAATAACAATAATATAAAGTTCAAACTTAATTTACATAATTATCAGAGTCTAGCTCCCAAGTACATAACCTTTATTACATTCATTACATATCATGATAGATAATATATATATCATTGTCTTAATAATCTCAAACTATTACATAGAATACCACAAATCTTATTTGGTTAGCTTTCTTTTTCCTTTGTTTCTGTATGAGCTTTCTGGTTCTTCACACTTAGCTGAAAATATTTAAATTAAGCAAGGATGAGCCTTTGAGTGCCCAGCAAGTAATAGTAATTATATATATATAAGCTGAAAGAATTTAAATATTTTCTTTATAGTACCCTTCTACAATGATTCAACAGTTGTGAAGTAATCTGTACCAATGATAATAATATATCAATTCTATACCAAATCTTTGAAACTACGTACTGACTATAATTAGGGTTTAGGTGACATGCTATGAACATTGTTTTCAATTTTCAAATAGGTTAAGCAGAATTCATCGCAAACCGTCATAACTTTCTTGCACGGGGGTGATCAAACGTTATGCCACGCATTGATCAATACTACATGCAAGAAGCGAGGGTATTGTTCACTCATGTCGCCTTGGCGCATAAAAGTTTTTCCCGTGTAGGGATGTTCATACTTGTCTAGGTTCCAAATCAAAGGTTTTATCTTGTTCAATAATAATTTATAATTCAACATATATGTATACGGGTAATTGACAAAGGTATATCAACATGTGATTAAATACAATGATTATCCAAGTGGGGACACTTGTATAACCATTTATCAAAATTAACAAACAGAATATATATCTGAATTATCATAAACTAACATGTCGATAATCAATGGGCGTATATAATATAAGGTTAATAATCTGTACAGTAATAATATAGTTTAGAAACATTCTTACTCATGTCCATTGCATAAAGAAAATGCAAAGGTAAGATACTTTTTTGATCGACAAATACATAATTTGCAATTTAGATTTATCGTTTATATCACGACCTATCATTAATTAGATCATTCGTTCGATTAGAACAATATACTATAACACATAGTACTGCATTTCGCAGTCAGCACATAACCTAATCATATTATTACCCATATTTAACAACCATTTAATCACAAATAATCACATATCTAATTACATTATCTAAGTCTAGATCAATTTCTGAAACATATCGCAATTCTGCAAGCGGTTTTATCTGTAATTATCGAGTCTAATACTCTGTCCTGTAACTTAATATCAGTCAAATTATTTTTAAATGACTTAATATAATTTTAAAACATTTATTATAATTTATCATGAATTTTTAAACATCGGAATCATTATTAAATTATTTAAATAGTAATCAATTCTATTATCATTAATATTTAAGTAATATTAAAATATTAATGAAATCATTTCTAAAATATTAAAGTTATTTATAATAACTCAAAATACTTTTTAAAGTATTAATATTACCCTTAAATGATTTTTAAAACATTTAAAATCATTTTAAATAATTAACATTAATATTAAAGTATTAATGTTCTATTTATCAAAATATTAAAAGTCTTTAATCTTTACTTAAAATATTTTTAATTTATTTATATCCTTTTTAAATGATTTTAAATTAATAAAACCATTTTTAAACAATTTATTTAATATTATTATTAAATAAATTTAATATCATTAATAATAAATTAATAATTATTAATATTAAATTATTATTGAAATTATCCTTTAAATATTAAAAGTTATATTTCATAACTTAAAATATCTTTAAACACTTTATTTTCATTTAAAATGATTTTATAATCTTAAAATCATTTTTAAACTAAATAATTATTAAATAACTTTAATATCATTAATAATAATTAATTAATGAAATTTATCTTTAAATATTAAAAATTATATTTTATAACTTCAAATATTTTAAATACCTTATTATTATTTAAAATGATTTTTTAATATAATAAAATCATTTTAATTAATTTATTTAATTCATTTATTAAATAACTTAATATTCATTAATATTAAATAATTAATGAAGTTTGTTTTAAAATATTAAAAGTTATATTTTATAAATTAAAATACTTTTAAATAACTTATTAACATTTAAATGATTTTTAATATAATAAAATCATTTTTAATTAATTTATTTAATAAATAAATTAATTATCAATAATATTTAAATAAATACTAATATTTATGAAAAAATATTTCAAATTATTAATATTTAATTTTTATAATTTAAAACTAATTTTAAAATTATTTTTGTAATTTACGAAAATTAAATACTATTTTTAAATAATTTTCGGAATTAAAATAATTAATTTTATTAAAAATGTTGCTAAAGATTTCCTATAGCGACAGAACCGTCGCTATAGGTGTTCTTCGCGTTCTTCATGAAACCCAGATCTTCATAGCCAGTGACCATGTTTGACCAATATTAAAACTGTGTATATTATGATTCTGGTCATGTGGTTGATCAGATCGTGTAGTATAAATGCAAGAATACAATATACAACAATAATCAGAATCATAGCATGCATAAACAAATAGATCTGATTCCTCAAACAAGCTATCAGACATGTTCTTCATTTCTGGGTTACCCAGAAATGAAGAACAGGTTGTCTGTCCATTTTTGGCCTTCTATAACATATGATTATTGTGCGTCTTATGTGAACTAAGGCATGCGGTATGTAGATAACATGTAGGACAATAGATCGATCACATAACATCAACAAAAAAATAACACAATCGTCAGATCCGGACCGGTCAAAGCATGTCAGAAACTGTGTTCATAGGTTTTCTGGGATGCCCAAAAAACCGGATCCGTGCTCAAGATACCAACTTTGACCAGTCACTAAGATCGATTCGTTTAATGTTAAGGGGCTTTTAAGGCATAAACATGGACTTAAAATACAAGACTACAATCCAGATTCAACAAAATAAAAATACACTGAAAGATCTAGCTGCTTTAAAATGTTTTCGAAATTTGGTTTTTAGTACATTTCAGGTTACCCGTAAACGCCGGTCATGGCTTCGATAACAACTACGTTTGACCTAGAATACCTTGCTATCTAGACCAGTCTTTTTGGACAATCCTTCACCCCGTGGCTCACCGATCCGATGTAAAACATCCTTATTCATCCTAGGATTGGGGCAGTTGGGAGAGATATGGCCCTCCCGCCCGCACTTATAACAAACAAACTTACCTTTCAAACATTCCCCCGTGTGGTTCTTTCCACAAGTCTTACATGGAACTATCTGCTTCTTTACACCTTCTTGCTTCACTTGTATACTTCCAAAACTACTCACCTTCCTCTTTCCATCTCCACTCCTGCTCCCACTATTAATTCCTACCTTCCCAACTCCTTTGGTCTTACCCTTATTCTTCCTCTCCTTGTTGTAGAGGCTCATAGCCTCACTCCCCTCCTCAGCAATAATCGCCTTCTCCATGAGTGCTGCAAATGTAGGAATCTGCAACACCGCCACCTTGTTGTAGAGCCAGGGTTTTAATCCCAGCTCAAACCTTCGAGCTTTCCTAGCCTCCGTATCAACTTGATGCCGAGCAAACCTAGCTAACTCATTGAATTTTGCGGCGTATTCCGCAACAGTCATGTTCTCCTGCTTCAATTCTAAATATTTAATCTCCATCCTCGCCTACATACTAGGTGAAAAATAGTTTTCAAAAAACAAAGTTTTAAATCTATCCCATGTGATTATACCTTCTCCTGCCCTCGCCTGGTTCGCCTCCCACCAAAAGTTTGCCTCCCCCTTCATCATGTAAGTGGCAAAAGCAGTTTTCTGCCCTTCATCTACCCTAGCTACCACAAACGCCTTTTCAATCTCTTTAACCCAATTTTGGGCTTCAACAGGGTCAGTTGTACCTTTGAATTCTGGAGGTCCAACAACCTTAAAGTCTTTGAAGTTCGCTAAACGGTTGTCCGGCTGGTTTACAGCGACTGGTATCCCTTGCTGCATAGCTTGTGCTACCATGTTTGCAAAGTGTTGCATCAGGTCTGCTTGTTGTTGTCCCTCAACGTTGTTGACAGATTCTTCTGCCCTTTGGTTGCGAGTTCGACGTCTTGGCGGCATTATCTGATAAAATCATAAATTTAACTTACATTCTAAACCTTATCACATAAGTTTAATATATTAAACTTGTTTCATTACTCAAACATAGATTCATATTCATTTAACGAATATTTTATATAGCATGGCACATAATTCTTTGAACTTCAGCTATCCCTTTATGACCACAAAAGTTGGGATTTACAAGCTTGATCATTACAAAAGTTGAGAATATTACATTACACAGACATACTTATCATATATATTACATTAAACACACCTACAACACAGAACTTATACCCCCTATTTTACTAAGCCTTTTTCCTTGGACAACATTTCGCCTGATGACCTTCTATCCCACAGATAAAACATGCTCCTAGTTTGTAGTCGGGACAATACAGAGTAGTATGTCCTCCATAACCGCACAAATAACAAATTCTTTTCCCTTTCTTCTTATCAGGTTTTCCTAAGTCATGGTCTTCTATCTTTCTTTTTCCCTTCTTGCTCGGAGCTGCACACGATGTGTTGCTTGTAGCTCCCATCTGATCAATTTGGATTTTAAGCTTATCTTGTTCTTCCATTGTTTCTATTAAAGCTTGACGCAATTGACTATTTAACAGCTTTTCTATCTCCCACAGCCTTTCCAGAGAAGAAACCTTGTTCCTCAGATCTTGCACCTCCGTTGATGCTTGATCAGCTTCAACTTTAGTGTCCAAATCACTATCTGTCAGCTCCAACATCTTCGGATCTGGTACTACGTTTTCTACGATAACCACATCGTCTGAGTTGTTTTCATCGTGAGCATCCATTTCAGCTATTGGTTTTGATATCAGCTCAGGTGTATGGGTTTGACCCTTCTTCATGCTATATGCATATAACAAGCCTTTTCCACCAGACATCTACACATATAAATTATCCTGATTAGCATATAGTTTATACACACAGCAAATAATAGTTTTATATAAGTTATCTTTTATTTTGTTTGACGATGAATTTAGTTAGTTCATCTCTTTTTAAACTATATATTAGTTATTTATATTTTCAACGTTTCCCTCTGTCCTAAGGTTATAGCCTAAGGTCTAACCCACCTAAGGTTTTTAACCCTAAGCTCTGATACCAACCTGTAGAGCCCCCAAATCCGGGTACTTGAAACCCGAACTCGGTGCTTTACGATACCATTTCTATGAGCGGAATAATACTAATAATAATAACAATAATATAAAGTTCAAACTTAATTTACATAATTATCAGAGTCTAGCTCCCAAGTACGTAACATTTATTACATTCATTACATATCATGATAGATAATATATATATATATATATATATATATATATATATCATTGTCTTAATAATCTCAAACTATTACATAGAATACCACAAATCTTATTTGGTTAGCTTTCCTTTTCCTTTATTTCTATATGAGCTTTCTGGTTCTTCACACTTAGCTGAAAATATTTAAATTAAGCAAGGATGAGCCTTTAAGTGCCCAGCAAGTAATAGCGATTATATATATAAGCTGAAAGAATTTAAATATTTTCTTTATACTACCCTTCTACAACGATTCAACAGTTGTGAAGTAATCTGTACTAATGATAATAATATATCAATTCTATACCAAATCTTTGAAACTACGTACTGACTATAATTAGGGTTTAGGTGACATGCTATGAACATTGTTTTCAATTTTTAAATAGGTTAAACAGAAATTCATCTACAAACCGTCATAACTTACGGGCACGGGGGGTGATCAGCCCGTTATGCCCTGCATTGATCAATACTACATGCAAGAACGAGGGCATCGTTCACTCTATCCGCCTAGTAGCATAAAAAGTTTTCCGTGTAGGGATGTTCATACTTATCCGGGTTCCAAATCAAAGGGTTTATCTTGTTCAACAATAATTTATAATTCAACATATATGTATACGGGTAATTGACAAAGGTATATCAACATATGATTAAATACATTAATTATCCAAGTGGGGACACTTGTATAACCATTTATCGAAATTAACGAACAGAATATATATCTGAATTATCATATACTAGCATGTTGATAATCAATGGGCGTATATAATATAAGGTTAATAATATGTACAGTAATAATATAGTTTAGAAACATTCTTACTCATGTCCATTGTATAAAGAAAATGCAAAGGTAAGATACTTGCCTGATACGCTGCTTACAATTTGCAATTTAGATTTATCGTTTATATCACGACCTATCATTAATCGATCATTCGATTCGATTAGAACAATATACTATAACACATAAGATCGCATTTCGCAACAAAGACATAACCTAATCACATTATTACCCATATTTAACAACCATTGAATCACAAATAATCACATATCTAATTACATTATCTAAGTCCAGATCAATTTCTGAAACATGTGATTGTGTAAAATCGGTTTTTATCGCAATTATCGAGTCTAATACTCTGTCCTGTAACTTAGTATCAGTCATATTATTTTTAAATGACTTAATATAATTTTAAAACATTTATTATAATTTATCATGAATTTTCAAACATCGGAAATATTATTAAATAATTTAAATATTAATCAATTCTATTATCATTAATATTTAAGTAATATTAAACTATTAATAAAATCATTTCCAAAATGTTAAAGTTATTTATAATAACTCAAAATACTTTTAAAGTATTAATATTACCCTTAAATAATTTTTAAAACATTTAAAATCATTTTAAATAATTAACATTAATATTAAAGTATTAATGTTCTATTTATCAAAATATTAAAAGTCTTTAATCTTTACTTAAAATATTTTTAATTCATTTATATCCTTTTTAAATGATTTTTAAATTAATAAAACTATTTTTAAACTACTTATTTAATATCATTAATAATAAATTAATAATTATTAATATTAAATTATTACTAAAATTATCCTTTAAATATTAAAAGTTATATTTCATAACTTAAAATATCTTTAAACACTTTATTTTCATTTAAAATAATTTTTATAATCTTAAAATTATTTTTAAACTAAATAATTATTAAATAACTTTAATATCATTAATAATAATAATTAATTAATGAAATTTATCTTTAAATATTAAATGTTATATTTTATAACTTCAAATATTTTTAAATACCTTATTATTATTTAAAATGATTTTAATATAATAAAATCATTTTAATTCATTTATTTAATTCATTTAGTAAATAACTTAATATTCATTAATATTAAATAATTAATGAAATTTGCTTTAAAATATTAAAATTTATATTTAATAACTTAAAATATTTTTAAATAACTTATTATCATTTAAAATGATTTTTAATATTATAAAATCATTTTTAATTAATTTATTTAATAAATAAATTAATTATCAATAATATTTAAATAAATACTAATATTTATGAAAAAATATTTCAAATTATTAATATTTAATTTTATAATCTAAAAATAATTTTTAAAATAATTTTGTAATTTTCAGAAATTAAATACTATTTTTAAATAATTTTTGAATTAAAATAATTAATTTTATTAAAATGTCAAGAAGATCACTTTATATGACAGATGTAATCGCGCTATAGGTGTTCTTCGCGTTCTTCATGAAACCTAGATCTTCATAGCCAGTGACCATGTTTGACCAATATTAAAACCGTGTATATTGTGATTCTGGTCATGTGGTTGATCAGATCGTGTAATATAAATGCAAGAATACAATATACAACAATAATCAGAATCATAGCATGCATAAACAAAGAGATCTGATTCCTCAAACAAGCTATCAGACATGTTCTTCATTTCTGGGTTACCCAGAAATGAAGAACAGGTTGTCTGTCCATTTTTGGCCTTCTATAACATATGATTATTGTGCGTCTTGTGTGAACTAATGCATGCAGTATGTAGATAACATGTAGGACAATAGATCGATCACATAACATCAACAAAAAAATAACACAATCGTCAGATCCGGACCGGTCAAAGCATGTCAGAAACTATGTTCATAGGTTTTCTGGGATGCCCAGAAAACCGGATCCGTGCTCAAGATACCAACTTTGACCAGTCACTAAGATCGATTCGTTTAATGTTAAGGGGCTTTTAAGGCATAAACATGGACTTAAAATACAAGACTACAATCCAGATTCAACAAAAACAACAAAACAAAAATACACTGAAAGATCTAATACGCTTTAAAATGTTTTCGAAATTTGGTTTTTCGTTCAGGTTACCTGTAAACGCCGTATTACGGACCAGTCAACTACGTTTGACCTTGAATACCTTGCTATCTAGACCAGATCTGAGTCTGATTCTTCCTTCAGATCAAAGACTACATGTCAGACTACATTTGTAAACCTTTAAACAACAAAAAGAATACATGAACAATGATCTGTGGCCACTGACATTAGTTGTCAGACCACAGTATGAACTTTTTCCAGATTTGGCAAATCTTCAAATTCGAGCCTCTAGATGTTATGGATCTAACATCTAGCAACCTAGATCATCCTTTGACACCTTATACAACATATTTAACACATCAAACTAACATCTAACAACAGAATTAATGTACAAAAATCTTGCTAGGGTTTATACCTTTACTTTGACAAATCTGGATCCTATGTTTCTGATTTGGTTATGATAAACGTGGTGCTTCAATATATGACTGATATACTATAGTTTTTCGTTGGTTTTAGAGAGAGACACTCAAGGATGAGAGTTGGGTAAAAATGGCTAACAAATGAATTTCTCTCTCCTTCAATCTATAAATAGACCAACAAGGTGCATGAATCATTTGAGCTAGAGGCTCATTCTTTCATTAATTATGAGCATGTGGAGTTGTTAGGGTTAGTAACCAACTTACCACAATTGTCAAAACCTAGTCTAGCATTCAATAATTCAATTAGGGGCACAATGGTCTTTTGATAAATCAATTAAATGGCATACTTGTAACTTATCAAACCCTTAGGGTTTGACCCTTAGGGTTTAACCCTTAGGGTTCAACCTTACGGTTTAACACATAATGTACATAGGATTTAGCAACTAGGGTTTGTAAAGAAAAATACAATTATTTTAGTTTCTAAAATTTTATAATTAGGGTTTTGTTAATTAGCTTAGGGTTCTAATTATACATGCATATTAGGGTTTAATAACACTAATATAATTGACCTTGCTAATTATAGCAATTAAGGTTTTCAATTAGCAATTAGGGTTCCTAAATATCAGTTAGGATTTTGATTTCGCAATTAGGGTTTCGCGATAATAATTAGGATTTTAATCATTACGGTCTTAAATCACTAATTAGGTTTACTTTAACTAGCAATATAAAATCTATCATACTTGTTATTAATCACAATAACACAATTTCTGACAGATCACAAACTCTAGTTTAGGGTTCAGATTAGGGTTTCTAATTATTAGAAATTCTAATATCTTTAGGGTTTTTAAATTTACAATTAGGGTTCCCTAATTAGCATATCATGAAGTACCACATAACATATATCATATAACACAGTTATATAACAATCTTAAATTTCCCCTTTAGTTTGAAAAACAGGGTTAAACAAATTAATGCTAGAGTTTGATCAATATACACCATACTTAACCAACCGTCAACGGTATGTACATACAGTACATATTTATAGCACTGAAAAATTAAAATATATTTAATATTATAATATTATTCTCATTCCTTGATCAAAACCCAGAATTAGGGTTTGGATTCCATATCTGATTTATCTTACATAAATAACCTTATAAATTAAGTTAAAAATAATTAACTTATTAATCTGAACAAAATCCATATAATGAAATAATTATTATAATTATTCTAAAAATCATTTCATATATTATTTAAATAATATATAATTATATTTTCATGAAAAAGAATTGATAAAAACATTTCCAATATGGAATTAATTATTATAAGCATATAATTGATAATAATCAATAATTCTAAAATAAAATTATCTGTAATAATTCATGTAATAAATATATTTTTATTTACCACATAAATACATATACACATTATCTTGTACAAATCCCCATCCTTAAAATAAAAAATATTATACGCAAAATGTCTTATTTATTTATATAAAAAATATCGGGTTGTTACAATATACCCTTTAGTACTCCATCCAGAAAAATCACCATATGCAGGAAAATAATTTATTTTCCATAAAACAGCAGCATGCATTTGAAATTATTTTTATAAGAAACATCAAAGGTTTCTATCCCTTCAACCCACAATTTTTTTAACTCTTCAATTAACGGTTGTAAGTAGACATCAATGTCCTTTCCAGGTGACTTCTTCCCTGGAATTAGTAAAGACAACTATTAGTGGTGCTTAAGTTTCCAAATGGATTAAAACCATCTGCAGCTAGATCTAGTATAACATTTCTAGGATCATTTGTGACAGCCCCAAATCCGGGTCCCATATCACCACGGGTCTGGTACAATCATTCTATAACTATTGCGGAAGATATAAACATAAATTATTTATACATAAAACTTACACACTTTTCCCCAAGGTCGAGTAACATTCACTTAATACAAAGTTCATAACTTATTTGACTTACAATAACATGAATATACAATACTGTTACAAATCTAACTACACACGTATACTAAAGCTGGAACTGTCTTTGACCTTTCCTTGTATCCGACGTATTTTTCTTAATCTACAATGTTTATCATGATATAGCAAGGATGGTCATATGTTTGCCCATCAAGTATAAGTTCATTTAAGGATATATCATGATTGAAAGAATTTGAATAATAAGTTGGCTATAATTCAACAATATAGTTGTGAATTAGCATGAACAAATTTTTATGACTGAACAAGCATTTAACATGAACAAATATATCTTGACCGAATGATAATGAAGGTGATCAGCCTTTCATACCTGATGAATACATGTCATACGCATAGGGTGCAATTTAATAATTCTTAGACATGGCAATCAAAAATGATTAACCATAAGTATAATTGAATAATACAACTCGAGGTCGAGTTAAAGAAAGACTTGTCTGAACCGTTGATTACCGTTACGCAATTTAATAAGCTTTGTCGGAACCTAAAATATACTCCCTTCGTCCCTATTTAAATGATGTCTTAGAGTTTTTTATTTGTCCCTAATTAATTGACGTTTATTTAAATCTAGGAGAATGAATGATAATCTTTCCAAAATTACCCCTCATTACTCTACCTATTTTTTTGGTACTTTAAACTCTTGTGCTATGATAAATTAATGGTTTAAGGATATTATAGACAATTGAGTACTATATTTAATGTTTTCTAATCATTATCTTAATTCTTGTGTCCATCTCTAAAATGTCATTTAAATAGGGATGGAGGGAGTAAATAATATTGATATACCAATTAGAATAATATCATCAGAGTATTTAAATAACCTAAACACATTATCACATAATCCTATCCATCTATAACACATATAAGACTTAACCTCAAGTCAAACTATTACAGTCCGAGTCGAGTCCGGTACAATTCTGACATCTCAATAGTCTAGTCGGATAATTGTCAAGTTTAAGCTCAATTAAACTCTTCCTAACACTTAACAATTATCTTAGATAATTATATTATCAGTTAAAACAATTTCCATAAGTTCGTAATAATTTTCACATAATTATTATCATTTACCGTGAATTTTCAATCATTAAAAATATAATTATACGAATTAAATACCACATAATTCATTTATCATTAATATTTATTTAATACTAAATATTAATGAAAATCATAATATAATATTATAATATATTTATAATATATCAAAGTATTCTTAATACTTTGATAATTGTTTTTAAACCGATTAAATTTATTATCCGATAATTGCTTTTAATATTAAAATTTTAATATTTTCATGACAAAATATCAAAAGTTATATTTTATAACTTAAAATATTTTTATAACACTTAAATCATTTTATATGATTTATAAAACATTAATTCTATTTTTCCATAATTTATTTAATATATTTATTAAATAAATTAATTATCATTAATATTAATTAATTAATGAAATTTATCACAACATATTAAAAGTCACTAAAAATAACTTAAAATATTTTCTTATACCATAATATAATTTTTCATGATTTTTCATGTATTAAAATCATTTTTAAATAATTTATTTAATATTATAATTAAATAAATTAAATACCATTTATATTCTAAAAATATTAAATATTTATGAAATATACTCAAAATAATTAAAAACTAATTTTCAGACTTTAAAATCATTTTTAGGAATTTATTATGTATTTTTAATAATTTAAAACCATTTATTTCGATATATTTAATAAAAATAATTATTTTCAGAAATTAATTATATATAAATGGCCTTATAGCGACAGAACCGTCGCTATAGGTGTTTTTGAGTGTTCTTGAGTGAAACCTAGAAACGTCATGTCAGTTACAAGGTGTCTACTTTGACCGATTATATTTATTTGATCTTAATGATTTTGGGCCATCCAAGACAGTGATCTTGTAGTAGAGATGTATCACTACAATATTAAATTATCATCTTGGTCATATCATACCACAACATGAAGATCTGGCCATCCAAACTAATCATTAGGCGTCCCCGGGTTTTCGGGTAACCCGTAAACCCAGCGATCTCAGTGCCTACTTTCTAGCTCGATTTTATATAAGTTATGGGCATTACTTAAGTGTTCTTAGGCTTCAAACATGTTGTCCTCATGTCATAGAA
Source organism: Panax ginseng (assembly GCA_020205605.1). Taxonomy (NCBI): domain Eukaryota; kingdom Viridiplantae; phylum Streptophyta; class Magnoliopsida; order Apiales; family Araliaceae; genus Panax; species Panax ginseng. The sequence continues at coordinate 65,355,921 of CM035127.1, forward strand.
CATATATAAAACAACATATCAGTCCATCAGCATCACAATATCCAGATAAATCTCGGTCAAAGGCTGTCAAAAAATTTGTTCTTGCATTTTCTGGAAATTCCAGAAAACAGGAAATGTTACCGGATGGTCTACTTTGGCAATCCTCTATTTCGATTCTGTTGATGTTTTGAAGGGTCTAAAGACATGGATATAGAGTCCATATTACAGGCTACAAGTATGTTACAACAACATCCACAAAATAGTTAATCTAGGCGTTACTAAATCATGTCAGACGTTGTTCATGGCTTTCTTGGTTACCCAGAATTTGACTGGTCATGCCCGGTCAACGGGTTTTGACCAAGAATAACTCGAAATCTAGACATGGAATGGCTGTGATTCCACTTCCAGATCAAAGACCTCATACCAGACTACCGAACCAAAACATAAAATAACAAATATCATGTGCATAGAAGAATCTGTGGCGCTTGACATTTGCTCGTCAGACCACAAATATTGTTCTTGAGCAGTTTTTGAAAACTTCCATTTTTAAGGCCTAAGATGTTATGGATCTGTGATATATCATCATAGATCATCATGAAACATCTTCTAGCACTTATACAAACACATAAACACAAACATGAACTTAGCATACAAGATCAAAATAGGTTTTAGGGTTTATACCTTTATGTCAAATCTTTGGTCTTAATCTTCCTAACTGATTATGGGTGATCTAGGGGCTTGATGAGAGACTGAATCACTTAGCAATTTCGGAGCTTTGAATGAGAAAGAGAGTTGGTTGGTGTTAGATAGACAAAAAGCTTAATATGTGAACTTTCTCTCTCCTAGATCTCTTATAATCACATGGTGCAATGAATTTTGCTTGCATAGCTGCTGATCTAGGCTGAGTTGTTGGAGTTTTGAGTCACAAAGTCAAGTTAATTGGTCGCCAACTAAAGAGCTTGGCCAATTTTACAACTTACTTATAAAAAAAAATCCAAAAAGGGCATTTTTGTCATTTGCATTATCATTTTTAATGGCAAACTAGTCAATTGCCCTAACCCTTAGGGTTTTAAATATAAATTCTAGGATTTCCAAATTAGGTTTCCAAAATAGAAAAATAATATTTCAAAATTATAATTAAGATTCTCTAATTATATTAAGATTTCTTAATCATAATCCAAGCTTGCTAATTAAAATTAATATTTCCTAATTAAAATGGCTAATTTAGCAATTAGGGTCAAAACTGTACATTAGGGTTTATAACTAAAGAATTAGGGTTTTAAATAGAAAAATAATCTTTCTAATTTAGAAATTAGTTTTCCTAATTAGTTTAGGGTTTCTCATTACATATAACTTGAAATTTAGGATTATTGTTTCCTAATTAACTTACAATTATTAAATTAACCATTAGGTTTTCCCTAATTATGAATTAGGGTTTCCAATCCAGCAATTAGGGTTTTTTTCTAAATTAATTAGAATTAGGTTATTATTAATAACGTTTAAACCTTATACTAGCATTTGCATTCCCAAATTAGGGTTTCATATTCTGAATTAGGGTTTCAAATTCTCGAAACTGAAATTAGGGTTTCCGGTCCTATCGTTAGGGTTTTTTATCAATCGCTGTGGTTTTCTAACCGAACATTGACATTCTTAATATATACTTAGGGTTTGTCACAGATATAGTTTATCTGCTCAACCCTTGACCCTTAACTACATACTGTACACATATAATACGTAACATATTCATATATACCCTTAATCCTGAATAATTCATCATAGAAATTTTAAATTCACAAAATTCATTCTCGAAAATCTCAAATCCAGTCACTTATTTTCTATCTAGGTTTATTATTTAACCTTAATTCAATATTTTAATATTTTATAAATATCCAAATTCTCGAGTTGTCGCATTCACCCCTTCTTCTAAAACTTTCATCCCCGAAATTTACCTTACACCTTACACCTTGAACCATTCACCATTCACCATTCATTCTCATCATCACATGTTACCCAATACATTCCTCACAAGAGTTAAAATTTTGAAATTGTGCTGAGGAGTTATATAGACTATTGTCTGTCATTTTCGCAAAGGGTATATGGAAATTGATCCGCAAACCGTCATTACTTACGGACATAGTGGGTAATTAGCCCGGTATGCCCTGTACTTATTAAGTACTGCTGGTGGAATCTATTTCTTGTCACTGCCATAGGCCTAAAAAATTTACCTCAGTCTTATCAGATTCCGCACCAAAATAATTTGATTCGGGAAATTTTCAAAAACGCGTAGAATTTTCATAAACGTTGGTCTAGCCGAATCAAATAGCTTAAACTCATATCAATAATCAACTTGAATCGAATTACGAATGTGTAGCAAAACCCCGTTGGCAAATTAAAATTTTGAAAATTGTTTGAAAATGATGACATGATGTCGTACTGTATTAACAGCCCGTTTGAGGATGTCGTCATCTAGTGACTTTGTCATAACACATCATACAATAGTGGAACAATGATTTTAGATCAAATTCAACACTAAGTATTCATGCATTTACAACTCCATCAACTTTTTATCATCTCTGCACCAGGTTACATAGTACATAAGTGATAAATAAAAATATATTTTGATATTTCAAATCATTATCGTCTAGCCAAAATAATTAGCATAGACTATACTTTAAACCATTCAAAAATCATTACAAATCTGTTTTATTACATCAATAGGTAACGATGTGTCGGTGGCCCGAAGTCCACTCATACACAATGGTCACCCGGAGTGGAGAATAAAAATTCATTTTCAAAAGCACATAGTGCGTATTTAACTTGATGTCCAAAAAGTTCGAAGTCTAGCATAGCTAGGAGTTTTGGAAAACCTATGTCTCCACTAATGATTAATTGCTTAGTAATTTATCTATTCTTATTATCCTTAATACACATAACCATTCCCAGTGTGGTTCGTCAAACCACACTTATGAGTTCAGGAACTTTCCACAATCATATGAGTTTAAGAACTTTTCCTAGTCAGACCTTTGGCGTCCATTCGCTGAGGGGTTCATAAATAATTCATATAATCATGAGTCACGAACGTACCATAAGTATGAGTTTTAAGAACTCGTACTTAACCTGATATTCTATACTTATAACCTATCTATCTGTTATACACTTGAGAAAAGAATCACATTCTCAACAGGTATATAGCAAATAGCGCAACACAGACATTTCAATGATTATCAGTGCTAGAAACTAAGTGGTTGTTACACCAAGTACAATTCAGCTCCTATACAAAGAATCATACAACTTAGCTGCTGACATGAGTCCTCAATTGAAATCCCCACCTAATCTTAACTCCCTTCTCCATAAGAATTTCATTTAATCTGAATCCTTTCCTGAATCTGTACCAATTCATAGTACAACTGACACTCAGCAATCTTGCTCTAAACTTTTCAATCAATCACTTGACCCTTCTCCATACTATCACCTTATAAGATCACGGGGTGATCTCATCGTATGTATTACGATTTATTTCTATATTATGATCATTTTGTTTTATGATCTCCTATTTCTGTACTTTTAGTCTTTTAGACTTTATCTATACATCACTACTGTTCAACTTTATTATCAGAGTTAGGGAACTCCGTATCTTATAACTCGTCGAGATTCGTCTTTGAATCTTACCGACCAACTAAATCTATGTGAGTTAGTACTTATCCTAATCACTACGATTATTAGTCTCAGGTATTCCTACCTAAGGTTCATAACCAACAGCTTTGATACCAACTGTGACAGCCCCAAATCCGGGTCCCAAATCACCACGAATCTGATACAATCATTCTATAACTATTGCAGAAGATATAAACATAAATTGTTTATACATAAAACTGACACACTTTTCCCCAAGGTCGAGTAACCTTCAGTTAATACACAATTCATAACTTATTTGACTTACAATAACATTAATATACAATACTGTTACAAATATAACTGCACATGTATACTAAAGCTGGAACTGTCTTTGACCTTTCCTTGTATCCGACGTATCCGTCTTAATCTGCAATTTTTATCATGATATAGCAAGGGTGAGCATAAGTTTGCCCATCAAGTATAAGTTCATTTGAGGATATATCATGATTGAAAGAATTTGAATAATAAGTTGGCTATAATTCAACAATATAGTTGTGAATTAGCATGAACAAATTTTTATGACTGAACAAGCATTTAACATGAACAAATATATCTGGACCGAATGGTAATGAAGGTGATCAACCTTTCATACCTGATGAATACATGTCATACGCCCATGGTGCAATTTAATAATTCTTAGACATGGCAATCAGAAATGAATAACCATAAGTATAATTGAATAATACAACTCGAGGTCGAGTTAAAGAAAGACTTGCCTGAACTGTTGATTACCATTACGCAATTTAATAAGCTTTGTCGGAACCTAATATATAAATAATATCGATATACCAATTAGAATAATATCCTCACAGTATTTAAATAACCTAAACACATTATCACATAATCTTATCCGTCTATAACACACATAAGACTTAACCTCAAGTCAAACTGTTACAGTCCGAGTGGAGTCCGGTACAATTCTAACATCTCGACGGTCTAGTCGGATAATCGTCGAGTTTAAGTTCAATTAAACTTTGCATAACACTTAACAATTATCTTAGATAATTGTATTATCAGTCAAAACAGTTTTCATAAGTTCTGAATAATTTTTACATAATTATTATCATTCATCGTGAATTTTGAATCATTAAAAACATAATTATACGAATTAAATACCACATAATTCCTTTATCATTAATATTTATTTAATACTAAATATTAATGAAAATCATAACATAATATTATAATATATTTATAATATATCAAAGTATTCTTAATACCTTAAAATCTTATTTCTATGATTTTTAAACCCAGTAAATTCATTATTCGATAATTGCTTTTAATATTAAAATATTAATATTTTTATGACAAAATATCAAAAGTTATATTTTATAACTTAAAATATTTTTATAACACTTAAATCATTTTTATATGATTTATAAAATATTAATTCTATTTTTTTATAATTTATTTAATATATTTATTAAATAAATTAATTATCATTAATATTAATTAATTAATAAAATTTATCACAAAATATTAAAAGTTACTAAAAATAACTTAAAATATTTTATTATACCATAATATAATTTTTCATGATTTTTCATGTATTAAAATCATTTTTAAATAATTTATTTAATAGTATAATTAAATAAATTAAATACCATTATATTACAAAAATATTAAATATTTATGAAATATACACAAAATAATTAAAACTAATTTTCAGACTTTAAAATAATTTTTAGGAATTTATTGTGTATTTTTAATAATTTAAAACCATTTATTTCGATTTATTTAATAAAAATAATTATTTTCAGAAATTAATTATTTATAAATGGCCCTCTAGCGACAGAACCGTCGCTATAGGTGTTCTTGAGTGTTCTTGAGTGAAACCCAGAAACGTCATGTCAGTTACAAGGTGTCTACTTTGACTGATTATATTTATTTGATCTTAATGATTCTGGGCCATCCAAGACAGTGATCTTGTAGTAGAGATGTATCACTACAATATTAAATCATCATCTTGGTCATATCATACCACAACATGAAGATCTGGCCATCCAAACTAACTGTCAGAGCGTCCTGGGTTTTCTGGGTAACCTAGAAACCCAGGCAGTCTCGAGTGCCTACTTTCTAGCTCGATTTTATATAAGTTATGGGCATTACTTAAGTGTTCTTAGGCTTCAAACATGTTGTCCTCATGTCATAGAACATATATAAAACAACATATCATCCATCAAGATCACAATATCCGAGATAAATCTCTTTGGCCAAAGGTCAAGAAAATTTGTTCTTGCGTTTTCTGGAAATTCCAGAAAACAGGAAATGTTACCGGATGGTCTACTTTGGCAATCCTCTATTTCGATTATGTTGATGTTTTGAAGGGTCTAAAGACATGGATATAGAGTCCATATTACAGGCTACAAGTATGTTACAACAACATCCACAAAACACATAATTCCTGTCAGATCTAGGCGTTACTAAATCATGTCAGACGTTGTTCATGGCTTTCTTGGTTACCCAGAATTTGACTGGTCATGCCCGGTTAACGGGTTTTGACCAAGAATAACTCAAAATCTAGACATGGAATGGCTGTGATTCCACTTCCAAATCAAAGACCTCATACCAAACTACCGAACCAAAACATAAAACAACAAATATCATGTGCATAGAAGAATCTGTGGCGCTTGACATTTGCTCGTCAGACCACAAATATTGTTCTTGAGCAGTTTTTGAAAACTTCCATTTTTAAGGCCTAAGATGTTATGGATCTATGATATATCATCATAGATCATCATGAAACATCTTCTAGCACTTATACAAACACATAAACACAAACATGAACTTAGCATACAAGATCAAAATAGGTTTTAGGGTTTATACCTTCTTGTCAAATCTTTGGTCTTAATCTTCCTAACTGATCATGGGTGATCTAGGGGCTTCATGAGAGACTGAATCACTTAGAAATTTCGGACCTTTGAATGAGAGAGAGAGTTGGTTGGTGCTAGATAGCCAAAAAGCTTAATATGTGAACTTTCTCTCTCCTAGATCTCTTATAATCACATGGTGCAATGAATTTCGCTTGCATAGCTGTTGATCTAGGCTGAGTTGTTAGAGTTTTGAGTCACAAAGTCAAGTTAATTGGTCACCAACTAAAGGGCTTGGCCAATTTTACAAATTACTTACAAAAAAAAATTCAAAAAGGGCATTTTTGTCATTTGCATTTTCATTTTTAATGGCAAACTAGTCAATTGCCCTAACCCTTAGGGTTTAGGGTTTAACCCTTAGGGTTTTAAAAATAAATTCTAAGATTTCCAAATTAGGTTTCCAAAATAGAAAATTAATATTTCAAAAGTATATTTAAGCATTTATAATTATATTAAGATTTCTTAATCATAATCCAAGCTTGCTAATTAGGATTAATATTTGCTAATTAAAATGGCTAATTTAGCAATTAGGGTCAAAATTGTACATTAGGGTTTATAACCCAAGAATTAGGGTTTTAAATAGAAAAATAATCTTTCTAATTTAGAAATTAGGTTTCCTAATTAGATTAGGGTTTTTTAATTACATATAACTTGAAAATTAGGATTATTGTTTCCTAATTAACTTAAAATTATTAAATTAACCTTTAGGTTTTCCCTAATTATGAATTAGGGTTTCCAATCCAGCAATTAGGGTTTTTTCTAAATCAATTAGGGTTATCCCCAATTAGGTTATTATTAAAAACATTTAAACCTTATACTAGCATTTGCATTCCCAAATTAGGGTTTCATATTCTGAATTAGGGTTTCGAATTCTCGGAACTGAAATTAGGGTTTTCAGTCCTATCGTTAGGGTTTCTTATCAATCGCTAGGGTTTTCTAACCGAACATTGACTTTTTTAATATATACTTAGGGTCAACCCTTGACCCTTAACCATATATTGTACACATATAATATATAACATATTCATATATACCTTTAATCCTGTATAATTCATCACAGAAATTTTAAATTGACAAAATTCATTCTCGGATATCTCAAATCCATTCACTTATTTTCTGTGTAGGTTTATTATTTAACCTTAATTCAATATTTTAATATTTTATAAATATCCAAATTCTCGGCTTGTCACATCATTTGCAAACCAAGGAAACTTACTATCAAAGTCTTTCCAAGCTATTAAATCAGCCGGATGTCTCATATAATCATCATCATTTCGTTTTTAATTATGTCACACCATCTTTTTAGATGTTTTTTGGGACATGAACAAGCGTTGAAGCCTAGGTATCAGTGTAAAATACCTTAAAATCTTTTGTGGTATCTTCTTCCCTATACCATCATTGATTTTCCATCGAGAAGTTCCACAAGTAGGGCAAGTTTCGACGTTTCCATTCTTCTTCCAGAATAAAATACAGTCATACTTACAAGCATGGATACATTCATATCCCAATCCCAAATCTCGCAACAATTTTTTAGCTTCATAGTAAGAACTTGGAAGTGTCTCACCATCAGAAAGAGATAATTTCATTAGCCTCAACATCATATCTATATTTTTATTACTCACCTTATTATACACTTTGAGGTGAAGTAATTGTATGATAAAAGAAATCCTTGAAATCTTCTTACATCCAGGGTATAATTCTGTTTGAGCACCCATCATGAGTGCCTCGAGATATGCTGGAACAACACCAATATTGGTGTTTTTGTCATTTGAGATATTTTCAGCATCATCTTGATAGTGTTGTTTGTGACACCCCCAAATCCGGTTACTTCAATTCCACGGGATTTGGTGTTCACTGTACAAATATCATCTATCTATCTACCCATAATAAATGCAAACCATAATAATGATATTCAAATTGAATAATAATCTCAAGAAGTATACAATAGAACAAATATTGTATAACAATTCATACTTTGAAAGGATAATCAATCTTTAATATAACAATTCGAACTTGAATAATAGTAATGGGAATTTACTCAAGGTAAATAATAAACTTGAACAGTGATAACAAGTAGGGTTAGGAAACTTGCCTCGTGCGTAGATTACACTTTAACTAAACTCGTTCTTTGATTTAAATCCTAGATACCAATTACATTCACAATACCAGTCAATTACAATGTACTAAACATCATAAGTTTATTCTTTTGTCTAACTCGAATTCATGACTATACTTAGTCAATTACTATACTTATTGTCAAAATTTGGATTTCACGAACAATAAACTAACTATGCATTCAATCGTTCAATTCACACGTAATTGTGTTACGGACGTGTTAAGAATTTATTTTAACACCTCATTATATGTCTAGCAAGTTTTTATGTTCATTAGATTAGGTTAATAACAAATTTCTAGACTTAAACATTTTAAAAACTCATTTCTGGGCCATTCTGCTAAGTGGCGCTTGGGCGCTTTGTTGTCTTCGGGTCTTGCACACAAGAAGATAGGTCTCTCAAGTATTTGCGACGCGGTGGTTTCTGTGTGCTTGAGTCACAAGGCACGAGAGTCACATGCCATGATGCGAGACTCGATTTCAGATTCTACAATTCGCGAAAATTGCAGAATATGGCCAAGAAACTCCAATAAAATTACTACTACACGAATTTAATCATACCCACAAGTTAGAATTCGTATATAAACATTACTCAACATCTATAGAATGATTTTAACCCATTAAAACACATAATTACAGATTTAAAATATATAAATTTCACTGTTCTTGATGTTCTTGAAGGTTTTGAACATAAATCATGAAAATTAATACTACGGATTCGTTATAACACCGAATCTGTTCATTTAAAGTTTGGTCTCTTCATATTAACATGCATAATAATATACGAGTATACATTTTACAAAACCATTTATGTTTGACACATTAAATTTACGTATAAGGGCCATATGGCCCAAAGCCATACTCTGTAGTTTTGATCAACATATACGACGTATTTTTATGAAACTGGTGACATGATTTATAAAATATATATAATCAAATAAGATATCGTAACATTTAACACATATGTAAACTCATAATCATACATTTTCCCAATTACAGAGACTTTACAAAAGCTTGAAAGTCATTTTCATAAAAACTAAATGACGTAAAATATGAGAATGGGGTTGGGGAGAATTACCCAAAGCGTAGAGTGAATTAATAGGAGATGAATTCCTTCTGATTCTTCTTGACTCTCACAAACCTCTTAACAACTCTCTAAATTCTCAATTCTCTCTCTTTTCCCTCTCTGTTTTATGCCAGACTTAGCCAAATAATGAAAAAGAAGAAGGCGTAAGAAATAAATAGAAAAGGAATCGACAAGATGATGGAGGTCGGTTACTAACATAAATAATCGCTCCCATCTCCCTTAGTGCCATGTTTGTCTAGCTAGAATAGGTTTCAAAAACCATTTAATTTAATAAAACTTTATCATATAGTTTAATTAATGTCACACTCCTTCATAAAATAAATCAATATCTTATTTAATTTATTTTAAATAAAATATAATAAATTCTCATAAATTCACATAATCACATAATTAATTTCTCATTAATAAATAATGTCAAATTATTAACTCTCTAATTATTAATTAAAATAACATTAGGCTTATTAAATATATTTTTTAATACAATAAGCCCACATAATCACATACTTCGATAATAAAAATTCTCCACATTAATTTAATAAATATAACACATATAATTAAATTAATCTACCACAATTTCATCAATTAATTATTTAATCTAATAATTAAATCATCGAAAATATTTATTTGATTCAATAAATATTAAAATTAAATTACAAAATCTTGTTCGTCACAGTTGACCAAGGTCAAATAACATGTCATTAACACCATCATCTTCTTCATCATCTTCTTCAAACAAATCATTATCAATCCTATCACCCTCATTTGTATGTGGATTCCTTAAATTATTCAAAATTGATGATTCACCATGATAAAACCATGGTGTGTACCCTGGATCTATCCCTCGCTCCAAAATATGATCTTTAACTATTTTTTTATCTTGAATTATTAAGTTCAAACAACCTATACATGGGCATTGAATGTCGCACTCTGTACCTATATGAGTTTCAACAAATTTCATAAAAGCATTTACCCCATCAATATAAGCCTTAGACCATTTAATTGCATGCAACCAACTCTTGTCCATTTTATACCCCACAGAAGCTAGTTGATACAATACAACGAAAACTATAGCAAAAAACTAATAATGCTAAAAAAGGGCGAAGATAGCAGCACTATTTTGCTTCAACTTGTCTTGCTTGGTGATTGCAGATAAAGTTTGATTTTAAATCCTAACAACCGATGTTTTTCTTTCTGATGGTTTGCAGGCATAGCTTTCAGTGATTTGGATTTATCAACTTTATTACTTTCTTCTTTGATCTGCACAAATGAATCTGACAGGGGAGAGAAAAATAACACCAAAAGTAATAAGATTTTTTTGCAATTAAAACTTCTATACATGAGCATTGATCAACAAACAGCTATAATCTCAAAACTACAAAAACAGAATAAAAGAACACAAGGACAAAACTCAGCACAGAGAAGTAGGCTGATAAATTTAATAAAGGGAAGAAAAAGAGGAAATATATAGGTAAAGATATAAGCATAAACAAATATCATTACTTCTTTGTCCAAAATCAAGTTCACTAGATAGTGGGTAAAACAATTCCAACCAAAAGTGACGTTGCAAGTCTGAATAGAAGGTAGCCATTTGGGAAAATTATATCTAAGAGTTCAGTTATTACATAGACCACCCCTCCACCTCCTCAAGTAACAGGGACTCCACCGTAAGGTGTTCAATTTCAAGCAGGATTTTTATCTTCCTAGACATTCATGAATTCTTCAAGAGTTTGCAAAGTAATCAAAAAATGAGCAAAAACATACCAACCATGCTACCAATTATTTTGAATCGAATTACAAAAAAGTGCTTCTTACTAAAATCACAATCATATCTGTAGTTTTCAATCATAAAAAACATAACAAAATTACATATACCTCTTGTGCTTGATTATAATCTTTATAATCCCCTCCTTAACTTTAATTTCCTTCCGTAACCTAGCAAAATTGGAATTCAATTTGGGAAGGGAGAGAGAGGTTTCGGCATGTGGGATGTGACGCCCCCAAAATAGGTATACATCACCCATCTTGAGTCGTCAGATACATGGTACATCAATTCAAATACAACTTAATTATAAAACAGTCGTGTAAAATACGACAAAACATAGCTGAGAGTTTAAACAAGAATATTGTCATCTAGACAATATCCACACTCAATGGTGTCCTCATAACAATTATTATCACATTATTCCGTAGAATTGTGAGGACTACTAAAGTAATTTATCCTGGACCATCACTCCATTCCTCGACTCGTCCCAGCTATATTCTCATTTCCTGAAGAGAACAATGAAAGAAAGGGTGAGCTCAACTAGCCCAGTAAGAAATATTATGACTAAGATAATGTAGAATAAATTATCCTTAGCCTTCAACAGTATAACAACCGATAGTATACAATAGACAACAAGTTTTAGATCAACAAGCTGCGGTGAAAATAAGCAATCCATTAGAAGAGTCAAGTAGAGCATAAAATCTACTATCTTCTATGATTTAAAAGTTTTTCATCAACTTTATCATTTGAGACTCGAATTTTAATAAATAAACCACATCATCGAATCATCCTCGCACCACACGCCGAGGATATTCATGTAATCATCAATGGTCATGATTATACCGAATAATCCCTGGTCATAATCATACAAACAACTGTCCATCAATGAACAACAGGCCAATGAGGACTTTTACCACATCATTCATTACATTACGGTCATGATTATACCGAATAATCCATGGTCATAATCATACCAAGTCCATCTATGTACATAAGCCAAAGATGACTTTCATCACAATATAAACATGAGGATGATGACAATGACATAATAATTCAATAAAACAAGTTCAAGGATAAATTTTAAAGATTTATAATTTAATTTATCCAGAAATCAATAACGACCAAATTGTCAACATGATACTGCTTTGTGGGTAAAATTCAAGAATAATATTCATGTACCAAAAATAATTTGGACAGAAAAAAAAAATTGGGTGAATAGTACCCCGTGAATAGTACTTCGGGAATAGTATCCCATGAATAGTACCCCGACACGAAAAGTGTCCCGAATACCCGAGTGAATGATACTAGAGTGAATAGTAATCAGGTGAATAGTAACCCGTGAATAGTACTTCGGCACGAAAACTTCCCCGAATACCCGAGTGAATAATACTAGTGTGAATAGTAATCGGGTGAATAGTAACCCGTGAATAGTAACTCGTAAAAGAAAAAATACCAAAGAAAATGATATTTCATGACGAGTACAAAAGAAATGATATCTTATACAAGTATAATAGAATATACGAAACTAGAAATGGATTTTCACCCGTCATGCGGTAATCCACATAGACAGATCATTTCCATAATTTAATAAAGAATGAATACGAAGGATCATTCACCATGCATGGTAATCCACAGAGATAGGTTATTTCAACAGAATAATAAAGAATAGAACCAGGTCATGCGTAATCCACACAGACGGGATATTCCAATGTAATAATAAAGAATGGAATAACAATGAAATTCACGAGTATGCGATAGATCAAGCATTGCATAAAGGTTATTCCAAAGAATAATAAAGAATGAAATAATGAAAGAATTTCACCATGTATGCGGATTGAATAGAGCAAAGTTATTCCAACATAATAATAAAGAATGGAATAACAACCCACTTAGTATTGAAAGAAAATAACTCTCTTCATGAATATGAAAGAATAATACCCTTTACCTTAGAAGAAAACTGGAATAGTGAGGTACCAGACTTCTCTTCTTCTTTCTCTCTATAATTTCTCTCTATAATAATTACTCTATAGCTTTAGTGAATTGGTGAGAAATGAAGGAAGAATGAGCTTCTATTTATAGGAAAATATAGTTTCGATAATTGTACGTTTTGGGGCTCAGAATATTACAGTATAATACCTTCCTATTGTCCTTCATTTTTAATTTAGTCCTGCAAGTATTATCAAACTTGCACCACCACCCCTAATAGTAAATCAGGTGAATCAATAGTAAATAATGTGACTCAATAGTTCTAAACATGTGAAAATACGAATTACAGTATAGTACAACCATCTATACCTCTATTTTTAACTTAGTCATGCAAGTATTATCAATCTTGCACCAACTCCCCTAATAGTACAAGAATGTGAATCAATAGTACACACATATGAACAAATAGTTATAATCATGTGAATCAATAGCAATTAATTGCTCATTTATCCGATTAATTTCCCGATTGGTCAATATAATTTCCAGACATCAATTATTATCGAAATAAATGTCGATTTTCACTAACACTAATAATCCCAACACAATAGAACAATCAATTTCATCATTAATCAACACAAACTTATTCATCATTAATATTATAACTCACAATATTTAACAACCAGGTCGTTCCCAAGAAAGAGGGGGCTTTCCGATAAGGATTTCTCCTTATAGACGCGCAATTAGGTGACCAAACCTCTTCCTGACAGAACTTCTAGACATTGTCAATATTAAAAATAATAATATGAGTAACTTTGCCGTCTCAATTATTGATTTAATAATATAACATATTATGCAGATGATACTGTGACAATAATTGAATCAATAATATAAGAGATATAATGCAGCAATTATTGTAGCAATAATTGAGTATAACTGAGTGACTTCTTACGTAAGCATCAATAATCAATACTGTGTGCTACTATGCAATCACGCGTATTACTGTACTTTTATCACCGGTTGTTTTATGCCACCTTGCTTACTTTAAAAAAAGTTTCACATATCACCCTTAACTTTAACCTTTTATCAGTTTAACCATTTACTAAATAGAATAATTATAAGAAAATTGAATACTTTCATTTCATAAAATTTGGGGCCTCACAATCTCCCCTCCTTATAAAATTTTGCCCTCAAAATTTACGTACCTGGTAGTTCGAAGAGATGAGAATACCTTGCTTTCTTTTCAGATTGTACCTTCTCGGTTATTTCCTATGTATCATATTGCTCATCTCATGTATTTCAGTTTATCATTCTAGAATACATCTTCAAAACAAAGATTAATTGACATGCCACATATTATCCCTATATTCTAACCAACGAATTAAATAACACATAAGCTTAGGTAGGTCATACTAGCGAAAGATTAACTCGTCTCTCCCCTCCTAGTTCTAGTCTCACATCTCAGGCAGGGATCATATCCCTAAGCTTTGATACCAACTGTGACGCCCCCAAAATAGGTATAAATCACCCATCTTTAGTTACCAGATACATGGTACATAAATTCAAATACAACTTAATTATACAACAGTCGTGTAAAATACGACAAAACATAGCTGAGAGTTTAAACAAGAATATTGTCATCTAGATAATATCCACACTCAATGGTGTCCTCATTACAATTATTATCACATTATTTCATAGAATAGTGAGGACTACTAAAGCCATTTATCATGGACCATCACTCCATTCCCCGACTCTTCCCAGCTATATTCTCATTTTCTGAAGAGAACAATGAAAGAAAGGGTGAGCTCAACTAGCCCAGTAAGAAATATTATGACTAAGATAATGCAGAATAAATTATCATTAGCCTTCAACAATATAACAACTGATAGAATACAATAGACAACAAGTTTTAGATCAACAACTGCAGCGAAATAAGCAATCCATTAGAAGAGTCAAGTAGAGCATAAAATCTACTATCTTCTATGATTTAAAAAGTTTTTCATCAACTTTATCGCTGAGACTCGGCTTAATAAATAAATCACATCATCGAATCATCCTTGCACCACGGCCAAAGATATTAATGTAATCATCAATGGTTATGATTATACCGAATAATCCCTGGTCATAATCATACCAACAACTGTCCATCAATGAACAACAGGCCAATGAGGACTTTTACCACATCATTCGATACATTACGGTCATGATTATACCGAACAATCCCTAGTCATAATCATACCAAGTCCATCTATACATGTAAGCCAAAGATGACTTCCATCACAATATAAACATGAGGATAATGATAATGACATAATAATTCAATAAAACAAGTTCAAGGATAAATTTTAATGATTTATAATTTAATTTATCCAGAAATCAATAACGTCCAAATTGTCAACATGATACTGCTTTGTGGGGTAAAATTCAAGAATAATATTCATGTACCAAAAATAATTTGGACAGAAAAGAAATATATTTTTCGGGTGAATAGTACCTTGTGAATAGTACTTCGGAAATAGTACCCCGACATGAAAAGTGTCCCGAATACCCGAGTGAATGATACTAGAGTGAATAGTAATCGAGTGAATAGTAACCCATGAATAGTAACACATGAATAGTACTCCGACACGAACAGTGCCCCGAATACCCGAGTGAATAATACTAGAGTAAATAGTAATCGGGTGAATAGTAACCCGTGAATAGTAACTCGTAAAAGAAAAAATACCAAAGAAAATGATATTTCATGACGAGTACAAAAGAAATGATATCTCATACAAGTATAATAGAATATACTTAAACCGAAAATGGATTTTCACCGCCATGCAGTAATCCACGAGATGGATCATTTCCATAATTTAATAAAGAATGAATCTGAAGGATCATTCACCATGCATGTGGTAATCAACATGATAAAAGTTATTCCAACGAGTAATAATAAAGAATGGAACCGGTCATGGGTAATCCCATGCAGGACATGATATTCCAATGAATAATAATAAAGAATGGAATAACAATGAATTCACCGTGCATGCAATAGATCAGCACAGACGAGTTATTCCAAGCGAATAATAAAGAATGGAATAATGAGAAGAATTTCACCATGTATGTGGTACTTTCGCGCCAGACAAAGTTATTCCAACATAATAATAAAGAATGGAATAACAACCCTTACGAGTATTGATAGAAAATAACTCTCTTCTTGAATACGAAAGAATAATACCCCTTACCTTAGAAGAAAACTGGAATAGTGAGGTAGCAGACTTCTCTTCTTCTTTCTCTCTATAATTTCTCTCTATAATAATTGCTCTATAGCTTTAGTGAATTGGTGAAAATGAAGGAAGAATGAGCTTCTATTTATAGGAAAATATAGTTTCGATAATTACACGTTTTGGTGCTCGAAATATTACAGTATAATACCTTCCTCTTTTTTTATTTTTAATTTAGTCCTGCAAAGTATTATCAAACTTGCAACACCTCCCCTAATAGTAAATCATGTGAATCAATAGTAAATCATGTGACTCAATAGTTCTAAACATGTGAAAATATGAATTACAATATAGTACATCCATCTATACCTCCATTTTTAACTTAGTCATGCAAGTATTATCAATCTTGCACCAACTCCCTTAATAGTACAAGAATGTGAATCAATAGTACACACATGTGAACAAATAGTTATAATCATGTGAATCAATAGCAATTAATTGCTCATTTATCTGATTAATTACCCGATTGGTCAATATAACTTCCAGACATCAATTATTATCGAAATAAATGTCGATTTTCATTAACACTAATAATCCCAACACAATAGAACAATCAATTTCATCTTTAATCAACACAAAATTATTCATCATTAATATTATAACTCACAATATTTAACAACCAGGTAGTTCCCAGGAAAGAGGGGGCTTTGCGATAAGGATTTCTCCTTATTGGCGCGCAATTAGGTGACCAAACCTCTCCTTGACAGAACTTCAAGACATTGCCAATATTGCAAATAATAATATGAATAACGTTGTCGTCTCAATTATTAATTTAATAATATAACATATTATGGAGATGATATTGTGACAATAATTGAATCAATAATATGAGAGATATGATGCAGAAATTACTGTAGCAATAATTGAGTATAACTGAGTGACTTCTTACGTAAGCATCAATAATCAATATCGTGTGCTACTATGCAACCACGCGTATTACTGTACTTTTATCACCGGTTATTCTATGACAACTTGCTTACTTTAAAAAAAAGTTTCACATATCACCCTTAACTTTAACCTTTTATCAATTTAACCATTTACTAAATAGAATAATTATAAGAAAATTGAAAACTTTCATTTCATAAAATTTGGGGTCTCACATGGGAGGACAGAGGAGGCGGGACTAGGGGAGAGAAAGCGGGATCTGCAGGGTTGGGCTGGGGAGAGAAAGTGAGTCTTAGGCCATGTTTGTCGTCACTAAAAAACTAGTGCTTCATTTCATTTGATTTTAATTTAATTCCTTTCCTAATCTTAAAGTTTTTTTAATTTATTTCTAAAAAAAATTCCAATTAGCTTTCATGGTTAGTTTAATTTTAACTTAACAACTTATATCACATTATATGAATTATTATCTTCCATATGTACAATATTAACATATATAATATATATTGTTTATTATATTATGCTTATTTTACATAATATTCAAAAAAAAGGTATTACTCACGACTTTGTATGAAAATTATATTTCCCATAGTAATGTTTTGTATTAAAATAATTCTATATTAAAATTATTTTAATACCCCTTTCTTAAATTAAAATTTCTGGAAATTTAACATTAGAATTTAATATTAAAAATTATTCTTAATTGATCATCTCTTTTGCGAAATATTTAGTCTGTAACAAATCATGCAATAAAAATATATTCATATATTTATCACGCATATGCATTATACCGCATATAGTCACTTATTATGTATCACATATTCAATACAGTATATATTAAAAAAATATTTTACTAAAATCCTATTTTAATATATACTGAAAATTTGGACTATTACATTGTCTTTTGTCAACACTATATATGCATACGAGTTAAATACTTTCTAAGTCACTGTACTATATGTCAACTTACAACTAGGTCACTGAACTTTTTTTTCTTACAGTCAACTCACTGAACTCGATTTTTCTAACAAAAAAGTTAAAAAAACCGTTAACGAAAAACGGTTGAGTTGTCAAAAAAAGCTTATGTGGCAGTTAGTATGCGACGTGACAGTGATGATGTGGATTTGTAGAAAAAAATTTATGAAAAAATGGAAAAAAAAATATTTTAAAGTATAATATAAATTTAAAAAATTAGCCAAAAAAATAAATAAAATAAAACGCAGTTTTTTTTAAGAAAACGAAAACGCATTTTTTTAATAAAAAACGCAGTTTATTTTTCTTTAAAAAAAGGAGTTTTTAAGAAGGAAAAAAACTGCGATTTTTTATTTTTTTAATAAAAACTGCTTATTTATTTTTTAAAGAAAAATAATGTCGACGTCGGGATTTTTGGATGTCCCTTTCCGTTACTTGTTCTTTGGTGTTCTCATTTTTAGGTGAGATTTGTTTGAAAAAACAAGTGAAAAGGTCTCACATGTATGATGTCGATGATGGGATTATAAAAGTCGCCATTGGTTTTTAAATGGTTGTGCCAACACAACCGAGAAAAGGTTTGCACATTGACCCGGATGATGCGACACTGATATATGAGTCGGTGAAACCGAGATTCGATTTAGGTCCGGGACTTGGTTATGCGGGGAAAGTGTTAGGCACTTCGACATCCGTGTTACCACGGTGACCACCTCTTTTCAAGAAACTATTATCGAGTGTGTGTGTGTGGGGGGGGTTAATGTCATTATATGGAAGTTGTGAGAGGCCTCGCTCGAACCTATATATATTGTGGTTTGAATTTATGTAAAATTGAGTTTTAGCAAGATATGGCGGTGATGTTTTATAAAAGAGGTTTTTCAAACCCTAATGCAAAATAGGAATTGAGACCTTTTACACTCCCATTTTATTAAGTGATCGGCTTGATTGATTTTATTTAACGGATGCGAGGCATCCGTACGAAAATAATATACAAAAATAATGTCGACTTCCTCATGGGTATGGAAACCATCCGAGGAAATTCAAACACCGCAGAATAATTTTAAGTCGCCATGACTAAAAATGTCCATCACGGAACCGAATCTAGATCCAATGGGATGAATCTGTGATCACATGATTCCTAGGGCACTACGAATCTTTGCAATTTGTTTGAAAGCGATGGCAGTACATATATATAAAAGCTGTAAATATATATATACAGACATGATCACCAACCACGAAGCACCTCCATGGGGGATCAAAAATGTAAATAAAGCCGTAAGAGCGATCAACTGCCACGAAGGAAACTCCAAGCAGGACGAAAATAAATATCTATATGTATATATATATATAAGAAATAAACGCACCGGATGTAAAATCCAGGATCATCGAACAGAGTTCGACCACAGTTCATATATATATAAGCATAAATATATATATATAAGCCAATAAATGCACCGGATATAAAATCCAGTCTCATCCTAAGCGAGTTCGACACACGATTGATATATATATATATATATATATATATATATATATATATATATATTAAAGCATAAACGCTCCGCATCAAGTCTAGGCTCATCGAACAAAGTTCGACACACAGATTCATATATATAATATATATATATATATATATATATATATATATATATATATATAGAGAAAAACAAATAAACACCTGCATCAAGTTCAGGCTCAATCGAGGCATAACTCGATAATGTTAGTCAATATATATATAATTATATATATATGTATAATATATATATATATATACAGACTGGAATGAAACCACGGATCGAAGTCCAGGCAAAAGCAAGCAACACGACTCTCAACGTGTAGAAGGGTGTGTGCAAAGATGAAGAGAAATACCCTAAAGTGTGTGAGAAGGCTTACAGCTGACTGCTAAAAAAGGCTTCTATATCTTTAGAGTGGGTAAACACCGGCTTTTGTGGGTACAAAAGAGGCTATATATGAGCTCTGTGTGTTTAAAAGTGGGAAAATACAATCTGTGTATGGGCGAGTGTGAATAATTGTGTGAGCAGGTTTCCCGTCTTTTTTCTTGCAAAATGGGCACCCCAAGCCCCATATTTATAGAGGGGGTGCGGCTCCTAGTAGCAGGTGTACTTACGGCTGCCTGGGGTGCCCTGGGCAGTGTGGGTCCCCAGCTGCCGTGTCACGCGTGTCTGCGTTGTTATTTCGATCGCTCATAACTTTCAACCGGAGTCCGATGGGAAGTGCCATACCATTCTAGAAAGCTCTTTCCAGAGCTACAAAATGATATATGATTTGACCTTTTTTGATTTCAGGAAGATGGATCCATGACCGAAATGGCATTCCCGGTTTCAGTTAGGTAGTCCAGTTGAGCTGCTTTATGCGCTTTTGCGCGGAGAAGTTAAGATATGGTTCTTGTGGGACTTCCTTTGAAGTAATTTGAGTTGAGATGAGTTGATTTGATGTGAGTTGAAGTTGAGTTGGCAAAATGACCATTTTGCCCCTCCCGGGGTTATCTCCGGTTTTCACGCATTTGTAGCAGTCTTTTCTCAGGGTTATCTTTGAGGTTGACCTGATGTTGACTCTGAGTGTCCTCAGGGTTATCTCTGAGGTTGGCTTGACCTCCTGGGGCTATCTCCAAGCTTTGATCTTGATCCTCTGGGGTTATCTCTGAGGTTGAAACTGACTTTCCTGGGATTATCTCCGGGGTTGGAACCTAATTTCCCGGGGCTATCTCCGGGGTTGGAAACTGGATCTCCTGGGGTTATCTCCGGGGTTTGAAGTTGATGTCGTAGTCCTCCAGGGTTATCTTTGGAGTGGGAAAAAAATGTTTTTACCCTCCTGCATGGTTAGTAACAGGAGAAGAAAAATTTCGAGTGTCTACAAATAAACTTTTATTTTTTTTTAAAACAAGCTGCTTTTTTATTTTATTTTTACCAAAAATAAAATCATTTTTTTAAAAAAAAACAAAAATAATTGCTTTATTTTTCTTATAGAAAACTATTTTTTATTATTTTTAACAAAAATAAAAGCATTTTTTTAAAAAAGAAAAATAATTGCTTTATTTTTCTTTAATTTTTTTTTTTAATAAAAGCAACTTTTTAAATTTTTTAAGAAAAATAAAGCTGTGTTTTTTTAAGAAAAAAAAAGCGCTTTTTTTTTTTTAAGAAAAATAAATCAGACTTTTTAAGAAGAAAAAAAACTGCATTTTTTTTATTTTTTAATAAAAGCTGCTTTTTTACTTTTTTTTAATAAAAACAGCTTTTTAAATTTTTTTAAGAAAAATAAACTGTGTTTTTTTTAAGAAAAATAAACTGCGCTTTTTTTTTAAGAAAATAAATCTGTATTTTTTTTAAGAAAAAAATCGCATTTTTTTTATTTTTTAATAAAAGTGCTTTTTACTTTTTTAAGAAAAATAAATTTCTTTTTTTTAATTTTTATTAAAAAACGTCATTTTTTATTTAAAAAATGTGTTTACATTTTCTTAAAAAGCGTGTTTTTTTAAAAAAAACAATTTTTTAATTAAAAAATCGCATTTTTATTAAAAATAATTATTAATAAATTTTAAAAGCTGAATTTCGCTTTTTTTATTAATAAATTTTATTGATAAACTAGTTTGACGATTTTTTAAATTTGTGTTAGAAAAATTATTCTATTATTAATAAAAAATTAATTGAATATATTTTTCAACTATATTTGTTATTAATTATATTAAAAATAACTAAATAATTAGCAAATTTTTAGTTTTTATGTTTTATAAATGGCTTAATTATAAATAAAAATTTATTTGATATTAATTACAAAATAATTAAATATATTTTTTATTTATTTTCTTTTTTTGGCTAATTTTTTAAATTTATATTATACTTTAAAATATATTTTTTCCATTTTTTCATATATTTTTTCATACAAATCCATATCATCACTGTCACGTCGCATACTAACTACCACATAAGCTTTTTTTGACAACTCAGTCATTTTCTGTTAACAGTCAAACGAGTTTAACGGTTTTTTTAACTTGTTGTTAGAAAAATCGAGTTCAGTGAGTTGACTGTAAGAAAAAAAAAAGTTCAGTGACCCAGTTGTAAGTTTACATATAGTACAATGACTTAGAAAGCATTTAACCCAAATGCATACATAACTAACAGAGCAGCCTTATGAATTTAAGTCTCCTGATAAGCAAAATCACTACTCCCATTTTATTTTCAAGAAAGCATAACCATTATATGATGTCGATTTAGTACTACAATTACTAATCAAAGCTAAGAAGTTGCTTCGTCAAAAATTTAAACCAAATAGTGATTTAGATTATCAAAATTGTGCAAGATCATCAACAACAATAGCAACCATTACAACAAAAATGACATAAAATCATTTGAAAATCGTAGTTGTTCAATTAGAACAACTACTAATCAATTCAAATCAAAATCTAGAAACATACCTAAAATGTCAAATAATTTATGCCATCAAATTGAGATTATTGAAAATTGATAGTGGAGGTTCTTGACTAAATGGAGCCTGCCAATGATGAAATGAAGACCGATGACGTCGCTTGGATACAAGAAAATTTTGCCTCCATATAAAAATGTGACGATATTGCATACTTTGTCACTAAATATAACAATTTATGACGAACCAGTGTTGTCACTTATCCACTCATCTAATTAGTGACGAACTAGTATCTCGTCATATAAAATTGGTATTTGTGACAATAAAAATGGTCATAAATTATTAAATTTTTGTCTTTACAAAATTTACCTCCACAAGTTCTTAAAAATTTTTTTGCCTCCAAATCCAATTGTGACGATATTACGTACTTTGTCACTAAATATAATAATTTATGACAAACCATTTTTGTCACTTTTCCACGCATCTAATTAGTGACGCACTATTATCTCGTCATATAAAATTGGTATTTATGACAATACAAATTGTCATAAATTATTATTTTTTCGTCTTTAAAAAATATCCCTCCAAAATTCTTCAGAAAAATTTTGCCTCCAAATAAAATTATGACGATATTACGTACTTTGTCACTAAATATAAGAATTTATGACGAACCATTTTTGTCACTTATCCACTCATCTAGTTAGTGACAAACTATTTTCTCGTCATATAAAATTGGTATTTATGACAATACAAATTGTCATAAATTATTAGTTTTCCGTCTTTAAAAAATTTCCCTCCAAAAATAATTTTGCCTCCAAATAAAATAGTGATGAATTTGTATTTGGTGTCACTAAATGTGAACATTAGTGACATTATCACTAAATTTTATAAATAATTAATGACAAATTATTATGTTGTCATCGAAAGAAATATTTTGTGACAATAAATATTGTCATCAATTATTACAAAATGTCACTAAAAGGTTTTCCTCCAAAATTTTGGTGGGAAATTCTACCTCCAAAATAACTTGTGACAAAATTTTCTTAATCGTCATCAAATGTGTAAATTAGTGATGATATAAATGATTAATAGTAACAAAATTAAAGGTCATCACAAAAACAAAAGTTTTAGTGACAATTATGAATTTCGTAATTATTAATTAACAAATTGTGACAAAAATTTGTGCGTGGCAAAAAAATCGTCATAAAATGTGTGATTTCTTGTAGTGAAACTTGCTTGTTTGCTCAACTACAATTTATTTCTAGCTTTAATTAACTTGCGTTGAAACGACCTAACATTAACAAGTCGGTTTTTTCTAATTAGTATGTGTAAACTAATATGAGCCACACTTACAAGAATCAAATCATCACCTATCATATTTCTATACATTTGGCATTACATTACACGATTAGTTTCTAACACACTATGGCATAGTTGAAATCACTATTGACTTTAAACTGGTAAACACTAATTCATCATAGAATTCTTTCAATAACATGCCTATTATCACATGCATACTATACTAGACAAGTATTACAGATTAAAGTAATCATATACGTATGCATCAGTTCTCAATTTATTTATAGAACTCAGACCTCACTGCAGACTTGTGCGGCCGCGCTTGTTTATACTAAGGAGTGGCGCGGCCGCGCTGCTCCTGGTGCAACCCAAGACATGGTTGATTCTGCAGAAGGTCATTATACTCCCGTCTTACACATATATGAATAATCATGTACAACACACATGTTATGATGTGAATAACTAAATTTAACCCTTCATCAAAACATAACATAGGTCATTATTCGTTTTCATTTAATCAAGACTTCACATGTTAAGCTAATAATCATGTAAGCCACTTTACCTACCACACATCATACTTTCATATACATACATGTTAGACATCAAAAACATACTTACAAATTCTCAACTTAATGTATATATAGTTTATCAAGTTCATCTTCAAAACTTTAAGTCTCTATTAGTAAAACTTCTTCAAGCATACAAGATGAGTTTGCATAGTCTAATTCATGCTTTCATATGCATTTCTGCACATACTCAAGTTATTTACATATGTTCACAAGGTCTGATTGTATATTACTCTATGTATACAATTTCTAGTTTTCAAATCTTTAAGCCTTCTTTGAATAACAAAGTCAAAACAAACCTATTATGGCTTACTATATACATAACCACCTTAGTCCACATGTTCAGGTCATTTATATGTATATTCAATTCAAAGTAACATGCTCAGAATGGAACATGGTCATAAAAATTAGTACACGTGACTAGCAGCAGGCGCGACCACGGGGTTATGTATTATAGAAGTGGCGCGGCCGCGCCACTTTGAGCAGTATGAAAAATAATGTCTCTGCATTTGCAGAGCCTTAACCCAAACCATGCTAAAACTGCAACCAAACCAACTATAATGCTTCTAAGCATGCAAACAACCTCAGACAACACAATGACATGTTATTCTACATCAATTAACAGATAATTCTTGAGAATTATAAGAATTTTCCCAAAACCCAATTCAAGAATAAAATAGGAATTATACCTCCTTGAAGCCTAGATTGATTAATTACTCCCTTCTGAGATTGCTAACCTCTTCTTTGGACCACAACTCACTCAATGCTCAGCCACACCCACTCTCTTTCTACACTTTTTAGACAAATTCTTTAGCAACTGAGAAATGAAGAAGGAGGGCTATATATAGAGAACTCATTGTCCAGACATTGCTCTTACACCATGGTTTGATTCAATAGAGATTGGGAAGAAATGTTGGGTATAGAAGGGTTGGCCAACTGCCAAATCCTAGCCATCATCACTGCTAATGCTATGAAGCTGGAGTTTTACGCAATAAAGAAAGTAGCACACTGTTTATGTACTAGTGGGACTCTCAATTTGGGACAAGAGTAATATCTCAGCAACAAGCTTGATTTGGATACTAAAATTCCCAAAATATAAAATTAATGTGTTAATGCTACTACACAATGGAAAGTTAGGGATTAATTATGTACTCACATGAATGCAATAAATCTTACTATATAGTCTTTATATATAATATATAGACATATTAATGTTACACCTTGTACTATATAAAATATATAGTTAATTACCATATAATAAAGGTTCAATATATTGCATGCTTGCACAAAATAATCAAGTAAATATAATCATATTATATTTATTAATCTCTTACTCATTAATTATTATTTATTCATAATAATTATTAATTAACACATTATCAATTAATTTCTCATAATTACAATTAATCAATATGTTCACATCCTACCACTATATTCAAATAAAATGAATATTTAATTAATAATCCCATCAATCCTTTGATATTAAAGTTTTTGGGTTAGTCCACCAATTTAAATAAAATATTAGGGACTCCCTTTAATCATTTCATAATTTCACATAACCACATAAAGTTTAAATAACCTCACAAAACCAACTTATTAAAATTAAATCACATATTTAATTAATAAGGAGTTTAAAATTCACGGTCATTACAGCTAAAGCGTATAGGGTTAATGTTAGTGTAACTAATCGGTATTACGATTCTAATGATATATGTAGGGTATTGATGAACGTGTGTTATAGTTGTATAACTTACACACAAGGCAAGTTCTCTAACCCTAACTTTATTTGAGCAAGTTTCTGAACCCTACTCTTATGTTGAGCAAGTTTTTTTTTCTAATCCCTAGACTTTGTTTGAACAAATTCTTTATCTCTAACTTGATTATGGTTGTACAAGATTTGCAAACTCTACTTTATTGAGCAAGTTAACCTTAGCTTATTATTATTCAAGCAAGGTTCCTTATACTATTCAATGCCTATACTTTGGTTAAGCTTACTATTCCTTTATGAAAGCATGACTTTGATATATGATGATTATCCACTTATGATTCAACGGTATTCTATCATTGCTATTGTATTCCTTTATATTGTTACGTTATTAACGAAATCATGAATGATTATTAATCTTTATTGACTCAACTAATCCTTAGTTTACAATTATTGAACTTTAAATTTCCCTTGAGCTTATCCAAACTAAACTTCCTTTGGTACGGACTCCAATGTCAAACTGAGATGATCAACCCTGTTATAGAGGATTAATTATGTTTAGCGTGAAGATATTGTGCAAAGTATGGTACTAAGGATTGATCCCCCTAAGTACGAGAAGAAGAGTCCATAGTCTTATGACTGTTAAAGGTTTCGAGTATAAACACTTGACAACCTAGGACATAGTTCAAGGTCTTATGACCCTGAGAAGTTCTTTTAATTCTTGTTATTCATTCTTGATTCAAAAGCCTAATTTCTTATTTCAGAAGTTTTTTTTGATTCACTCGCATGTTATTATATTGTTGTTATATTATTATACTTGTGGGTAATCATGCTCACTCTTGCGTAATAATAACATTGCAGTTAAGAACAAAAGGTCCGACGAGCCTTCTACTAGCAAAGGCAAGGGCAAAGTTAACAAGTGATGAAGACTTATTTTTTATTTGACGTATCTACATTTCAGACTTCTGTTTCAGTTATGTAAGACTTAATATTTGTTTATGCTTCCGTATTTGAGATTTAAGGTTAGTATGACCTGAGATTGATGTATTTACATTCAGATGTTGTAACTCCATAAGGAGATGATTTATTTCTATCTATTTTATGGTTTTCATTTATTATGGGTAGATAGACACTTGATATTTGTATAGTGAACACCAAATCCTGTGAGAATTGAAGTACCCAAATTTGGGGGTGTCACAGACACCAACCAAACTTAAGAAACACACATCTTAATATATATACATACAATAGTCATATATCAAACAGTACAAGTTTAGATATCTAAGAGCAAAGAAATCTTGCTTTACACACGCTATATTATTACAAAATGTATGTTCATGTGTTCTTCATCACAACTTGGACCCGTAAAAGAGGTCATGTCATCTCAAACTAATTCTCTTGTATTCCTTTTTGAAAGAGTACTATTGAATATTGTCTCACATTGTGCTCTTATTGGTCAACAATAGTGTCCTAACATATGTTTGTTTGCTTTCTTGTTTCCTTCCCACCAACATATTTTTCTTCTTGGCCCTCCTTTGAAGAAAATTATGCCAACTCCTTTCCCTTTCTACCCTCAAGTTCTTGGCTATAAAAGGAAACCAAATGGAAGAAGAAAAACACACCACAACAATAAGAAGCTTAATTTCTTAGTTGAGAGTTTGTAATCTCCATATTATTTTCATAGTGAATTTCTGAGATCTCTCCCCGTGGTTTTTCCCAGTTGGGTTTCCACGTAAATTTCTGGTGTTATTATTTTATATCTCACACAGTAGTGTGTTTGTATTTATCTTAGTGTATTTGTGTGAGCATAATTTCTCAACAATTGGTATCAAAGCTTCTTGGTTCACGCCGTTGGTGTCTAGGAAAGTGGTTCAAAAGGCAGCGCCTTTAAGAAAGGTGGTTATTTAATTAGTCACCGTTGAAAAAGCACGGAGAGACTCCCACCCGACTTACACTTACCTGGCCAACTGGTATGATCCGTTTAAAGAGAAATTAGGCATGTCACAAATACGAAGATTGTAAGCACAAGTGTGAGGTATGAAGTTAAACCATTTGACGGTAAGTCAAATTTCATTATTTGGTAGTGTACAGTCAAAGATGTATTGGCTCAACAAGGATTGACAAAGGCACTAGAAGGGAAGAAACCAGCAACTATGACAGATGAAAAATGGATGGAACTTGAAGCAAAGGTCGTGGCAACAATCAGATTTAGTTTGGCGCCACAGATCAAATATCAGGTTTTGACAGAAACCTCTTCGAATGACTTATGGGAGAAACTTGAGAAAGTTTACAAGTCAAAGTCTTTGTCAAATCAGTTATATTTGAAGAAGGAATTGTACCAGCTTCGGATGGAAGAAGGGTCAGATCTGGCTAATCATATTAATGAGTTTAATAGATTGGTGACCCAACTAACCAGTATTCATGTGAAGTTGGATGAAGAAGATAAAGCCTTATTACTTCTTGTCTCTTTACCAGATTCATACTCAACTCTCCAGACTACACTCTTTATAGGGAAGGAAAAGCTTACAGTTGATGATGTGATGTCAGCATTCCTAGACCAGGATAAGTTCAGGGGCACTACTTCCAGAGATCAAGGAGACATTCTTCTTGCTTTTTCAGATGGGCGTGACAGAGGTCCTAATCGAAAGAAGTATTCCGACAAGGAACGAGAAAGGTCTCAGGGGAGATCAGGCAAGAAGGATAAATCTCAGGTTGAATGTTATCATTGCCACGAGAAGGACCACTACAAAAATTAGTGTCCATTGTTGAAGAAGGATAACAAGAAGAAAGGTAAGCAGATTGAAAATTACATTAATGTTCTTTGAAAGCAAGCGGATGTGTGCAAAATGACGGAGAATTGTACATGATGATGTAAAATGAAGCTTCACAAGGTGATCTCTTATCTGTTAAAGACAGTGGCAGCCTTACAAATTAGTACATGGATTCCGGTTGTTCTTTTCATATGTCCCTTCACAGGGATTGGTTTGATACCTTTACATCCTGCAATGGTGGTACAGTTTTATTGGGTAACAATGCAGTCTGCAAAGTTACTGGATAGGCACCATCAAAATTAAAATGTTTGATGGGGTTGTCAGAACATTGGGTGATGTAAGGTATATTCCAGAATTGAAGAAGAGCTTGCTATCGGTTGGAGTACTCGACTCTATAGGTTGCAGCAGTATCTCAGTCAGAGATGGTGTCATAAAAATTACCAAGGGTTCGATGGTAATTATGAAGGGCCAGAAGAAGGGCACCCTCTACACGTTGATAGGGGACACAGTTGCTGGTGGAGTAGCAATTTCATGCAAGGATAATTCCAATGATGATAAAGACGTAAGTATGGCACATGCGACTTGATCATTTGAGTGAAGATGGAATGAAAGAACTTCACAAAAGGCAGTTGTTGAAAGGTGTCAAAACGTGCATTTTGGAATTTTGCAAGTTTTACGTGTACGACAAACAACGGAGGGTAAGCTTCAAGGCAGGAGCACACACAAGTAAGAATGTACTTGATTATGTACATTCGGATGTGTGGGGCCCGGTCAAGCATACGTCAATGGGTGGAGCCCATTATTTTGTTAGCTTTATAGATGATTACTCCAGAAAGGTGTAGGTGTATTTTATGAAGCAAAAATCCGAGGTTTTCAGAATCTTCAAGCAGTGGAAAGCTAAAGTAGAAAACCAGACCGGAAAGAATTTGAAGTATTTCAGATCAGATAATGACACAGAATAGAAGGACAAGTCATTCCTACAATTCTGCCAGGATGAAGGTATCACCAAGCACTTCTTAGTCAAAAGAACTCCAGAGCAAAATGGGGTTGCCGAGAGGATGAACAAAACTCTATTGGAACGTGTCAGATGTATGAGGTTGAATGCAGGATTGCCCAAGAGTTTCTGGGCTGAGGCAATCAACACAGCGTGTTATTTGATAAATCGATCTCCTTTAGCTGGAATTGATTTCAAAATCCCTGAAGAAGTATGGAGTGGGAAACCAGTTAATTTTTCTATGATAAAAATCTTTAGTTGTCCAGCCTATGTTCATCTGTCAGTCGAAGAACGACAGTTCAAACTTGATCCAAGGTCAAAAGAGTGTATTTTCTTTGGATATGAAGATGGAGTCAATGGATACAGGTTATGGGATCCAGTATCCAAGAAGAAGGTTGTCAGCAGAGATGTGGTGTTCAATGAGAAACACTTGCTGAACAAGCCCGAGAATGAAGAATCTGTAGCAGGTGAGTTACATAAATACCCAGTTGAGGTGGAGCTTCCTGAAGAGATTGAAGATGATCATCCTTCAGATCCCCAAGAAAAGTCCTATAATCTTGTTAGAGATCGAGAAAGGCGAGTCTGCAAACCAGTGCAGAGATATGGGTTTGAAGACATGGTTGCCTTTGCCTTGATTGCTGGTAGTGGAGATCCAACTAGCTATCAGGATGTTATTCAGTCTGAGGATAATGATAAATGGGCAATATCGATGGCAGAAGAGATGGAGTCTTTACAGATGAACAATGCTTGGGAGTTAGTTCAACTTCCAAAAGGATCGAAGGCTATAGGATGCAAGTGGGTGTTCAGGAAAAAGGAAGCTCAATCTGATAAAGAAGGTAAGAGATTCAAGGCCAGGTTAGTGGCAAAGGGATTCTCTCAGAGAGAGGGAATCAACTACAATGAGATCTTTTCACCAGTTATGAAACACACATCGATTCGGTTGATCTTATCTATTGTAGCATCACAGGATATGGAGTTAGAACAGCTTGATGTGAAAAAAGCTTTTCTCCATGGTGATTTAGAAGAAAAGATCTACATGAAGCAGCCTGAGGGGTTTATTGAACCAGGGAAAGAGGGCTTACTTTGTAGTTTGAAGAAGTCTCTCTATGGTTTGAAGCAATCCCCAAGACAGTGGTACATGAAGTTTGACAACTTCATGGTGGCTCATGGTTACTCTCGTTTGAAGTATGATCCATGTGTGTATTTTAGATCCCTTGATGATGGCTCTCTAGTATTGTTGACATTATATGTCGATGACATGTTGATAGCAGCAAAGAGGAAGTCAGATATTCTTTAGCTGAAGAATTTGTTGAGTAGTGAATTTGACATGTAGGATCTTGGGTCAGCCAAGAAGATCCTAGGTATGGAAATTCACAGGGATCATCAGGCAGAAAAGTTGTGGCTAACTTAGAAAGGATATGTGCAGAAGGTTTTGGAGAGGTTTAACATGAACAATGCTAAACCAGTTACCACTTCGTTGGCAGCACATTTCAGATTATCTTCACAGTTAAGCCCACAGACAGAGGATGAGGTGGAGTATATGTCCAAAGTACTGTATGCAAATACGGTGGGTATGTACAAGGCCAGATATCTCACTTGCAGTCAGTGTGGTTAACAGGTATATGGCAAATCCAAAAAAAAAAGCATTGGAATGCTATGAAATGGATTTTTCATTATCTGGCAGGCACAACCAATTACGGTCTTATGTTTGATCGTGATACCGCAATAAGTGAGGTTACAGGGTTTGTTGATTCGGATTATGCTAGAGACCTAGATGCAAGGAGATCTACGACATGGTTTGTATACACCTTTTGTGGAGGATGTATATGTTGGAGGTCAGTGTTGCAGTCTACGGTAGCATTATCAACAATAGAGGCTGAGTATATGGCATTGACAGAGGCAAGCAAAGAGGCTTTGTGGCTTAAGGGACTAGTTGAAGAACTATGTTTCAAGCAGAGCAGTATCCAGATTCAGTGTGATAGTCAAAATGCTATTCATTTAGCAAAGAACCAGGTGTTCCATGCCAGAACCAAATATATAGACGTTCGGTATCACAAGATTCATGAATGGCTGAACAATGGTGACATTGCAGTTCGCAAAGTTCACACAAAGGAGAGTGCCGCATATATGCTTACAAAGTCAGTTACAGCAGAAAAGTTCAAGCAATTCTTGGACTTAATTCACTTCGTCGAATGCTGAGTTCGTGGTGTTGTATCCAGGGAGAGGGATACATTCACAGACACAAAGAAGTTCACAGTATTTGAAAAATATGAGCCAAGGTGGAGAGTATTGAATATTGTCTCACATTGCGCTCTTATTAGTCAATAATAGTGTCCTCACACATGTTTGTTTGCTTTCTTGTTTCCTTCCACCAACATGTTTTTCTTCTTGGCCCTCCTTTGTGGAAAATTATGCCAACTCATTTCCTTTTCTACCCTCAAGTTCTTGGCTATAAAAGGAAGCCAAATGGAAGAAGAAAAACACACCACAACAATAAGAAGCTTAGCAAGCAAAGAGAGAGTTAAAGAGAGTAAGGGTGTAGAGAGAATAAACAGTTAGTTTATTTCTCAGTTGAGAGTTTATAATCTCCATATTATTTTCATAGTGAATTTCTGAGATCTCTCCCCGTGATTTTTCCCAGTTGGGTTTCCACGTAAATTTCTGGTGTTATTATTTTATATCTCATACAGTAGTGTGTTTGTATTTATCTTAGTGTATTTGTGTGAGCATAATTTCTCAACAAGTACCTTAAATATGTAGGGGTGAGCTTCAGAAGCTTCACAACCTCATGGTATATGATTTCCTCAACTCTTACGCTCTGTTTCTGAGTTTTAAAATGGACAGAAAAGAAAAGAAATGGACGAAAAATTTAAGTTTTCTTTCCAATTCTTATGTTTCTGAGTTTTTTAATAAACGGAAAAGAAAAGAAATAGATAGAAAACTTGGTCACTTTTCCTGCCAAAGTTTTCCGTCCAAAATTGGCATGATTTGGACGAAAAAGAAATTAGAATAAGTAATATTTTTATAATTCACATATTATCCTTAACTTTTAATATAATAAATTTTAAATTACAACTCATGTCCTCAATTTTAAATTTTCTATCATTTTCTATTAAAAACTCAGAAACAACACAAAGGAAAACTTTAAGTTTTCTATTCTTTTCTTTTTTGTTCTAATTTAAGTTTTCTATTCTTTTCTTTTCTGTTCTAATTTAAGTTTTCTATTCTTTTCTTTTCTATTCAAAACTCAGAAACAGAGCGTTATAGTTTAACTACATAGGCCGAAGAGTCATCCTAGGATATTCCTTTCTTTTTCATCTTTTTTTCTCTTCCTTTTTCTTCACATCTCAATCTTACAAATATGATCTCTCTCCCTTATCTTTTCTCAACCCTATTACAGAAAGGAGTTCCTGAATAATAATGAGTTCTAATCCAAATCAAAGGAATGAATAATCTAATAACAAAACAATCAATAACCTTAAAAGTATGTTAAACCCGAAAGTACTAAAATACACATAATGTATGAAATCAATTCTAAAAACATGATAAAAGTGACCTATGAGATCATAATCTAAATAAAAATGAAAAGAAGAATAACATCCTACAATTAAAGTACTCAAGGATCCAAATCAACTCTAGCTTGAAAACAAGCCAATTTCTAATTTACCAGCTCATTTGAATTTAAGTTTTTCCTTGAATAATCAGGTTTTCTGCAAAGACCCTTTATAGATATTATCTAAACTAAGCTTATGCCCCAGACCAATTCCTTTGGCATAATGATTGAGCCTTCCACAAAAGTCATGTTATAGTATGTCCATGCGAGTCTATATGTCCGCCATCGCTTACATTTCCTAGCTTTGCAAATGTTTCTGAGTTCATCCTTCCTCCTATTGTCTTTGAGCCAAGAAATTATAAATTTTGTACAGACTATTTCAATCTCCAATTGATAAGTAAGGCTGTTTATATTTCATGAAGTCAGTTATGTGTTAATTTTTATACACTGCGCTGTTAAAACATCAAAAGGATTGTTTTCTAAAGGAATTTTTGGATCAACTAAGTGAAGGAGAATAAAAACAATGGCTTGCAGGATGAAATAGAAAGCTCCTACAGAGCAAAAATCGAGCAGTCAAAGAACTCACTGAGCTGGTAGTTATTTCCCTTTCTCTTCTCAGATCTCCTTGGTTACTCATTTGTATTTTTGATGTGAAAGTTATGCTAAGAGGTATCTGGCGCTTCGCATACCAATGGAGAAATATTTAAACAATCATATGTAAAGTATTATACTACTACCATGACGTTTAGATTACCTTTGCATTACAGGATGTATCTATAATATGCTGAGCCTAATGCGGTGTTGAGTTTTAATTGCTATCTGCAGTTGAATATTCGGACTGTTGTGTTTTTGGTGTGATATTTTGCTTTGTCAATAAGGTTCGGATGCATTCATTTGAAAATGGAGTACTTGGTCTGAGTCATGTTTATCTTATGAAGCACTCGCTCTGTTTCACAAAAAGAGTCTTATTTGCAAAATTTACTAACTTTAAGGATATATTATATATATTATTCCATGTGTACTCCTAAGTTTAGTGGCTGTACAATTTATTAGTGATGGCTTGATAATGAAACTATGATGATAAACTTAAGGACATTGTGTCATTCTATATTACCATGATTGACAAGAAATGAGAGTCCTTTTTTGGAACAAAAAAATTGATAAATTATACTCTTTCTTTGGAAAGGAGGGAGTAATTAAATTCACTAGCACTAAACGATGTTGATGCATATACCTATTGAAGCTTCAAAATAGTGAGTGGTTGATAGGGTTTAGGTTGCAACAAAGTCCTTTCTATAGAAATCTTGTTAGCTGCATGTTATTCTCCATGTTTATGAAAGTTGTCAGATAAGTAGGCATGCCTTGGGTGCTTGTGGTAGTTTAATGCTTTTTGTTCTTAGAAAAGGTGGAAACTATTCCAGAATCCCGCTAGAGCTAGTAGTTAGTGAAATATGTTAAAGGCGAAGGAGTTTGAAGGAAATCAATTCACTTAGAAGGTTCTGCATTTGGTGGAATTTCATGTTCAGCAGTGTAGGATTCTGAGTCCTGGATTTCCATTTGGAGTTTTTCATATTATGTCCAATCTAGAAGACTATAACACACTTTTGGAAAGAGGAGCTAGTGAAAAGAATGATAAAAAAGATCATACAGTTAGGTGCTTATGATAAAAAAGAGAGAGAGAGAGAGAGACAAAAAAGAAAAGAAATTACATGGAAAATAGAGGCCAAGGAAAGAAAGCCAAAAAGATGTCTATAGAAGGCCTATTACAGGTGAGTTGCTGAAGATTGTCTTCTCTTTGTTAGAATTGTTGTGTCCCCAATTATGACAAACACTTTTCCTCCTTGGTTTTGCCTCTCCAAGCATTGTTATAATGTCCCTCATTGAGGGCCTATCCTTGGGTAGCTTGGCAGTGCAAAGGAGTGCAACCCTAAGAACAAGAAGCATCTCTTCTTGGACATGTTTACATTGGCCTGCTATGTCAGGGTCTAATGCTTCTTCCGAGGTTCTATTTCTTAACTTTCTTCGAACCCATTCCACAATATCGATAGAGTCTCCGAATCCAGGATCTAATGGTGGTTTCCCTGTTAGAAGCTCCAAAAGTACCACACCAAAACTATAGATGTCACTCTTCTCATCCACCTTCAGTGTGTAACCATATTCTGCATTTCAAAAATATTCAAATATAAAAATCATACTTGTATGAATTTCGCAATTTGTGGCATCAGTTTAAGGTCAGAAATGGTAATATTAACTAACCTGGTGCTATATATCCGTATGATCCAGCTACCATGGAAACTGTCTCATTCTTCCGAAGCATAGTTCTTGCTAAGCCAAAGTCTGCGATCCTGGCATCAAAGTTAGCATCAAGTAGAATATTATTCGCCTTGACATCACGATGAATGATTGGTGGTTGGCAGTCACGGTGAAGGTAAGCTAGCCCCTGTGCCACACCGACAGCAATATTATACCTTGAAACCCAATCTACCAACATTTTCCCACACTGCTCCCCATGTAAAGCATCACCAAGATTCCCATTTGGCATGTACTCATATATCATTATAACATCCTTCTCATTGTGAAGATACCCTAACAATCGTACTATGTTCCGATGCCTAAGTCTCCCCAGAAGGTTCACCTCTGTAAATAAATCATCTCCAGTTTCAATATCAGAATCTGATCTCCATAGCTTTTTAACCGCGACAATGGAGTGTGGGCGATGGATTTCTGCCTTGTAGACAATCCCACTACCACCCATTCCAAGCACGTTTGATTCCTTTAGGCAAGCTAGAATTTGAGTACTAGTGAAATTTAGCCTCTGGAATGATATTAGTCTCCATGGCCATTCTGAATTTCCCTTCTTGAACCAATCAATATATAGATTACTATACAAGAAGCAGCTTGTATATATCCATCTTCCAGCAAAAACTAAGATTCCCAGAGCTAGAATCACTGCGATTCCAACCACAAATCCTATGACAATATGATGAATGTGAACTTTCCTTGCCCTTAATGTGCTGCCGGAACTTTGAGAAGAACATGGGGGAAGTATTCCGCCACAAAGGCCAGGATTGCCCATAAGATCATTCGGGTTTATTGTGACTAACATTCCATTATTTGGTATTGGACCCTCGAGCTTGTTAAAAGACAAGTTGAGCATCTCAAGGGCCGGTGAGTTTCCAAAACTTTCTGGTATTCTTCCCACTAAAGAATTCTTTGACAGATCAAGAATGGATAGTGCAGGCATTGTTGCTATGGTTCTTGGAATTTCCCCCGTCAACTGGTTGTTTCTGAGATTCAAATTCACTAGTCTTTGACATGAAGCTATACTCTCTGGGATTTCTCCTGAAAAATGGTTGCTTGAAAGATCGAGCACAGAAAGAGATGGGCAATCCTGAAACTGGTCTCGGATACTGCCTTTCAATTCATTATTGGCAGCAGCAAAGGATTGGAGTTTAGGAATGGAAAGAATGCTAGATGGTAAAGATGATTCGAGGTGGTTATAAGAGACATCAATGAACGAAAGCGATGAAGACAGTACAAAATCATCTGGTATTTCTCCAGTAAGATTGTTGTTTGCCAGTTCTAATCTTTGAAGTATTGTTAAACTTCCAAAACCAATAGGAATTTTCCCCGAAATGTGATTATTTTGAATTCTAACTCGGACTAATGAAAAACAGTTTGAGAGGCCTACTGGGATTGGACCAGAGAATGAATTGTTGAAGAGAATAAGTTTGGTGAGATTTCCGGAATAACACAACCCCACCGGAATCTCACCGGACAATGAATTCGAAGACACGTCGAACCATTGCAGGGGGGAGTGCATTCCAAGATTCGCCGGCAAAGGACCTGTCAAAGAATTTTTCCATAACTCAAGTACTACTAATTTAGTCAATATACCTAGCTTGTTTGGAACAGGGCCAGTAATTTGATTGCACATGAGGTTCAGCAGCTTCAAATTCTTCAAATCTGCCACTCCATTTGGAATCTCCCCGGAGATTTGATTATCGGAGAGATCCAAATACTCTAGAGAGGTAATGTTTCCGATTTCAGCTGGAATTTTTCCTTCAATACTGTTTTGATACAAGTAAATTGTGGCAAGTTTTTTAAGCCTACCCAATTCAGCTGGAATGGCACCAGTTAAAGTGCCAACTGCCAAGTCAAGATACTGCAGATTGGTAAGATTACCAAACTCTACTGGGATTGAACCTTCAAACTCATTATATCCGAGAATTATAGTCTCCAATGATGAAAGGTGGCCTATTTCTGGTGGGATTTTTCCGGTGAGATTATTCCCTGAAAGTCCAAGAAACTTCAACTTTTGCAAGTTCTTGAATGATTTTGGAATCGAACCCACGAAAAAGCTCCCTCGAAAATCCAGGATTTCGAGTGTTGTTGCATTTCCAATATCCTCCGGGAGAAATCCCAGAAAATTGTTGCTGGAAGCATTGATTATTGTCAAGCCTGAAGCCATTCCAAGCCCCTCTGGAAATCCTCCAACAAAGTTGTTCTGCGATACGTCGATGCTCTTTAAGGAAATGAGATTTGGTAATTTTTTTGGCAGTGAAGATGAGAACCCATTGCAGCAAATGTTGAGAACAGAAAGGCTCTGGAGTTCTTGAATTTGTTCCGATACGCGGCCGCTGAGATTCATGCTGGAAAGATCAAGTTTTTCCACAAGGCCTTGTGTGTTGCAATAAACTCCAGTCCAGTTGCAATGAGGTAAATTAATACCATTCTCATTTGGGATTCTTTCCCAGTCTTTGAGGTGATCCAAAGGATCAATTAGACTAGCTTTGATTGATAATAAGGTGGCTAGTTCATCATTTAGTAATTCTGGAGATCCCTCAGAAAAAGCATAAGAAAAATTAATGTAACAGCAGAAGAAGAGCAAGAGCAGGTTGGTTTGCATATTGTTCTTCATTTGTGTTGGTTCCTTAATTGGTTTTCATTGGTAATGAGGAACAGAACAATGTTGTTGAGAGGGTGGCAAGGGAGTGTTATAATTTAGAGAGAGAGAGAGAGAGATGAATGATTGGTTGATTTATTATGATACAGACGAATGATTGGTTCATTGATTATGGTGAAAAGAGAGATGAATGATTGGTTAATTAGTTGTGATTTGAGAGACAAAAGGGTTAAGTCAAATTATTCATAAATTCCCTGGCTTAAGAAAAGGGGATGATATTTCCGTGGCAACAATTTCTATTCTAGCACAAACAGTGCAATGAAGGGTTGTATTATGTGCTGTAATCATTAGTTGCGCTAAAATGTAAATTTTAACATGGGTAACATCATTCCCTAAGAAAATATATTTCGAAAAAAGTAATGTTAAGGTTCCAAATTTAGAGTATCAGGTAATCGAATTAATTTTGTGTCATTATTTGTGATTAACAGTATAATAAAATAATATTAAAAATCATGTTTGATGTTTTCGTGGGGCCAGATTAGGGTGCATGAGTTCTTGAGATGCATTCTGGTCAAAAATAAGAATTTTAAATTCTAGTCGAATATAGTAAAAAATATATTCGTAAATTTCCTAATATGTACTTAAAAAAATGTATTTTGAGAAACAATAATGTCAAGGATTTCAAATTTAGAGTATCAGACATATAATATCTTTAATTGTGTCCTTATATATTGGTAAATTACATTTTTTGTGATTGACAATGTGATAAAAGTAATATTTAAAAATTAATTTGGAATATTGCTTTTTTTAAAAAATTTTAAAACCTATAAATACAAATAAATTTCATAATCAATATTAATAATAATATCAGTACATTTATTGTTACTCTCGGTGAAACTAGGGCGAGTGAAGACAAAGCATATAAGTACTAGGTTAAAAAATTAAGAGGGACAAAAGAGTTAAAGAAATACTAGTGGTGATAGTTTCTTAATGGGAAATGGAAGATTAGATTAATGAGTTCGTGAGCTCTTGGGAGCTGCACCAGCTATTAATCTGCTCCTAATCGGTGTAAAGATTTGGAGTCATTATCTTTCCGACATTAAAACATGGGCGGAATGTGTTTATAAGTAATTGTTGACATGCTTAATTTGTACTTATAATTGTTCTTAGGTCAACCCAAGTGACTGATAATATATATATACAACACGGATCCTGTCTGGGAGTCCGAACAGTATTAAAATCCGGTCCAAAAATTTTTATTTTATTTTTACTTTTTTTTAAAACAACTAAAAATAAATAAAAAAAAAATTATGGAACTTAATTTTTACATATCTGATATTTTGGGTGTGATTTGGATACATATAACAAAACATGTCTCTGCATGCAGTATGCATGTACATGTTTTGTTATATGTATCCAAATCACACCCAAAACAATCAGATTATGTAAAAATTCAAGTTTCATATTTTATTTTATTTTATTTTAGTTGTTTTTAAAAAAAAAAAAGGTCCTAATTTTTGTCGGTCCGGAGTCTGGACTATATATATACATACATACATATATATATATATATATATATATACGTTAGGATCTTAAGTTTCACCCTTATTCAACTCACTGAAGCTCACCTTTTTAGTAGCGGACCGACGGTTGATCTCACCATATAATCTGTTGCTCATACTTTTAGCGACGAACAACATATGGCGTCGCTAAAAGTATACAATAACATTGTATATTGACCGTAGTCGTCGTCAGTCCGCTACAAAGAGGGTGAGTTCGTGTGGAATTGATAAGAGGTGAGCTTAGATCGAATATATATATATATATATATATATATATATATCTGATGCGGATCTTAAGTTTTTCCTTCTAACATACCTTGCATACCTCACTTTAGCGACGGACAAGACAGCGATTGATCCGGTCATTATATATAGAACTGTCGTCTTAACTTTAAGCGACAAACAACATATAACGACGGACCGAACCTATATCGACGGATCGAATCGTCATCATCGTCCGTCGTTAAAGTGGGATATGTAAGGTATGTTAGATAAGGGGTAAGCTTAAGATCGAGATCGTATATATATATATATATATATATATATATATATATATATATAAACAAGGATCAAGTAGTATACCATGACGCCCCAAAATTAGGTATACATCACCCATCTTGGGTCGCTCGGATACATGGTACAAAATTTAAATACAACTTACTAATACAACACGTGGTGTACAATACGACAAAACATAACTCATGAGTTTGAATACAATTATTGTCTACTAGAGATTATACAAACTCAAAAGAGACCTCATTACAATTATTAACACACTATTTCACAGAATAGTGAGGACTACTAATGCTATCCTCTGGACCGTCACTCCGTTCCCGACTAGTCCCTGCTATGTTCTCATTTCCTGAAGAGAACAGTGAAAGAAAGGGTGAGCTCAACTAGCCCAGTAAGAAATATTATGACTAAGATAATGCAGAATAAATTATCGTTAGCCTTCAATAGTGTTAAACTGATAAAATATAACAACATCAAGTTTAACTGCAGCGGAACAAGCAATCCATTAAAAGAGTCAAGTAGAGAATAAAATCTACTATCTTTTATGATTTAAAAGGTTTTTCATGACTTTTATCATTTGGGACTCAAACAATAAATAATCCACATCATCGAATCACCTCAGACACTACGCACTAAGGATATTCTTTAGTATCACGACCACAAATTATCCATACACTACTACTGCCCAAGGACATTCGTGTATTCATTAATGGTTATGATCATGCCAACAATCGTCCATCAATGCACTCACACGCCAATGATAACTTTTACCACATCATTTGTAACATTACGGCCATGATTACACCCAATATTCCCCGGTCATAATCATACCAAGTCCATCTATGCACCATGTGCCACAGATGACTTTCAACATAATATAAACATGAGGATGATGACAATGATATAAGAATTCAATAAAAACAAGTTCAAGAATTAATTTATCCAGGAACTAATAATGTCCAAATTGTCAATATGATACTGTTTTGTAGAGTAAAATTCAAGAATGATCAGAAGAATGTTTCCATGAAAAGATATTGGATGAAGCGCAAATATCAAGGATATTCTACTAATTTCATGGAGTATAGAAGTCAAAATTTTAAACCAACTTGAGTATAATAAAGAATGGAATAACAAAAGAAATCACCATGCATGCCAGACTTCGCGCAGATAAAGTTATTTCAATGAGAATAATAATAACGGAACCGTGTCGTGCAAAAATTTTTACCGACGGGATGTTCTAATGTAATAATAAAGAAGGCGAAATCAGTCGGTGTAAAACACATGGGCGAGGATGTTCCAATGAATAATAATAAAGAGCGGAACCGGTCCGGGTGTAAAACACACGTATACATGATGTTCCAATGTAATAATAAAAGAATGTCACCAAGTATAGGTAAACCACAGATACTGAGTTATTCCAACAGAATAATAAGCAATGGAATAACAACAGTTCTCTTCATGAATAAGAAAGAATAACACCTTACATTAGTAGGAGATTGAATATCGCGGTAGTGTAGTAATAGAATACTCTTCTTCTTTCTCTCTTATTCTCTCTATACTTTTTCTCTCTATAGCTTGAATGAATTCGTGAAAATAATGAATCACTAGGCCTCTATTTATAGAAGATTTCTAGCTTAGCACTTGAAATGTGAAAAGGCAAGTGGCTTGACGGTTGGTGATGTGAAAAGAAAAGTGGTTTGGCGCTTTCAGAATGTGAAACACCAAGTGGTTTGACGCCTATAATGTGAAATGACAATTGGTTCGACGCTCGTAATATAAAAAAGCAAGTGGTTTGGACGTCTGGTAAAGGTAATTACTATTGACGAAGGTAATTACTATTATCGACGAAAGTAATTACTATTGTGAAGAGACTCTTAGATGATGACATATACCCCCCCCATAAAATAACTAAACTTACCACAAATGTCTCATAATAGACTCTTTATATACATCAAGGATTGAATAAATATTACCACAAATCATTTTATTTTTAATCAACACATATTTAATCTTTCAACAATTATTAATCATTTATAACTTGTCGTCTCAATTATTGATTTAATAATATAACATATTATACAGATGATACTGTGACAATAATTGAATCAATAATATAAGAGATATGATGCAGCAATTACTATAGCAATAATTGAGTATAGCTGAGTGACTTCTCACGTAAGCATCAATAATCAATATTGTGTGCTACTATGCAACCACGCGTATTACTGTACTTTTACTACCGGGTAGTTCAACAGTTTTAACGGTAACACCTCCACCAATTATTTTCATAAAGTATTTTTGTCGTTTTCTCAATTCGGACAATAATTCCGTTGTGGGGTCCATCATGATTATCTTGGTCATCTGAATATTCTCCGACAAAAGAATATTCCCGACCAAACGAATATTTTATAACAACTTGCTTACTTTGCAAAATTTATAAATATTACCCACAAGTATAACATTATATCAAATTTACTCCATAATATTCAAAAATAATATTTATAGAAAATTCATCTTTATTTATAAAAGTTGGGGTCTTCTAACCCCCCTTCTTACGAAATTTAGCCCTCGAAATTAGGGTACATACCGGTATGTCGAAGAGGTAAGGATACCTTGATTTCATTTGATTCTAACTCCCAAGTCATTTCCTCAACATCGTGGTTTCTCCACAAAACTTTGACTTGAGGTATAACTTTGGAGCGTAGAATATGTTCCTTCTTATCAAAATTTGAGCAGGGAACCTCTTTATCGTCAAATCTTCCGCTATTTCGTCCGGTTCTAACTCAATAATGTGGTTCGGGTCTTTCACATATTTACGTAACATGGATATGTGAAAAGCGTTATGAACACGAGACATACTTGGCGGTAAAAGCGAGTCTATAGCTACGGTTCCTACTCGATCGAGGATTAAAAATGGGTAGATGAATCGAGGATTGAGTTTTCCTCTCTTTCCAAATCTCGTAACTCCTTTCCATGGAGCAACACGCAACAACACATGATCTCCTATATCGAATTCTACGTCCTTTCGATGAAGATCAAGATAACTCTTTGTCGATCTTATGAGGTTTTTATACGTTGTCGGATCGTTTGAATCTTTTCCGTAGTCATACGTACCAACTCCGGTCCCAACAACTCTGCTTCACGCACCTCATCCCAGCATACTGGAGAACGACACTTTCTTCCATACAACGCTTCGAATGGAGCCATGCCACTACTTGCTTGATAACTGTTGTTGTAGGAAAACTCCACCAATGGTAAGAACTTGTCCCAACTTCCCTTGAAATCAAGGACACAGAGTCTTAATAGATCTTCAAGAGTTTGAATAGTCCTCTCCGACTATCCGTCCGTCTGAAGATGATATGCCGAGCTAAATCGTAAGTCTGTGCCCATAGCTTTTTGCAAACTAACCCAAAATCGTGAAGTGAATCTTGGGTCTCGATCGAAACTATGGATACCCAAGATACCATGCGATCTTACAATCTCGTTTATGTACATACGAGCAAGATGTTCAAGTGTATAAGTTTTTCGTATCGGTAAAAAATGAGCGGACTTGGTCAATCTATCAACAATGACCCAAATCGCATTTATGCCTTGAGAAACCTTAGGAAGATCGATAATTGAAATCCATGGTAATGTGCTCCCACTTCCATTACGGAATTTCAAGTGGTTGCAATGGACCTTTTGGTACTTGATGCTCGCTTTAACTCGTTGACAAGTTAGACACCTTGAGATAAACAACGCTATCTCTCTCTTCATATTGCTCCACCAAAATGTACGAGCGAATATCATGATACATTTTGGTACTCC
This sequence comes from Panax ginseng, assembly GCA_020205605.1. Classification (NCBI taxonomy): domain Eukaryota; kingdom Viridiplantae; phylum Streptophyta; class Magnoliopsida; order Apiales; family Araliaceae; genus Panax; species Panax ginseng. The sequence goes on from CM035127.1 coordinate 65,400,503, forward strand.
TCAGATGGATTGCAAGCGGTGTGTTATGCGCCTCCATCATGATTTTATACTTTAAATCGTGGTCGTTAGGAACATAAAGTGCGGAGTTGACTCAAGTATTCCTTCTTCATCAATTCTTGCTTCCTAAGATACCACCTTCTTGCACTTTCTTCCTCATACGCATCACTCCAGTGTCCGTAACTTGAGCATCTTTAACTTTATCGATTAAAAGTCGGTTCTACTCAGATATTCGCCATCATCACATGGGTCCCTGAGTCTTTAACTCTATCTCCATCCTTTGCAAGTCACACAAAATGGGCCTTTGCGTTGACAATATCGCTTCAGATTGTACTTGCATATGATCTTCTACTCAACGCGTCCACTACCACGTTCGCTTTTTCGGTGATGGTATGATCATAATCTTTCAACAGTTCAAGCCAACGTCGTTATCGCATGTTGAGTTCCTTTTGAGTAAAGAAATATTTGAGGCTTTTATGATCCGTAAAGATCTCCACCTCCTCCCCATACAAGTAATGCCTCCAAATTTTAAGTGCAAAGATAACATCTGCCAACTCTAGATCATGAGTAGGATAATTCCTCTCATATTCTTTGAGTTGTCTTGAGGCATAGGCTATGTCTTTCCCATGTTGCATGAGAACACATCCCAACCCTTTGCCCGAAGCATCACTGTAGATGACAAATCCCTCCGAGCTAGATGGTATTGTCGGAACAGGTGCTGAAATGAGTCTCCTCTTGAGTTCTTGAAAACTCTTCTCACATTCTTCGCTCCAACCGAACTTTGTATCTTTAAAAGTCGGTTGAGTTAATGGAGTAGCAATTCGAGAAAATCCTTCCACGAATCTCGATAATAACCAACTAAGCGAGAAAGCTACGTACTTGATCATCGATTTAAGTTGCTCCCGACTTTGAATTGCTTCAATCTTTCTTTGGGTCAACAGATATTCCATGACTAGATACTACGTGCAGTCAAGAAATGCTACTTCCTCGAGCGTAAGTGCATTTCTTCAACTTGGCATAAAGCTTGTATTCACGAAGCTTTTGGAGTGTCGACCTCAAGTGTTGCTCATGATCTTCACGGCTTTTGGAATAAATAAGGATGTCATCAATAAAGAGCGACCACAAAGTGATCCAAATATTCCTTGAATACTCGGTTCATCATATCCATGAAGGCAACAGAGCATTAGTCAATCCAAAGGACATGACTAGGAATTCATAATGCCGTCTTAGGAGTTACGAAAGTCGTCTTTAGAATGTAAATCGGTTCTAATCTTCAATTGGTGATATCCTAACGAAGATCAATCTTTGAAAAGAATTTGGCTCCTTGCAATCGGGTCAAACAGGTCATCAATACGTGGCAATGGATACCTATTTTTGATAGTGACATGATTCAACTCCGATAATCAATACAAAGTCGCATACTCCCATCTTTCTTCTTCACGAATAGAACAGAGCACCCCAAGGAGAAGTACTAGGAAGAATAAAGCCGATGTCTAACAATTCCTGCATTGGGTCTTTAACTCCGGAAGTTCAATAGAGCCATTCGATATGGGGCTTTGGAAATGGGTTTTGTGCGAGTTCAAGGTCGATACAAAATTCAATTTCATGCTCGGGGTAGGCGGGAAGTTCTTGGGAATCGTCGGAAATTTATTAACAATAGAAATATCGTTCAAAAGCCCGGCGTATTTTTTTGTTTAAATCGTGACATGAGCTAAGAAAGCTTGACATCAATTTTTCAATAAACGAATAGCTTTATGGCTTGAGATGACCGTGATTGATTTTAATGGTTTGGTCGCTTGAATTCGCATAATAGGTTGATTAGGAATATGAAAGATAACAACCTTACGGAAACAATCAATTTTTGCATGATGAGTAGTTAACCGATCAATCCATAGAATCACGTCAAATGCAAGTATTTTCAATGAAATAAGATCTACAGGTAGTGTGAGGGTACCAATTTGAACCAAACAAGACTTATAAGCGATTGGATGTAATGAAGGTTTCTCCCAACGGAGTTTCCACGAGATAAGTCAAAGTCTAATTTCTCCGAGTCAAATTTAATCGATGAGCGCAAGTAGGAGAAATAAAAGAATGGGTAGAACCGGTATCAAATAAAATATAGATTTCGTTAGAGTTTATGATAAGCTTACCGTGATGACCTCATTCGGGTTCCTTGCTTTCTGGGAGGTCACAACAAACGTTCTCCCAGACTACTCTGGGTTTGACTTTTCTAGAATGGCCTTTGGTGCCTCCATCCTAGTGAATTTATCTTCGTGAACGACAAAAATCGGGCTAAGTGACCTTCTCTTCCACAATTATAACATGCTTTGGACGGCATCGCGCATGATTTGGACCGATGTGCCCCTCCCTCGCATTTGAAACATATGATAGGTGGTCGTTCTCCTTCCTTTAACAGTCTTTGGTCTTGACGACTTTCCATCATTGTTGAATCTCCTCTTCTTGAAATGTCCATTCTTATTATTTTGGCCCCGATTACCGCAAGTGGTTACCATTTCTCGCTGTTGATTCCCTCCACACTTGTTGTCACTTGCCGATGATCGCTCTCATTGGTATTATCATTTTTAAATTACCTTTCTCTTTCGATTCGTTAAATCGTTATCGCGCTCCACTAATCGAGCCCTATTTACAACATCCGAATATAAACACGGTTTATGAGAAATAAGATGTTGGCGTATCTTCGACTTCAAACCTCTTAAAAACATCCGTGTCATTCTCTCTTCATTATCCACCAAGTGGGGATATAAACAAGGATAACTCCGCAAATTTAGCCTCGTATTGCAACACGGTCATATTGTTTTGTTCCAACTTGATAAACTCCACCTCCTTCATGTGACGAATACTTTCGGGAAAGTATTTGTCGTTGAATAGCTCTTGGAACTTCTTCCAAGACATCTTCATCTGAGAGTTGAGTACGTTTTATCGATTCCCACCGATAATTTGCCTCTTCGCAAGCAACATAAAGGCGTGAAGGAACCTTTTCTCCTCGGAGCATCCCAAGACATCAAATATCTTGGTGATCGCTTTATCCATGCTTCCGCCATAAGTGGTTTTGGCTCTCCCTTAAACTCGGTGGTCCCAGCTCCTTGAAGCTGTTTAATTGGTGGATCGCCCAAAAGTTTCAGTGTTTCCACCGCATTTTGGATAGAAGCCGCTTGCTTTCATTGCATGAATTGCATAAAGCCCACGAACATTTGATCATTCATCATTTGGTCGGTGTTGTTGTTTGCATGAGGATTATCGCCTTCTGATGCACATTATCCTCGATTATTGATATATGGTGAATCAATGGTCGCTTTGTGCTCCATTGCTATTCTCAACATTCTCGGATGTCATTTTCAGACATCGCCACAAAACAAAGGTTAATTGACATTTAACATATTATCCCTAAATTCGACCAACCAATTAAATACCACATAAACTTAGGTAGGTCATACTAGCAAAGGAATTCCGTCTCTCCCTCCTAGTACTATTCTCACATCTTAGCCAAGGATCATATCCCTAAGCTTTGATACTGAATCGTGATGACCCCAAAATTAGGTATACATCACCCATCTTGGGTCGTCGGATACATGGTACAAAATTCAAATATAACTTACTAATACAATCTGCGGTGTACAATACGATAAAACATAAGCGTGAGTTTGAATACAATTATTGTCTACTAGAGATTATAAAAACTCAAAAGGAGTCCTCATTACAATTATTAACACACTATTTCACGAATAGTGAGGACTACTAATGCTATCCTCCGGACCGTCACTCCGTTCCCGATTTAGTCCCTCGCTATGTTCTCATTTCTCAAGAACAATGAAATAAAAGGTGAGCTCAACTAGCTCAAGAAGAAATATTATGACTTAGATAATGCAAAATAAAATATCGTTAGCCTTCAACAAATTGTTAAACCGATAAAATATAACAACATCAAGTTTAAGCTGCGGTGAAGATGAACAAGCAATCCATGAAAAAGTCAAGTAGAGAATAAAATCTACTATCTTTTATGATTTAAAAGGCTTTTCATGACTTTTATCATTTGGGACTCGATTTTAATAAATAATCCACATCATCGAATCACCCCTGCACTACGGCCAAGGATATTCTTTAGTATCACGACCACAAATTATCCATGCACTACATCCAAGGACATTCGTGTATTCATTAATGGTCATGATCATGCCAACAACTGTCCATCAATGCACTACGGGCCAATGATAACTTTTACCACATCATTTGTAACATTACGGTCATGATTACACCCAATATTCCTTGGCCATAATCATACCAAGTCCATCTATGCACTACAGGCCACAAATGACTTTCAACATAATATAAACATGAGGATGATGACAATGATATAAGAATTCAATAAAACAAGTTCAAGAATTAATTTATCCAGGAACTAATAATATCCAAATTGTCAACATGATACTGCTTTGTAGAGTAAAATTCAAGAATGATCAGAAGAATATTTCCATGAAAAGATACTGGATGAAGCGCAAATATCAAGGATATTCTACTAATTTCATGGAGTATAGAAGTCAAAATTTTAACCAACTAAGTATAATAAAGAATGGAATAACAAAAGAAATCACCATGCATGCGGTACTTCGCATAGACAGGTTATTCTAACAGAATAATAATAACGGAACCAGGTCAGGCAAATTTGCACCGACAAGATGTTCCAACAGAATAATAAAGACGGAACTAGGTCCGATGTAAAACACATGACGGGATGTTCCAGCAGAGTAATAATAATAAAAGCGGAACTAGGTGGGTGTAAAACACATGAACATGATGTTCCAATGAGAATAATAATAAAAAGCGGAACCAAGTATGCGATGTAAAACACATGACAGGATGTTCCAATGAGAATAATAGAAGAATGTCACCAAGTATAGGGTAAGCCAGCATTATACAAGTTATTCCAATGCAGAATAATAAGCAATGGAATAACAATAGTTCTCTTCATGAATAAGAAAGAATAACACCCCTTACATTAGTAGGAGATTGAATCTTTGCAGAGTGTAGTAAGAATACTCTTCTTCTTTCTCTCTTATTCTCTATATACTTTTCTCTCTATAGCTTGAATGAATTCATGAAAATAATGAAGCACTAGGCCTCTATTTATAGAAGATTTCTAGCTTAGCACTTGAAATGTGAAAAGGCAAGTGGCTTGACGACTGGTAATGTAAAAGAAAAGTGGTTTGACGCCCTGTAATGTGAAACACCAAGTGGTTTGACGTCTGTAATGTGAAACGACAATTGGTTCGACACCTGTAATATGAAACGGCAAGTGGTTTGATGTCTGGTAAAGGTAATTACTATTGACGAATGTAATTACTATTGACGAAGGTAATTACTATTGATGAAGGTAATTACTATTGATTGAAGAGACTCTTAGATGATGAGATATGGGCCCCCATAAAATAACCAAACTTACCACAAACGTCTCATAATAGACTCTTTATATACATCAAGGATTGAATAAATATTACCACAAATCATTTTATTTTTTAATCAACACATATTTAATCTTTCAACAATTATTAATCATTTATAACTTGTCGTCTCAATTATTGATTTAATAATATAAATATATTATCTGAGATGATCGTGACAATAATCGAATCAATAATATAAGAGATATGATGCAAACAATTATCGTAGTAATAATTGAGTATAGGTGAGTGACTTCTCACGTAAGCATCAATAATCAATACCGTGTGCTACTATGCAACCACGCGTATTACTGTACTTTTACTATCGGGTAGTTCAATAGTTTTAACGGTAACACCTCCGTCGTTATTTTCATAAAATATTTTTGTCGTTTTTTCAATTTGACAATAATTCCGTTGTGGGGTCCACCAATGATTGTGCCGTCGTAAGAATATTCCCCGACAAAAAGAATATTTTCCGACAAAACGAATATTTTATAACAACTTGCTTACTTTACAAAATTTATAAATATTACCCACAACTATAACATTATATCAAATTTACTCCATAATATTCAAAAATAATATTTATAGAAAATTCATCTTTATTTATAAAAGTTGGGGTCTTACGATACCCCTTATCTTACTCACTAGTACTCCACCCTCCTTTAGTTTAGACGGTTTTGGTCATACAATCGTTGTCTATACTTTTACTGACGGACAACATATAGTGTCGCTAAAAGTATGTATTTACAACGATTATATAATCAAAATCATCTAAAAATGGCAAAGATAGTAGTAAGATAAAGGTATACACTTGATCCAATGTATATATATATATATATATATATATATATATATATATATATATATATATATATATATATATATATGCTCTATGATTCATAACCAAAAGAGATGGAAACTCCATTATTCCAACCCAATCTTAGCGGTTCTTTAAATGATTTAATGGTGTCATAATGATTCAATTCATAAAATAATTATTAAGACTAAACAAATATCATGTGGAATCGGGTTCACAAAGAAAATGACAAAATTGTCCTGAATTAGAATTTTATTATGAGGAGCCGGACCGAGAAAGAAAATGACAAAATTGCCCTAAATTAAAATTATAGGCACCGCAAGACTATCATGTGATAAGAATAGGATCCGCATAATAAACAGTGGCGGAACCAGAAACTTTTAAGAGGAGGTTAAAAATATTTGTAAAATCATGACGACAACGAAAAGAGTTATAACGGCGACAATCAACTACGACAATAGTAGCGATACTAATACCAACGTCTTAAAGATAAACAAACTAATAGTAACACCAATGTTTTAAAAGAAATCAAACCAATACTTACACCAAATTATGAAATATGAACTATGTTACTTATTCCTTAGTGCACTTATAATAATGTACTAATGCTAGTTTATGGGCTGAAATTAATCTATTACTCTTAAATAACATATAATTAAATATGCATTTTTTTAACCTTTATATGCTTGCTTGTAGAGCATGATCAATAATTCAAAATGTAAAATGATAATTTGTTATTTACAATTACAGTAAAAAATAATATATATATATATATAGAGAGAGAGAGACAAATATATATACAACATTGTGTGTAGAAATACACGATCACCTATGGTAATGATTTTTTTGGGTTATGGTGACGGTTCAACTGTCGCCATAAATATTTTTGGTCTAAATGCATGTTTTAACCTAAATCATAGCCCAAAAAATCGTCGCCATAAAGACGACACATTTGTGTACTACACAACTGTGTATATATATAGCCCCCACCCCCCCCCCCCCCCACACACACACACACACACACATATATATATATATATATATATATATATATATATATATATAAGCAACCAATTGATTGGAACCTTTAAATAAATGACAAATTAAATTTCATGCCTCCCAAATTTTAAAGTATTAATTAAAACACACCAATTTGGACATTTGAGTAATAACTGCTAAGCAAGCATATAGCAAAATGCACTATTTCCAAATAACATCTTAAATTTTATTCAATTATGACAAATACCCAATTACCCTCCTCAATTACGATAAACATATCTATTAGTTCATCTTCAACCTTTTGCTCAACCAACGGTGTTCATGAGTGTTTTACCGACCATTATATGGGCTGAAGGCCTGGGCTAGGGTCGAGGAGATTGGGCCCATTGGGCTGGGGTCGAGGAGATTGGGCCATGCCAGATGTTAAAGGTGTTAGAAGCTTGGTAACATCAAGAGACCTAAGGGCCGAGTCTGCTTACGATCGATGGAGTTCGGGGTCGGGTATCCAAGTCCTTTGGGCCGGAGCCCAGACCAATACATAGGAGTTCAGTTAGATTGGGCATGTGCAGTGGGATAGCCCATGTATAGAGTCTGGAGTTATAAGGGGTTTACATGGTTAAGGATTCTAGTCCTAATTATATTTGAATAAGGTAACTCTAAAGGTAGTGATTGGATCATATCCAACTTGCACCTTTTAAGGAAATTGTGTTGGATCCAAGTAATGGAAAATACCATACTTAGAAGTCCTAATCCAACTCGGAGATGGATTCTAAGGTAGTGGGAATGTCTATAAATACAAGGCTTGGTTTTCAATTAACAGGTAATACATCTTTGAGCACTAAACACTAAAGCCTCCATTGTTAAACCTTATAATGACCTGTACTCAATCTCACCGGAGCTATCACCCGGCGGCACAATCTGTCAAGCTTCACGTGTGATCTGTTACTGTGCAGGATTCAGCGTGTGGATTTGGTGATTAGACGCGCCGACGAAACTTGGCGTTAACATTGGCGCTAGAAGAAGGGCCTAGTGCTTTAACAATCACTGTGTAATTATTCGGTGAAAGCTATATGAGTGAAGGTAACAATGTTTCTTACCGGGAAAAAAAAAATCACCGGACTACCCGGGGGGGTCGGTGAAAGATAGGTTATGTTCTAAGACTCAGGGAGCCAACGCTGAACCCGTCCCATCTCTCCGACGATAACTATTTTTGGCCAGTCAGCATACACCCATTCCCGTCAGTCATGCCGATGAAAACCATTCTCGGGCGAAAGAAAGGCGAGGGAAAGATCAAGTAGAGGGCATCCGAGATCAGCGTGAATTCATCCAGTAGAAGAAGATGGAGCAGAATAAAGAGGACATGAAGGCACTACGCCTTCAGCAGGAAGAGCTCGAAGGGCAGATAGCCAAGATGGCCGGGGAACAAGAGGCTTCTTCAAAAAGACACAGACATCGGAGCCGATCCCGGTCGCCTCGTCATAAAGAGGCTGGAAAGGAAAGGAGCAGACCCAGGAGCCACTCTCGAGATGGAAGGAGCCGAAGGAGGAGTCGTTCTGTAGATAGAAAATCTGAGCATCAGGGCAGATCGGGGTAAAGAAGGAGAGTCGGGTCTCTCCTGAATACGAGAGGGACATGCATCAGTCGCCCCCTTGTAAAAAGGAATCCGACCCCCTCGCCAGAAGGGTCGCAGAGTTGGAGAAGTTACTAGCGGCTAAGAACCAGATGGGAACACCCTCAACCTACCTAGGCTCACCTTTTTCACCAGAAATCAACCACATCACAGTCGACCCGAAGAAGAAGATGCCCTCGATGGAGACATACGACGGGCTGGGGGATCCTTATGATCATTTCGATGGTTATGACAAGCTGATGACGTACTACGGACATTCGGATGCTGCCAAATGTCACATGTTTGTGACAACTTTAAAGAAGAGCACCAGAGAATGGACGGGAACTTTGGCAGCGGGATCAATTAATTCATGGAATGACCTTCGGGAAAAGTTTCATGCTCGGTTTGGGAGCAACAAAAGAAGGGGAAAATCACTGCTTCCCTCATGCAAGTGAGATAGCGTTCGGATGAAAGCCTCGGCCAGTACGTTAAGAGATTTTGAGAGGCTGTGGGTTCGGTAGTAGAATTAAACTCCCGTCAAGCCTTGGGGTTTTTTACGACCGGTTTGGATATATGAAGGTCGAAGAAGTTAATGAAGGATCTTGTGATCAACCCTCCTGCAGATTTGACTGAAGCCTTTCATCGGGCCGAAGGGTTTATTACGATAGAAGAGGCCATGGGAAACTCCAAACCACACTCCCAATCTTACGAGAAATCCAAAGATCGGGATAAATAGAGTTATCAGCGTTCAGACAATAACCAATGGAGGGCGGATAATTCTGGGAAGAAGAACTACAATGGCAGGGGATCGCGCAGTAGCAGACCCTCCCTTCCAAGAAGAAACGTCAGCAAAGTGTACACCCCTCTCAACACATATCAGACGAAGATACTAGATGAGATAAGGAATACGTCATTTTATGAGCCTTGCTCGAAATGTACGAAGACTGAAAAGAGGGGTCGGGACAAGTTTTGTGATTACCATCAGAGTCCAGGACATACAACGGAGATGTGAAACGACCTGATGGATTTGATAGAAAAGAATGTTGAGCGACACCGCTAGTTCGGTATGTAGCGGTAGGGATAATCTTTGTGGACGCCTTGAGGAGGAAAAAGAGAGGACCGGATCGGGATACACAGCTAAAACAGAACCAGCCAGCCCAAGGTGTGATTGATGTGATTTCAGGTGGTTTTGTAGGGTGTGTAACCGGGAAGAAGAGAAGTGGGCATCTCGATGCAGTGTTGTCGGTTATGGGTTCTACTCCAAGAAAGGTTCCGGCCTATCCGGGAACATCTATCTCATTCTCTGACGAAGACTATCCTACAGACCTCATAGAGCTGCATACTGTACACTCACGCCTATCAAAGGATGGACCTCAAAGGAAAAAAGATGGAATTGGGTGGAGAAGGCCCTTTGTACAGGTTCAGTGGAGACCTGGTGCATGTGTCCATTGAGTTGCTTGTCAAGTTCGGCATAACACCCCAACAGGTGGAGTTAATGGTCAGATTTTTCGTGGTCCAGGTGGATTGACATACAATGCGATTCTAGAAAAAGACCAACCCTATGACCTTTCAAGCGGTGACATCCATACCCCATTTAAAAATCAAATTTTTGATGCCGAACGGGATTGGGGAGGTAAAAGGTGATCTAGATATTGCCCGAAGGTGTTATCGAAATAGTTTAATCTCTACAGGGGTTGGGTCGGTAGATTATGGCCATTAAACTAGATCCATTCACTGAGAGTAGTAAAAAACATAGCCGCATACACTCTTTGAGGAGATGAAGACGTGGAGTTGGTCCCGGGGAATAGAGAGAAGTTGATCAATATCGGGTTGGGATTAACAGAACCTTTCTGAATAGGGCTAATAGATCTGCTTCGGGTATATGCAGACATCTTTACATGGGAACCTAGTGACATGTCGGGGGTAAGCGATTCGGTGGCCCTGCACAAATTACATGTGGACCCAAAAAGAAAACCAGTTATACAAAAAAAGAGAACTTTTTCTCCAAAGAGGCAGAGAATAATAGATGAGGAGATCACCAAACTCCTGGAAGCAGATTCATCTTTGAAATCGACTACCCCGAATGGTTAGCTAATGTGGTTTTGGTTCAGAAACAGAACGAGAAGTGAAGCTTGTGTATCGACTATACGAACTTGAACAAGGTTTGCCCAAAAGATTTTTATCCTTTTCCCAACATAGATCACTTGATTGACGCCACTTCGGGGTATGGCATGCTGAGTTTCATGGACGCCTTTTCAGGGTACCATCAGATTTTGATGAGTAAGGAGGATATCCCGAAGACTAGTTTTATCACGCATCGGCCTATTTATCCGTATTGGAAGATGACCTTTGGGTTGTTAAATGTTGGGGCGACATATCGGTGAATGATGAACTTCATGTTCACAAAGCAGTTAGGACGAAGCATGGAAGTCTATGTGGATGACATGATTGTCAAAAGCATGTTAGTCGTGACCATCTTGAGGATCTGGAGAGCTACTTGAAACCGGGAGAGACATAAGCTGCGTTTGAACCCGACCAAATGCACGTTCGGTTTGGGATCTGGAAAGTTTCTGGGATATTTGGTCAGCAAAAGGGGAATCGAGACGAATCCGAAGAAGATCCAGGAAGTCTTGGATATGAAATCCCCTAAGTCTTACAAGGATATTCAAAGGTTGTGGTCGATTCTTTGCCCTTGAAGTTTTGTGTTAAAATCAGCAGAAAGATGTCTACCATTTTTTAACACTCTGAAAGGGCCAAAGAACGAGAAAATTTTTCAATGGACTTCAGAGTGTGAGGATGCATTCTAAGGGATCAAGCGGTATTTGTCTTCTTGACACGTTATTGATGAAAGCCGATCCCTTGAACCCTTATATTTATATCTCGTACGCAATCTCGATGGTAGTGGGCGACCTTTGGTAAGGAGACGAGGGGAAGATAATTCCATTATACTATATTATACGTCCTCGAGATCTTGAGAGACAAGATACGAAACTAGAAAAATTTGCCTATGCCTTAATCATTGCAAGTAGAAAGCTTAGGCACTATTTCCGTGGTCGGTTGGTGGTGGTAATATCTGGATCGGCCCGTTGAAGAAGTTACTTCATAGGCGGAAGTTTTTGGGTCGACTTGCCATATGGACGATGGAATTAACACGATTCTCTTTGCAATACCATCCACGAACAACAATCAAGGGACATACATTGGTAGACTTTGTTAGGGAATGTTCTTTCGAAACCGAATGTGAGTTGGTCAACTGAAACACAACAGTGCAAACTTCATGGGCGTTTACGTCCACGGATCATCAACTTGGACGTCGGTGATGCGGGGATATCTTGACAAGTCCCGAAGGGTTCAAAGTCCAAAAAGCCATTGGTTTCGATTCAAAGCCACGAACAAAAAAAAAAGTATGAGGCCATCTTAGTGAACTTTGGTTGACCCAAAGCACGGAAGTGCGACAATTAGTCATCTACATTGATTCCCAATTGGTCGTCAAGCGGATATCCCGGGAATATGAGGCTCGGGGAAAGAATGACAAGGTACTTAGCCGAGGTAAAAAGAAATTTGCATACTTTACTTCGCTCGGTTGTCGGAGTGGATCGGTCAAACAATACGATGGCAGATGTCTTGGCGGTTAGCAACCACTTAGAAGAAAGTTCCTATAACGGATCGGTATATCTTGAGGGTTGGAATAACCAAGCATTATGAAGGCAGATGTTTTAGCTTTGGATTGACTTAACTGCTGGCTCACGCTTTATATCTCTTATCTAGTCGATGGGGTTCTACCTTCGGATCGCATCCTAGCAAGAAAGTTCAAGCACAAGAGCTCAAACTTTATTCTTATCGATGGAGATCTATACTGTAGGGCTTTTAGTTCTCTAGTGCTCAAGTGCTTGACACCATCGGGAAGCAAATTATATATTTAGGAAGTGCAAGAAGGTATTACAGGGGATCACATAGGGGCAAGTCTTTGGCATACAAGATTATTCGAGGCGGGGATACTATGGGTAGACCATTTATTAAGAGGCCAAAGAATTTGTCAAAAAATGTCCCAAATGTCGGTGAACGAGTGTCATCCCCATCGACCTCCCAAAAATTATATATTGGTCTTGTCCCCAATCCCATTTGCTATATATGGGAATCGATATCTTGGGACCTCTCTTTGAAGGCCAAGGGACAAGTAAGTTTTGTGATCGTAGCCATTGATTACATGACCAAATGGGTAGAAGCAAAACCCTATAGAAGATCATAGAACAAGAATGTCTTAAATTTTTTAAAGAAGGTGTGGCGCCCCAAAATAGGTATACATCACCCATTACGAGTCGCCAAATACATAGTATGTAAAACAAATACAACTTCGATGAATACAATTGTCGTGTAAAATATGACAACATATATACTATGAGTTTGAATACAAATATTGTCTAATAGGCGTTATACAAACTCAAAAGGAGTCCTCATTACAATTATTGATACACTATTTTACAAAATAGTGAGGACTACTAAAACAACTATCTTGAATCATCACTCCATACCCAAAGGCTAGTTCTTGGTAAATTCTCTCCTCCGAGGAAGAACAATGGAACAAAAAGGAAAAGGGTGAGCTTAACTATCGAAGAAAGAATATTATGACTAAGATAATATACAACAAAGTATCATTAGTCTTCAACGAGGAAAAATCGATAAAATATAATAGACAACAAGTTTTAGATCAACAAGCTGCGGCGGAAGCGACAATCCATTAGAAGAGTCAAGTAGAGAAAGAATTCTACTATCTTCTAAGATTTAAAGTCCATCATCAATATTTTATCCTGTAACATCAATCAATATACATCTTGAAACAAATATTCATCTTTGCACTACGTGCCAAAGATATTCATTTATATCACCGATTAGTCATATTCATCTCAACACATATTTCATATTTGCACTACGGGCCAAAGATATTCATTAGGTAATCATTCATCTTTGCACTATAGGCCAAAGATATTCATTAGGTAATCATTCATCTTTGCACTACAGGCCAAAGATATTCAGTAATATCATTATTTAGGACTGGGGATGATGAAAAATATCTTAAAGAAAAGCGAATCCGGTGAGATAAAAGATCAAAGATTAGGGATTCATACTTTAGTTTATCCAAGTTCAAAATACTCCATAATAACCAATTGTGAAGCGAGAATTCAAAATAAAGATCAAAACATGGATACAATCAAAGATAGTAACCATAATAGACATCTTGGACAAAAGGAAAAAATTCATTTTGATTGAATAGTCTTAGTATTCATGAATAGTATCGTATATATGTGAATAGTGTCGTATCGTGAATAGTAACCCCAGAGCACAAAATGGTAGAAATTCTATAATAAAATCCATACCAATATTTTGGTATAATGATATTGAAAAAATAACATCATTAGAAAGAAAATAACATCCTTACCTCAAAATATAAAGTGCTTACGATCGGAATATCGGTATATAAATTTGAAGGAAACTTGCAGCGATGAATAACAACTCACAAAGTATCTAAATACTCACAAAATAAACTCGATAATATAGAGAGAGAAAAAAAATTAGAGAAAACTTGTTTTACGGTGTGATTTTCAATTTAACTAAGCACCCTGTTTATAAGAAAATTCTTAGAACGTCAAAGCAGACTAACTTGCTACCTGATGGCTTTACCTGCTACTATTCAAGCCCACCACTTTTGAAAATAAATTCCAGCACATTTCATTACTCACCAACCAAAAGTGGGGCCCACCATATTTTTAAAAAATATATTTTATTTTCCGAAATATCAACAATTCATAATAAATAGCCCTTTTATCAGAAAATTCGAATCTCATGTGCTTTCCATATGAAATTTAATTCTCTACAACTTTGTAAATTTATGTTTTTTCAAATTGCAAACGAAAAATGACCGAAATCCACATACAGACGATTTTCAAAACCTCCATTCCGAAAAAATACTGATAAAACACCTCAGCATTAATTCCTTCATTTATAACCACATAAAATAAATATATCCATCATTTATATCCACATAAAATAAATATTTTTTTATCATATAAATTAATAACTAATTATTCACAAATAATATTACAGAATCATAATTATGATAACCAGGTCGTTTCCAAGAAAGAGAGGGTTTTCCAATAAGGATTTCTCCTTATTGGCGCGCAATTAGGTGACCAAACCCCTTTCCTAGACAGAACTTCCTTAGACATTGCCAATAATGCTATCTAATAATATTATTCAAATAATATGAATTATTGATATGATAATGGAATCTTTGTGCGGTGATAATTATTGAAATAACAATAATATAAAATATCAACGCAACAATTATTGAACCAATAAAATAAATATTGAGCGATAATTCATTGTAACAATTATTGAGTAGTGACTTCTTACGTAAGAATCAATAATTTCAAAAATATTGTGTATACCGTCTGGTGTCTTTCTTTATGCGACCACAGCGTATTTTGTATTTTAATCATAAAGTATTCCAACGATTTGTTATGGTAACCATTATGCCATTATTTATAAAAACTCAAATTTATCGTTTTCTTCATTCCATAGTTATCAGTTATGGGGCCCACAAATGGGCTGCTTGGCAAATAAATACGAATATTCTAAAAGCGGAAAGAATATTCCACTACCAAACGAATATTCTCAAAACAAAATGAATACTTTATAACCACTTGCTTATTTTGCAAATTTGCACATTTCACCCATAACAAAGTATTATATCAAATTAACACTTTATTATTCAAAATAATAAATAAAGGAAATTTGATTTTATTCATTAAAAAGTTGGGGTCTTACAACATTCCCTTCTTATGAAATTTCGTCCTCGAAATTGACGTACGTACCTGGTGTTTCGAAAAGGTGAGGATACCTCGCTTTTATTTCTGATTCTAACTCTCAGGTCATTTCGTCAATAACATGGTTTCTCCACAAAACCTTAACTTGTGATATAACCTTGGTGCGTAGGACATTCTCTTTCCTATCTAAGATCTTAACAGGTACCTCCTCGTACGTTAAATCTTCGGCTATCTCGTCCGGTTCTAACTCAATAATGTGGTTCGGGTCTTTCACATATTTACGAAGCATAGATATGTGAAAAAACATTATGAACACGAAACATGCTTGGAGGTAATGTCTGAGTCTATAGGCCACATTTCTATTGGTCAAGAATATCAAATGGACTAACAAATCTTGGATTGAGCTTTCCTCTCTTCCCAAATCTTGTAACTCCCTTCTATGAAGCAATACGTAACAATACATGATCCCCAATATTAAATTCTACGTCCTTTCGATGAAGATCCGCACAACTCTTTTTTCGATCCTGTGCCGTTTGTATCGTTGTCGAATCATTTAGATCTTTTCGTAGTTATGCGTACCAATTTTGGTCCCAATAATGTTGCTTCTCCCACCTCATCCCAAAGATCTGGTAAGCGACACTTTCGACCATATAATGCTTCAAATGGAGCCATGCCTATACTTTCACGATAAGCTGTTGTTGCAGGAGAATTCCACCAATGGTAGGTACTTATCCCAATTCCCTTTGAAATCTAGGACACAGCAGTCGTAATAGATCTTCAAGAGTTTGAATAGTCCTCTCGATTTGCTCGTCTGGTTTGAGGATGGTATGCGAGAAATCGAATCATAAATCATGCCCATAACTTTCTGTATGCTAACCCAAAATCGTTAAGTGAATCTTGGGTCACGATCCGAAACTATGGATACTGGGATGCCATGCAATCTCACAATCTCATTTACGTACATACTAGCAAGAAGTTAAAGGGAATAAGTCTCCCGTATAGGCAAGAAATGGGCAGACTTGGTTAATCTATTAATAATAACCCAAATCGCATCTATGCCTTGAGAAACCTTGGGAAGACCCATAACAAAATCCATAGTAATGTGTTCCACTTCCATTTCGAGAATCTCAAGTGGTTGCAGCGGACCCTTTGGCACTTGATGCTCGCCTTTCTACGTTGACAAGTTAAACACCTCGAGATAAACTTTCCGATCTCTCTCTTCATATTGTTCCACAAAATGTATGTAGAAGATCATGATACATTTTGGTACTCAAGGATGGATTGAAAAGCGGTGTGTTGTGTGCCTCCATCATGATTCTATGCTTCAAGTCGGAATCGCTAGGAACACAAACTATGGAGTTGACTCAAAGTATTCCTTCTTCATCAATTCTTATACGGAATAACACCTTCTTAAACTTTCTTCTTTATACGCATCGACTCCATATCCTTAGCTTGAAAGCGACTTTAACTTTTATCGATTAAAGTCGGTTCTACTAGTATATTTGATATCATCACGTGAGTACTTGGAGCCTTTACCTCTATCTCCATCCTTTGCAAGTCATATAAAATGGACCTTTGTGTTGACAACATTGCACTTTCGTGCCGCATATGATCTTTACTCAATACGTCCACTACCACGTTTGCTTTTCGAGGATGATATTGGATGGTGTGATCGTAATCTTTCATATAGCTTTCGAGCCAACGTCGTTTGTCGCATGTTGAGTTCTTTTTGGGTGAAGAAATATTTGAGGCTTTTATGATCTATATAGATCTCCACTTTCTCCCCATACAAGTAGTGTCTCCGGATCTTTAATGCAAAAACGACTGCTGCCAACTCCAAATCATGAGTAGGATAATTCCTCTAATATTCTTTGAGTTGTCTTGAGGCATATGCTATGACTTTCCCATGTTGCATGAGAACACATCATAACCCTTTGCTTGAAGCATCATTTGTGAATAACAAATCCATCCAAGAACGAGATGGTATTGTCGAGCAGTGCGAAATGAGTCTCCTCTTGAGCTCTTGAAAACTCTTCTCACAATCCTCGTTCCAAGCGAATTTTGTATCTTCTGAATCGGTGAGTTAACGGAGTAGAGATTCGAGAAAATCCTTCCACAAATCTCCGATAATAACCAAATTTAAGCCCGTAAAAGCTACGTACTTTGGTCACCGACTTGGTTGCTCCCCAACTTTATATTGCTTCAATTTTCGCCAGTCGTGGCGGATACTCCATGTTTTGACACCACGTTCCTAAGGAATGCCACTTCCTCAAGCCGAACTTCGCATTTCTTGACAGCATATAGCTTGTTATCACGAAGCCTTTGCAGTACCATCTTCAAATGGTGCTCATGATATTCACGGCTTTTGGAATAGATGAGGATGTCATCAATAAAGACAACAATGAACTGATCCAAATATTTTTTGAACACACGGTTCATCATATCCATAAAAGCAGCAGGAGCATTAGTTAATCCAAAAGACATGACTAAGAATTCATAATGCCTGTACTGAGTTCTAAATGCAGTCTTTGGAATATCCTCAGTTTTAATATTCAGTTGATGATATCCAGAACGAAGATCGATCTTTGAAAAGAATTGTGCTCCATGTAACTGGTCGAACAAGTCATCAATGCGAGGTAGCGGATGTAAGACCCCAACTTTTATAAATAAAGATGAATTTTCTATAAATATCATTTTTGAATATTATGGAGTAAATTTGATATAATGTTATAGTTGTGGGTAGTATTTATAAATTTTACAAAGTCGCATGAAGTTGTTATATAATATTCGATTGGTGGGGAATATTCGTTTTACGGGGAATATTCGTATATGCGACGACACAATCATTTAGTGGACCCACAGCGGAATTATTGTCGGATTGAGAAAATGACAAAAATACTTTATGAAAATAACTTGGCGGAAGTTTTACGTTAAGCTGTTAAAACACCGGTGTTAAAAGAAATACGATGTCTGGCGTAGTTGCACGCGATGCACATGGTATTGATTATTGATGCTTACGTGAGAAGTCACCTCGTTTTTGTTCAATTATTGCTCACGATAATTCTTTGCATAATATCTCACGTTATTTGATTCAATTATTGTCAATATTTTATATATTATTAAATCAATAATTGAAGCGACAAAGTTATTAATATTATTATTTACAATATTAACGATGTCTAGAAGTTACATCGAGGAGAGGTTTGGTCACCTAATTTATTGGCTTACCAATGGGAGAAATCCTTATTAGAAAGCCCCTCTTTTCTCGAGAACGATTTGGTCGATTAATATTGTGAATTATAATAATGATAATAAAAGTTATTAAAAATATTGAGGATTTTTATAAAGTATTTGTTATAAATTTGGGCGTATTATTTGGACACCCACTTTCTCATTTTTCAAAATAAATCGAGAGGAAGTTATCTCAATTTTCTTATATATATATATATATATATATATTATATTCATGTTAGTGGCGTGTGGTGGAGGGAATATAATGTGTGTGCGAGATGAATGTGAGTGGTGGAATTAATGGTGGGTATATATATATATATATATATATATATATATATATATATATATATATATATATGGGTATAAAAAATGTGGGTGGATGATGGTGGTCTGGTGGATTTTGGCGAGGTTTTGGAATAATTTTTCAAGCTTGGTCATTATTGGCCAAACTTTTCAATCATGCGATATTATTGATAGCTTGAGTCAAGGCGGTGCATTCTAATTGGTCAAGGTTATTATAGTGGCATGTGTTCATGCTTCTCATTGGCTAGCACCTTGAAAAGAAAATATTGATACATTGGAACCGTGAACTTCGTCCAAATAATTACTGTTGCTTCCGTGAATATCCTTACACAGTGCCTTTTTATTCTCCTATAAATAGAAGCTCATTCCTTCATTATTTCTTAAGAATTCACTGAAACTCTAGAAAGAGAAATTATAGAGAAACTATAGAAAAGTATTCTGCTACTTCCCTACGCTTATATCCAGTTTCTTTTACGGTAAGGGGTATTATTTCTTTTGTATGCATGAAGAGAACTTACATTATTCCGTTATTTATTATTTTGTTGGAATATCACTGTCATACATTTCTTGGGACTGGTTCCATTCTTTATTATTACATTTGGAATATCACATGCAATGCGTTTTCTGTGGGACCTAGTTCCGTTATTTATTATTCTATTGGAATAACACTGCATATGCGGATCTACATCGCATGCTGGTGATTTCTTTTGTTATTCCATTCTTTATTATACTCGGTTGGTTAAAACTTTGACTTCTATACTCCATGAAATTAGTGGAATATCCTTGATATTTGCTTTTCATCGATATCTTTTCATGGAAATATTCTTACGAGCATTCTTGAATTTTACTCTCTCAAAAAGTATCATGTTAACAATTTGGGCGTTATTAGTTCTGGTTAAATTAATTCTTGAACTTGTTTTATTGAATTCTTATATCATTGTCATCATCCTCATGTTTATATTTTGTTGAAATTCATCGTGTCCTGTAGTGCGTAGATGGACTTGGTATGATTATGAAGCGGGGATTATTGATTGTAATCATGGCCGTAATGTTACAAATGATGTGGTAAAAGTCTTCATTGGCCTGTAGTGCTTTGATGGACAGTTGTTGGCATGATCATGACCATTAATGAATACTCAAATATCCTTGGCCCGTAGTGCATGGATAATTTATGGTCGTGATACTAAAGAATATCCTTGGTAGTAGTGCGAGGGGTGATTCAATGATGTGGATTATTTATTAGTGAGTCTCGCCGATAAAAGTGATGAAAAACCTTTTAAATCATAAAAGATAGTAGATTTTATTTTCTCTTGACTCTTTTAATGGATTGCTTGTTCATTGTGATTAAACTTGATGTTTGTTATATTGTATCGGTTTAACACTATTGAAGACTAAGGATAATTTATTACGCTTTATCTTAGTCATAATATTTCTTCTTGGGCTAGTTGAGCTCACCCTTTCTTTCCACTATTCTCTTGAGAAATGAGAACATAGTAGGGACTAGTCGAGGAGCGAATTGGCGGTCGGTCCGAAGGATAGCATTAGTAGTCCTCACTAATACGTGAAATAGTGTGTTAATAAATGTATTGAGGACTTGTTTTGAAATTTAATGTTGTCTAGAAGACAATGTTTGTATTAAAACTCACAACTCATGTTGTATATTTAAGATTGTATTTGAATTTTGTACCATGTATTTGGCGACTCAAGATGGGTGATGTATACTTATTTTGGGGCGTCACGATTTAGTATCAAAGCTTAGGGATATGATCCTGGCTAAGATGTGAGACTAGAACTAGGAGGGGAGAGACGGAGAATTCCTTCGCTAGTATGACCTACCTAAGTTTATTTAGTATTTAATTGGTTGGTTATAGTATAGAGATAATATGTTACATGTCAACTAACCCTTGTTTTGTGGCGATATCTGAAAATGACATCAGAGAATGTTGAGAATAGCAATGGAGCAAAGGAGACCGTTGAGTCTCCACATATCAATAATCGAGAATAATGTGCATCGAAGGCGACAATCCTCATACAAACAACAACAATAACCAAATGATGAATGATGGAATGTTGAGGAGGCTTTATGCAATTCATGCAACATCGCTCGAGGAGAGCTGGCTCTGTCCAAAAAATATAGGTGGAAACAATGAAAACTCTCTCGGCGGTCATCATTAAGCAGTTCGAGGAGCTGGGACCACGAGTTTATTGGAGAGCCAAAACCACTTAAGGCGGAAGCATGGATAAAGCAGATCACCAAGATATTTGATATAAAACCCCAACTTTTGAATAAAGATGAATTTTCTATAAATATTATTTTGAATATTATGGAGTGAAATTGATATAATAGTTGTGGGTAATATTTATAAATTTTGCAAAATCATGAGTTGTTATATAATATTCAATTAGTCGGGAATATTTTTTTAACAGGAGAATATTCGTATATGCGGCACAATCATTGGTGGACCCCATTACGGAATTATTGTTGGATTGAAAGCGACAAAAATACTTTATGAAAATACTTGGCGGAAGTTTTATCGTTAAGCATTTGAAACACCCGGTGTTAAAAAGTCTGAATGTCTGGCGTGGTGCGCATAGTAGCTACGGTATTAATTATTGATGCTTAAGTGATAAGTCACTCGGTTTTGTTGGTATTATTAATGTGATAATCTGAGGAAAATCTTTTTATATAAAGCAGAATACTTTTATAAAGTTATTCTATAAATAGAATATATTATATTCTATTATGCATAGTGTTGCATAGATGTGCGCATAGTGTTTTATATAGTAAAATCTTTTATATAAAAGCAGAATACTTTTATAAAGTTATATCATTTTATTAGAAAATAATTAGAATATATTATATTTTATTATGCATAGTATTTGTATAGTGCACTGCATAGTGTTTGCATAGTAAAATCTTTTATAAAGTTATTCGTTTTATTAGATTATAAATAGAATATATTATATTTTATTTAAAAGATTTTTCTTTAAATCTGGAATAAGTCAGATTAAAAAGTAAATCAATCTAAAATAGTTCATGAGTTAGTTACTTATGCATTCCATTTTTCTATAAATAGAAGCTTATTCATTCATTATTTTCTTACAATTCACGAAACTCTAGAGAAATAAACTATAGAGAAAGAAGAAAGTATTACGCTACTTCACTACTTATATATCCAAGATTACTCTTCTTCTTAAGGTAGGAATATTATTTGTTGTACTCGTGAGGGGTGTTATTCTTTCTTATTCATAAAGAGAAGGCTGTTGTTATTCCATTTCTTATTATTACATTGGAATAACTTTGTATCACATGATACACCTATACTTGGTGACATTCTTCTATTATTACATTTGGAACATCACATGCATGTGTTTTACACGGACACAGTTCTATCTTTATTATTATTCTATTTGGTGCGTGTGTTTTACAGGACTGGTTTAAATCTTATTATTATTACATTTGGAACATCACATGCGTGTGTTTTACAGGACCTAGTTAAAATCTTTATTGATACTGTTGGAACATCTGTGAGACAAATTTTGCTTGACTTTGGTTACATTATTATTATTACATTGGAATAACTTTATCTATCGAAATACCGCATGCATGGTGATTTCTTTTGTTATTCCATTCTTTATTATACTCGGTTGGTTAAAGTTTTGACTTCTATACTACATGAAATTAGTAGAATATCCTTGATATTTGCGCTTCATCCAGTATCTTTTCATGGAAATATTCTTCTGATCATTCTTGAATTTTTACTCTACAAAAGCGATATCATGTTGACAATTTGGACGTTAATAATTCTGGATAAAATAATTCTTGAACTTGTTTTATTGAATTCTTTTATTATTGTCATCATCCTCATGTTTATATTTTGTTGAAAGTCATACATGGCTGTGGTGCATAGATGGACTTGGTATGATTAGGACTAGAGATTATTCGGTGTAATCATGGTAGTAAAGTTACAAATGATGTGGTAAAGTTCTCATTGGCCGTAGTGCATTGATGGATGAGTTGTTGGCATGATCATGGCCATTAATGAATACACAAATATTCTTGGCTAGTAGTGCTTGGATAATTATGGTCGTGATCTAAAGAATATCCTTGGTAGTAGTCTTTGGGGTGATTCGATGATGTGGAATATTTATTAATTTGAGTCTCGGCGATATGATGATGAAAAACCTTTTAATCATAAAAGATAGTAGATTTTATTTTCTACTTGACTCTTTTAATGGATTGCTTACTGCTGCAGTTAAACTCGATGTCTATTATATTTTATCGGTTTAACATTGTTGGAGACTAATGATAATTTATTACGCATTATCTTAGTCATAATATTTCTTCTTTGGTAGTTGAGCTCACCCTTCCTTTCCTTTGTTCATCTCGGGAAATGAGAATATAGATGGGACGAGTCGAGAAAGCAGTGATGGTCGGAGGATAGCATTAGTAGTCCTCTTTATTACATTAAATAGTGTGATAATAATTGTAATGAGGACTCCTTTTGAGTTTGTATAATCTCTAGTAGATAATATTTGTATTCAAACTCACGGTTTATGTTTTGTTGTATTGTGCCTGACAGGTTGTATTAGTAAGTTGTATTTGAATTACTGTGCCATGTATCTGGCGACCCAAGATAGGTGATGTATACCTAATTTTGGGGGCGACACATTTGATGTCTTAGGATGCTCAGGAAGCAAAAGGTTCCTTTGCCACCTTTATGTTCTTGAGGAGGCTGATTCTTGGTGGGAATCGGTAAAGCATATACTCAACCCGCCATAATAAAGATGTCTTGGGAGAAGTTCAAGAACTATTCAACGACAAGTACTTTCGAAAGTATTAAATCACATAAAAAGTGAGAGTTCATCAAGTTAGAAGCGAGAATAATATAGCAGGTGTCGCAGTATGAAGCTAAGTTTCTTAGAGTTGTTTTTGGTTTGCGTCTCACTTGGTTGACAATGAGGAGAGAATGGCGCGGATGTTTCTAAGAGGTTTGAAACCGAGATACGTCAATATCTAATTTCTCATAAAGCGTGTTTGTATTCAAATGTTGTAAATAGGGCTAAGTTATTGGAGCGCGATAACGAGTCAGCGCAATGACCAAGAAAGCGGTACGTGAAAAAAATACTAGTGGTGCTTGGTCATCGAGCGGTGACAACAAGCGTGGAGGAATCAACATGCGAAATGGTAACCATACGTGGTAATCATGGCCAAGACAATAAGAATGGACATTTCAAGAAAAGTAGATTCAAAAATGATGGAAAGGCGTCGACATCCGCTTTTCGTGGTTAAGGAAGGAAGAGCGACCACCTACCGTATGCTTCAAATCACGAAGGGAGGACATATCGGTCAAGCTATGCGATGCCATCCAAAGCGTGTTATAATTATGGAAGAGAATGTCACTAGCCCCATTTTGTCGTGTGCAGAAGACAAGTCTAGTTGGAGCAGTGACACAAAATACCGTCGAGACAAGTCAAAACCGGTAGTTCAAGGAGGCGTTTGTTGTAACCTCCAGAAAGCAAGGCACTTAACGAGGGTCATCACGGGTAAGCTTATCATAAACTCTAGAAGTCTATAACTTATTTGATCTGGGTTCTACCCATTCTTTTATTTCTCCTACTTGCGCTCAACGATTAAATTTGACTCCAGAAAAATTAAACTTTGACTTATCTGTGAAAACTCTGTTAGTAGAAACCTTCATTACATCCACTGTTTATAAGTCTTGTTTGGTTCAAATCGGTACCCTCACATTACCTGTCGATCTTATTTCATTGAAAATACTTGCATTTGATGTGATTCTAGGGATTGATTGGTTAACTACTCATCATTCTAAAATTAATTGTTTTCGTAAGGTTGTTAGCTATCATATTCGTAATCAACCTATTATGCGAATTCAAGCTACCAAACCATTAAAATCAATCACGGTCATCTCAAGCCATAAAGCTATTCGTTTATTGAAAAATGGATGTCAAGCTTTCTTAGCTCATATCACGGATCTAAACAAAAATATATCGTTTTTGAATGATATTTCTATTATTAATAAATTCACAGCGTATTCCACGAAGAACTTCTGGCCTACCCCAGGCGTGAAATTGAATTTTGTATCGACCTTGAACGAGGTACAAAACCCATTTCCAAAGCCCTATATCGAATGGCTCTATTGAACTTGAGGAATTAAAGACCCAATGCAGGAATTGTTAGACATTGGTTTTATTCGTCTTAGTACTTCTCCTTGGGGTGCTCATTACTATTCGTGAAGAAGAAAGATGGGAGTATCGACTTTGTATTGATTCTAGGGAGTTGAATCATGTCACCATCAAAAAAAGGTACCCATTGCCGCGTATTGATGACTGTTAGAGCCGGTTACAAGGCGCCAAATTCTTTTCAAAGATCGATCTTTGTTACGGATATCATTAAATTTGAAGGTTAAAGCGAGGATATTCCAAAGATTGCCTTGAACTCGGTACAAACACTATGAATTTTTAGTCATGTCTTTTGGATTGACTAATTCTCCTGCTTTGCCTTTATGGATATGATGAGGCAGAGTTTTCAAGGAATATTTGGTTCACTTTGTGGTCGTCTTTATTGATGACATCCTCATATATTCAAAAGCCATGAAGATCATGAAAGCAACACTTGAGGTGATACTCCAAAAGCTTTGTGAAAATAAGCTTTATGCTAAGTTGAAGAAATCACGAGTTCTAAGCTTGAGGAAGTAGCATTCCTTGGGCACGTAAAGTATCAAGTCATGGAATATATATTGACCCAACAAAGATTGAAGCTATTCAAATTTGGGAGCAACCCAAATCGATGAGGAAAGTCGTAGCTTTCTCGGTTTATTTGGTTATTATCGGAGATTCATGGAAGGATTTTCTCGAATCGCTACTCCATTAACTTTCATTTGTCTCGGAAGATACAAAATTTGGTTGGAAGCGAGGAATGTGAGAAGAGTTTTCAAGAACTCGAGAGGAGACTCATTTATTTTGTTACGACAATACCATCTAGCTCGGAGGATTTGTCATCTCTAGTGATGCTTGAGCGAAAAGGTTTGGATGTGTTCTCATGAAACATGAGAAAGTCATAGCCTATGCCTCAAGCAAACTCAAAGAATATGAGAGGAATTATCCCACTCATGATCTAGAGTTAAGCATTTTATTATCTTCGCACTTAAAATTTGGAGGCATTACTTGTATGGAGAGCAAGTGGAGATCTTTACGGATCATAAAAGCCTCAAATATTTCTTCACTCAAAAGGAACTCAACATGCGACAGCGGCGTTGGCTTGAACTATTGAAGATTATGATCATACCATCAATACCATCTTGAAAAGCGAGCGTGGTAGGCGATGCATTGAGAAGAAGATCATATGCAAATCTGAGTGCGATATTGTCGATGCAAAGGCCCATTTGTGTGACTTGCAAAGGATGGAGATAGAGTTAAAAACTCAGGGACCCATGTGATGATGGAAAATATATGAGTAGAAGCAGGCTTTAATCGATAAAGTTAAAATTTGCTCAAGCTACGGACACAGGTTGATCGTATGAGGAAGAAAGTGCAAGAAGGTGCTATCTAGGAAGCAAGAATCGATGAATAAGGAATACTTTGAGTCGACTCAGGACTTTGTATTCCTAACGACCACGATTTAAAGTATAAAATCATGATGGGGCGCACAACACACAGATTTGCAATCCATCATGGGAGTACCAAAATGTATCATGATCTTGACATACATTTTGGTGGGGCAATATGAAAAAAGAGAGATAACTGTTTATCTCAAAATTCTACAACGTGTCAACGAGTCGGTAGACATCAAGTACCAAAAGGTCCATTGCAACCACTTGAAATTCCGAATGGAAGTGGGAGCACATTACCATGGATTTCGTTCTTGGTGTTCTAAAGTTTCTCAAAGGCATAGATGTGATTTGGGTCATTGTTGATAGATTGACCAAGTTTGCTCATTTCTTATCGGTGCGAAACTTATACACTTGAACGTCTTGCTTTCGTATGTATATAAGCGAGATTATAAAGGCGCATGGTATGCGGTATCCATAGTTTACGATCGATATCCAAGATTAAGCTTCATGATTTTGGGTTAGTTCTGAGAAAGCTATGGGCACAAATTCTGATTTAGCTCGGCATATCATCCTCGAAGCAGACGAGGCGATCGGAGAGGACAATTCAAACTCTTGAAGATCTATTAAGACTCTGTGTCCTTGACTTCTAGGGTAATTGGGACAAGTTCTTACCATTAGTGGAGTTTTCCTACAACAATAGCTATCAAGCAAGTATTGGCATAGCTCCATTCGAGCGTTGTATGGAAGAAAGTGTCATTCTCGGTATCTTTGGGATGAGGTGGGTGAAGCAACGTTGTTGGAAGCCGGAGTTGAATACGTATGACTACTGAGAAAAGATTCAAACGATCCGACAGCGTATAAAAACCTCACAAGATCGACAAAAGAGTTATCTTGATTTTCATCGAAAGGGCGTGGAATTCGATATAGGAGATCATGTGTTGTTACGTGTTGCTCCATGGAAAGGAGTTACGAGATTTGGAAAGAGTGGAAAGCTCGATCCTCAATTCATCGGCCCGTTTTTAATCCTCGATCAAGTAGGAGCGTGGCTATAGACTCAGCTTCTACGCCAGTATGTCTCGTGTTCATAACGTTTTTCATATATCTATATTACGTAAATATGTGAAAGACCGCACCACATTATTGAGTTAGAAACCGGACGAAATAGGAATATATTCTACGCTCTCCAAGGTTATACCTCAAGTCAAATTTGTGGAGAAACCATAATGTTGAGGAAATGACACAGGAGTTAGAATAGAAATGAAATCTAAAAGGTATCCTTACCTCTTGACATACCAGTCATGCGATACCCTAATTTTGAGGCAAAATTTCATAAGAAGGGGAGGTTGTAAGACCCCAACTTTTATAAATAAAGATAAATTTTCTATAAATATCATTTTGAATATTATGGAGTAAATTTGATATAATTTTATAATTGTGGGTATTATTTATAAATTTTACCAAAGTCTGCAAGTTGTTATATAATATTCGATTGGTTAGGGAATATTCGTTTTAACGGGGAATATTAAATACAATGGCACAATCATTGGTGGACCTAGCGGAATTATTATTCGGATTGAGAAAATGACAAAAATACTTTATGAAAATAATGGTGAAAATTTCTACAGATTAGCTTTGTTGAAACACCGGTGTTAAAAATGCGATGTCTGGCGTGGTTACGCGATAGCACACAATATTGATTATTGATCTTACGTGAGAAGTCACTCGAGTTTTGTTCAATTATTACTCTGATAATTCTTTGCATAATATCTCACGTTATTTGATTCAATTATTGTCGATATTTTATATATTATTAAATCAATAATTGAAAGCGACAAAGTTATTAATATTATTATTTGCAATATTAATGATGTCTAAAAGTTTTTGTCGAGGAGAGGTTTGGTCACTAATTGCGTGCCAATGAGGAGAAATCTTTATTGGAAAGCCCCTCTTTCACAGGAGCGACACAGTCGATTAATATTGTGAATAATAATAATGATAATAAAAGTTGTTAAAAATATTGAGGATTTTTATAAAGTATTTGTTATAAATTTAGGCGTAATATTTGGACCCCCCACTTTCTCATTTTTCAAAATAAATAGGGGAGGAAGTTATCTCAATTTTCTTATATATATATATATATTATATTCATGTTAGTGGCGTATAGTGGAGGGAATATAATGTGTGCGAGATGAATGTGAGTGGCGGGTGGTGTATTATGTGGTGGTGGAATTAATGGTGGGTATATATATATATATATATATATATATATATATATGGAGTTAGAAAAATGTGGGTGGATGATGGTGGTCACTGGTGGATTTTGGCGAGGTTTTGGAATGATTTTTTCAAGCTTGGTCATTATTAGCCCAAACTTTTTCAATCATGCGAGTATTATTGATAGCTTGGTCGGCGGGGTGCATTCCTAATTGGTCGAGAGTTATTATAGTGGCATGTGTTAATGCTTCTCGTTAGCTAGCACCTTGAAAAGAAAATATTGATACATTGGGCCGTGAACTTCGTCCAAATAATTCTTTATTGCGTCCGTGAATATCCTTAAGCGATTGCCTTTCCATTCTCTATAAATAGAAGCTCATTCCTTCATTATTTCTTACGAATTCACTAAAACTACAGAGAGAGAAATTATAGAAACTATAGAAAAGTATTACGCTACTTTCTACTCTTATATCTAGTTTCTTTTACGGTAAGGGGTATTATTTCTTTTGTATTCATGAAGAGAACTTACATTATTACATTATTTATTATTACATTGGAATAATATCACATGCATACGTTTTACTTAGGACTTTGGTTCCATTCTTTATTATTCTATTGGAATATCACATGCATGCGTTTTCGTCGGACTGGTTCCATTCTTTATTATTATGTTGGAATATCACATGCATGTGTTTTACAGGACTTTGTTACATTATTTATTATTCTATTGGAATAACTTTTTGCTGTGCGGTCTATCGCATGCTGGTGATTTCTTTTGTTATTCCATTCTTTATTATACTCGGTTGGTTAAAACTTTGACACATACTCCATGAAATTAGTGGAATATCCTTGATATTTGCGCTTCATCAATATCTTTTCATGGAAATATTCTTGAGCATTCTTGAATTTTACTCTACAAAGAAGTATCATGTTGACAATTTGGGCGTTATTAATTCTTTGGATAAATTAATTCTTGAACTTGTTTTATTGAATTCTTATATCATTGTCATCATCCTCATGTTTATATTTTGTTGAAAGTCATATGTGGCTTTTGTAGTGCATAGATAGACTTGGTATGATTATGGCCGAGGGATTATTGGTGTAATTATGGTAGTAATGTTACAAATGATGTGATAAAGTCTTCATTGGCTGTATTGCATTGATGGATAGTTGTTGGCATGATCATGACCATTAATGAATACGAATATCCTTGGCGCGTGGTGCATGGATAATTTGTGGTGCGTGATACTAAAGAATATCCTTGGCCGTAGTGCGGGGGTGATTGATGATGTGGATTATTTATTAATTTGAGTCTCGTGATAAAAGTGATGAAAAACCTTTTAAATCATAAAGGATAGTAGATTTTATTTTCTACTTAACTCTTTTAATGGATTGCTTGTTCCACTTTGTAGTTAAACTTGATGTTTGTTATATTTTATCGGTTTAACACTATTGAAGACTAATGATAATTTATTCTTCTTTATCTTAGTCATAATATTTCTTCTGAGGCTAGTTGAGCTCACCCTTTCTTTCTTTGTTCTCTTGAGGAAATGAGGGCGTAGCGAGGGGACTAGTCGGGGAGCGGAGTGACGGTCGAGAGGATAGCATTAGTAGTCCTCACTATTACGTGAAATAGTGTGTTAATAAATGTATTGAGGACTTATTTTGAGTTTTAATCTTTGTCAGAAGACAATGTTTGTATTAAAACTCACAACTAATGTTGTATATTTAAGATTGTATTTGAATTTTTTGTACCATGTATTTGGCGACTCAAGATGGGTGATGTATACATATTTTTGGGGCGTCACGCGTGGATACTTATTCTTAATGGTGACATGGTTCAATTCTCGATAGTCAATACAAAGTCGCATACTCGAGTCTTTCTTCTTCTGAATAACACGGGAACACCCCAAGGAGATGTACTAGGACAAATGAAACAGATGTCCAACAACTCCTGTGGTTGGACCTTTAACTCACGAAATTCAATAGGAGCCATTCGATATGGGGTTTTAGAAATGGGCTTTATACTTAAGGTTCAAGATCAATAAAAATTTAAGAAATCAGGAAGTTAAGGAGCCGTTCTTAAATTAAATTTCTTGAAAAAAGCAGAGCCATTCTTAAATTAAATTTTTAGAAATATGGGATTTCTTGAAAGCTTGACATCCGTTTTTCAATAAGCGAATAGCTTTATGGCTTGATATGGCCGGTGATTGACTTTAATGTTTGGTTGTTTGAATTCGCATAATAGGTTGGTTAGGAATATGAAAACTAACAACCTTACGAAAACAATCAATTTTAGCATGATCGTGGTTAACTAATCGATCCTAAAATTACATCAAATGCAAGAATTTTCCAGCGAAATAAGATCGGTGAGGTAATGTTATGGTTCCAACTTGAATCAAGTAAGATTTATAAGCGATAGATGTAATGAAAGTTTCTCTAACGAGTCTCGGCAGATAAATCGAGGTCTAATTTCTCTAGGAATCAAGTTTAAGCGTTGAGCACAAGCGGGAGAGATAAAGAATGGGTAGGCGGTATCTCATAAGGTATAAACCGCAAGAGTTTATGATCGACTTCTTCGTGATGACCTCGTTCGGGTTTCTCGCATTTTGGCGATCCACGACAAGCGCCTCCCTTGAACCGAGCTTTGTTTTGTAAAGTAGTTGCCTTTTTGTGTGAGTCCGGCTAGACTTGACTTCGCTACCAAACAAAATCGGGTTATATGACCATTTTTCACAACTAAAACACACCTTGGAAGCTGTGAGCAGTTTGGACTTATATGTCCCTCCTCTCGCATCTATAGCATCTAGCTGGTGGTCGTTCTCCTCCCCTAGAATTTTTTTGTTGGTGTTGGTCTGCTGCTGTGATGTCTTCGATCGTTTGTTGCATCTTCTCTTTACGAAATTTCCACTTATTTCGGCTCTCCTATTATCATGGCCCACGATTACCACCCGAGTGGTTATCGCTTTTGTCTATATTCTTTCCTCCCCTCTGGTTATCATCAGCTCCGTTGGCTAACATCCCTTACGTATAACCCGATTATGGTCCCTCGGTTGGGCATACTCATTATCTCACTTATAATAATTGAGCCATGTTGACAACATCTGAATATAAAGAAAATTTATGAGAGATAAGATATTTAGAATCTAGGGTTTAGACCTCTCGAAACATCCTCATCATTTGTTCCTCATTCTCGAACCAAATGAGGTGAAAACCTAGATAACTCTGCAAACTTACGCCTCGTCTTTAGGACATGGAGTCATGTTGTTTTTATTCTAGTCGATAAACTCCACCTCCTTCATATAGCCGAATACTTTCCGAGAAAAGTACTTGTCATTAAGCAGATTCTGAAACATTTTCCAAGACATGTTGAAATACTGGCCGAGTAGAGTGCGTTTCACTGATTCCCACTAATGTCGCCTCCTGCGGAACATAAGGTGGCAGAATGAAACCTTCTATTCCTCCTTGTATCCCAAGACATTGAATATCTTGGTAATTTGTTTGATTACGTTTCCACCTTAATCGGATCGGCTTTCCCATAAATTATGGTGGTCCCAACTACTTGCAAGCCTTGCATTTTGTGATAATAGCGTATTGCTATTATTTCCACCCATATTTTATGCTGAGAGTCTCCCTCGTCTAATTTTGCATGAGCTGCAAAAGGCTTCTAGACATCCCATCATTCATCATTTGTTCGGTCGTGTTGTTTATAGGAGGAATATTGCCTTCCTGTTGCACGTTCCCCTGGGTGGTGATTAAAGGTGTCTCCACGGTTTGATTCACTTCATTGTTAATATTTCGCAAGTTGCCATTCTCAAATCTTGCCACAAAACGAGGGTTAATTAACATGTCACATTTTATCCTATACTCAATGAGCCAAATAAATTCCAAATAAACTTAGTCAGGTCATACTAGCGAAAGAATTAAAATCTCTCCCTCCACAGTTCTTGTCTCGTATATCTGACCGGGGATCATATCCTAAGCTACGATACCAAATGGCCCCCAAAATATGTATACATCACCCATTCTAAGTGCTTGAATACATGGTATGCGAGAAACAAATACAACCCGGTAATACAATTATCGTGCAAAATACGACAACACATATCTTTGTGAGTTTGAATACAAATATTGTCTAATAGGCATAATTATACAAACTTCGAAAGAAGTCATCATTACAATTATTGATACACTATTTTACAAAATAGTGAAGACTACTAAAACAACTATCTTAAATTATCCTCCATACCCGGTTAGTTCTGCTAAATTCTCTCTTCCGAGAAGAACAATGGAACAAAAAGGAAAAGGTGAGCTCATTTAGCCCGATAAAGAATATTATGACTAAGATAATATACAAAAAATTATCATTAGTCTTCATTGAGGAAAAATCGATAAAATATAATAGGCAACAAGTTTTAGATCAACAAGCTGCAATGAAGCGACAATCCATTAGAAAAGTCTAAGTAGAGAAAAGAATTCTACTATCTTCTAAGATTTAAAGTCCGTCATCAATATTTTATCCCTGTAACATCAATCAATATACATCTTGAATCAAATATTCATCTTTTACTTTCTGAGGCGAAAGATATTCATTTATATCACTAGTTGGTCATATTCATCTCGACACTTGTTCATATTTGCTACTCACTGGGCGAAGATATTCATTAGGTAATCATTCATCTTTGCCTTTATAGGCGAAGATATTCATTGAGTAATCATTCATCTTTTGCTGCTCTGGCCGAAGATATTCGGTAATATCATTATTTAGGATTGAGGATGATAAAAATATCTTAAAAGAAAAGCGAATCCGGTGAGATAAAAGATCAAAGATTGAGTTAGTATTTTAGTTTATCAAGTTTAAAAATACTCCATAATAACCCGATTGTGAGCGGAATTCAAAATAAAGATCAAAACATGGATCTGATCAAAGATAGTAACCATAATAGACATCTTGGACAAAAAGGAGAAAATT